>JAWWEV010000043.1:53593831-53641733 GCA_035583235.1 Hafferia zeledoni
GTGATTATTCGAGGAGGAGGTCCCCTCCCCCTCTTGTGAGTGAACCTCCTGGTCCTTTCCCCTCAAACCAAGACAATAGTATTTCCCTGTTCTCTAGAATTTTCCAGATTCACAGCTTACACTACACCAAGGTCCCAAGTGGCTGGTTGCATTGAAGCCTTGTGGGCGTAACAGCAACCAACTGTCTCCTGAAAGCTCATTGGTAAAATATTAACATCACATACCTTGTTTATCAAAAGGAAATTCAACTTGACAAGTCTACTTAAAAATATATAAAGCTTCCACTTTTACACAGTGCCCACATAGACTAGAAACTCCTTCAGATATTTGTGTAAGTATATGTGAATTATTCAAGAAGATGAGCAAAATATGATGTTCTCTGATCCTTCTCTCAGGAAGCTTTAAATTTAAATATGAAAATTGCCTTGCTTTCTCAGTGTCACTTGCTATTTGTTCATTTTTTTTTTTTTCTTTTGGGTGGGGGAGATTTTTGCAAACCACATTTTCTGTGAAGGAAAATCATTGTAATGTGAAGGCAGTCTCCAAAATGAGCAAGCAATTATGAAATGTCTTTGTAGTCTGAAATATCACTATTAAGCAATGGAGTTTTTTCCATATGCCATTGCAAATAGCAATTAGTTCAAGCAGAAAAGCTTGAGCCAGGTGCAGGTTTTGAAGTTACTTTTGGTGGGAGGAGGGAAAGGTCCCTCTTTTGTCAATTGTCTGTGGTAATTCATCAGGCATCTGAGGAATTTAGGGATATTGAACCTTTTGTGCTTAGCCAATAAAATGTGACCTCCGTGAACTGGATGGAGATACAGGGCTTATTGATGGTTGTCTGTGAAAGAGGACATGAGGAGGAAGTATATGATATATTTGTCTTCCACAGCACATCTAGTTTGCAGGGGCTTTGTTGGAGGACTCACTAAGAGGAAAGGCAGAAGGAGCCCTGCCAGTGTGGGAACCCAGGGGCAAGCTCAGCTCAAGGGCCCGAGACAGGCAGCTGGCAGATGAGGTGGCTGCAGCAGTTCACTCAAGCCTTGCAAAGCTAGAGGTGACCTCCAGAAAATGACAAAGAAAGGGGGCTAATACAACAATGTGTGTCCCTGAGATAAAAGATACTCTCAAAACTTCAAAAACCTCCTTAGAAGATTGGATTAACTTCTTCTAATCCTTTGAATCATGGGTAGATATGAGTTCAAAGGACTAATGTAATTTTATTATGACATTTAATCAAATGTTTAAGTTAAGAAATAGGAACTGAGCTAAGGGCAACCTTCCCTTATCAGCTTCCAAAGTCTGAAAGCAGGAATGAATTAATTAAGTAAATGTAACAAATAGAGCAGCAGCTGAGTCAGCTTGACCATCGGCCAGTTATAGGGGCGAGATGTGTAGCTGAAGTACTACCAGATGATTCAATTCACATATCTTGGCAGAAACAGATAAGCCAAAAGGGATGCCCAGAGGGAACAGTGTCATAAATTGGCAAGGCAGAGAGTAATTCACCAGCTTAAACAAAATGTTGTCATTGAGGAAGTTGTGCATTAATTCATGCAGCAGAGTAGGCTGCCCTACCAAATGAAAGCACATTTTGCAGGTTGGCTTCTTGTTTAAGGGGAAATTAGTTTTGCCAGGTCCAGACATGTTTTATGCAACTGGCTTACATCAGGCCATGTACTCCAACCCTTCATTTTCAGCATATTCAGCTCAAATATCAGTGTCATATAGGATCACATTAGCCATGATTAGAGTCAGGTGCAGGGTGTGTATTCCATAGTTTCCCACAGGCAAGGACTTCTTCACAGGCATGACAATAAAGTAACACTTTTTCAAAGATTGAACATTACTTTGTATTTTGAATCAGGAAACTAATACATAATCAGCTACACTATCATAATGTGTGTCCAAATGGCATATGACTTTCCTTCTATAAATTAATTATGGCTGAGATGTGACTAATTGCAACAGGTTTCATTTAAGCACAGTTAATTAAGTCAGTGTAGTTTAACAAAGGGAATTCTGTTCTAACAGCACAGGTTTCAGCAGAAGCATTTTTCCTTAGATGATAGGTAGTGATTTTCAGAGGAGGACAATTAAGTGCAGGACAAAAGAAATTGTCTTAAAAATCACGGTACATCAATGAATATTTCCAATCAGTGGGAACCTAAGTGTTGCTTAAAGAAAGGTAAAGTGAAATATGTTTTGAATGAAACATTCTGGGAAGCAGGGATTTCTTCTCTTTGCTAGAAAATTAAGGTCACAGAAACACCTAGGGGGGAAAGAAAAGGAGCCTTGTTCTTAGCCTTGTTCTTTTGCCTTTCAACTATCTAAATTTGGGAAAAGCATGGAAGTCTCATGAGCAACAACCTCAAATCAAGTCAACCACCACATTAATATCCATGAAAGGAAGGCACTGGCAGTTTGTTGGCTGGATGAAGTCATTCTGCCTAGGTACAGCATGAAAACAAGAGCCAGGAATTTAGGGAAACACACAAGAAGAATTTTCCTCTGCTTCAAGACCACACCTTAAACACAAACCCCAAACAACTGCTGTGTTTCTGGCTTTTACACTCTTCCTCAGTTTTTGGGGTTTTTTTTGCACACATTTATATGGGTGCACAGTATATGAATGTTAATGCACCTCTGATTTCATCCTTTCACCCATATAGTTTATGTAGAACACCAGACCATTGGCTGCACAGCTCTCAGACATTGCCATGGTAATGGACCCTGATGTCAGAGACACGAGATTAGGAGTGCCTTGCATCGCTGAGCTAAGGGAGAACCCTGGCTAGGAAGGAGAAAACTCCCAGCTAAACAGCTTCAACAGTAGAAACAGGAGTTTCAAAAGCAGCTAGCGAAGAACACTTAGTAGGGAACTATCCAGAAACAATCAGAAATTCAGTGTCAAAAATCTGTTGACTAAAGAGAATGCCAAAACAACTGGCATGGGAGTAAATAATTAAAATCAGTGGAACAAAGCCAGTGTTGTGTCAGAAGTAACTGTGATACTAGAATCAAGATAATTTTGCCATTTTACCAATGAAAGGAATTACAATGGTGAAAAATATAACATCTTTGAGTCAATTATACCATGAGTATTTTCAGTTCCACTGGTAAAAGCTGAGAGCAATTTTAGACAGATTATTCCCTTAGATCAAAAGTTCACTGTAGAAAAGACATTGTAGGAACTGCCTGTGTGAATGCACTTAAAATAATCAGATACCTCAGCTTATATGTGTGGCAACACTGTGCAAAACTGCAAGCAGTAACAGGGGACCTGACAACCAAAGGCCACTCCCAGTCGTTACCGTGGAAAAGGAGCAGATGTCAAGAACTGAGCCAATTGCCCGGCCTTTGGGAGCTGAGGCAGGACCCTCCCCAGCCCTGCAGGACGCTTATCACAGAGCTGGCAATGAGCACTGGTGCTCTCAGCCAGCTGCCAGACCTCCTGCTCGGGGTGGGCGTGCAGCTGGCCAGGGGAAATCAGAAAAGAAAAAAAAATAAAGAGGGGGGAGCAAATACAGGGAAGGAAAGAGTGCGGAGGCCCAGAGGAAAAGCTGGGTTATGTTTTATGTGAGGGTGGTTTGCAACAAAATGAGCTTGTTCCTTCTCTAACCTTGAAAAGAGAAGACTGGCAGCAAAATGCCCTGCTCCTCCTCTCCCACCTGGGTGGCCTTGCTTCTTCTTGGATGTGCTGTTGTGATGGCTAACATACCTATGTGCCTACCTGCAACATCAGGATGCCTGTGAATCAGAAAAACTCCATCTGCTTCGTACAGGAAGCCTTGATGACTCATGTGTTGGACAAGGATGACATGTGATAAGCTGAAGGACCTCAAGCAATATATTTCAATGGCAGGTAAACTGAAAGATACACATATACACCCACTCTCATAATTATTTCAAAGGTACTTCAAAAAAACAATACATGAGCCAGTGCCTCTTCAGTGCTGTGCTGCATGTCTACACCCAGCAGGGAGTATTGAGTCAAAGAGCCCTGAGACACCTATTTCCAGAGCTGAATGCTATATAATTACCAACTGGCCTTGCTTCAAAAAGAGGGTGCAGCCCCAGACAAAGCCATCTGTATTGCAGCTGAGACACAAGCCAGTGTCCATATGTTATGCCGTGAAGATACATCAGCCTGTTCAGAGGTTGACCAGGGCACTGTGCCCTGCTTTGTGGAGTGGACCTGCCTGATGAAAGACTTCTGAAACAACTGTTAAAAATCTCTGCTTTTGGAATGAAAACTTTATTTCACTTAACTAAATTCCAACCAGACCAGCCCATATTATTTTTGGTACGGATGTTGTAATGACTTCTAAGTGATTTGAATTGCTGTTAGAAATGTTGTTCCTGTTTTGCAACCCATGAACTGTGGGCTGTGAAACAGAAGTTGTGATTCCAGTGGACAACATTTTCCTCGGCATTTCTGCTGCTCTTTTCAGTGAAGAAGCCACAGTCCAGACTAACAGTAAGCCCTCTATGTTGTTTTCTGCATTGTTTCTTGTGGTATTTAAAGCATGTACAGATGACAGTTACCCATGTTGCTGGCATGCACCTATGTGTTGTTGCTCATTCTTCCCCTTTTACTGTCAGTACTTTATATTTCCCTTAAAGCATGAAGGAAGGGCAGGCATAGAAAATTATTTTGACAATAGCTCACACCCTTCAACAGCCTGACTCCTTCTCCAGATTTGCTGGGTTTTTACTTCTGCCATTCCCACAGCAGCACTTTGCGGAAACGCAGGTGATGCAAAGAGCTGGCTGCACATGTAAATGAAAGCAACAGTGAGGTGTGTCAGTGAAAAGTGCTTGATGAGAATTAAACCCCCACATTAGTGGGGTGGGAAGGGGACTCTTCAGAAAGAACTGCTGGATTTATCTTCAAGAATACTGTTTCCTGAAATAATAAAATGCCTCTAGTACCTTCTGCCTATAGTAAATGCTGCCACGTGGCAGAAGTTATGTCAAAACTGTGCCTGAAGTTGTGGTTGGAGAAAAGGCATCTACTCATATTCATGGATCTTTTCAAGTGGTTTTGACCTAGTCACTAATGTTTTACTGGAGTTCCTTGAATAACTTAGTCTTGCTTTGTAATAAATATGTCCTTACTTACAAGTTACTGGAGAAATGCTGTGCACCTGCAACATGCCACAGAGAAGAGTATACCACAATCATGTTGTGTCTTTGCAGGTAAAATGAGTGAATTGCAGAGGCTCCAGCACTATAAAATAGATACAAGGAAAAAGAAATATATTAGGTAGCCAAAAAAACCAAACACAAGTGAGATGGAATTTTAGTAGCATTGGAATACACATCAGTCAGAGGAAAACCAGTTCATTTTATCAGCAAAGATTTCATTACTGATAGCTGCTTTCTCCAACACTGCCATAATGAGAGCAAAATGAGAGATCAAGCAAAAGCAGTTTTAACTTAAACTAAAATAATTGCTTGTTGTGTTTTGCATAATTTTCATTGTCATTTGCATGCCTTCATTGTGCCACTAAGCATAATTATTCTGCTTTAGAAATCATATGAAAAATGATGGGCAAGTTACAAACATTGCAGTATCAAGTGCAGACACATGTTCACATGTTCATTCTTGTGCTTGTTCTTGTGCTTGTCCTCTTTTAATTATATTGTTTCTCTAGTAAGTAACAGATTACCTGACAGGGATGTCAATTAGTTGCTGCAAATTTTACCATCTGTTCAAGACTTCTTAGGATTCAGTGTGAGTTTTCAACTGACTCTTCACTGGGTCAGACCCTCAACCGTTCAAAAAATGGTATGATTATGCTGAAGTTTAAATCCATGTAGAGTTTTATAGAGGAAAGACAGTCTGATTCAGCTGGATCTGAGAATTAGATCCAACTAAATCATATGTTTAAGACTGCAAACCTGAGTTCTCATTAATTCTGGATGTAATAATTCAGTATCTTTAATTCTTTCTCTTTCTGCCTTTACAGGGACAACAGAAATCTATTCCTTGCAGAGTGCCCACCATCTATAAAGCACCACATGCTCTAGAAAGGTGAATAATCACCAGGCAACTCTGTGTAGGAAAGCTGATGCCATGTGCAGCTGCTTCTTCTCCTCCTGGTCACCCCCTGTTTAGTGAAGAGCATTCAGGTGTTTTAAGTCCCAGGTTAATTCCTGTAACCCTCCTAGGATTTAGTCAAGTGAAATAAACCCTGAAGTTTAATGAATGTGAAATTAACTTTAAACTGAAGCAGAGAGTTACAAGGTTCGATCCTCAAAAGCACTGATGAACTCTAATTTTCTTAATAGATGAAGAGTACTCAGTCCCTTTAAAGATGCCAGATGTGCAACTTCCTCAGTTCTTTCAAAAATACGTGCTTTTAGATTGATCAGTCTGATTTCTGTAATATTCTACTATAGCAAAAAAATCCAAAACCAACCAAACTTAAGTTGCTGGTGGTCTTCTTGGCTTTGGCAATATAATTTAATAGAAGTTAAAAATAAAAGTTCAACTTCACTAAATATTTTGAATAGATTAAGTATAATATTTGGGAATACTTCCTCTTGGGTAAGATTCTGAAAATGCATCACAAACATAAAAAACTAATGCTAATAATCCTACCACTGTTCCAGCTCTCTAAAAATAGAGGTCAGTGAATGAAAATATTCAGTTGGAATTTTGTAACTTACTCATAGTTTGATCTTTTAAATCTATCTTCAGTGCAAGAAATGATTAATGTAAAAGCAATCCCCCAAATAAAGTTTTGGAGAGCTATGAAGATATATTCAAGACAGACTCAGTAGGTATATATTTCTGGTTTAGGAAAATCTCTGTACTAAGTATCTAACAGAGTAACTGCATTTTTCCAGGCATATAAAGATCATGATTTATTATATTTAATCTACTTTTGAACTCTGCATGCTTTTCTACAGGACAGCATGTTGACTTACTGCAGTTGCTGCATGTTGACTTACTGCACTTCAACCATAGAAACACAGAACGTGTTGGAGTGGAAGGGACCTTACAGATCACCCAGTTCCAAACACCCTGCCATGGGCAGGGACATCTTCCACTGGACCAGGTTACTGAAAGTCCCATCCAGTCTGGCCTTACAATCATCTGCCACCACCAGGCCAAACAAGCTAATGCACAGTGAGAGCCATCAGGTCCATGGCATGGAAGGTCTCACCCTGCAGATCTCCTGGGCCACATTATCTCCTAATACAGAAGGAGTCAACCTTTCCTCATTCTGTTCCCAGCATATTTAGACTTCTTGGCATGGTGTTTAGAAGTCTTTACCGATCATATGCTCAACAAGAATGCCAGGGCAAACTCTTCAATATCCCACTGCAATCCCCCTGGTCCTACAGGAGTGAAAGCTCATTCCCCTGACTGCCCAGGGAGGAGAGTATGGATGGCAGCCCTGGGGTGGTTGGTAGGGGGAGGGATGTGCTACTTCGGGGCTGCAGAACACCACCAAAAGACCAGAAGTACAGAGGGTGCAGTGGCAGCTGCAATGAAAAGGCAGATAGAGTCCTTTTGGGCAAGCTCTCTACACCTCTGTCTCTGGGTAAGCTGCAAGACCCATGAGGCAGTTCCAGCTGACAGTAACACAAATTGCCTGGGACTGCTTGTTCCCTTCCAGGGTAGCTGAGGCCAGAGGAGAGGCTGTCCTGAAGACATACTTCATCTGGAAAATACCATCTCCATTCCTTTTCTCTTCTCTTCTGCTATCAACTATACAATCAGCAGACCAGCTGCAGCATTTTGTTTGCTAGGAATGGGCCAAGTCTTTGTTTCCCTAATTCAGGATCTTGCTTGTCTGGGGTTTGTTCCTCACTTCTTTTCTCAATTGCAATAGCTTACTTTCCTGAGAACATGTTTTCATCCTGATCTCTAAATCTGCTGAGGCTCAAGCTCTCTAGAACACAGTTAAAAGTTATAACCACCTCCTCCTAAGCTTTATTCCTCTCTAAAGAAGAAAATGCTTCTTCTCCCTGCCCTCCACTCACAACCCCCCACCTCCTCCCCCTCAATAAATAAGAACTCTTTAAAAACCTGGGGTTAAAAATTCCATCATGTAATCTTGTCCAACAGTCAGGGAAGGGTGGAGATATAAATATCATAAAGTCCAAATTCATCACTGAACCTGGAGCACATCCATAAATTTAAAAGCCAATGGGACACTCAAAGTAGAGATAAACACAGATGGACAACAACATTGCCAGAGAGGAGGATTAGACAGGACCCACAAGTGACATTAGGGAATGACCAGATCAGCACAGTGCATTTTACTCCCACAAACGTCCTTGCTTCCCACCTCTTCCAGTAAGATGAGGCAAGAAATTTCATACCCCCCACTAAGAATTGTTGCAGCAGAGAATCTTTTAAGGGTGCAGTCAGTATGTCCTGCCTGGCTCTGTGTTTCTGGCATGTTCCTCTTTAGAAAACTGACCATTATGTGACCTTACAGTGCTCTTCCCACTTGCTGTCACTCAGCTATGGGCAATACCAGAACTTCCCCTCTGAACTGTGTCCTAATTCCTGTGACTACCCTGGCCTGCTATGTGTCATTTTCTAAAAAAAACTTAGCTTGTTGAACCACATGTGCATGAACTTGCTTTTTGGAATAAACTGTTTCCCTGCACGCACACAGGTTCCATTCAAAATTTCAGGTTTTTCCTTTAATGAGCAGCTTGCTGGTGATGGCTCTACCTGGTCAGCTTCCTACTCATAGAGGGCTTTGAACCCTTTGGGTGCTTCAAAATGTAAAAGGAAAGCTCTAAATTCTGAGACAGTCCATTCCCCACCCAATTCTCTTGCTTGCTCTCAATGTCTGTCTTAGACAACTACCACCAGCATACCTACCACAGGTGTTCACTGCCCTGTGAGCAGGGAGTGACGCCTCCCACAGTCAACACCTAACACACCCGCAATGCCTTAGCTGGTGTTCTGCAAAGCTGAAAACTTTGAATTGGTTTAAGCAATCCTTGCTCCCGTTTCTGTAGGGAGCAGGCACTTGCAATGAATGCAGTAACCTAAACAGCACACTCTATGAGTCACAGGAAAACTCTCAGCAGATTTTTGACATTGCGACACACCTCCCTATGTTTAGACAGAAAGAAAAATGTCTCAAAAGTTAAAAGAAAGTTTGAAAATGAAACCTGTAGGATGACTCTTAAAATTCTGCCTGACTTATCTGGGAAAAGCAGCCAGCAGTCCTCTTCCAGGAAAGTCAACCATTAGCAAGTGGTGAGGGTAGCACAGCAGTCAGCTCATACACTTTGGATACTCACACCTGAGAGATATTTGTTACTCTGAGCCCAGCCAGACTTCTTGCTGGAGTTGCCAACTTCACCTATTATTTTTTTCTTTCGAGTTTTTAGTGTTCTGAGTTGTTGTTTCTGGGGTTTTTTGTGTTTGTTTTTTTTCTTTGTTTTTGTTTTTAGTTTGTTTGTTTTTTAATGTGCTGTACTTGCAGATGCAATCAAATGTCCCTATTAATTTCTGGGCATGGTCAATCCACACTGCCTTGTTTGCCAAGACTGTTCTGGTGGCTGCACCCTGAAAGACCAATTCCCATTTAAACTGAGTCCTGATTCCCTTTTATGCTTCTATAAAGCAGTAATTGAAAAAGGCCTTAGTAGAAAGAAGACCTGGGCCCTAAATCAACTGAAAACACCTATTTGTCAGGTAGTTAATCCAAGATGCTATGGCCATTTATAAAAACTTGTTGTTTTTCTACAGTCATCCAGGAATGTTGTTAATAGGTCTTCCCCATGGTGCCAAAAGACACTTTTTGAAGGGATTTAATGCCCAGATCATTTCAAATCTGATCTTTGTTTTTGCCTGTTCCCCAGCCAGCAGCTACGAACAAAACAGACTTTGAAGCCTGCAGCATTATTAATCTGAGACTTATTACAGTAAGAGAGAGAGAAGGAAATAAATCCCTTCTTCTAGCACTACTGACTCAGTGTAATGGCCCAAGAATGACAAGCTAAACATTACTCCAAAATTAGCAAGCTTCATTTCTCATGATGGATAGCAAGCAGCAGATTGCACTTTATCTTTTCAAGCTGACCTGACTGCAAACAAGGAATGTGCAGAATGCCAAGGCTCTCCATTCCCTCTGTGCAGACACTTCCAGCAGAAACTGTGTATCATGATGCAATATTTAGAACTTTGCTCTTCTAGTGCTTAGGACAAAGATATATTCAGAACAAGCTGGTTCCCTGGAAAAAAAAATAATCTGAAGGCATTTCCCTTTGCAGACCTGTGGCACATACGCCTGTGTTGATTCTGGAGGAGAATGCAGGGCTTGGTTAGGGAGAAGCGCTACAAGAAAATATATCATCAACATATCTTTTGAGCTGAGCTTTGATCAGTTTCCTTTACTGTCTGGCAAAACAGTTGGTAACCACTAAAACATTTGGAATGATGTCATGAGGTACAATGAGGATCAGCCCTGAGTATAAGATGGTCAAATGCCTTTACAATGAAGACACTCCTCTCACTGTCAAAGGCATGTTGGGTTAATGACAAGGCCACACTTTATGGGTGCCTAAAGACTTTGCAAGTGGTCAAAATCACCAGGGATAAAAAGGTATTTTAATTTCTGTCAAACTACTTTTATTTATCATCATACTCAGAGTTGCATGATGATAAATTGTCAGATTCTTTTACTGTTTTTCTTTCTTATTTATTTCTCTACTGATAGAAATACTACCTAAATAAAACACCTCTTCTCTATTTTCTCATATTCTAATCAGTCTGATACTTCAGTTCCTAGAGAAAGAAAATGCGCAGCAAACTGGGTTTAGCGCTGAAATACTGAGGGCAGGCAGTGGGATCCATCAACAGGTTGTAGTCAGACCAGATTTGAAAACCAAGGATGGGAATAGAGTTCAATTAGAATTAAAATCAATTGAATTGCTGACAGACTTGAAAAGTGAGATTTAGCTTTTTAAAGAATGTTTATGCCAGTTGCTTATCTCTGTAGAAGTTGTGGTGTATTGATCAGAGGAAGTTCAGAACCACGCCAAATATTCAAAAGTCACAGAAAAATGTATCTAAGGGAAGTAAATAAAATGCATTATTATGTTAAATACTTATAAGATATCACCTTAGGAATAAAAAAACCCCAAACACATCTTGATTCATCTCTTCTTTATTTGCATATAATTCCTTTAATAAGTTTTTTTCTACAATGAGCACTAGAGAGACTGTCCTAGGAATGCAATGTCTTTGCTCTGAAGCTGTAGCAATTCCAGGCTAGTTCTATCAATCTCAGTACTTAAGGGTATTGCTGGAGTCTCTCTGTGGCTGTATTTTGAGTATGTGTGGAGTATGAACTACAGTACAAAGTCCTCAAACACCTGAGACTGATGCGCCAGGGAAAGGTGCTGCTCTTCTCTTGAAACCCACAAGCCTAAGCTACACCATCAGCATAATTCAGGATCATTTCCTTTGGGTTGTTGTCTCCACTTTGCTTCCCAGGGGTGTAAGGAGGCACTCACCACGCCGGCCAGGCCTCTCCCAGGCAGATGGGACAAACCCAGCAGTCTGCTGTAGCCATGAAAAGGTGTAAAATGCTTTTGTATCTACGGTGGTTTGGAAGTTGTGGTGACTTTTACTCTCCTTTCTGTCTTACCTAACCAGCAAGACAGATTTGATCCTAGTTGCACTATTTTTTTCAAAAGAAGAGGAGAAATATGTTCATGTAGCATCTGAATAATGTAGTCCTGAATTACTGGTATTTCTCAGCAGGACTCAGGGTAAAGCTCCTACCATTTGCCAAGGCTGTCATCATGTCCCTCAAAATATGCAACCATCCACATAACTGTTTGTCTCCTGTGCCCTGGAGTATTTTCTTCTGTTTGAAAGGGAAACTGCAGGGACAGGGTTACAGTATGCAAGATCTAGGTTGGACAACCTGTTCATCATCCCACACTTCCAACTTTCTTCCATGCTTCTTAGGAACTAAGACCTTTTTCTAAGCAAACCACATATATTTTCCTTATTAATGCATTAAAAAAAATATTATGCAGAATTTAGTCACTCATTTCATCTAACACTGAATCTCATGGTGCAGCAGAAAGTCTTATGAGACAGAGCAAAAATATGGTATAGAAAAAAGGCCCTGCAGTCTCTACCCTGTTAGTCAGTAATGTTTAGTTATTACAAGAATGCTTGGGGTTATTTTTTTTTTCTGTGCTGGACTGATAGATTGTGTTTTAATCTTTTTAAGACCGGTTGTTTAGATCCCTTTTGGAAGACTGTGGAGAAAATGCTCTTTGCATAAAAACAATTCAATTCTTCTGTAAATATCTTCTGTCATATTTATCCTTTTGGAATTGAATTAATTTTTATTTTTTTATTAAACTTGCTACCAGAGGAAGCAATAGTTTCAAAGACTGTATAAATAGGTACCATTTGTGAATATGAACAGTTTCAGATCTTTTTTTTGTCTGAAGGCTTAAGTGGTTTCATAATTTCTGTTGCTGTCTCGTGAGTGTTTTTACACAGAAACAGACCAAACCATGCTGAAACTACATTTAAGCAGTGGAGAAAGGGAGGAGGAGAGTTGTTTTTAAAAAGAACTGGAGATCAGAATGGGAGGCTGTGAATACAAATGAATTGCACATATGTGAGTAGCAAAAAGAGGGAGTCACTCTCTCCACATTTGGAAATGATAACCAATATCAGGCTGTCCTGTGATCTCCCAGTACAGAGCTGTAAATCCAAGGAGACAAAAAAGATCGGCAGATCACAGTTTGGATCACGATATGAGCCTTCAATGAACATGACAAGATAGATGTCTTTACCACAGACCAATGGTGGTTCATCAGGCACCATGTCATAGATGCCTTCAGTTCTTACTGCTACTTAATATCTACTTCCAGGGGCCCTAAAAGATAAATCTCTTAAAGACAAATAACTCACAGCGGAATTAAAAAAGGCGAAGAGACAAGCAGAAACACAAGGAAGACTGCAAAATGAGAGATAACGTTTGCTAAGTAACAGATCAGACTCTACTTTAGTGCGCACCCCTCCACTCTTTACCATTGCATTAAGCACATTCCCCTGAACTGCATCCCTCCTGCTGCAGGCACAGCATCACCTCTCTATTTCCTGCCTCTCTACCCCTGTCTCTGTGAGACTTTGCATCAGCAACACAAAACGTGGCAGAGAGAGGCAAAGTCAGCTGCCTTTCCAAAGCCATACAGGCACTGCAGCTTCGGGCAAAAGCTGCAGGGACAGCCTGATCTCCTGTCTCCTCTCTGCCCATGGTGCTCTCGCCAGCACAGATGGCTGGTTGCCTGCACACCAAGCGGTGGAGTGCCATGGCCCTTTTGCAATGCCCACTGGTACCAAGGGCAGTTTGGTCTTAAAGATAAAAATTTGGGGGCTCATGGTTACCAGTGTTACAATGTCTAAATTAACCCTTCAAACTACATGAAAGAAAACCAAAACAAAACAGACAACCCTGTTGAGGTTCCAATAAGTTTGTGAAACTTTCCTCAAGCACCATTTTGGGGTTTTTCTTGCTCTCAGTAAGTGTCCTGGCAACCCTGTGCAAACACACACAGGTAAGCACTGCTGCTTCGCACAGCTTGTCTGAGCCAGGTTGGCAACAGGCATCCACCTCACCCACAGCTTTGAAAACTTGTCTGCAATGGTATAACCCTGTCACAAGACTGGTCCCCAGGGAATTTCCAGCATTTGCTCCCCTGTCTGAAAAACATTTCTTTGTCTTAGCTCAGCTGTCCTGCCCAGCATCAATTCCCCCTCCACCAAGTCCTTAAAAGCCAATGGCTGTTTGAAAAATTACTTCAGCCTCACGAGATCATAAGCTGTGGGTAGTCACACACAGTTATGCAAAGCCTCTGAGGTAAATGATGACACAGTGAGCAGGGAAGTGGGAAATCAGACCCATGTGGCTTTCCTGAGGGCTTTTTTGTGTTTTCTGCTTTGCTAAGTAGTCCCTCCCAAAAGTCACCAAGGGAAGAAAAATTGGGATCATACTTCCCCTCATTAATAAGCCTTGTTTTTACACAGCATAGATTCACTCCACATTTCATTTTTTGTGGCACACCGGGTAGCAACTACCAATAAAACTTGTGAGTTGACTGTTTAATTGCTTAGGAAGCAGCGCTTGAGTTGGCCATTTATTGCTTAGCTCTACTGTTCCAAACTAGCTGATAACAGTTCACAGGCAGGAGCTCTGGATGTTCATTTGTCTCCAGATTCCATCACTTGCATATTTTATTATAATTTAGTTATTTGAACAGGGCTTTTTCATGTCTCTCTGTTATACAGCCACAAATCTGCTTCCTCCAAGCTGCTAACTTACAGCAAACTCCTGATTCAGTCTGCAATTCCTTTGAGCTCTGAGAACCAAATACTGTGGTTTAAAAGAATTAAAACCAGAGATGAAACCTGACTGTTGTTCCATGCATCTGCTTTAAATTGGTTGTTCTGTTTATTTTAGAGACTTCAACTAGTGCAATGAAAAAGCAAGCATTCATTCTGCAGAATTAGTCTTGCTACATTGGACTTTATGCTTGCCTTCTATTTATCCTTCTTTTTTAGAGCATCAGTGCTCTAAAATTCTTGCCTTCATTGCAAAATCAACATGACTAACAATCATGCCATGCATTAAATGAAGTGCTACCTCTACACTAAATCCTGTAAGTTGTAATCAGTTGTGCTTTAGCTATGGCTGACTGGTCCAGGGGCCCACTCATTTAAGGAACACTCATCAGCTTACAGTATATCCTTGTTAGAGGGTGCATGCAGGTATGTGCCATTCCACTGCTAATAGTCCTTTCATGTCTTCCCACAGCTTTTCCTGTGTGTCCAGCACTAACAGAAACACTCTCCCACACTCTACAGGGCCAGAATCAATAGCGTGACTTAGTTCTTCCAGGATTTAGAAAGAGAGGGGGAGCTCCAGAGGTGTCAGGGGCCATGTGTTGAAGGGCAGGGACACCTCACTGCCTGGCCTAAGGTGGCACTCAAGATGGATGAGCTGGAAGAGAGAAATTCAAGTGTGGGCAACACAGTGAACAGTGCCATAGACCCAGGGACAGATCTTCCATTTATGTCAGCCTTATTTCCTTACTCATACAACCCTTCCACAGAGCAGGAAAGTGAAATAAGTCCTGCCAAGAACCGAAATATAACCTTAGTGTCATTTAATTTCACTTGAATGGTCTTCAAGTCTTGACCACCCTTCAGCAGGTTGGTGAATCCCTGTCACTTGTTTTTTAAGTGAGCTGAAATTTTATCTTGGCACCACAGCTGTTGTGCTGTGATCTATGGGCCACACAAGCAGCCTGTAATTGCTCCTAGAGAGTCTTTAGAATACAGTTAAATATTTTGAAGCTCTATTGAGCTAATCAATAAAATGGAGTTATAATTACTAGAAGTGTGTCCCCATGTTACTGTAAACTCCAGTCTAGGGCTTTTGCCCTGGCTTCAAAGGGCCAGGGAGCTGATGGGATCAGGGAGAACCAGCAGCAGCAGAGTAGATGCCCTACAGATGGTCTTCTAATGCATTTGTTGTACTGGGTCATTTGCTTGTCAACAGAGTTCACACAGCATGGCTCCCCTACAAGTACCTGAAAGGAGGTTTTAGTGAGGTGGGGTTCGGACTCTTCTCCCAGGTAACAAGCAATAGGACAAGAGAAAATGGCCTCAAGTTGCACCAGGGGATATTTAGATTGAATATTAGGTAAACGTTCTTCACTGAAAGGGTTGTCAAGCATTGGAACACGCTCAAGGGGAGTGGTGGAGTCACCAGCCCTGGAGGTATACAGAGAACGTGTAGATGTGGCACATAGGGACACGGTTTAGTGGTGAACCTGGCAGTGGTGTGTGAACAGCTGGACTTGATGATCATAAAGGTCTTTTCCAACACAAATGACTTAATGATTCTATGATTTTACAGGTAAGGAAAGAAAGGTTCACCTATCTGGTGTAGAGCAAGCAACTTCACTGGCAGGGAGGTACAGGTACTCACAACTCAAAAGGACAGAGGCTTTGCCCCACACAGTCTGCATAGCCAACATGCAGCTTGAAACTGCCTTTCTCACAAGTTATTGAGCTGCTTCGTACCACCAACCCACTGCAGACATCAGTGCCCTGCATTCAGGTAACATGTCTACTTGACTTAAGGGGCTGTATAATGTCATTTCCTCCAGGAGCAAAAGGACATTTGAATGTGCTTGTCTGCAGAAACAGGTACTACCTCAGTAAGATTTGCATAGCAAATATCAACCATATAAAAACCATATATAAGGTGATTTGTAGTTATTTAAATAAAAAAGCAGTGTAAATTGAGGCACCTTTGTCTTAGGACAAAGATATCCACCCCTCTACTCCACTTTGATGAAACCCCACCTGAAGTACTGCATCCAGCTCTGGAGTTCCCAACATAAGAAGGATGTGGACCTTCTGGAGCAAATCCAGAGGAGGTCCATGAGGATGATCAGAGGGCTGGAGTGCCTCTCCTATGAAGACAGGCTTAGAGATTTGGGATTGTTCAGTCTGGAGAAGAGAAGGCTCCTAGGAGACCTTATGTCACCTTCCAGTACCTAAAGGGTGCAGGAGAGGGACCTTTTACAAGGGCATGGAATGATAAGACAAGGGGTAATGGCTTTAAAGTGAAATTAAGTAGACTCAGATTAGATATAAGGAAGAAACTCTTTACTGTGAGGATGGTGAGGCTCTAGAACCCATTTCCCAGAGAAGCTGTGAATGCCTTGCCCCTGGCAGTGTTCAAGGCCTAGTTGAATGGGGCTTTGAGCAACTTGGTGTAGTGGAAGGTGTCCCTGCCCATTGGATGAGGGTTGGAACTAGGTCATCTTTAAGGTCTCTTCCAACACAGGCCATTCTGTGTTTCTATTGTATGATTTGCACTGTAAGTAATAAGTTTCATAAAGCAAAATACCAGCTTTTGTTTTAGAAGTGAGCAGACAATCCAAGCTTGTGGCAAACTGCAGTAGTCTGTTTGAGTCTGTGTAATGCATGGGGATCTGACATCCAATTACATCCCAGGCCATTTTAGGAACAGAGATAATGTTTCTGGTGCCAGGCCAGGTTAAATGCATCTGGCACAATTGGCCCTGCAGATGCTCAGTTGGACAGATGCAGAAACTTGATGTTATTCTATTTTCAGATGCCAAACAGAGCTTATTCTGTTCTTACAAAGATAGGACATAAGAGACATGAAAAGGAAGTGGTTTACCGCAACAATGGCATTCATGGCTTGTAATGCCCTTCCAATTACAAGGAACAGACGATTGTTCATCATAAATGTTAGCAAGAGAAAGCTGAAAGAAGAGAAAAAGCAGCCTGCCATGGACAGGAATAGAAAGGCTGTAAGTGAAATTGCACACTCTTTTAGGCTGATGCACATCTGGCATGATGGCTGTAATCAGCAGTTAGCCTGTACTTGCACCCATCCACACAACAGCGGAATCTAACCCCGAAAGTCTTCCCCTGTAATTGTGGCAAATACCACTTCACCAAAACCTCTATTTTGTTCTCCCTAGAACACTGGGTTCCTCCCTTTCCAAACAAATCTTTGCCTAAAAGTCATAACAATGAAGCTTATACACTTTGCTCGCTCATCTGACATGCAGTCTATTTGCCTAGGAACTTCCTGCCAGGGTGGAGGGACAAAAAGCATAAAGAAGGCCCAAACCCACAGTGTTTTCAAGCTTCTTCAGCCAAATAGTATGCACCACGGGGGAAAAAAACCAAACACAAAACCCTGAGGTTTTAGTGAGCCTTTACTGGGCCTTCTTGTGAAAGTGGCTTTCTAGACATGGCTATGGGGTTACCAATCAGATTTGCTTTAAATGGTTGTTCAGTCAGCTTCGGCAGGTGAAACTGAGATTCCTAATTTCTCATTTGGTTGTTTCTGGTGAGACATGCAGAGTATGTTAGGTTAAGGAGTGCACCACCTTCAAAACACGAATAGAAAAACCTCAGAGACCTTCCGTCTGCCCCAGAGTCACATGTGACCAAAGCTGCCTTATGAAACTGCAATAATAATACCTTCCTACTGCATCTTACCACAAAGCCTTGTGACTGCTGAAAAACACATGTGGGCACTGATGGAGGTGAATCTAGAAGGGAGCAGACACAAAGGGCCATGAGTTGCCCGTTCCCCAGAAACTGCAGCTGCTTTTTAACAAAGCTAAAAAATAGACATTTCCCATGCCAAGGAAAAAATCCATGTTAATCAGCAGCAACAATGACATGAAAAACATTGACTTAATGTGTTAAAGTTTTATTTTACATGAAGCTACACTGGTGAAACCACTTCTTTTTGTCATATTCTTAGGGGTTTGTGATGAGGAAACTCCAAAGATACATGGGAGACTTATCTTTCTCATAGTGCAACACTTGAGGACAGCACCAAAGCCCAGGATCCCGAGTCTTCCTAACAGCATCATATGGAAAAAAGTTGTGAGCACTCAGCCTCTACCAGGCACTCCTTGGTACAAGAGAGCAGCCGTAATGCTGCACTAATCTGTTTAGGACCTCAGAGAAATAAATCTCACTATTTAAACCCACACCAGCCAGAGGCAGTGTGTCCAGGGAGATGCAATACATTAATGTATCAATAAGGCACTGGCTGCTGATGAGATACATTCCTGATAAAAGAGTGGCCCTTCTCCAATTAGTGTGAAAATATGGTCAAACCTTTCTAAAACATCAATTTTTCTTAGCTGGTTGATATGAAATTTGGTAGTTTCAGTCCAAGACAAAGCCATGAATCAGAAGGCATGAATCAAATGACTATCCACAAGAGATAAACTTGGTGTGATCTTCCCTCACTCAGCCATGCCAAACAACTTCTGAGCTTAATAACACTGGTTGACACTGGCATCATCTCAGCAGTTCCCAGGGGTTCGCAGATCTTCCTTATTATTGTGAATATTTTTGGATCAGCACTTCCACAGTTTCATAAACATTGAGGCTGACATAATTTAAGCTGCAAAAAGCATTTATAAGCATTAAAATCATCAGCAAAGCTAGCCTGAAACTTGAGCTAAGGTTTGATTTATGCACTGAAGGTTTCTACTAAGCAGGCTACAGGATGCCTTCAGCACAAAACCAAAATTTTCATTTGCTTCTTGCTCTGTAATAAGGCAATGCCTGGAACCAAATCATCAAACTCCAGGTCTGAGTTGTTCTGTTTGGGTTGATTTCCAGTTATTCTGCAATGGATGCAGCATTACTCACGACACTGAACATGCATGGAGACATTTAGAATAAGAACAGCTCTCACAAGGCAACTCTTTTAGGTTGCTGCTAAAATAACTATGTCTCCAGGAAATGCCTGATCCCAGTCCTGAGCATTTAGGGATGCAAGGCAGAACCAGACAAGATGGATTTCACAGTAACATCACCCCTGTCACCAAGGATCATGCACACCATCCACTGTGCCCAGAGCACTAAACCAGCATTCGTTCAAAAGCAATGCCAGATTTATGTCATTGCTGCACTAACTGTGAAGGAAAAACAGTCCCTCAAGATTAACTGTCTAGGTCGTCCCTGAAAACTCCACCTAGTTTTTCCACGGAGTGAAAATGGCCCTTCAGTTAAAAAATCTGATCTTACAATTTTTCCTTTAGAATGCAACTTCTTCACTGATAACTCAAAAATGTCCATTTAACTCATCTTGCCAAGTTTGACTCAGCAATTTTATTTCTGTATTCCTTACCTGCCAAATTAAAGAAAAAATATTTCTGTGAGAAAAAGAAATGTCTTCTTGACAGATTTACAAATATATGTTCAAAAGGTATGTGTGGTACTGACAACTCAGTGTAAATAGACTAGTACAAGTCAATTTAATAGACCAGGGATAAGCAAGAAAAATGCATTTAGGAATATTACAGAGACTCTGGGGAAGGAATAAAGCAGGGAGAATAAAGGCAAAATCAAAATGAAAAAACGGATGTTTTCCCTATTGCAGACATTTGCTGATGGGCAACTTTGTACGATAAATCTTCTAGTACAGCACTTTCAGTCTCTGCTATAGGCAAAGTAGAGCCGTGCTGTCAGCACTTTGAATACCTTTGAACACCTCTGATATTATTCTGCAAAATGCATAGGGACAGGAACAGGCTTGCAGCCCTAATGTTTGCAGTGTGAAACCTACATGAAAGTTGTAACCTACGATGAAAAGTCCCAAAAGTCAGCAAAAAGCACTGCATAGCATGGTTTGGGTTGCTTTGAGAAACCCACAAATATATTGTTTCAAGTTTTCTCTTTCTCCACTGTGCAAATCCAACTTCACTACATTAAGAGCTGCAACTATGATGCAGAAAGTGCCATAAGCTGCTGCTTGCTCAGCATCATAGTCAGTGGCTGTGAGGTTGGTGTCTCATCTTTGGGCTGACCGAATGTACAGCAGTGGATCAAAGCTGTGAATATGCACCACTGGCTTGGCACATGTGCTCTGAACACCCATCTATGGGAAGACTGTGGTACCCTCAAGCTGTTTCTCTTCCACATTTTGTGTTTCCTCCTGCAGTGTTGTTCCCCACAATGAATCTACAGACACTTCAAAATGCACTTTAAAATAGAAAGTGCAGGCTTTTCCATGGCTGAACTAGATGGGAGGTGCACAACAGGGATACAGAAGGGACATATTTGATTTGTATTACATGAAACAACCCTCTGTGACATATTCTGGTCTATCCTTCAGCAAAAGACCTGGCACAAGGCAGGGAATATGGAGGTGAGGGAAGTGGACTGGGCTGAAGTAATAGGAGCTGTGCTTCCACAGCATGGATAAAGGGGATGAATGAAAGAATATACCGCAACCTAAGCAGGAGCAACCAGTCCAAAAAGTCTTCATCTATTATGTTGAGGAGCCTGCTGATGAACAGGAAAGGAATGCACAATCAGGATTTGTCAGGTTCGACTTCATCAATCTTTCTGCTGCATGTTCTGCCTCTCAGATTTGATACTCAGGGCTGGCCACAAAACAAGAATTTTGTTTCACAATTCAGAAGGAAGAAAAAAAGAGGTTTTCTATTTTAAGTTTTTCAGAACTGTTTTCATTATGCATCAGGACAAAGCCACTATATTTCCAAAACCTTCACGTGTAAGGCCCAGAAAGGAAAGAGAATGGAAGGCCAAACAACAAATAGACTAGTGCCTCAATGATTCCTCTCTGGAGAGGAAAGCCTGCTTCCCAGCTCCCAGGCACTGCTAGACAGAAGAGGGACAACAACTTGGACTCCCCCATCAGAAGGCCAGGGATGAACCAGGTTTTCCCCCTGCCTCACACACTCCTTTAGTTAACTCTCTCACCTTCTGCCCCCATCTCCTTGGAACCTCTCCACTCCATGTAAATAGTTACATATGAACCGAGCTACAGAGAATGAGAGTATGTAGCCCAGTGGTTTGGAAGTTCCCGGGAGATAAAAGGGAGCTGCAGATTCAAGTTCTTGCTCTGTCTGATTTGAAGCTGATTTCAATTAAGTATTCAGTAGAAGAAAGAGAAACGACCAGTGTAGCTTGGCGGTCAGGGAACCACTCCTAATCAGAGCAAGGACTTGAACTTGGGGATGCACTTCCCAGGGAAACCTCCTAACCGCTGGCAGATCAATCAGCTCTCACACGTGAAGCAGGCGTGAGAGGAAGGCTGAAGCACTCAGTCAGTTTGGGGGGAGCTGCCTCTTCTGGGGCCTTCGCTCTGAAAGGAAACCCATCAGAAGGCACATATCCAGCCAGTGTACTAGAATCATCATGTGATCGATGTACAAGCGTGTCTGTTCCCCCCAGCCCCATCATGGAGGCCCCCACACAGACAGTCTACCTCCAGAATTTGAAGAAGTTGACATCAGGCATCTCCAGAACAGGACTCGTTTTCCCACAATTCCCTCGCCAAACTAGGAAGATTTTCTGCTGGCATTATAGTTGAAACATACAGTCTTTCAACAAGTTCCAGAGAAGCATCATTTCCAGGTGGAAAAGTTGGTCTTCAATTGTATGGAATAGATAAAATACTATTAAAGAACAGTGAAGTTATCAACCATAATGTGGGAAAAAGAAGAAGTATTTGACACATGTTTCTGTTTCAGATTCAGAAAGAAGAATTATATATTCAGAACCTAATTTGATAGTTACTGTTCCACTGGCAATTAGCAATGATATTAAACAGCAGTCATTAATAACAACATCTGTAAGCCTGCAGGACTTGATTACAGTCTTGGTGAAGATTGCCAGCTTGGCTGACAGGAGTAGATGCAAAAAGGAAAAATATTTAGATCTTATAAGGTGTTTAGCTTGCTCCCACACAACAATCCATTAGTGCTAAATGGCTTAAAAGCTGTCTAATGAGTGTATTTCTACAAGTAATTTAAGCAGAATCACTCTCATTTAGCAAGGTGTTCCATCTGGAGTTTAGAGGGGGTTTTATTTTTCATGCCAGCTATTCCTGCCAATGGCATCTATACCAACAGTGTAGACAAAAACAAAACCACTGTGGCAGAAGTTTGAGACAACACCAAAGGGATAACAGGACAATAAAAGTGACGGAGGGAACAAGTTTGTTGTAAGGATTAATTCCTTGTCATTTCTATTACTTGCATTTTCAGAACCAAATGCGAGCCATACATCTTGCAACAAAAGCTTTATATCACACTTTAGGCTATGAACCAGCAATTCAGATACAATTAGCTTTGCATAAACTTCATGGTCACACTGGATAATCAGTTGAACATGACCCTCCAGAGCAATTCTGATCCTTAGATAAATAAGCAGAGGCGTTTGAAAGAGTCAGTGTATAGCTCTAGTGAGAATATTGCTGAAATACCACATGCAGTTCTGGCATCCAAACTTTACAAAATGCATTCAAAATTTGGAAAAGATTCAGAAAAGTGCTACAAGAATGACCTGTGGTCTGGAAATCAGACTGAGACTAAAGAAGTTTAATCTGATTTATCTCAGAGAAGTTTAAGAAGTAATATGATCACATCTCACAGACACCCAGATGGTAGAGTAACTATTAGAACTATGAGAAAGAAATTTTTAACTGTAGGTGTCATATCTAGTGTAAAAGGCATAATGAAATCTACTAGGTAGAAGCCAAAACTGGATAAACTTCAAGTTTGGGGCATATATTTTCTTTAAACTGTGGATGGCATAGGGATTGAATATGATGACTTGAATCTCACAGTCTTTCAGAAAACGCTAAAAGCTGTCTATTATTATGGACAGGAAAATTCAGGTGATGCTGCAATGAAATTTGTAGGTGTGTCATACAGGAGGTGAGACTAGAGGACAACTGTAACCTATCCTGAGTTTAAAAATCTCTAAATGTGTGGCTGCAATTGCCTCATTTTTCCTCTTTCTAATGGAAGATGGTCACTGGCGTTACTATATAATTTCCTAGGTGTCAGCTTCTGTCAGTATTGCACATTTTGGGTATATAATTATGTAAGAAAAACCTTATTAAATATCCACTGCTAAAAATAACTTTTAAGAAGCTTTAGCTCTCCTATTATAAATTAAATGAGAGTCCTGCTTCACACTGCAGAAAAATATTGCTTATCTTCTCATAATAACATGGAGAGTTTGAGTCTCCAGAATATTCACCTGAGTGGGCTGTACTGATTTTGACTTTCTCCTCAGCTAGCAAAGAAGGTTTCTGTTTTTCTTTAAACCAGAACGAGGCTACAAGAACTAGGACAGGAAAAAGCTGATTTTTATAAAGACCAATATCTCTTCTGAACATTTTATGTGGCAAACAGTCACATCAATAGGTCAGATGAGATTCAAGGAAACTCTAAGATAGTCACTGTTCATTTCATCAGTCTTGCAGGCACCATCAAATGCTACCCTGCTATCACTGCAGAGTAGGAGGAGATTCCATTTTCTGTAGGAGATGGTTACTTAATAAAAGGTTGAGCAGCAAGAACTTACTTAAAATGGATGTTGGTGCAAGATAAATTCCATTTTAAAAAAGCAACTAAGGAAAACATACCTGGGTTCGTGTTTCTTTAGGAATTCTGTTCTGGTTCAGTAGCGCTCAGTTCACAAACACTTCAGCAAATCTGGAATGATTAATGGCTTGTTTCAGCTTCCAATACAGAGCAGACGTGTCCTTACAGTTGCGGTCAAGTCTTCCTTTGATTTTTGGGATTCATTGAAACTAAAAAGGCATCTAATGCAGTAGAGGGAAAGAGATAGTCTGCTGATACTGTGAGCAAGAAGTTTCCCCCATTATTCCTCTCTCTGTAGGCTACTAGTCAAAGCAGAGGCAAAGGTGTCAATGGTCTAATCCTGTCTTACAGTAACATAGTGCCTTGATCTCATTAGTAAAAGCCTTGGCCTCACAGCAGATGCCATGCTGGCACATCAGTCCTCTGTACAGGACACTAACAGTTTACATTTAGTGCTACAGTAGCGACCAGCTGGGTCAGCATCTGCCACTGATCATGGTGCTCTAACAGACAAGAGTGTGACTTATTCCTCTCTTAAGCCCTCCTGGGCCCCGTATTTCGGCAAGAGAAAACCCTAGTATCTCTCACTGTATGATACCCACTACTAAATACAGGTTCTTCAAAGTGTCACTTCTATGTAGACTTCTGCCTTTGTTCTATGTAATACAGATAGTATATCCTTCTTCTCGTTACACTGAAACTCAGGGGTAAGATTTCTGCTTGCCTTTCAGCTCACTTCCAAAATTAAGTTTAATAATTTGGTTTCACATGTATAAACACCTTCCAGTACGTCTTGATAAGTTTAAGCACAGCATTTTCACATTTTTATCAGAATTTGTGCCTGGCACTTTCTACTAACACAAGGTTATATTTGTCCACATGCTCTGCATAGGGATAAGGTGGACCTAACTAGCTCTAGTCTAGCAGACCAGAGCTCCCTAATATTCAAGAAGCAGTACAGTCCAAGGCAAGAAGAGACTGCTATACCATTGATTTAAAGAGCATTGCTCCTCAATGGATAGAAATCTGGAAATGCTATAGTGTAAAAATTAATGCTATTTATTGTATTCCACAGTGGTAGTCTCATGGAGGAATTTGCACTTCAGCATACTTGGTACTGCACAGCCCTGTACTTGCCTAGTAATTAAACTGTGTGATCCTCTTCTTCTTCCATCTCCCAGTAATGACCCAGCATAGCATCCGTGGAGAGAAAATATCAGAATGTTCCGTGAAATTTTGAAATACATAATCATTCTCATGAGATGGAACAAAGAGAAAGTTGAAGAATATGTATGATAAATTCTAAATGCCATATTACCTGGCCAGTATATTTTTGTTGCCCTCCCTTACAATTCTCTTCTGTTCCAGCATGCCACACTAACCCATTTGCTAAAGAAAAAAATAATTTCAGAAGGCTATATCTTTTTTGCAGAGTTAAGAAGGTTGAAAGACTGTCTTGGGAATGATCAACTTGGATGTTGCACAGCCAAAATAATAAAACTAGCACATGCTTAGACTGGAATATCCATACAGATGTACTGCAAATGTGTCGTGCTGCCCAGGGCTACGCTGACTTGCAGAGCACCCAGGCCACTTGGATTGGGCTCTGCTATCCAACCCTTGCCAGGGATGGGGATCAGCAGCTAGAGAAACATTCCTGATGCCTGGTAAACATGCCTTCCAGCAAAGCTTGTCTGGAGACACAGTGCCACATGCAGCACACTGTCGTGGCTTCCCTCCAGCCTGAGGCTGCCACGCTGACTGTGCAGCTGACGCAGCCTGCAGCAGGAGGGAAGCTGCACCGCAGACGGAAGCGGGAGACAGGGTCTGAGAGCATCAGTCTTGTCCTGACAGCCTTTGACTAGACATGTCTGGTTACAGCAGCTGAAGATCTGATCTGCAACACACAAATGCAGCATGAACAATATAAAAATGGAAAGCATCCTTTGCTAGGGGAACATCTGTTTAGGCGGTGAAAACCCCTTGGAGCGCATCATTCTGGGTGAATCAGCACAGATGAGACGTCTGTTCAGCTGCCTGAGTGGCTGATTTAATTTCTTCCCAGCTTAGCTTTGTGCCATCACTAAGATTTATTCGTTGAAGCACTGTACAATTCCAGGAGGTGCAGTTATCAGGAAGTCCTTGGCTCCCCAGCTCTGTTACTGGGCTTTGCACTGCATAAATTACAAGGTGTGCACTGACTAGAGATAAGCAGACCCTCTGTTACGCCTTGTGGCTCTGAACGGTCATTCCCCACTGTATCTCCACATTGGTTTTGATAGCACTGAACAAGAGCAAGATTCTTTACTGATGTGTATTGGCATCAACCTGCCAAAATCAGTGATGCAATGTGGATTTGCCCTTGCTAAGCATCTGGCCCATCTTCAAAACTCTCTGGATGAAAATTATTTGGTTTCAGGAACTGAAGCTCTAATACTCCCTGTAATAAAGCTGACAGTGTGAGTTGGAACTGTCTTAGCCCTTGCTATGCTTCTGCAGTCACTGTAGATGGGAATAGCAAACCTTGTTCTTCGGATGTTCTTGTTCATCTCCTCTGACAAAGCAGAACTGTGGTCACTTGACATGAGATGAGTATTAACAGCTTTATCAAGCTTATGAAAATGAGCCCAGGAGAAAGAGAAGCCCCAGTCCCTGTAGCCTTGAGATGAGTACTGGAGGGCTCTATTGCATCTGCTGCTCTCCTGAGGCTATGCCATCCCAGGGCTGCTCAGACAGAATGAAAAATAACATTTGTATTTTCTCCTCTGTTTAGGCAAGCCTTCTGATACAAGACCATCATTGTGCCAGGTCCATGTAGGTCAGTTGGTCAATATTGCTTTTTGTTATGCATACCAGAAACTTATCAGCAAATTGTGATAATTTGTGATAACTGTGAACAAAAATGTACTTATAGAAAGTAATTAAGAAAAGAAACAAACAACCTGTTTTGTGATACAATTCAGAGCACCTGAACACTTCACAGTATCATCTTTGACTAAAAAGTCAGTTTTCTGTTTATTTCTGAGCAAAAAAAAAATTAAAACACTTCCATATACAGTAGACACTTCAGAAGTCCTAAAATATCGCAGAAAATCCAATTCTCTGCCAAATTTGGAAGTTATAAGGCAAAATTTTGATAGGCTTCACCTTCATAAACCTTGAAAAAAAGGAATCTGTGCCATTGTTTTCTTACTCATACCTCAGCAGTAGCCATTTTATGACCATTCATTCAGTACTCACATGTAAGCCAGGATTTGAAGAATGCATGAATCTAGTCTAGCTCTAATTTGGTTATAAATCCCAACACCTTGAAAGAGACAGGAATAACCATTTTTCTCCTTCTGGCCCAACCTAGAGTTATAACCACAGCTTTGGTTAGAGCAGACTACAGCAAAAGATGCTTCTCATCTTCTTCAGAAAACGTGACTTCAGAATTTTTTCATCAACTAATTCCATCTAGCATCCAGTTTATTGGTGACCTAAGACATAGGAGACATGGAAATATGCTGCTCTTGAAGAGACTGGTCTTTGATCCAATGACACCACAAGTGCTTGGTCGTACAACACCTGTCTACCAGTATTTGAGTATTTGTACCAGTATAAAGAATAAACCAATGCCCAAGTAAAATCTGGAAATTCAAAAAACTACTGCTTGAATAAATTTTGAAATCAGAACAATAATGTTACTGAGATTATTTTATAAATGTCTCTGCTCCATGGAACCAGACTCTAATTCCTCGCTATGCCCCACAAAACTGTGATTACACCACTCACCTTAGTCCTGTTTTCATGTCTCCTACTTGTTCCTAACCACCCAGCTGAACATCAAGTAGTCTGTTAAAAACACCCTACGAACCCAGGGGAAGCATTTTGCTTGGAAAATACTGATATCTGAAAACATATATAGCTTTGTTCTAGAGAGACACCAAACCCCCAAGACCTAAACATTTCCAAATTCTCCAGAAGAGAGAGAAAAGGGAACAATGCATTTTTTAAAAGCCAGGGAATGGCCAAGAAATCAGCTGACCCTAATCTTGATGTCCTCCTTCAAGCAGAACTCAGTTCTTGGCAATTTTATCTGACAATGTTAAACAATTGCTAAGTAGAAATTGAATAAAAAGGTAAGGTTGTCAGCTCATAACAATAAGTTGCTAAGTCTTGGCATACAATAAAATCCAATTTAGTGGAAAATTATAAAAAGCCCACCAGACAGTCATCTATGTATCAAACTGACACAACGCATTGCGAAGTATAGTTTACCTTATCTATACTCTTTAACATGGCTTGAGTAATGCTACTTAGCCTGAGGGACAGATCTCCTGGCTCTCTGATCACTTCCCTCTTAGCACTTTGTTCTGTTGTTTCTGAGAGCAAAACATGTAGAAGATGAATGCTTGCTTGCATCACAACCTTGAACTCAGCACCTTAAGTCCAGAAATGGGATAAAGACTACCACAGTGTTTATTTTCATCTCCTGCAAGGATTTTATCTTCCCAAAGTTTTGTGTTACTGCTCAGAAGGGCAAGGCAGGATGCAACAAGTAACCCTGACAACAATGTAAATGTGTTACTGTCATGCCATTCTATTGTCATGTTATTACATTGTATTTCCAAAATAAAAACTGGTTCATTACAAATAAGAAAATCAATAGAAGATACTTGCTATTAAATCACTGTGGGGAGAAAGGAATTACTTCTAGAACTATGTATTTTCAATGAGAGTTCCTGTAAAAAAACAACTTTTAAACTTTATTAAATTTAGTGTTTGAATACTTTTCCCCTTGGTAAAGACCTTTTATCCATTAATGCTGGAAAACAGCCTTTTGTGGGATTCCTTCCAAATCAAATTTAGGAGAGAAGCAGGGATAGTGTGTTCACAGACACATATGTGCAATTAAACGAGTACATTCTCTCATAACAAAGAGCCAACTCAATTACCTCCCAAGTATAAAGCTTACAAAGAAGAAGATGTGAACCTTATTCCAGAAGGTTTACTGAGCAAACACAAGAGAAAGAATGTGAAAGAAATTTATGTGAAAGCAAATACTTCATACCTTATAAAATCCCCATTGGCTGATTACTAAAAACTCTTGGAAATGCCAATTAGTCAGGTGTCTCTTTGTCCTTTTTAATTCTCCTACCCTTATTAAATCAATATCTCTGACAACTTATTGGCTCCCCAAAGTCTAGGTCAAACAGAGAGGCAAGAAGAGGTGGAATGAAAGGCTGTGCTTAATTTTATGCCATGATCTAACTGTGGGTGAGGAGAGAAGGAATAATTTAGCTTGATTAAATAACTAAATATGCAGTGTCTTGAAAGGAAAATTGGCCTTCACTCACAAAAGTATCAGGACAATCCCTGACCAAAACCCATTACCCACTGCTGGTTGCAAAGTTGTGACAAATTCTTTTCAGAGGCATTTCTTTTTTTTTCTGCCCTGTACATAGGACTTTTATCTCCTCTCTTATACCACTGTGTGAAAGAGAATCTCAAGACTGGGTCATAGCCCTCACTGCATCCAAAGAACCCTCTACCTGCATGGGCTAGAAAAGATTCTGCTGCCCAAGAGTTGCTGTTTGCCTTAGCCCTCTCCAGCAGGTGTATGAAGCCAGGTCATGGCATCTGAAGGACAGCAGTCACTGTAGACTTTTGTCAGATTCAGGGATACTTGGGAATTTGGAATATCATAGTGTGGAATACCATACATTATAGGGTAATTACATCGTGGGTCAAAAATGTTCTGACAGGAAAGTAAAAATGAGGAGTATGAATAATCCACAGCAAAGTTTGGAAGGACAGAGCCTGAGTTGCAACAAGCTGATACAATTCCACTGACCTTGAGAGAGGTACCAACTATTTGCATCAGCTGGAGACCTGTCTAAGGGGGGGTATTACAAGCCACTACTTTTTAAAATGATGGTGTTGGGTCAAGGTAAGAACCGAACTATCTGTTGAATGTGCTGTTTTCATTCCACTTGATTCGATACGACTTTAGAGAAACAAATCTCTTCAATTAAACATTTGATATCTATAGAGGAGATAATTACTACCTAATCATACTAAATCCTCTCTTCCCATCCCCTCGAGACTGTTTACGTTCTTGCTAAGAAAGCAGGTCTTCCCCAACTCAAAGAACAAACTCTCAGAAAAGACTGTTTTTAAAAAAGCAGTGCACATATGTAAAAATAATGCCATGCATTTCTGGGAACCTAGATTAGATTTACATGCTTCTCAGTAACATCCATATGATATGAAAATGCTTAGAGGTCCCACGGAGAACAAGAAGTGGGAGTATGCTAATTAATGAATTTTTATCTTAACACTTGCTATTGACTAAAAGCAGGGAGCCATATGGTGCAAAAAGGGCAGAGAACAGGATAGAGAGGTGCAAAAACTTCACAAAACCTTTCCCTTGATTTTGGAGATCATTTAGTAGCTGAGGCAAAGCACAGATCAAAGTAGGACAGGAAGAAGATTATGACTGCACATGTGTTTGCCTTGATAACACAAGGAATGGCATCATGGCACCACTAGACACAAGAATTAGATCAGGGTTGCAATCAAAGTGGGAAACCTTTTCAAGTTGAGAATTTTATTCTCATAATGCTCCTGCATTACAAATGAATAGTTATCTTCTGTCTGGAAGTTAACAAAATAAAATACAAAGTGATCCAGGCAGGTTTTGAAAGGCTAACTAAATCATTTAGAGTGCAATCCACAGCAAAGACCATCAAGTTTTCAAGGAAGCCCACGTGTAGAGCTTTTGCTGTGTTAGTGTCTTTGCCTACTGGTAAGAGAAATTGTAAGTATTAATCAAGAATAATTTAATTTAAAAGTGATCTATTAATCTGGAATAGTTTCATTTCAAAGTGATCTGAAACAGTTCTTTCTTCTCCCTAGCTGCTTCACTTTCACAATGAAAACTGGAAGTTGAGGAGGAGAAAGACTTTATTAGGTTGACTACAATGGTTTGTTTGGCAGTGGTTTGGATAACTAATTTCTTAAATTATTGAAGTGAAATATTAACACTGAAAGTTAAATTGAAAAATCCAAATACTTCACTTAGAAAATGGTAACATGAATGCAATTGTTTGAATGACTAGAAATTGGTTTCATGGACCTGTTCAGTTATGAAAGCAGAGCACCTTGTAATGCAAATCCCAGTTTTTCATTAAGAACATTTTTTTTAAATGAGACACTTCTACCACGTTTGAGCAAGCGATTTTGTTTCATACTAAAGGGAGTGCAAAAAATAATTCTTTTTGCCATTTGCATCTCCTTGCCTTTAGTCTGACTTGCACGTTCTCTGTAAAGCAATATAGCAAAGGAACTTGATCAAGGTTTTCAATGTACATCAGTGAGTGTGGCTGATTCATGTTTATTACAATTCTTTGACCTCTAGCACTTGATTTGGTCTGTACAACTCCTAATATTTCACATGCTGATGACATGGACCAAGCAAGGTAACACAGATATCTCCTCTCACTGAGAACCATTAAAAGGGTTTTTATTCCTCATTTGGACAAATCAATTAATATTTAAGGTGTCATGAAAGAACAACTGTTACTTCTTTTCTCATACTTTTGCCTATCAGAACTTTAATGCATGTGGCATAATGAAAATGATAGTAATTTTAGCACTTAGGGAGTTTCAGCTGCCAAAATAAAAACCCACAGCTGCATAATCGTAAGAAAGTGAGGCTGCACACCTTAGGGGAATTTGTCTCCATGGCAGAGTTTCCTGGATCAGGGCCATTGCTTATTTTATATCCATGGACTGAAAATTCCTGAATTCTTCTGCTTTGCCTTCTCTGAGTTGCAGCAGTGGATGAGTCATTTTACCTCATACCTAACATGTCATTTCCCATCATCTATTGAGTATGTAACCACAAGATGAAGCAAAAACACAGTTACTTCTTATCTCACAACAGTGTTTATTTTGAGCTAATCAGTCATACTGACATCTGTTTGGCCCTAATCCTGATTTTGTTAATAAACCATTTGTGTAAATCTGTTCTGTGCAAGACCATGCCTTACTGCACCCTGAAGACTGATGAATGCATTTTGGAAGCCAGTAATACTTTAGGATAAGCCCACATTGAAACCCCAGTAATCTTCCAATAAATGTTGTCCATGAATGAGCTCATGAACCTCTAGTATGAAGACCAACTTTATCTCTGGGGTCGAAGTCATTCAGTGGGCAAGTTTCCAAATAGGAAAACAAAGGAACCTCCTTACTCCCCAAGATCTTCCTCCAATCTCTGCTGCTGCTTAAAAAATGGTCCGCTCTTTGATATGAACCCTTGCAAATACTGTGGTTATTTAATTATTCTGTTTCTTGTCTCATGGCAATTCTCCTAGATCCTTGCTACAACAATGGTTCATATTTCTGAAGGCCAGAGCAAACCATACTGATCATCTGGTCTGACCTCTTGCATAACACTCACCACAGCGTCTCACTCTCTGATTTCTGAATCAAGCCTTGTACCTTGCAGGAGTCTCAGTGTATCTTGATTTTGACTCCAAGTGGCGGAGAATTTACCACATCTTTGGTTATCCATTCCAGACATATGTTGCCTTCATGGTTAGGACATTTCCAATTCATATTTTTCTGATTTTTCACTTTCAAGTCTTACGTCCTGCTATGCTCAAAGCACAGTGAGGTCTCTTTGGTATCCTGTCCTTCAGCCCATCTAAAGACTTCAGGCTGAGAGCCAGGGGCCTCTCTGTCTCCTACTCAGATAAACACACCACCTGGAGCTTCTCACGTCTTCAGCTGTCAGAAGTGGATTTAACACCAAATTCTCTCTGATAATTCCTCTCTGACATCTCTACAGGTTCTCAGCATTTGGTCTGAGGGCAGAGACCACTGTGGGAGGCAGCAGAACTTGGCAGAGCGGGACACATTTTTTCCAGAGAAGTTCTTGTTGGACACAGCCCAGCGTAGTCTCCATGCTCCAGCCTCACTGCCACCTTGGGCCACTGTTGCACACTCACCCTCCCAATGGCACTTTGTCACCACTACCTGGGACACGCTACTTCCTCACCTGATCTGCAGTGTTTACTCCTCATCTGCCTAATCTCTCATTCCTCCTCTTAAAAATCATATTTTTTTCACCACTGGGCTTCCTGGACAGCACTGTTTATGTCACTCTGCGTATGCCTTCAGCTACTTATTTCCCCAGGAAATGCCACATCACCTGGAAATCATGTATTTTCTTTGTTACAAAAGAAAGCTTACAGTAATGAATTCCTATTTCTGTCAACTATCTTATGTCCTTTGAGAGGGTCCAGCTGCAAAATGGAGTCCAAAGGCAGACTTCTCAAACCGTCCATATTGTCTGGCTCCACAGGCTCCCACAGTCACTGGGATGTGACCTTCACAGTCATGTTTCACAGGGGAGGCACAGGGATGGCTGTGCAGCTATAGCACTTTATCAGTGACTATATTCACATCTGCATTTTTCATTCATCCCGCAGTGTGGCATAACCTGTTTTTGTAGCAGGCTTCTGTGAATGCACAAATAAATGTCTGTGAAAAGTCTGGTTTTCTGCCATCCTTCAGATGTTATCCCACAAAGTGTCACAGGCTACTCCTGCACCCTCTCCTCCAGCTGAGCAGCACTGGCAGAGCCTCTTGCTCCAAGCCAGATGCCTACTTTCCAGAAAATCCCAAAACCTTAGCAATGCTGAGGTCTTCATCCTTCAGCTACTTTGGCTGAAATAAGTCAACCACTTCAAAAGTTTCTGAGGGGAAGAGGAATGACATGCAGGCAGACAGACACTCACACAGATGGACGGTCACAGGCTAAAAGAGTGGGGGGGAGATAAATCATTTGTGTTGTGGGAATTCATTCTCAATTACCTTACCAATCTCCTCCACTTTACAATCTCTGCTGTGCAGTTGCTGGCTGCTCACTCCTGATGCACACTAAGACAAATCTTATCAGCTTTTTTGTCCTTCTGGCAGTCACTTGCCTAGAAAGATTTCTTTTCCTGGGAAATTCCTATAACAGGAGCCACTGAGAAAAGCTGCAAAACCCTACAATTTAGTGTATCCAGGCTCCATCTGTTGCTTGCAGCAAGTCTCAGGAAAGTACTGACAGGCTCAATTTGCTCTGAAAGACCACTGAAATCTGTGAGATTCATCTGAAGCAGCCCACGCCCTGTGAGTCTGAAAACACAGGAAGCATCCCAAGAGCTTTATTTGGAACCATGCCACACTAAGCACAGCCCCAGAGTGGCTGCAGCGTGCCGACACCAAAATCATTCCAGGCAGCCCCAGGTTGCCACTAAAGGGATCCCACTCAGCAGAAAAGGGATAGCTATGTCAGCTTGGGAAGTGCTTCACCTTGGCTTGCCTGCTCCCAGATGGCTACTGAGCCAATGTAGTTTTCCAGGGTGTAGATCTGGCCAAGTATTTCACGGTCACACCAGTTTGGGCTGGGATCACACTTTCTTTCTGCCCGAGGCAGAAGTGCTCTGGCAACACCAGAGTAGCAAGGACAGACCCTGCAGCAGGAAGCAGAGAAACAACCCCCACTAGATGCCAGGTTTGCTTCGCAGGGATTGTTAGTGTAGTTAAAACACCACCAGCAAAGAGCAGGCTGCATGTCCAGAGTATCGTACAAGTCCTCCTCTATCAGCCCAGTGCAAATTTGCTGCTCTCATGGGAAAAATCAAAGGGCCCAGGGCAGCAGACAGTCTGTTAGCAAGCTACAGAAATAGTGAGTGGCTGATGTCTAGACTCAGGAAAGGAAATTCCTGTCCGTGTTTAGAAGAGCCACACACATACACATACAAATAAAAAACAGGAAGGCATGTGCTGCTGAAGTCTTTAATAGTGGCCCAAGGGAAACGGTGTAATTTGGCAGAAGAAGCAAAGAAGGCATCCACTTAGACATAACCTGTCAGGCCTACTGAGGATGGTGCTCTGATAGATGAGTCTTAGAGAAACTGGTTCTGGCACAGCAGCACAGAACTGCCTCCAAAACAACTGTAGGGGACAAGGTCTGGGGAGAGATCCCAGACACATCAAACAGCTCACAATCTCTTAACAGGAGAAGCAGAAGGTTGCAAGTTGTCATATTGCCTGAGAGAGATGCATATTTGAGTTGTTACGGCTTCTATCTTTTGGCCTGGCAGCCCATCTGTGTTCAGATACATTAATCTCTCTTTCAGAAAGGAACTGGGTGATATGTGCATACCCACAAGACCCTAGAAAATCCCTGGCCCAGACACATTTATCACACTATAATGACCTGTGGAAGTGCCAGTTTTTGGTGAGTACTGTGTAATGTGGTTCCAACCACAGACTTATTTTTCCACCATGATGTGGACCACAATCTCTTATCCGAAATAAATAAATGAGAAGGGTCAAGGATCTGCAAATCATACTGACCTGGTCCTCTAACTTATAGCAATACAAAAAGGATTTTTTTTTTCCCTTTTTCTTTCCCCTTAAGATAGTTGCTACTAGACTGAAGAGCACCCTGCTCCATTTAGCAAAGACCAGAACATATTCACAAAGGCCTCAGACATTATGTGATCTAAAAGCAATTTCTCCACCCAGTCAACAAACACCGTATGTTTATTAATTTCATAAGAGGCTAATGAGGATGCAGGAAGGAGGGAGGGAGGCAGAGAAGGAGGGAATAAGGAAGGGGGGAGGGAAGGAAATGCCCTTTGACCAAGCAGAATGCTCAGTGAATTGTTACTAGCACAGTATGGTAAAATTAAAGCTGGGCCATGTCTTTTTATTTCACAGCAAAACTTGCCTTAGGAGTGGAAAACAAGATTCCTGTTCCACTGGGCTGGCACACAGCATATGACACAGGCAGGAAATGAAGATGATTTTACCAGTGATAGGTCAGGGGATATAAATTAAAGCATCTTTCTTTTGCAAAAGAAGAGAGTTGGGACAATAACTCTGGCCTTGCACATCACTAGACTATCTGCTGGCACACTCAAGCCAGGGCAAGCCTTTCTGGTTGGCTGGACCACCACCACAGCCCCCTCCCACAGACAAGCTCCTTGTGTTGGAGAGGGCAGCTGCGAGCAACTGGTGTCCACTGGGACTCTGGATGCACAAAGCATGGCCAGGACTCTCAGAACGCCACCACAGCAGTACCCACAGCTCTTGGGCAGAATAGGGAGTGTCTGAGTGGATCTTAAAGAAAACAAAGGTCAGAAGAAAGTGATTGCCACTGTCATGGCAATTCATAGTCTCCATAACCTGTTTCTCTCCTGGTCCAAAGTAAAAGAGTGTCTGTAGAGTCTACTCAGCTTAGAACAGTGAACTCTGTGAATCCAAGCAGCCTCACTGAAAGCATTTCTTTTTTTTTTTTTTGTGCCTGGTGTCTCACCCTCTTCCCAGATTGAGCCTCACTGCAACCTTTTGATGGGGGCCAGGAGCTGATGCTTGCTCCTTCCATCTCCTACCTTGGCCAAAGGACTGTGTATCACAGCTCTCCTTCCTTACCTTGCCTCCTGAGAACTGCCTTCTTGGTCCACATTTGAAAATTTCCTAAGAGCCTATCAGTGTTCCCACCTTAACAGAAGGGACTGTGAAGAAGATGTGGATGCACTTCATCCAGCCATAGCCATGTTAATGCAAACAGTACTTAGCTCAGTCTGTGCTGCCATTTGCCTCCCACATAAAAGAGGCTTTTTGGCTGAACATGTAAATGCTTTTGTTCAAGGCAAGTATTTGGTTTAGAGTGTGAGTCACTGAGTGAAAGCATCATAGCTTACACTATGCAAGAGAAGGGGATCTCTCTAATTCTGTCTTTTCATCTTAAATAGGCTAGATCTTGCACATTGGGTTACATCTATATGGGACAAAGGAGAAAGATTGCCGGTAGCTCAGCTACCAAAAAAACTCCTTAGTAACATTTCTCCTGATAAAAACACCGTAGTATTATATGTGCAGGACACAAAAGGAAATCAATTTTCTGTAAATTATAGCCGATATAGGGCAACGTGTTCCCCTTTGCCTGGTGCCCCAAGCTTTGTCTCAGGGAGATTCCTATCCAGGAGCTAATGCCATGGTTGCACTCTTCATTGATGAAGAGTTATACAAAAGGGATTTTAAATACCATCAGCCATAAACCACCTCCCTGGAACCTATTCCTAGAAGCAGATGGCTTACACTGCTTGCCAAAACTTCATCCAGCACGGAGGGCATTCACTGGGTGCTAAAACTTAATAGGTGATTTTTTTCCCTGCATCAAAGGAGTTTGCTGTGAATTTCTGCACTGAACAGCTTTCCTCTCTGTTGTAAGACAGGTGAGGTCACCAGAATTACCATAAATACTGAGCCCAGTAAAACTGAATTTCATGTTTGTTCATCATGCTTTTTACTTGTCAGTTCTGCTCATGTAGGTAACAGTCACTACTGAAAAATTTGAAGACTGTGAAGTAACAGACTAATTAAAAGCTTGTAGAAATCTGTCAGAAGTGTCGTCCTGACATCTTGGGCCCCTATCACACCCAGTTTCAACACACACTGTTTGCAAGATTCAAAGTCAGCTAGTAAAGAGAAAATAGGAATGCACCTGGATAAAGAAACACACAATCTGTTTATTTTCTTCCTTCTGTCCTTGCATCAAATGCATTTCTTAACGGGTAAAATATTTTTGCAGTCCCTTAAATTCCACATTCTGCTTCTTGACTTTTTTCTTAACTATATGGTGCAGCCAGGTGGTGAACCAATAACATTTTTCACCTCAGCTGACACAATTAAACACTATGATTTTCAACCACCAAGAAAAGTTGGCTGGTTGAGTAAAGGCAGTTTGACAACTGAGATATTTATGTACAGCCAAAATGAGATAGTGCCCTATATTTTAAACAGTTCAAGTCAGAGGAGAAAAATGTAAAATTGGTTCCTAGATAATAATGCCTAATCTTTGTTTTTATGGCACATTGCTGTGCAATTAAGGTTGGCTCACGAAAGCTGTGCGTGTGCTTTCAAATTGCTGAATGGTCTCATAAATGGCAGGAAGGAAAATAAATATTCTACTATTTATACTTTCTGAAGTAAAGTCTTCGAGATAAACAGTGTGTCAGGCTGACAGGTGTGACTTCTTTAGCCTTTGCCTGATGAATTTTTCATTCACAGCTGAGACTGATAGCCTGAAACTGTTGATGGAAAAACCCACTGTTCAGATTTTGATGGGAATATGAATGTCTGGTTTTCAGAAGGGTCTGACTTCTGTGCAAAGAATATCAGACACTCTGTTGTGCATGCTGCATCCGACTGGTGTTTCATTCAAGGCAAGCAATATAAATGTATGGAATTTTCTAGGAAGATGATCAGATGCTTCTCTCCCAGGATAACTGGAAAGCAGAAAGGTTCTCCAAAGGCTTCTCCTTAATTCTTCATAAAAATCCCAAAACCATGCACTACCACAGCATTCTTGACTTTCGCAAGTTCCTCACTAACCAATGTCCAGTTCTTTGTGGAACTGCTGTTTGTAAGCAAGGGACAGAAGTGATAATAGCATCTTCCTCTGGCTGGTTGGGTTTGGTTTGTCCAGGATTTTAGCTTAGGTCAGCCTGGGTCCAAGGAAGACTGGAGAATGGATGGAGAGAAATGGACTTGTACTGAATACAATTAGGGGGAAAAGATGAGCAGGGATCATCTGTACAAGCAATTTCACATTGTAGAAGAAAGGCTGCAATCTCCAGGCTAACCAAATGTGAAAAAAGGCTTGCTGAGCCCATGCCAGTACATGGAAATTCCAAGAACAACAAGCTAATCCAATAAGATCCAATAAGACATTGAGATTGAGAAGTAGAGAGACAAATTGTGTTCATACTCCATGAAAATACAGAGCAATTGTAAGTCCTATAAACCCCTCAAGATTATTTTTCCTGTCCAAGAAAATCACTTCTGTCTCATATGGCTTGAATTTAAACCAACTAGCTTAAATCCTTGCCCTTAACTCAATCACTGAGAAAATAAAGAGAAAGTAGGATTGAAGTTCAAAGTAAAGCTGTGGGGCAGCACATGGAGCTGGGCACAGGGATGGCGTGCCAGGCTGACACAGACTCCTGCCCCAACACTCCCACGTGGGGCATGGGCCAGATGGGATTTGTTACCTTAAAAAGCTGTAATAGTGGGAACCAAAGGTGAACCCCTTCCCTGCCTTTCTGAAGGAATGTCACCCTTAAGAGAACTTGTCAGTGGTCATTGGCCCCATGCAGATGCAGGACAGCTCCAAGATGTCATTTCTGTATTGACAATCATCCACAAGTGTTTGGGAAGAGGAGGAGGTGTATATGTAACTCTTCACTGCTTCTCTTACATAAAATTTTCTACTCCATATTAGCAGTCTTTGGAGCTGCTTCAGGCATAGATCATTTCAAGTTTTTCAGAGTAATTAACTGCACAGTCCCCTTTTCCCCTCTGAAACAGCTGATTTATAATGTGATGGCAAGACTGTATTCCATCAGGTCACCTAGCAGTGAGGTAGAGATGAAAACTGACTCTAAAATCTTTATCATTTTTTAGGTGGCAAGTTACAAACATTGCTGAGGAAAGACAAAAAGATTGGAAAGCTCTGAGCATGCCTTAAGTGTAAAACAATGGGAAAATCAGGGCTAGGCTATGATTAAATTGCACAGGAGTCTAGACCACACACACACACAAAAATACATAAGCCAGTTCAGAGCTGAAGACCAAGTATGGGTTTTTTCATCCTCACAGATGATAACTGAGAGGATCAATTCTCCCCCAGAAGTTAATTTTTACTTAGAAGAGTGACTTTGTAAAGTATCTACTTTCTCTGAGTATTCAGTACCTACCATGATTACTCCAGCAACCATATGTACATTAATTTCTGCTGTTGTTAACAATGAACAGCCAATGGAGTCATAAGAGTCAATTCCAAAATGCAAAGAAAAATATTGTGACCAACACGCTCCTTACTGTTGGTGGCAATTCTTCGCCAACACAACTGGCAGTGACAGCAGTGAAGTATAGGGAATGAAATAGAAATCCTCTAGCCTTCTCCATTTACCACATTTAATCCAGGCTTGGCAATGCCCAGTCAACACAGAACTCCACATAGGTGTTTTTTTTTTCCAAAAGACTTGCTGTTTTGTCCACAGCACAACACAACAGACATATATAGCACTTCTAGAAGGGTGTATGTGTTCTTATTTCTTTTTTTTTTTTAGGACTAAGCTCTGCTTTCTTCTTCCTACCTTAACGTTTCCTAAAGATTAAGCTGCAAAATAACTCCTTTGATTTGTTTTGTTTCCTTAAAAAAAACCCCAAGCAACACAAAACCAAGAGGAAAGAGATTGTGGGTCTCTACAAGGCTATTTGTGTAAGACATCCTATGTTATAAATTTACATGCATGTAACAGTTAAATAAAAAGGCTAAAGTTCAATTTAGAGGCCCAGGACACAAGGATATGGAATCAGGGTGTCAGCCACATTTCCCCAAATGAAAAAGCACTTGGTATAAAGAGATGCAGGGACAGAGAGAGAAGTAAATACACTGGGTTTTGCTTTGCAGAGCCAGGGATCACCCAGCTGAGCAGGGTGGGGGGGTTTGAGTTCCCAGCTGGGCATGAGGCACAGCATGGTTGGCAGCACTGCAGTTTTCCTGCAGCCATGAGGGTGTCCCTAGAACATCTAAAAGAAAAACCTGGCAAGTAATATGGGAGCCAGATGCAAAGGGAAAAAGACTATGGATTAAAAATTATCACTTTCCAGAAATTAACACAAAAACCAGCCACCGATTTCTCCCTTGCATGGGAGAAGGCATGGGGATACCAATATATATGAGCAGTATAATACACTCAGTCCCCCATTCATGTTAGTTTGCACTGGCTTCTTCACAATTTATCAGAGGAAAAGGCAGGAGTTTTGTTTACAGAGTGATATAAATAACAAAGCCTGACACAAGGAACACGATGCCCTGGCTCTGCAGTAATGACAAAAGCAGAATGCCTGGCTGTCAGGCACGCTCCCCTATCTGCTGGCACCACAGTCATCCAACACTACGCTACCCAAGGCTGCAGCCACCCACTGCTGGTCCAGGCATAGAATACGACCTTTTCCTCCATAAATAACAGTACTCCATCCAAGTGTCATTATTAAATTCTTTCATATGTGATGCAAGCCATCCCCAGGAATAAATAGTCTAGTGCATGATTATGCAGGATGGTTTTATAGGGAGACAGTTAATGAAAACACTGCCCACATCAGATTAGACTTGGACAAATCAGAGAAAACTATGAAATAGCATACACATTTTTAAAAGTGTTGCATTAAACATACTTCAAAATCCTAAGATCTGACTATTTGTATTTTTTTATCTGATGCTGTTTAATCCCTAGCCTTAGGTTCCAGCAACTGAAAGCACTTGAGCCTCAGACAAAATGGTGTCAGCCTCACCAAAATCCCACCAAATGCCTAGTTGGAGTTGATTGAGTGAGCATGTCTAGTCAACACTAACTCTGATTCCATGAGGTGCAGCCAAGGACTGCTCTCCCATAATGCACAAAAGCAGGAGTTTGTCAAAGCACTGGTTTGCAGCCCAAACCAATACTCAGACAAAAACAATTTCAAAATAGAAACAATGTCCTAATTATATCTCCCCTGAATATTAATAGAATATTACAGCCATTAAAAACAGATCTTTCAAAAAATCAAGGCCTTTACAAGGTCTTCATCCGCTGGCATCTCTCTCCCACACATATGTTGTGCTCATTGCCTTTACTCATCTGTTGTCATCCTCAAGATGCAAGAGATCACACATTAATCCTCCCAGAGCAGAAGAGGTACAGGGAGGTCTCTACCCACACACAGGAGGGATGTCAGATCAGATATTTTGGGAGGTGGATGGAGTCTGAGCTTCCTCAGAGAAAGAAGCTCAAATCACTTTGGCATTGCTGCCTACTTCCCGCCCCCCCCCCCCCCCCCTTCCCCCAGTTCCTGTGCTTTAGGGAGATGTAGAAATCATCAAGCCACTCTGCTCCTCACCATATAATGCATCATCCATACATTTCTCTCTCTTTTGTCCATACTGGGTTTTGATGTCTGGGCAGAGAAGGGAATTCTTTGATTAAATCAAAAGTGTTCATAATTTTCAGGGTTCCCTATATGCTATTCAAATAACAAAAGCAATTAAAAATATTTCTAGTTTACCTTTGTGTGATGACTCAAAGATAATTCACTTCTCCTTACTGCCTGCACTAGCACAAAAGAGAAAGAAGACTGGTATGAATGAACATAGCTCCCATGACATGGGACAACTTCTCTTTTATCTTAAGTCCTCTCACTTCTCCTGACACCATCACTGCACCCACAGGTCTCTTACAGGAGTGAAGGAAAGAGAGTAACACTGAGCCATAGATACCATCAACCTGACAGTGCATTACCAGAAGATGTTTGGAAACTGCCACAAATAAACCCTACACAGCAGAGAACAGCAAATGGGGGAATACTCCCATATTCCTCTTTATGGGGATGGGCAACAGAGGAATTATCCCAATGGTATGTGAAGTAGTGTCAGTATTTTGACTGAGGAGGAAGCCTGATCAAAGAAACAGTAACATTCTACCTGAAGGGACAGTAGGGGTAAGAGCACAGGGAATTCAGAGGCATCAGACAGACATTAAAAATTCTAATATGTGGTCTCTCTAGTTCATTACTTTATAAACTCTAATGGTCCAGGGACTATTTTACAGCACTCCTGCCCCCTCCCCAATTTGGCTTGAAAGCAATATAATATTTTGATCTTTAAGCTGTGCTGGCTCAAACATCTGCTGAAGAAAAATTAAGAAAAGACCAGCTGCGTAAAGGATAAACAACACTAACTTTATCATCTCTGTTTTTTCCTCCACTAATATTTTGTTTATTCACAAAACTACTTTATTTTATTGGAAATTCTGGTGTTCAGCTGGTCTCAGTCTATACAAATGTCTTCTTCCAATGGCATGATACTGATCTGTGCCAGCTATGGATCAAGCCTACATGTAGGAGACACACTGCATTTCCTGTTTTCTGGCCCTTGATCTCTGGGTTCTAATCCATCATAGGTTTGCCAGGGGTGTCTGCTTGTCACACAACAGCTTTGAACTCAGTCTGGGCAACTGCCTGATGGAGGATGCTTAACACATGTGTTCCTGGCCCTTGTATTCACTTTCACATGCATCTTTCACCCTCTCAGCTGATCATCACCATGCCCATAAATTTTCCCTGGGACATACAGTGAGAGTCCACAGAGGCATCTGAGCCAGCTCAAGCAGCAGCACAGTGGCTGACAAACAAGAAGCACTTCTCCCCTCAGGTGGCCTGCTCTTCCCAGTCAGTCACACACTGCAGGGGAAAGTAGCTGTAAACCAGCTGTCCTGCCAAAAAGGACAAAAGAATTTCTTGTGGGCAGTGTGACTCCTTTATTTATTTATTTTACCTATTTACCACACTCTAGTCACAAGCTTGATTTTCCCTAATCTTACAAGTCGCCTGCCAAGGACACAGAGCATCTGGCTTTCTTCAGCAAATAAACTGTTTGCCATGTGTCTGCTGTCCAAAAAGACATGCTGCCCCCAAGTTACAATCCTGAAAAGGATTCTGTCAACATGTTTTATCAACTAATAATAATAATAAAAAACCCTCCTGTGTTTTTCTTGCAGCTATTTATAAAATGTCTCCAGAAGCCAGACAGTGAATCAGCCTCCTTATCCAACTTTTGTTTCTACCAATGCAAATACTCTCGGGTTTGTTATTGGAGGGTTATTCAGAAACAGCTGGGCTGCTGGCATTCAAGCTATTCCTTTATTTTAGGAGTTTTGTTCTGAGTACAAAGACACAGATTCAGGGATCATTCATGAACTTAAAGCCAAGCATATACTTAATTACTTCACTGCACTGAGGCCTAAAGCATTTGCATTGAAGCAAAACTACACACAAACAGCCTTTCCAAACAAGCACACACACGCACCCAGGACAGGCTGAATGCTGGCAGAGATGTGCTGTGGTAGCTGAAAAGGAGTTGTTAATTCCCCTCACCCTGCTAAGCTGGAGTGAGTCAAAGCAGTTAAATAAGCTGGGGCAAAGATTGTGTATGCACAGCTTTCCCGTGGAAGGTGGCTGTGGCAGAATATGGGGGGAATCACATCCTCAGAGATTTCCACACAGCGACTGATTGCACAGCTCATGCTCAAGCAGACAGCGTGGGTAAGGAATTTTAGCCCAGTGTTTTTCAGCCAGTTGTGCTGCTCCTGGTACAAAGAAGCCAGTAGCAAACCAGCACAGTTACCTTCATCCTTCCATTCTCTGTCCTCTCTCCCACCAGGGCTGCATTTGCCCAGGTTTGTAAGTGCTCACTCGCTCTCAGAGTGAGGGTCCCCATTGCATTTCACAGGACCATTGCAGGGAACTGCTCAGCATGAACTTTCTGTGAGCTAACTCGGTGTACTAAAGTGTAACAAAAACTGTTGCTAAGTCTCATTAAATGCCATAGGAGGATCTGATCCAATCCACACTGAAATCAAGGCAAAGACTCCCACAGACTTAAGTAGGTATTAGATCAAAGTCTCAGAGTTGTAAATCTTCAGGGCAGGAACCAGGGCTTTGTTACAATACACAGTGTGCACTTAATGTACTCTCTAAGTAATAATAAATAAGAATTTGGAGGTAATTTGATGGTGGGTTGGGAAGAATTTTCCAATGCTTTCCAAAGAGCCTTGTTATCCCAGCATACTAATGTTCCTACTGAAGCTGCGTTAATCTTTATAAAATATCTTTTCACAAAACTGTAAAATCCTGGTTGGTTACCTGAGTTGCAATCACTCTGCAGCAGCTATTCATTACACATTAACAGTTCAACTTGCAAAAAAATACAATAAAAAGCCTTTCCATCTGTTATTATTCCTTTGCACAGAATTAATGGCTTGCTGCTAACCTTCACTGCACAAAATCTTTTTAATTTTTCTGCTCCCCTTCAACTGCTTTTCCTCCAACATGAGATGCAACTCAAAAAGTTATCTTCAAGTTCAGAAGTCAACAAGCTACCCACCACTTTCAGGGCTCTGCAGAAGAAGACAAATAAACACAGGAATGAAGGGACAACGGAATCTCTAAAACACATCCCGTTTCCTTTGACTAACCAACTGACAGACAAGAACTGGCTCTTGCGGTTCACACTCGAGGATGATTGTAAAAACTTTTGACAGTTAAATGAGGTGGGTGGGTTTTTTACATAAAGATACTCGATTTAGGACTGTTTCTTCCCTGTGAGTAAGATATTAGCTCTGCCAGCTTTGAATGAGACACAGACTGGCCCCTTCAGTCTTACCTGGGAAATGCACAGGGCCACTGTCTGCCTTGTGTTAGTGGCAGACTTTTCCTTTCCATCTTAGCAAGACCCTCAAATTTCAATTCACTGGCTGAATCACCATAAGAAGAAAACCTAGAATTCAACCTGAAATCTTGCATGGAAGATTTAAGGAAAGTAATGTGCAAACCCCAGGCCTGCTGTATATCCCCTGCTTGACGTCAAGAGGGGGAATGTATTTATTTTACTGGAACTGTTATCCCAGGATCTCTGCTGGGGTACTGACATTTTGCAAATGCTTCCTCTAAGAGACACTATCAGTTTGCAAAACAGGCTCTTTGAGTGCTCTCATCAGCTGTGGGTACAGATAACCAAAAATTACAAGTAAGGCAAAGCACAACAGATTATCAGTTAAGTGGGAGATGCTGATCTCATTTACAGTCACAAGAACTCTGCAGTAACTCAGTAACTCAGTTGTGCCCTTCACAAATGTCACAGAGTTCAGGCACTGTCACAGGAGGGTGGAGGATTTTTCTTTCTCAGTTTTGTAAGCCTAACTATGCACTGGTAGGTGTGAGCAAAAGTGGTCACAAGTCCTCTTCTCTCTTAGCAGGCCTCTGAGAACCTTGCAGGATTAGAGGATAGGCTACTGTGTGTAAACTATCTGCTGGAGAAGGCACACAGCCATGCTCAGATGGAAGAGAGCAGTGCAAATCTGCCTAAAGTATCAAAAACTGGGAAGACAGAATAATCTTTACTGAGGTCTCATATATAATTCAGTGAAAATTTTGCTCTCTTGCTTAATTGCTTTTCACCTGAGCAATTGCAGTCATAGCCTCATCTGAAGCTGAAACGAGGGGGTGTGTGCCCCTCCAAAAGCCCTCATTAAGGTTCTGCACAGGTCACTTCAACAGAGGCAAACCAAAGTTATAGTTTTGACTCCTTGTTTTTCCTTTTAGCTATTCTGAAAACAAAGGCCTTTCAGTCAAATGGAGGGTTTAGACAAGGTACTGAAAGCCACTGTAAGACTTAAAAAACTCTCCAGCTCTCCCACCTCTAGAGCAGCCCCCCAGCCAGCAGAGCTGCAGCAGCTGAGGATGAAGCCCTGTCTGAGAGTGTTAGATGTGTTCCACACACAAACTACAAGGCTCATTTTCATTGCCACAAATTACATGAATTCAGAGTTTAAAGAAACACCAGAAAGTAGAATAAAATTGGACCCTTCAGTCATGAAAGATCCACCTGAATCTCCTTTAAGGATGAAGCATACAGTTAATTTCTAGGCTCACATGAGATGTTCTACCAGAATTTTTTTAAAATACTTCCTGCCCTCATTCTTCTTACAGATCCAACCTAATTTTCCCTTGATCCATTAGGGTTTTCCAGCCTTTACTACAAGTTTTCATTAGTGAGCCAATGACTTTGACCAGCTAAGTTTTTCAGTCTTTCAGGGAGTTTTTGGATGAGAAGAGGTATCTTCACATAGATGATTTCTTCTCTCTCCATTCTTGCTCAAGACACCATATTACACACTCACTCTTACAGCAGAGTTCCTTACACTGAACCATGACAGATCTACAGATAGAGCCATCCTGATCACTGTACCAGAACTAGTTTCAGCTTCCAGATGCATTTCTACACTATTCCTCATCTTAAACTGTAATGTTCTCCTAACCCTAATTAGAATTCTCCTAAACCTCTGCTTCATTGGCTAACCCTCTGCCTCTTTGTCACCCCTTCAGATGTGTTGTCTGCTTCTATCAGTGTCTCAGTTAGAGCTATCCTTTCAAGTCTTAATCCCTAAAACATCCTTATTTAGGTCATCCCTGAGTAGCAGACTGTAGCAAGGACAGCAGAGCTTTCCATCTGCTTCTCCAAATATCTCCACTGACTGCATAATTGACCTCAGTGCAAGAGAAGACTTGCTCTCTGCAAGGAAATGAGAGGGTAGTTTGAAGGAGGCCTGTGTGAAGTTGGCTGCAAATATCCCCATTGCTATACCTTCAGGTAGGATAGGAATCATAATCTCATCTCCATAAAACTAAGGACATGGAAAAAAGAATAAAACGTGTTACACTGAGACCTTGTGTGGTTACTGTCCCTGAAGGTATTTAAAAAACATGTAGATGTGGTGCTTAGGGACATGGTTTAGTGCTAGACTTTGCCATGTTAAGTTTATGATTGGATTCAGTGATCTTAAAGGCCTTTTCCAACCTCAGTGATTCTAGGATCCTATGAGTGACTGCAGTAGTCAAACAAGGAAGTAGAAGGAGGTTGCAGCGTTACTACCTCACTGTGCCTCCAGCCACATCCTCCGCTTGATCTACAAATTCAGCCTCTGTTATCAGAAGGATGAGTGTCAGCAGCTTTACTCCCTCAAGTGATGCAAAGGCCATTTGCGTTAAGCAGGAGACGGAGCTCAGGAAAGCTCAAGGAAGAGGGAGGTGGATTGAGAAGGGTTGTGCTGAGGTGAAGTGACTTGCTTATTGCCCCATAAGAAGTTTGTGCCAGGATGCAAAACAAGGTCTCCTCATCTGAATCACAGCCCTCAACTTAAGCACATACAAATCTTTTTATTTTCCATCTATTGCTACTCACTCTGATGTCTGGGCTATTTTAGCAATACATATAGTTAGACTGAAC
>JAWWEV010000043.1:53641833-53663530 GCA_035583235.1 Hafferia zeledoni
TGCACATGTAGGGAAGGTGCTTTGCTGTTCATACATCATTCAGATGGTTGTGAGCATGTGTCCTTAAAGAAAATAAATACAAATATTAGCTGTCAGACAGGGAAAGATTTGCCCAGTTTAGAGAGCTATAAATAACCTTTCCCTAAATGTAAAAGCACCATGAGGTTGAAGTGTTTAGACATGCTTAACAAAAGTTTAAGTAAATTACTTTGGAAGGAAGAACCTGTCTTTCTGAAAACAAAATGATGGGCCAGGGTAGGGAAGAATGGTAAGGGTTGAATCAGAGCAAGTACTATAGAATACTAACCAATTTAGGAGCTTCCCAGAAGACTTCAAATATCCAGCACTTGTCATGAAGCTCAGTGAGACACAAAAATCACTTAATGGACTATAATAAAAGTCTAATCACCAAAGCAGGTATTGTAGTTACCATCTGTATTTCTTAGTGGCACATTAGTGATTGGGATGTCTCCTGGTCATTCGAGTTTGTCTGCATCTCTGTGGTTTTGGTCCATATAATATCTGTGTTTAAGACAAACTGAAAAGAAATTTGCAACCAGTCATCCAGAAGGAAAGAGGCAGACAGTTATTACATCTTGAAACACTCTGCAGTTTCAATCACAGAATCATAGAATGATTTTTGTTGGAAGACACCTTAGAGATAATCTAGTTACACTCCCCCTGCCATGGGCAAGGACATCTTCCACTAGACCAGGTTGCTCAAAATCCCATCCAACCTGGCCTTGGATGAAAGTTTCAATGCAGGTTTCATCACCTACCTATCTTAGCAGCATGCATACCTTATTAAACACTCCTGGCTTGGCTGGGTTTCTTGAGGCCTGACATTTCACATCCCAGATACCTGACACAGTGACAGATCTGCTTATAAGTCAGCCTTTACTTTTGAGTGGGTTATTACTGGCACCTCTCCTGAGGTGATGTACCCTAAAACTGTACTTTAGCCCATGGCAGTCCATTTCAAGGTCCCAGAAGGGTGACAGCACTCCCCCTTTTGCTTTCTGCACAATCTGGCAATCTGGAGTTAACCTTTCAAACAAACAGGGAGAAGGGGATACTGCAGAGCTTTCCTGTGGGTTTCCAAGAGGCTCAATCTCACTGCTGCAATCATTACCCAGCAAACTTGGAAGGCACAGGCTGTTATTATATCTGAGAGAAGCACAGTTTTTTTACTGGGACCAGGCATATAGAAGAGATCAAGCTGGGACGTGATGCAGAAATATAGCCAGGTTCTGAGTTCATTGCTATGGTCCATACTGGGTGCGTAAGTTTGACAGATAATTGCAACTTTTTTTCTCCTACATTTCTTTTTAAGGGGAGCAACATGAATATCTGCTCTTAACAAAACTGTCCAAGCTTGCTAGCAACTGTTGTTGCCAGTTGTTGTCCAGAAAGAGCATTACAAGGACACACATTCTTGCAGAGCTCTGATGGGAAATCCCCTGTTGAAAAAGGAGCCCATGTTTCCATGCAGGACTGTTTACGTGCTGATGTGAGAGACATGATACACACAATCAGCCTGGCAGAGGGAAGTGCACTTATTTATTCTGCTTATTAATATTTTTGTGTGCCCTTTTATACCATGTAAATGGAACTATCCTTAAAGCATTTGTATTGTAGGAGATGGCTTGAGTTTCTGGACATGGCTCTGGATTTGCAATCAAGAATTTTTAATCAATACAAAAAAAAACAAAAACCCCATATGATCTTTTAGGTGCAGACTAGCATCAGAATGCCTCCCCAGGATCTGCATTCAGGCTGCAGACTGATAATAACTGGCTAATTTGCAAGAGTACAGCTCGGCAAACACAGCATTCCTCTAATGGATTTTTGGTGTGCATTTGAGTGAGCTTTTAAACCACTATCTGACAAAACAGGCATAGCAATGGATTCCAGCCAGAGCACAAGAGGGGTGGTACAGATAACCTTTCAGGCTTATTACATTTTGAGGTGGAATCACTGTGACCTTTAAGTGAGTCATCAACAGGGGACTAGTCAGACTCATTACGCTGCCCTTTGCCATGAAGCAGCAGGGAGCTGCAGAGAGCTACAGAGGCCCTTTTCCTTTGGTAGATAAGCTGCAATAGAGAACAAGGCCCACAGAGGCTGACTTTTCTGATCCACCTAAGCCTGATCTCTTCATGACTCTACTCCTCCAACTCAGTGCCTGTCCTCATCTTTCCCCCACCTTCCTCCTCACCATATTCCAGTCCCCAACTCCAGTTGCACCTTCCCTTCTCTCCCCTCACCTGTATGACAACTGGTTTGCCTTTACTTTCTCTTCCTACTCCATAGGTGAGTCATTTTACCATTTCACTAATTGTGTGATTTACTTTCCTCTTTTATTTAGACTCCATGGGGCTTTGAGAGGGCTGAGATATTTATGTTTTATCACACCTGTGTAGCCAGCAGCAGCAGAGAAGGAGGGCCACTGACCCCAAATTGTGAACTTCTCATCAGCTCCTGAAACCACTGGACAGACATTGCATATTCATCCCTGCCCCATGCCTCTCACCTTCCCACTTGTAGCATAAAAATTAAACTCTGTATACAACTGACAGCAGGGACTGCAGGAGAACTACTTGGCTTCTCTATCAGAAGATTCATCTAAGTATAATACTGTCAAGTTTTTAGTGTTTCTCAGACACTTATTCACACAGGCACAACAGTGTAAGCTAGCTAGTAGCATTATTAAGCACTCTCCTTTCTCCAACCTGGGGAACAGAGGTTACAGACTGGGTCAAACACTGTTGTAGTAGATGCAAAGATAGGGACCTGCAAGCTCTCTGCTTCATCTTTTAAGTCTAATGTAAATAGCCCGTGGCACCTGGAGGCTGGTGGGATGACCCAGGAGTCAAGAGGAGGAATTTAGGTCAGTTTACAGCTCTTATTTTCTATTTGTTTTCAAGCCACTGCTTTCAACTTAAATGACTGCTGTTTGGGGTCAAACAATAACAGGTAAAAGATACAGCAAACCTAACATATGATTATGCCTGGAGAGCTGAATGTAAGCAAGTTGTGAATCTTCTCCCCTCTGAGTCTGACTTCTGTCAGACCAAAGGATCCCAAACTTGACAATTCAGATAATTAGAAGTGGTGAGGGGAGAGGAGAAAAAGAAAACATCAATTATTGCAATCCCCCGTTTGTCAATCTTCCTTGAACTTCAGGAAGAGACAGCATGGGTGCAAACCCAATTTTAAAAAAATCCTCTGAAGATCTTGGTATATATGTGCAGGCAAAAGAAAATTGTGAAGAAGATGGCAACGGAAACTCTATTAGTCAGAGGAAATGACAGCATGCCTTTTGCAGATAGCACTCTTGCCTCCATATCATCATTAATTTAACATCCTGGTAGAAGCTGCCTGGACTGTGTGTTAATGAGGTCTGTCCCTGTCAAACTACAGGGAAAAATGACTACGGTCCGACCCCTGGGGGTCACCAATAATCCCACAGCGCTTCTCAAAAAAATACAAAGTTAAGCCCTGTGTCATGGGCAAATTGTCTTTATCTATCCAAAATATAAAATATCAAACAGCAGCCATCATTTTAACAAGTTTGCCCCTCCCAGGCCTTGATGGTCAGGGCCACTGTTAACAAGTGATCAATTAGCCTGCTTAAAAGCACTGATAACAACATTTTTGTGTCAGGGTGACAGGAGGGCTGACTGCCAGTACCTAATTTCCCCCTTCCTCATGCAATAAGTTCTGAAAACTAAACAGCTGGAAGACTGGATGACAACAGCACTAAAGCATCTTGCCGGGTTTCTTTTCAAGACGTACTCAGAGAAAGTAAGTAGAATTTTAAGACAGGTAAGGCTGAGGAGTGGGGTCAGACCCCCTTGGTGCTGCTTGCCTTGAGTGGGAACCAAGGGAACCAAACCCTTCCAGCTTCCCTGCCTGTGAGACACGTGCCCTCTGAGGACTCTGCTGCCTTGGTGGGATCTGGGTTTGAAAGACACAGATGGAAATTACGCTTTTATGCAAAAGACTGAATGAATGGCTAATACTGCTTTGGCAGCTGGGTGAGGATTGCAGATCCCACCCTCGCTGTGAGTAGATCATTTACTCTTCCCATTGCTGATCTTCCCACTCCCGTCAGACGGTTCCTTTACTTTCAGTCCCAGGGCTTCATTCAACATTGCTTGTGGTTTCACCTTGCTTTACATCAGCTTCAACCTGGAACTCCTTTCAGTCTTCTTAAGGCAGAGAAATGAAGCCAGATTTTGCCCTGGTACAAGAAATGCAGCTTTTGTGCCTGCAGTTTGGCTGCAGCTGGATGAATAGGATCTAAACTCTGGATTTGTAGGCAAAGGGCCAGTCACAAGCTTTGTGGCAGCATGGGCAAATTGCATCCCGCATGGGAACAATGGGTGTTGCCCCCTTTTACCCTAAATTCTTTGTTATCACCAGAGCAGCAGACTGCTAAGGCAGGAAGCTGCCTGTCCTGTCAAACTGTTGTCTTTGAATATTTGTCCCCGTCTACTCTGGCATGGATGGCCAGGCAGAGGCCATGCTTAGGGCTGGGTGCACTTGGGCCCCAGATGTGGAGTGCTCAAGACTACAGGGCCACACGAGTGTTGTAACCCCGGCTACAAGGCTGGGACCTTAGTTTTGACTTGTACTGTAAAATGCTTCACATTATTCCCATCCTTACAATACAAAAGAACTTTTCTTAATCACTCAGAAATGTCTGGGACCTATTATTTGAGGTTTTATAAAAGAAAACTGCCTATTTTCTTCAAGATTATATTGTTCAAACATGCAGGTTACCATGCAAAAAGACAAATCCCGAGCAGATCTGTAGAGGACATCATATGATGTGATCTTTACCTGGGTGAAGATCTTAAAAAACAAAAAGCAAACAAGCTGGCACAGCTGGGGCTACCACATTGCCTGAAGCCCTCAGCATTGCAGTGGTCGAGGAGACACAGAGCTGCAAGCAAGGGCTTGGAGCCACAGCACCCTGCCACCTGCTTTTGCTCTTCAGCTGGAGAGGAGGAATCACAGTACCAGAGCTATGCCTGACAGTGCAAATGCCACCTCTCCCAGTGTGCTCTGACTCTTTTACAGCAGTTTGGGAAACACAGGGACAGAAAACAGTTACTTCTCTCCTCTCCCTCCCTCTTCTGCCTCCAGATATAGAAAAAGTGGCCACCCCACAGATGCTGCTGCCTCCTTTTTGTGTATCCCTGCACCAGAAGAAGCTGATTCAGGCAGCAGTGGCACTCCATGCATATGCTCCTGCTGCCTTATGTACCCCATAATCTGTCCCTGAACTACCCCTATACCTAAAAACAAATGAGGCCTTAGAAGTTTCTCACAAACCCCATTTTTAACACAAATTCTTCACTGAAATCAACAAAACAGAATGCCAAGCCTCAGTTTTACTTTCCACTTTAAGCCTCCCTTATACCCCTGGATAAGGGCTGTATGAAGCCCAATACATAAAGTCACCCTCAGGATGTCAGCCTAAGCAAAACAGTATCGTCTAATAAAATTCAGCTAACCAGGCCAGTTCAGGCAGAGACCTACCTGGGGGAGAAGCCTGAACCCATGATGTCGTTGCCAGCTCGAGTACTGAATGGTGCCTTAATGCACCAAGAAGTCATTTTTATGAGCATTTCTTTGCAGTACAGCTGCATCTGGTCTCCACATTTCCACTAATTCCTGCCATTTCTGAGTAATTTAAAATAACTCCTGTTACCTCACTTTCTCCCCTCCTGCCCATTACATTTTTTTAATCACTGATGTCACCTCAACTCTTTTCTTTAGTTTCAGCAGAAATAGTTTCTCACTCGCACTTTGATTTCTCAGTTTCTAGTCTTGTCACCTCGTTCTTTCTCTGTTCCTGAAAACTTACACTTGTTTGGACTTAGTGAGTTTCTTTTGCTGCCCCTTCTGACCACCTCTGGTTTTTAAAAATGGACTCTACACTGTCCACCTCTCCTTGTCCTTCCTGATATGGCTCCAAGAAGGTGCTCTTTTCTTTCTCAAAGCATGTTATTTATTCTTTGATTTTTATACAAGAGGATATTATCATTAATTCTCAAAAACTACCTCTTTTAGACTTCAAGAATGTTATTGCATGCAAAATCAGCTCTTGAAGTGTTGGCAAGATTAATTAGCTAATGTTCAGAAAGAGATCTAATAGGCACTCCCTACCCCATGCAAATGCTGCTGTTGCCCTTACCTTGAAAGAAAATAGGTGTAAATTTATAGATGTGTTAGAGATGTGCCCACTCAGGCCTGGTTTGCCATACAATTCCAACTCCTGTCCTTTGTCAACTAAAGCTGTTCAGTGTGTGTTCATAGAGCACTGTCTGGCCACCAGACATAGAGCTGGTGCTGGAGGCCACTTTCTTACCAGCCAGCTATGACTTGGGGGTGGGATTCCCACCAGCCACCTTCTCACCTGCCCATGTCCAGCGAGAAGAAGCCAGAGACTCTTCCTTCAAGTGAAGGGACTCAGTTTGGCTCCAGACTGGAGGCCCCAGTTTGCTGCAGAGCTAATAGTAAGAGCTTTAGTTCTCAGGAAGATGGTTTGAAAGTGGACCTGAGAGCCATTAGGTTGGAATTAGGTCATTGTGCAAGCAGGACTTTCCCAGGGATAGCAATATAATTGCCAAACACAACGTGAGTTCTGCCTTGATGATTTCATTGCTGAATAATTCAGTGATTCAGTTAACATCAAAAGGGATGAGCAGTCTTCAAGGGGGGCACTGCCTCACCACAACCTTGCACTAGAGTTATCACAGGTGTGAGGGCTAGGGGAGCATGGGGAAGACTAAGCTGACAATATGCTTTTCTGTGGGAACATTAGAAGTTAATCTGCAGGTCCAAGGTCACCCAGCCAGCTCTTTGAAGACCTTCCTCAGAATTTCTCTCCACACTACATCGGAAAGTGCTACAGACAGTTAAGTTGGCATGTGCAGGCATTCTGATAAATCACACAAGAAGTTAGAAAACAAATGTTGGCTTCTCCTTTCTAAATTATTTTACTCCATTTTGTTTAAATCTTAGAAGTTATTTGATTGTTTCTTTTAGTTTCGTTCTTGGCAGCCCCGAGACAGTCACACAAACAGCTGCAGAGAAATTGCAAAATAAACCCTCCCCCTTCTCTTTTATTTTCTGTTAAGTTATGTTGGGAAAATAAATATGAATGGCACAGATGTTCCATTTTTCTCTCTTTATAAAACAGTTTATGACATCTTGCAAATGCTGGAAAAATATTTTTTTAAGAAAGATTTCTCTTTCTCAAGCACACTGTGTTTCAAAGAGTTCTAAGGACACTAGTAGAGCAAAGCCTGGGGTTTTTTAAAGCCTTTTTTCTTGTTTTCTAATAACATCAGAGAAGTAAACTGAATGTTTTCAAATTAATTTTACTGATAATTATTTGGATTAGAAAAGCTAATAAAGTTTTCAGTGTCATTGATCAGCTGCAACAAATTTGTGTATCTCTGTAGGCCTCCAGACATAAGGAACAGAGTTTCAAAACAAAGGGTACATCAACTGCAGAGGACGATGTTAAGCTCAGCAAGTAAAACTTTGCCCAAAAAATTACAGAAAAAACAAGGAAGGTAACTTTTTCTCTTTAATTATGTAAAACAAAGATAACTAGAGTGGCTGAATAAAGCACTTCAATCAAAAGTGTCTTCGTCACACTGTGCCAAAATGCCCACAAGCAGAGAAAACAGTAAGGGAACTAGATAAGGTACCATTCGTCATGCATTTCCTCTGCTGTCAACTCACTGTCACTCCCATCATAAGTAATTGGACCTTTCCCTCAGTCAGAACCACGTGGGCTGGGAAGGACCTTGAGAGGTGGCTGACCCATCCCTCTGCCGCGGGGTAGCATCAGCTACGCCTACTGTCACTCCTGACAGAGGCTTGTCTAACAGCTCAAAAATCCTCCAGACTGGATTCCACAACAGCCCCGGGCGACCTATTCCCCTGTCATGGTCCCCTGGCCTTTGGAGAGTTTTGTCTGGTGTCTCATCTGAGTCATGCCTGTCGCAATTAAAACTCTCGGCTGCAAGGGCATGGAGGAGAGGTGATTCCCACTAACTGTGCCCCCAAACCACAGGTCTCCTTGCAAAATTCTCTTTCTGCAGAATATTTCCCATCCTCTGCATTCAGAGGCAGAGTTTTGGCACAGTAGGAATGAATGTCCTGAAGTCCCCTGTTGTCTTCATAAGGTTATAAATTAAAGGTTATAAACTAAGAAAACGTGGGAGTGAGTGGATGGTCACTTCATCTGAGGGCATCCCCTGATTAACAGTAATTTCAGAGCGGGCCCTCTCATTTTTCTCCCTCCTTTATCCCACGGCTCTGGTTCAACCAATTTGCTCACTTTGCTTTTCAGACACCTAGCAAACAAGAACTTATCCTCAAGCCTCAGAAAGACCTGTAAGAACAAAGTAACACCTTGTTTGAATGGTGCTGGTAATTAGCATTCCCTATGACTCCCTCAACGCTGCCCTTAAGTTGCAATCAGGAGTACAGATTTCCACGGAAAAACATTTCTTGGAGGCAAAACTGTCTTCAGCTAAGTTAGTGAGAAATGTTCTACACTGACCATTTGTTTTCTCCTTGCAGTAAGTTCATAGGTTTTATAAAGTAAATAGATAGCCCCCTTTTTTTTCTGAAAGAAAACCACAGGATTTTGACAGAACATGAAGTAGCCTGCACTGTTCTTAGTACACAGAAAGAATCTACAGTGTGAGTTTGTGCCCATGCACTTCCAACTTGGTAGTGAGCATTGCTTTGTTGTTTAGATCCAATCTGAATCAACTCTGATACCATTCTGGTACTCATAGGTTATAAAAAACCTATTGAGAAAAATCCTTTTCTCTCCTGGTAATTACAAATCAGAGTAATTTTCATCAGTACAGTAATGCTGAATCCACGAGACTGGAAGATAAAATAGAATTCACAGTTTCTACAATAAGAGTTGAGAAAAAAAAGACAAATCCTGAAAGGTGATTGTTAACTGAATGATAACAATTTTAAGATTAATTGGGCAATTCAGTGTCAAAACATTACATGGAAAGAGCACACGATAACTGTAATTATGGTTTCCATATGAAAAATGGAGAAAGAAATCAAAGACCAGAAGAACAACACGGGAGAAAACAAACAAACAAGCAAACAGAACTTAACAAAAAAACACATACCCACCTTCTAAAATCAGATCTTTCTTTTAGCCAGGCTCAGACTGTAAAACTAGTAGATCCTGATACTCTACACAGAGGTTCCTTATTTTTCAGTTAAAACTCTGTAAAAAGATATTATGAGGTTAAAAAAAAATGTTCACTAGATCAAGACTTTCCTGAGATTTAAATGTTTCCATCTGCAGTATAAATTGGGGTCACCTGCTATCATGATTCACTAGCAAACAAGGAAAGAAGAAAAGGAAAATGTAATCAAGCAACCATAGCACAGACCATGAATCAGGTCTCATTATTTGGCTCTGCCAAAAGTTTCCTGTGGGAGTACTTCACTTCCCTACCCTCAGCTTCTTCCATCTGCAAAATAGGAGCAATACCTCATGCTGTGAGACTTGTTTCAGACACTTATGAAGCAGTAGGGCACCCTAGTGCAGCAGTGTAAATGGCCATTTACTAATTATCAGTACTATTATAAAATAGAAATAATTTAACTTTTGCTGACATCTGCTCCACTTCCTAAGAGATCTTGCTCAGTCATGAGCTATACATTTAGAATAATTCCTGCCTTTTGAAAAATAAGCTCCTTTTTGACTCTTGGTATGTTGTACTGCAATTTGTAAGGAAACAAAGGCCCATAAATGAACACAACAGGAGCAACTGATTGATTTGCACCTGACTTTTGAGTCATCCACAATATGTTTCTTTTTCTAAGCCTGACAGTACAACAACTTGCAAACTCATGGCTTTTGCAGAACCACTGCTGCTCAAAATATTTGCATCAGAAGACAAGACCAAATTAAAGTAAACAAATGAGTTGTTTTGTTCAAAGACAGTGCTCACATTAAAACCTTGAACAAAACAGATTAAAACAAAAGATAAGGTTTCCAACAATCCTGAGTAAAGAAACCACTAAAGCCATGAGAGCATGAAATAATACAAACCTGGGGGAGGGGGGAAACCCCCACAAACCAAAACGAAAAACAAACCCAACAACTTTTAGATACACTAAGGACAATTTTTAATCCACTTATTCCTCTGATATCAAAATTCTTGTACAACTCAATTGGGATTTAGACATAGCAACAAAGGAGGACTTAGGCAAGCAAAATTCATCCCTAAAATCACAGATCACTCACTGTCTACCAGGAAGGTGCCTAAGCTTCCACAGCCACACAGTTTCTGACCTAAGACTTTCCCAGCAATTAACATGCACTTGGGTGTCACAACCTTGACAGGACTGAGTTTCACTCCTTCTACTGCACACCTAAAAATCCTGTTAGGTTCTTCTGTTTAGTGAATGGATAAGGCTGAGCAGTTTTGGAACTCATAACATAGAGCAAGAGGTCTGAACTCCTCACAACATGCAATGACAATTTTTTTTTAACAACCAGTACAGTTTTCCATTTGATCTTCCATGTAAAGTTCAATGAAAGCTGCAATGTTCCTGAGTAGAGAGTTACTTCATCAACATGTCCTGTGAACATTATGATGATGTATGTTCCTGCCATCCTTCTTTCCGAAATTACCTACACTATTCACCATCTGTGAAAGCATTGACATTCAATTAAGGAACAGGAGAGAAGGAGAAAAGTAAGGAACAAAGAGGAAGCTGCGAATCACACATTTCCATGAACAGAAAAAAGGAAAAGTATATTTCAGAAATTCCAAGCCCTAATACAAATTTTCAGTAGGGCAATGGTTCTGCTCTTGAGGCTGAAAAAATGGTCCATGTGGAAATAACTCAGCTTCATATCAAACAACATTTTTATTGAAAATTCCACTTATGTTTTCACTTTCCTAAGTGATATTACACAGGAAATGCCGGTAGCTGCATGGATCTTTGAAAGAGAGGGTAGATGAAATAGGTGAGAGTGTACATTTCAACAGGCAGGACTTAAAATAATATGTATTACGACTTTTATGAAAAGCATGATACCTACTTATTTTGCACTGATTTTTTTTTTCATTTTGAGGACACGCAGCTTTGTCCTATTCTCTCTCTTTTCCCATCCCTCACTTGAGGTCACCAAGCTGGGTCACACATTGTCCATTACAAGGAGTGAGCAGAACCTCCTTTACCTTTGGGATGAATGGAACACCCAAATTCTCATTTATGTGAGGTTTAGTTTAAAATTCATTGGCTCCTATATCCCCAAAATCCTTGAGTAATTTGAAATTAAAAACTTGAAGTTATTTTTCATGAGTTAGAACAATAGTTTTTATATCTGTTGGCACATATAACTGACAGGGTACTGGCAACAGGCAATTTGCAGCATGAGTTGCCAATGCCTGTATGCATATTTCTAAGAATAACTCAGTGTCCAAGAATTTGGCTTGTTATATCAGAAGCCAGGACTAGCTGACAGCTGTTTTGAATTACAGTGGACTGAATGATATTAGCTTTATTGTAGTTGGACTGATGCTTTGCTTTCTCTTAATCGTCCTAATGTACTGATTTGTCCTCTAGCCAGCAGTTGCACAGCATTTATTTGTAACACTCAAGGTTTAAGTCACAAATGACAGATTGGTTGGATTGTCTTGTACACATGGAACATGATCAAAGTAAAGGACTACACAGTCAGTGAAATTTAAGCTTCTTTGCAAGGGACAGCCTATAGATCCAAAGCTAGGATTTTCCTTGCATAGCAGAAAAGACTGGCTCTCAAACAGACCTGTTCTCATTTTCCTAGAAGGAAGGCATTTCTTCCAAGACTTGCACGCTATTGTGAGCTGTATAATCACATCCCACTTCAATTTCTTCTTGGGGAACAAGACAAAAGGTTAGACATGAACCTGTAAACTGCTGTGTACCTCGATTAATTACAGACTTTGGAACTCAATTATTATATCAGGGCCAAATCTTGATCACATTATAGACAATAGTTAATTTTCCAAAGACTTTTCTGGGACCAGAGTATGGCTATTAAGTTTACTTGCATGTTAACTTTTAACAGTTCATTAGAAGTTTCCTATTGCTTCAGGAGAAAACAAATGGACACAGTTTGTTTTGTTCCATTGTCAAAATAATGAAAGAAATAATTTATAAGGAATAGCACAAAAAAAAAAAAAAGGGGCACAAACCCAAACCAAATCAACCAAACAAATAAACCCCCTCTGGATTCTGATTCAAAGTGCAGGATGGAATTCTTCTACTCTGCTTGGCATTGGGAAGAACCAGGTAGGTTCCTGTGTCCAACTTTAAGCACTACACTTTAAGGAAGATGCAGATAAATTTCCACAGAAAAGCAACAAAAGTAATCAGTCTAAATATAAGTCATATAAAAAAAATGAGAACTGTGGGAAGGCAATGGCAGAATAGAATACTACATGTTAACAGTCTTCAACGATGTGAAAGAGTATGGTATGACAGGAAGGACAAGCCCATTTTCCATTTCCAAGCATACAAAACCTAGATGCAGCAGGCTTAAACTGCAGCAACAAAATCAGATTAGTCTCTTGAGATGGACTCTCACATGGAAGGGTAGGAAAGCAATGGACCTGCCTGGCAGAAAAACTGTTCATGCATGTTTTTGAGAAAAGCTTGATTATGTCACAGGTGGAGAGATGAGTAAGGTAGTTTCCTAAGGGCACTCCCAACTCTATCTGCTAAGATCCTATGATCTGTAGGGGTTTTTATTACTCTTCTAGTTTATTTGAACTTAATACCCTGGATAATAGCCTTTGCTATTTGTCATTACTATTACTACTTGAATATACTTGGAGTCAACAAACAGAGTAATACAGTATGCTATTAAAAGTATGCTGTTCAAATGCTTTCTTGGTTCTGCTGAAGCAATGCCATAACACCGGTAGGACCTCACTGACATGCAGAAATAAATGTATAGTAAGTAAAACTAACAAAATGCCACACTTATAGACTGATCTCAAAGAACTCCATTCATGGGAAGTTGTGCCAGACCCTTCTACAACAATGATTTGAAGGCTAAGTCCTTTACTTTGTTCTGCTCTATACTCAGCCTACAAAAGGAAAAATAAAGGAAGCAAAAGACAGAAGCAAACATATGAAAATGACAATACCTGTCTCCTTATTTTGAAGATATTGGTTGAGCACTGGTGCAGCCAATGTAGACTTGAAACTTGCATTTAGCACCCACCATGGTCTACCTGTCTTTATATATATACAGAAGCCCATTATGGACTATGAAGTTTCTACTTAATTATACTTTCTCAATTGTAATTTAGTAAAGTTGACTCTCAGCTAGTTGTGAAACTTCTGATATTTACTCCTAATAAGCAAAATTGTGGCAGAAAAAAGAGAACCATTTTTTTTAAAGGAAGTTCAGGTATCTGTTACAGGCTCTCTGGATCCTTTATGGTCTCCTTGATAAATGTACAAGAGAAAAAATTTCCATGTTCATACAATAAAGTTTCCTGAACAGTGGTGGCTCAGTGGTCTCTTGCATTACAAACCTCAAAATGCACAGAACATTACATGTTTTGTAAAGAGCCAAGAAATGGTCAGTAGAGCCTGCTAGTTTTGCAAAAACAGCAATGAAGAATGAAAAATAAGTAAAACAATGCTACAGTGATAAATGGTAACGATAGCATCAGTGCTGCAGCTGTGGCCTCCTTCAGCACTACTCCCTCCACAGGTAAACCAGAACAGACACTCTTTCCACCAATATTCCTTTTTTCACACACACACATGCACACACACACTCTTTCTTACTTATATTTGTTAAAACAAAAATTTCCAGGATCCACTTTATTCTTTTGGCTGAACTCCCATGTCCACACACTTAAGCCATTAATGTATTTATTCCTTTGTTCCATTGTCTCATGGGGATTCCCTCTAATTCAGTATGTAGGGATTGCAAGGGATTAACAGAACAGAGAGTAAAACATCCAAATCTCTCATGATTCCAGAAATGGATCATTTCTCTTCATCTTTTCAGCTATTCCTCACTGAGTTGTCCATTAAAGTAACTGCACTTAAGCATTCTTCCTTCTAAAGGTGGTACATTTTTGGAAAGGGGTTTATTTTTAATCAGTGCTAACAATCTATTATGGTCTACAGAGCATGCTCAGTATGAAAGGGATAAATCTTCAAAGGGAAGTATAAAAATCTGCTAACCATTATATGGATTTTGTGGGTGTACCTCCAGCTTGCTACTTTGAACACTTGCCCCTTTGCCTGTCTTGAACTGACTGAGGAATTTCCAGATCTGATGTATCATTAGAAATAAAGTACTGGATTGCGCACTAATGGTACTGTTTGAAATTTAAACATGCTGGGCTTTCTATCTGTGAAAAAAGAAGTATTTCCAAGGAATGCTTGGAATGTATTCAGAAAGGAAATATATTTCATTATATTGAAACTGAATCCTAACTTTATTATAGATGACTACCCTTGCTGATAGCAAAGGACAAAGAAGTATTTTAGGAAAGAATTGCAAAAATATGGTCTAATGGCAAAAGCATTAAACAAGGTTAAGGAACAGAGGTGCTAAACTTACCATACTTAAGTCACATTAATCTTTTCATTAGTACATTAAAAAAAAAAAAAATCACAACTTTCCATCTCAAGTCATTATGTTGATGGGGCATCTTTGATCTGAAAAAACAGCAATGATCCCAATGGGAAGCAAGAAGTGGTTTTGATTTTTATCTGTAAAGTCTAAAATTCCTCAGGTGAAATTCAGTATGAAATGCATCCATGCAATGATGAAGGTGAGTGAATATGTCAACATCTGTGCTTTATTAAAGCTGGACTATTTTTACCAGGCACTGAACCAGAGAGACCAAATACCCTGATAAAACCAGAAACTCCAGGAAAGGTTCTTTGAAGGTATTTCTTGCTGTCATGTAACTGAAAAATACATCTTAATGTTATTTTCCTACATCTTCAATATAACCAGTTTGGCCCAGTGCACATCATGATCCCAAACTGTCATCTTCTAAAAATGTACAGGGAATGATGTAGATTTCTCTTGCTCACCATGGATCATGAAAATGTGTTTTCCAATTCTCTGAGAAATGACATTTCCAATAAAATACAGTTAAGTGTGGCTAGGTCCAGAAATCTAAAAGAGATAATCAGTATTTTATCTCATTAAGATTAATTACTAGGATCTTAGGCTACCAGAGATGTAATGAATGAATACTGTAAAGCAAATACTTTTATGTTCAAAATTCAAAGAAACGACACTGATCCTGTCATCTGAGTCCCTGTTTAGCAGAGATTACAATGTTCTGCCTAGTTAGCAAATGCTGGAGTTAAGCAGACCCAGCAGAAAGGCAATCAGCATTGCTCTGGAGACACCAAAGATGGCAATTTCACCAAGAGAAAATCCAGCATAAGCGTAGCAGAGAAATGGAAAGCAGAAAGTGTGGAGGCTACTGGTTCAAACTCTGTGTTAGGGAATGGAATCATTCCTCAGTCTAAATGAGCTTCAAATTAGGCCATACTCACAATGCAGATGCTCTGTCTCAAGAAAGAGTAACTCTAAATGCATCTCTGTGCACAGACAGTAACCAGAGCTTTTCTTCATGGCTGGAGAAACATTAATAAATGTTAATTTGTGCATTTTTACCTTAGCTCAGCTTCCATTTCCATATATTCATATATGGAAAAATTCAATTTTCATTAAGTTGGCAAAAGGCTGAAAAATGAGGTGCCATGCAAAATACAAAACCCACTAAAAACTACTGGAGACATCCTCACTAAGCTACACAAGGAAGATCCATTCTAAAAAAAAAATCTTGTTATCTGTCTAATTGATTTTAATTCAATGCATTATTCATGGTACACTTCTGTTTATTTCCACAGAATTTCTCATGGCTCTTTGAAACTTGCTTATTAGCCATGCCTAGAGAACTATGGTGGACTTGCAAATTTCTGTGAGCAAGTAAATCATTTTAAACAAAGGTGTTACTAACCCAAAAGTAAATTACAAACTAATTACAGAAGCATTTTAACACTTTATAATTGAATATAGGTGTTACAGCCTGTCAAGAGGTAAAAAGAAGGAAGAATAATTCAGTCTTTCACAGTTCAAAGAACTTTTGTTGTATTTCTAGCAAATTGCTCTGATAGAAATACTAAAACATAAATCCAAAAACACAAATTGGTATCAATGTCACTATTAATATTGTCTCTGGAAGGTCAAAGGAATTCTGTGACACATTATCAAGCCAGGCTAAGTCCACTAGATCTGATTTTAAGAGCCAAAGCTTTCTCTAGTCAGCACAGAGAAATTGTGATCATCTGGGGGTCCCTGATATTTTTCCCCTTGGATTCCCCATTCGAAATACACAGGGGTGTAGGAGCTAAAGCAGGAAAAAGATCCATCTCAGTCTTTAATGCCAAACCTCGACCTCATGTGCTTAGACTAACTGCTGCTTGGATATATATTTATCCCTCAGAGGTCCCATCTGATTCCAATCCTCCACATGAATTCTATGAAGATTTGCTCCACTCTTCACTTTCAGCAGTAGGTAGACTTATTTTCACTGTAACCATTGGGTCCCTTCAATAGAAAATCCATCTGGGCTCTACAGCTCAAAGCTGGATACAGACAATACCAAAATTCAGGGTGGCACATACAATTGATGAATTGTGATTTCCATTTTAGAAAATCCTCACCTCTACTTTACTATTAGTACAATCACAGCAGAGTTTTTTTCCCCCAGTATTTGAACTGTTCAGAATATCCCATGGCCTAATATTCCCTTTTCTTTCTCTGTGAGCTCTGGCTATTTGTCTCCTTATCAAAGATCCAAAGCTTACTGAGGGCAACAGAAGTCTTGAAGACAGATTCAAGAAGCAAAAGTAGTTACAGTGCATGTAGGCGTTGTGTTATCCCATTTCAGTGTGTTTTCCAGTGTGAGATAATGTTTGCCTTTCTTGTTGCAAACATGTTACTATCTTCTATCTCTTAACATGCCTGCCAGGACCTTGTACATTCCAGTGATATTTTAAGCCAGGTCTTAAAGTACAGGTCATGACACATTGCCCGAGGGTCATAAACCTATTTCCCTTCCCTGTCTCTGTTCTCCTTCTGAAACAGAGTTGCTTTGTCACTTGCCAATAGTCCTCCAATTCCAGCAGCGCTCTATAAATCACTGTACTCATTCCTGCCTGTTTACTTTGAAGCCCTGTGGGAATCAGCCTGGAGAATTGTGGGACACATTTAAGAAGGTCAGATAGAAAATAAGCAACAGTGGAGTCACAGCATGGAGTGAGGTTGAGGACACCTCATCACAGTGATTAGCAAGATAGATGATACCAAAGATCTCATGATCCAGTTAAGTTTTTAAGTGTCCAAGGATCTCTGAAGGACACAGATGGAGGGACGTGTACGAAAACTAACAGGAACAAGCTTCACAAAAGCACTTTCTGTGGGGACCTGACCCTCAGTGACACAAGTTCTTGCAAGTGCAAAGAACTATGCTCACTGGTTATTTTTGCACATTATGGACAAAGGAGAACAAAAAGACATCTTTGGTGAACTCTGCCTTCCCCTTTGATGCTCAGATTGTCCAGTGAGCAAATGAAGAAATCCCTTGTATCTGTCTTAATGGTGCAGGTAACAAGAAATTCCCTGTGCATCACATCTGTGTGTACCCAGTTCCTCTGGTGTGTTTGGCTGATGACTCCCTGTATACAGGCAACTCCTTGACACAAATTATAACATTGGAGTCTTAAGAAAAGCTCTTGCATTATATCACACAGGTGTGGGGCATGTAGATGACAATCAGAAGTAACTTGGATGTCATAGGAAGGAGAAATAAAAAGCCTGACTTCTGCTAAAATGAAATAACATGGATGGAGAAAACAAAGTATGTTATGCTTGAAATTAAGCCCCATCTGTGTGCCTGACACTGAAAATATGTGCAGAGCTGCTTTCACTGGGAGTGTTTTCTTTAGGGCTTTAGGCACTTGAATGCAACTTTCTTAACCTTTTGGTACAGACTGATAGCAGAAAAAAAGTCAGTTAGAGATGATCCTTTGTAGGGTGGTGTGGAAGACAATACAGTTTAGGTCAGAGGGATATTAGTGCAGTCTTATGGTTGTGTCACTCGGTAGCTGTCCAGGCTTCGTTTTGAGAGGGAGTTATGCCAGAGGTGTCTGTATGGGGACAACTCAGAAGTGAAAGCCTTTCAACAGAGAAAGGTTTGCAGAGAAAGGCAGTAGCTTCTCTTATACCCATTAATAATGCCCCTTCCTACAAACTTTGCCTTACTTATATCCTTGCATCATCTTGGTTCAAACATTGTTTACTTCAACAGCAATATATTTAAATATTTCAAAATATAGGAATCTTCTCAGTACTTTAAGTAAAGAGGCACACTGAGAAAATAGTGTCCCAAAGAAATACATCTGCTGCATCTGAGGCAAGATTCCCAGATGGATGTGAGGAACCCTGAGAGAAGAAAGTGGGTTTAAAATGCAATGTACGTTTTCTGTCAAAAATGAGCAATGGTGTCCAGTTATCTCTCCACAAGAACATGCCTGATGGCTACAACATCTTCCACAGGAAAAGCTGAACTACCTTGAGGCTCTCCTTCTTCCAATCTCCTTCAGGATCCCATTTGTGAGAAGAGAAAAATGACAGCACATAATACATGAAAAAGGAGATTGTGTAGAAAATTGCAACACAAAATACCCACAGGAGGTTGAGACTGGCCTGGACATATTTCACAGGTGGCCACCAGTACTTATCTCAGCCCAGGGGCTTTAGCACGGCTGTGTGTTTACACAGTGTGCAGCAACAACCCTGGGCACTAGCATGATAAAACACAAAGATTGCGCTGAAGCTTTAAAAAAAAAAAAAGAAAAAGAAAAAAGAGGGAAAGAAGGAGGATTTCTTTCTCCATTTTGCCTTGTATGAGTGAAATCGAAAGACACCTAGTAAATCTGATTGAAGCCCCAGCTTCACACCAGGGAGAGAGCTTAGTCCTTCTTTGTTTGAAATTCAGACTAATGCAGCAGTGCTTCAGAGAAGCATCCAACCCACAGCTGCTTTTAAATCCTTTACAAAAGACTTTGGCATTTGCAATGACAAGGTTAAGCCACTGGCACATGCGGTCACTGCTTTGCCACTGACACAGGTCCTTTTTTAAGCACAGTCCAGCCCACAGGCCTAGGAGAGTTTATAACGATAACTTGTGGCATGATTTTAAAAATAAAGTCTTTGTCAATGACAACCACAACAACCCTAAGGTCTACAGTGACTGTGCTGGGGGAATGGCCACTTTATATTTCAGAGACATCTTGCAGTATTCCTGCCAGAAAAGACTGACCAGAGCAGGAGCACTGCTGTCCTGGTTTGAATTTTCATGAAAATGCCTCTACCTTTAAGTAGACTTATTTAGTTCATATTTCAAGGTACATTAAAGCAACTGAGGAAAATTATGGTAAGCCAGATCCTGCTTTCTGAAGTGTGGATCCAGGGCACGGTTCCTCTTTTGTGGCAAAATTTTCAGAAACACCAAGGATTTAATTCTAAGAAAATAATGTAAATGTTGCTCTAAGTTGATCACTTGGTACTGGGAACCTTCTGGATCCTTGTTTAACTGAGTTTGTGATTAGATCAAGGTTCAAGAGAAGGGGTGGTTCCACTTGTCCTAGTGTGAAATGTGCTTAAAAGAGTGTTTTGAGAAATTATTTCTGTGAAGAAAAATACAGTAAACATGCAACATTTTAATGCCATTAGCAGGGTAAAAACTGAAGCTGGGCATGTGATAAAAAGGATGTAATGTAACGATTTCGTTGACTGGCAACAACTCAGCAAGCCAGAAGTTATATTTATGCCTTTTGGCTGGTCAGGAGGATTACATTTTAAGTGTTGCTAGAACTGGTAAAGCTGTAAATATAGTGTCTCTCTTCAGTAGATCACGATGAAATAGGGCAGATGATCTCAGTATACAAAAGCACCCAAAAAGTAAGAGAGGGAATTAATTTATTTTTAATTGGTGATCTATCTGATTGCAAATTTTGCAGTCCTCCAACTCCCATAAATATTAGATTGTTTTTATGTTGTTTTGAATTAGTTTAGATGATTAGTTGACAATTTTTGCAGAATTCCTTATACATACAAAATGTTCTCATGGCCTGTAATTATTTGCTGTGCTCCATAGTCTTTGCTAGATGAACCAAAGCAGGAGCAGGGCTGAAAAAGATGTTATATCGACGTTCATCACAACTGGCCTTACATTAAATCATTCCTCAAGTTTTGATGGGGAAGTTCTTGGTACAAGCTTGAGGACTTGGTGCACACAAGGTTGGCTCCTGCAGTGCTGAACATGGAGGAATTCCAATGTGGACATCCTTACAGCTGGTCATTGAAACAGGCACTGTAATCAGTTTGGGGCTGGTGCCTACCTACCCATTTCTGATGTATGTTAGGGGTCTAGTCAGTGTAGATATTTGTTCCATGTTGAGGGCTTGTCAGCACCTTAGGCACCCTAATTTGTTCCAAAACCTAACCCACTGTCAATCAACACTATGAGTGCTTTGAACACTTACAGTGGACGATTTCTGCCCATGTAATACCTTGTAGTAAAGGGAATAGCTGCAATTGTGTAGGAAAATCAGTTTATATTTGAAGGCACACAATCACTAATGTTGACCATGGAAGTTGCAGAATGTATTTTGAAAGCAACAGAAAAATTAACTCCATTCTGCAAGTTACTGTCTCCAGTAGGGCCTTTAAATAGCTACAGATTCTGTTCTTCCAAGCATTAACCATCACACAGTAATCTACACTCAACCCCTTTCCCACTCCTACAACTTCTTGCACTCAGGCACTATTTCATTCAAATCTCTTGTATCTCAGCATTTCCATCACATATAAACATGTCTTTATTTATTTTCTAAACTGTCAAAATATTTGGAGTCTACAATTAACAGCTTTTATGGAATCTAGTTGTTCAAGACAACAAACTTTGCTCTTTTCCATTATATTCCCAGTATAAGCAAGTGAGCACGACAGAATGTATTCAAATATGCACTTGTTTGATGATCTTAGCAAGAAAAGTGGACTGTTCCAATACTATTGGACTGTTCCCTGCATAATTTAGAAAGATAAGAGAAAGAAGAATGTACTTATTTTTGAATACCATATTCCTAATTGCACAAGATTTATAGAACAATAAAGTTTTCATAAAGTTCAGCAATAGGAAGGGATTTTACTGTCTCAGCTATTGCTGCTCTCAGTGAGTCTAATCCTCACAACATTCATAGGAGATGACTTATGAACCAGTGAGTGGGTACCCAGAGCTGCACAGAAAGGGAAATCCTTCCACAAAGAAATGGAGTGACTTGCTTAAATGGAAGCACCCTTGATGTCAGACAAGGGACTGTAGCTCAAGGAGTCTTGGCTGAAAGCTTCTGCCTTGTGAGTGCTCAGCAAAACCTTTCCTTATTCGTTCACTTGCACAGCAAGATTAAAAACCCCACAAGAGGCCAATAAAATGAGTTGCTGAGTAGTGGAGCACAAACATCTGCTCTCCTAGTTGACCAGTGCTGAGCTGAGAGAGCAGCTAGC
>JAWWEV010000043.1:53670509-53789728 GCA_035583235.1 Hafferia zeledoni
TTGAATCTCTTGCTCCATCTACCTGAAATGTGTCCTCTGCAGAAAAAGAGTCTGGGATTTTTCTGGGAATGTTTGATGTCAAAGGAAGAAGTTGCAGAGCCTGCAAATATCCTGAGGCAACTGCCCCTTAAATTGTTTTTTCCACAATGCCTGGCCCAGGCCTCCTCCCTTATATCTGCACCCAGCAGCCTGGTGCAGGTCTCTGGTTCCCTTCTACAAACTCAGCTGGCCCTACAAACATCACACCCCTGATGTTTTCCCTTGTGGGCCATGAACTCATCCTCATACTTTTGAACTACTTGATGCTCCCTGGTGTTTGTTTGCCACCTTTCTTCCTCCATGTGTCCTCTATCTCCTCATATGGTGCTTTTCACCTAAATGCAACACCTCTCTTACTGGACTGCTTAGAAGAGGAGAGAGCAGACTTTGTTGTCTTCAATCTTCCTGCTATGACATCTGCTGACAAACTCTTCAGTCGGTGAGGAATACTACAAGATGCTACCCTTCAAAGTACCTCAGGAAAAGAAATCTTTCCAGGCTGTAATGGCATTGACAGGGCTATTCACCATGGCTAACTTCATTGAAATGTCTTGGTTCCTACTGCTCAGCTGGTGTCCAGCAAGACGTGGTCCCCTGTTGGAGTGTGAAAACGTCCCATAACACACTGTGGGAACACTCTGGGATCTCTCCTATCTTTGCCACCTCTGTGAAAGGGCTTCTCCTGCCCAGGGCTGCAGCTGCACCACTAGAGGAGCTGGAGCCCTGGATACAAGACTTTTCCCCATGCCCAGGGACAGTCCAGCCCCACCACTTGGTCACATGTCTTTAGGTCCCTTCAGATAAGCAAGAGCTGGTGGCTCCCTTTCAATTTCATCTACTGGAGTCTGTGAATAATGAAAGGAAAACCTCTAATGCTAAATTGAGGCCCAAAGTGGTTGCAGGCTGGAATAAGTGAAACACTGAAATACCTCTTGCTTACCCCACCATGCATCCTTTCCCTGGTCATAGTCAAGAATAAACAAACCTTTTGTCCAAATGAAACCTTTTCTTCTGAACAATTCTGGTCACAAAATTCACACATTTTCTTGGGCAAAATGAGGTTAAGTCTGGATTTTTTTTTATATTCGAGATTTTTTTTCTCATGCTTGGACCTCTGCAAACCTGTCAGATCTGTCCAAACAGTTTGGGAGCAGTGGTGAGTTTAACACTTGCCCTTAGAAGAGAATCATGTGCTCAGACACAGGTATCACTGGGGATATCACAGGTTTCACATCTAATATGGGGAAAAGTGACAGTCTCAACTGAGACAAAAAACATCTGTTTACTCAGTCAGTGTGTGAAAAGCTCACTCTAAGTCCTTGCCATGTTTGGATTTTTGCTAAAATCCATAGAAAAAACATGCAAGCTGCTGCCAGGGCTTTCTGTACAGGTGCATTGGCAGCTGTTCAACCCTGAAAGTGGGCACTGTTGGAATTAATGATGTCAAATGAAAAGAAACACAGACACAGACATTCCCCTGAGCCAAAAAAAGCGTTGAGCCACCATCTCAATGCCCCTGCATATGCAGAACTTTGCTGTGCCTGCTGCTCTGACCTCAACAGAGTTGCAAATGTGATTGAGAATTCACAAAAGGATCCATACTGTTGCATTTTAACAGGAAATGAAATCAGGGATTATTTGCTCTTCCTACTTACAAAAAAACAAACATAAAACCAAAAACAAACCTCATTTTCAAGCTGTTGCTGGAAAATGTAACAGGTTCTGAGGCTTTTAAAGAGAAAAAAAAGACAGAACAAAAAGCTGTTTTGCTAACATGAGGAATGTTTTTTGGCATTGTAATGAAGTCAAGCTACTGACTGCTTTTCCGTCTAGGAAAGAGACATTTCCACTGAAGAAGTGCAGAGAGCAGCATTTCAACAAACAGCAATTCATCAACATCATTAACACACTCTTGCTTTCTTGCCGAAACTCCCTGCCTCACCTTCCTTTATCGCACAAATAAGAGGTGCTGAATTCTTACTCTCAAGCTGATGTAACATACACTGGGGCTGTGTTCCTCACGTAGAGAAACTTCTTCGAAGCAGCAAAAAGGAGGGAGGGGGAAGAGAGGAAGATCCATCCCTGTGCTGGGCTGCCTGCTGGCCGTGTGCGGGTTCCTCACTGTGTCACCCCACCTCGATGGTGCTCCCAAGAGCCTCAGAAATATGCACAGTGCTGCAAACTCTGCTCGGCTTTCCCGGGAGGAGTATCAAGACATCATTCAAACAAAAGCCCTTTGCTTGAGCGTTCAAGTCTAAAACGTGTTTTTGAAGGATTCCACCTAAGTGGTTCAGCCAAGACTAACAAGCCTGTGGCATAAGGAAGGCTGGAGTTTCTGATTCCCAGCTCCTCATGTCTATTTTTAGATCTGAAATAAGATAAACAATAAACATCAAAACCAAGCAGGCAACCGACACAGAACCTGCTGAAAAATAGCAATTGTGTACTTTGGGTTTTCTTCCACAGATTACTACCTTTAAGTAGTAATAGCAGTAACAACAAAAATAAAATTAAAGACACAGAGAGGATAAATGAATAATCAACTGTTTTTACAGGCTTGTCATCTAGGTGGTTAGGAAAACTTTACATTTTCACATCACACTTCTGAAGAGTGACTGTCCACCCAAAGGCAGGTACTGGGTTTTCTTTTCAAATGTCTCTCATAGCTTGATGTACCTACACTAGTTTTTGTGAAGCAGTAAGGGTGCCACCCTTCTTGTTCTTTTTATATTTATTTTAACCCATTCACCGGCATGATGGAAACATTTGAGTTCCCAGTAAATCATAGTAAAGGCAAAACAAAATAATTTGAGATTTATCAAGATGAAGACTTGACATTTTCATTCTGAATTCTGGATTACAACTGACAATCTTTAGCAGATGTTGCTCTTGGTAATAACCCCATCTTTGGATAACAAAGAAACAGCTTTTAGTAGTTTAAAAATAAGGACAAAAAAATCGCATTTTTATTGTCAAACTTGCACAGGCGAGGAAAGCATATTCCTGGGCAACAAACTGGCCCAAAGCAATGATAAAATGAATGAACAAGTATTTGCAAAATTTCAAGAGAAAATATACTTTTTCCTAGATACCTAATTAGGTTAGTCTATTGTAGCATGTATCCCATAGAAAAAAAAACATTGACCACATTGTCAAAATATGTCATAATGCAAATATATCAAGAAGCTTCATTTTGTCATTCTTCAAATTTTTTTGGGCATGAGACAGTGAATCTTTTGATCTTATTTATAGTTTAGTAGTGCCTAAAGTACATTCAAGATCATAAGAACACAGCAGGGTACAAGTATTTATTTTAAGCAATCTTGCTTTTAAGACTTTACAAAGCACCCAGAAATGCCTGGTTGCCTTTTTTCATTGCAGAGTAATAGTAGCATTTGTAGAGAGGCTAAACCAGAGCTCTAATGAATCAGTAGACAACAGCATGACTTTCATTACAGAAAAAAACTCAAGAGACATATTTTTATGGCTTAGAGGACAATCTGAAGTGGCCCAGAGACAATGTTCTTATATACCTTATATAATCTGTCAGACTTGACCTAAAAGCTCCTTTAGAAGCAAGGTTTTTAAAAATAGTTTGATATTTATGTCCATAAACTATAACTTTGTCGCAGGGAATGCCAAAGTGACAAGTAGTTCTGTTAGCACAGTCACTACTAAATATTTTGTAAAATGAGAAACCACTCACTTTAATATCAGCACTTGAGTCTATCTGTTAAAATAAAACCCTAAAGCAAAAAATAACTAACTAAATAAATAAATAAATATAAAAAATATAAATATAAATATAAAAAATATAAAAATAACTAACTAAATAAATAAATAACTAAGCTTGGAAGTGATTGATTAATTAATTTAGAAATTTTCCTGAATATGGGGATAATAGGACAACATTTTTTCAAATTTTGAAATAAGTGTTCTGAAAAAAGGTAATTTTTTAACTGCTAAAATTACATTTATAGATACTTTGAAATCAAAACTTCAGGTATTTGCAGCTTTTAAGGAGTAATCAATTGAATGTTACAGAGATGAGTGCAGCAAGGGTATATCAATGTTCATTATAAAGGATTCCTTACATATTTTGGGGTATTTTTTTAAATACTATATCTGCGGCTTTGGGATTCTCTTTCATCAGAACATCTTTTCTGTGAAGTCTGTGCCAGAGTTTCAGGATTCAGGAAGCTGGCATTGCCATCTAGGTCTGTAGTACTCTTTCTCCACAAAAAAAAAAAAAAAAAAAAAAAGGAAGATTATTATGAAAAATAGCAAAAAATTTTGTCCCTAACCAAAGCTATTTCTCAAGGACAGGCACAGTTTGCTGACCTACTTTGGACAGGGATTTTATTCAGCCTGCCACCTGGGATGAATCTCTAAGACTGCTGGGAGAGCCCAACAAAGTGCAGCTGCCGACAAGATGATAATTAATTTGATTGTCACCAGCACAGCTCTGAAATAAGGCTTGTCCAGGAGGCACATAAAAGGAAACTCAGTGCAGTTACTTGCAGTTCGCTGCTAAGAGAAGAGATGCAGAAAAACAAAACCTAGCACTACTGAAGAGTTTGGTCAGCCAAAGACCAGCCCAGCCTCTGCAGCACAGCAGTGTTGTTTGTCCTGGCCTGCCATCCTGGGTGGGTATGGCGTGGTACAGCTGCGTGGGGAGGATTGCTAACATATGGTTGCTCCTTTGGTGGGCGTGAAGGTGCCATACCCCACTGAGAGCAACAAAAAGACAGCAGGATCAACAGAGGGAGCATGTCATGGAGATGTCCTTCTGCCCCACCAGTAAACCAGCTGGTTTTCCAAACCACTTTGACTATTCACAGTGGCAGACACCACGGAGGTGCATTGCAGAGCCACACTGCCAAACCAGCAGGTTGCAAAGCAGGGGTTCCAGATCATGCAGAGATACACTCTGTGCACATCAGCCAGACCCCGTGACTTAGACAAGGAAACCTGTAGGTCAAATTATCAGCCACTGTCTACTAGGAGTAATTTCCCTTACTATCTATGGAAGTGTGCAGGTGACATTATTACAAGATGGCAACTATTTTGTGTCAAGAGCAACGAGAGTACACAGGATACCACTATCATTTGTAATGTCTAATACAGGCATCTCTGATACTGTATGACAGGACTTGATTCCTTATTTTCTTGCCCCTTCTGTCAGCATTTCAAAACACTCCAAAGAGACTCTGAAATGTGGCAAAGTCCCACCATCTTGTGCCTTTCAACTTGCAACACAATGCTGCTTGTCCACAGGCTTATTTGAAGGACTGTACTGGTTTTGGATGGGATAAGCATTTATTTTCTTCAGAGTAGCTAGCATAGGGCTGTGTTTTGGATTTGGGCAGGAAACAGGGATGTTTTCATTATTGCTGAGCAGTGCTTACACAGACTAAAGGCCCTTTCTGCCTCTTACCCCCCTCTGCCAGCAAGTGGACTGAGGAAGCTGGGAGGGGACACAGCTGGGATAGCCGACCCTGCACTGACCCAAGGGACATTCCATACCAGCATATAAAGCTCAGAATATAAAGCTAGGGGAAGAAGAACAAAAGGGCGAGAGTTTCAGGGTGATGGCATTTGTCTTCCCAGGTCAGTGCTACCTGTGCTGGAGCCCTGCTTTCCTGGTAATGGCTGAACACCTGCCTGCCCATGGGAAGTGGTGAATGCATTCCTTGCTTTGCTTGCCTCATATGTGCAGCTTTTGCTTTATCTCAACCCACGAATTTTCTCACTTTTACTCTTCTGATTTTCATTCCCCATTCCACCAGGGAGGATTGAGTGAGCAGCTGTGTGGAGCTTAGTTGCTGGTTGAGGTTAAGCCATGACAAGGAGCTGTCATGCAATAGGCAAGATGAGCTTTCAATATCTTCATGGGTAATGAAATTCCTAAAACCATCCCAGTCCAAATCTAAAGATGACACAGTCACATGGGCAATAAACACTCCCCCTAGAGAATGATCAGGTAACTGAAGTTGAAAAAAACAGTGTTCAGGATAAAATGTTCTCCAGTGGCACCCACTTGGAATGCTTACCTGAGCAAAGGTGTGAGTTCTTTGGGTAAAACCTAGTCTGTGGCAGAGTTTTATGCCAGAAGATGGACTCAAGATAAAAATGGGAAATTTTGCAAGAAATGTTGCAAACTACAATGAATTACACATTCTTATAATAAATCGAGAAGAAATATTTTTGCCAGTGATTATTTCTACCAACAGGAAAAATAAAACATCATGTTTAATGAAAATACTGGGAAGGAGGAAGCATGAAATCTGGTCTCATCTACCCTAAGTTGTTAAAGATTTAGATTAATTTCAAGTGTATGAACATATATGTCCCCATGATAGATCAAGTTAAGACCATTTGTCTTTTTTTTTGTACCTCTGAATGCGAATTGTCTGCAACTGTTTGCAGGCAACAAGAGGTAGATTGTTTATCTCCTGTCTCAGATGAGAATTTGGCTTCCTCTTGAAATTCAAAGAGAAAAATATAATTCTGCTCTTGAGAAAATATTATCATAAATCAAAAATTATTTTCCAAGTAGAGATTTTCAGGGTTCTTTTCAGTGGCATTCTTGGGTTTCACAAGAAGCAATGCTTATAACAAGCAATGCCTTAAACAAAGACCCTTTAACAGTGCTGTGTACGTTCTCCAATCATTATTCATCCTACTAAAAATCATTTGGAATTTACAGAATCTCCATCTCCCTTGGCTGACACAGTCTCCTTATTAAAAATTAATTCCCTGCCAAAAATATTTTGTTTTTATCTGATGATCTGAAGCAGTTCCTCTGTAAAACTAAAATAATTTAATTATTTATTTATTAGAGTAATCCACAGTTTGGAAAAGGAAAAAGAAGTAGCCCACTTGTTTTATGTGATACTTCAAAGATGAAGTACATTGCTATAATAACCAGATATTTGGAGTTTGATCAAGTTGATCCTACTTATACATTAAGACCTGATTAAATCTTTCGATTTTAGAGAAAACCTATTGGTGCATTTCCCGAAAGTATGGAAGGCTCCTACAAAGAAACCAGGTAGCAGGAGTCCTTCCAAGGATTCCTTACAACATTATTTGGGGAATGCAAATCTAGCTGTAGGTAAATAGTCACAGTGTCCAGCATATGTAACCATAAATATGATATTAGATGTAAACTCAAAGGTATGCATTACCTCCCTGATTTTGTTGATTTATGTGAGTAGTGTTATGCTGCCAAGTAAAACTTAATAGTGACACAGTGTGGACTCTCTCCAAAGTTGGAATACCTCCCTAAATGCAACAAAGTCTTGGTCTCCCCCATGAAACAGTTATCAAATATGACCTGCCTCTAATTAACATGTCATTCTGAATCACAGCCTCACAGCAAGAATCCAATGAGCTCAGCATTTATGGAGCTGAATCCGTCCTGCAAATAACACTGAGATTTGGCCAACATAAAAAATGGGCAACAAAGGGAAAGTGTGGGATTTAGTATTACACATTACTACCACCTCCTATAATTTAAGAATCAAAGACCAGAAGCAAAACTCTGGGAGTAGACTGGTAATTCCCAGAGTACTAAAAAGGGTGCTGTAACCACACTAATCACTTGCACAATGATGCATTAGTTACATGAGAAACTTAAAATACATGGCATAACGAAACCAAAGCTTAGGTTCTAACTCTACTGGTTTTCAGATTAAGCTTTTGCTTCATTTTCACATGTTCTGTAATCTTTTCTTGTACTAATCCTGTTAATTATTTTTACATCTTGTGTATTTTCTCAATCTGCATAGGGAGACATAAATTAAGTGAATATCAACAGAAATTTTGAAAGACATGGCAGGATATTTATATATCCTGATAACACCCAAAAGGACCTATAAGGTTCATGGGCTCACTACACTGGCCATGAAGCAAATAAAAATGAGACAAGTTACTTCCCCAAAAGGTTTACAGTCCCAGACATCTGAGGGTTGGAACTAAGTGACAAGTCAATCCCCATTTCTTTTCATTCTTAAAACAATTTGGCAGTGGTCTACTTCTTGCTCTATTTTTAAGAGATTAGAATCACAGAGAAATGGAGCAGATAATAAGGTATTTCCTTTTTTACGTCATTTTCTGTTCCTAACCTCTTTCTACATCTGTCTTCACTGCATAATATTATAATCCTCATTCCCTCCTTTCTGGCACACAATGTGCTCTTTCATCCAGTCTTCATCCCATGGTATCTTTCTAATACTTTTCTCAGTACAGTTATTCTAGTGAGAGTTTCACTGCACTTCTCAGAATGATGTGTCTCACAAGCAGGGTCCCATCTTCAGCTACAGGCATTTTAATAGAGACCAGATAATGGCCAGCATGCAGAAGGTCCCACAAGATGGGTGACAGGTTTCTGCTGTCTGGGAAATACTCCTGTGTTTGAAGCCCCTAGAGTTACAGCCAAAATTGTCAGATCACATAAAATGAAATGGCTCCTATTATGATAAATCTAAGTTCTATGCATATTTGGTCTTAAAACAAGGGTTGAATCATTTGGCCCAGACTCAAAAGTTTTCCTGCAATGCTGGCACGCCATTGTTCTACAGAAAGTTTACAGAGATGTTATTTTCTTGGTCTTGTTCTAAATACAATGCGAACAAAAATACTCCAAAAATCACCCTCCTTCAGCATGTTCTCCACAAAGCCAATTCACCTGAAGTGTTTAAATTGCTGTCAGTAGGAAGCAATGACGATGTACTGCAAAACACCAAGAGACTAACTAGGTAAGAGCTTCTTTTAGTGGGTACACACAACTAAGAGACTGTAGTAGCAGTCCGTAATAATTGTCACTTCTGATCACCATGGGAACCAAAGAGAGGTCTACTTTGCAGAAAACAGATCAGCAGTGACTCACCGACTGCTTGGGAAGCGTGATTATTGAGAATTGCTAGACTTGTGTGGGTGACGGGGAATAGTGATGCCATTTCAACCACAGTCTGATACAGCAGAGACTCCTCTGCTAGACAGGCAGGATGAAATCAAGTCAATTAGTACTTTGTCTTTATGCTCATTAGAGACAAATTTCACCTTTATGATTTTCTGCAGCTTCAGCCTTGTGTGGACTCTGCGACGAAAGGATTTAATTTCTAGTGAATGAAGTCCTATCTGAGCTTCCACCAGCCTTTCCCAGGTCTTCTGCAACCCCCTTAGCAACAGATTTAACCCTTGAGCAACACAGAGATTTAGAGTTATGTCACATCCTCTGAACTACACTAAGATGTGGATGGCACACACAAGATGGGCAGTATCTCTATCTGGATTAACCAGATACCAAGAAGTCAGGCCCTTACAACAGAGCTCCAGGTCCTGCATTAAGAAGAAAGCAATATAAATGCACTGTCTCACCAGCATAATTCAAAAGAGCAGTTGTCTTTAAGGAAATAGTTTGTATTAGACTAAAATTTGCAATGCAAGATATTTTGATTGTTTTTCAGCTTATCACAAGCCATAATTTCAATCCCGTGCTTTCATACTCCAGAAGTTTCAAGATTCACTTCTCTGAGTTACTTGAATTCAAGCTTAATATTTCTGGGCTGTCAAAGTATCTCAGATTGGAGATTTCTGAGATTACAAAGACAGAATTCTCTCTTTGCTGAACTATTTTCACTGGCTCCCCAGCTCTGTCTGGGGAAAGAGTCACAACTGCAAAGGAAATGGTATTACAGCCCCAATATTTAAATGTTTCATCTTCATACATGATAATTTAAACCAAAGCATATTTCTTAATAATAACTCTGTCATGCAATGGCTCCTTGTGTTCTGTTCTTAGTTCTCACATTGAACCACCATTTGAGTGCCTAAATATTCTCCAAGGATGCCACCAAATGCACGGCTGGCATATAGGGTTTCTGTTCCTCCTCTAAGAGAAATATCCTTAGATTGTAAGTTTTGAATAAGCAGATACACTCATTTCTCCATAACATATCATGTGCTTTTATTAACAAAGGCTGCTCACCACAGAAGAATTTTGATGAGCAGAAAATCAGTTCTCTCAGTGGGATTTGGCCAAGACAGAATATAGTGTCCTGTCAAGCAGTTTCTAGATCTTGTCCTTGGGAAAACAAAAGACAAGTCTGCAAAATGAAGACAAGGGCATGGCCCTACCTACTTAGTTTGATGGGTACAGGCCCACATAGCACAAGTAAATGTGTATCTATTTTAGAGACTCCAGTCCACGATGCCGAACATTTGTCAGTTGATCAAGTAAGCTTTTGAGACTAAATGATGCAGAGGAACAAAAACATTAAGAAACCAGTGTACCTCCCACACATTCAGAGGATGAAACATTAAAAGACCAGTTCTGCAAAGTGCTCCAAGCTTCCCTAGCTCTGTGCAGTAAAAACAAGCAATGACAAAATAAGAAAAGTACCCTTTGCAACTGTCCTTCCACCACCTGGTGGGAGCTACTTGTTGGCAATCACATCTTTTTTCCTCTGCCCACACATACGGGTTCAGATGTCAGTAGCAAAACAAGTGATGTTTGAGTTCAGCCCTGTCCACCTTTTTGATGATTCTTCCTAGCAACCGAAGGATAGAAGTGGACAAACAACTGGGTTGATTACTGGCATCTGTTGTTGGCTTTTTGAGCACAAGCTGAACAATGATGTATCCTAGGACAACTGGTGTTTTTTCTGCTTTGGGAAAGGTGATCGTGATCAGGCCAGGCATGGGCCTAATTGCTTTGTACTAAATAAACTTGTGCTGTGCAAACCATTTAGACCATTTGTGGAACATGTGAAGTGGAAACTATACCCTTATGCTATGGTCAGCAGGTGGGAAGCAAGCCGGCATGTTTGTTACTCAGTGCTACTTGAGTTCTGGTCAGCTTGGCTTGCAAGAACAAGACTCTGCAGATAAAATCAACAGATATTCACTCATATTGAGATATTTTAACACCACATCTTAATCTTCAAGCTTATTTCATCTTGGTTTGAGGCCGAAGGGGTCAAGAATGAGATGCATATTTGTCTTCAGGAGCTGGAAGCCTGAAATCGTTGATAACCCAAGCAGCAGATTTCTAGAGAATAGCAATAAATAATGTCACAAATACTTAAAAGAGGACAAGCAAGGAATATTTTTAAATATCTACTTTTGCAAGCCTCACATCAAACTACCACTGTTTAAAAGTCAAAGCTGCAAGTTACTGGAAATCATAGTCAAAGGTTTCTCATTGATCACAATTGATATCAGTTAAACATTCAGGAATTCCGTGGTTCACAGGGGTTTACTTCTTTATGTTCAGATTTTCTGGTTTGTTTTTCTTTTAAATTTGAAAGTGCTCATTAATCTACAGTAATATATTAATGTGGTGTGGTTGGGCTTTTTTTGTTTATTTGTTTGCTTAAAGTGTATGGCATGTCATATCCCATTAAAAAATTTTACTAGAGAATTTAATAATTTAAATACTTGTTCAGTCATATGGAAATGTACAATCTGTTTTATGTTCTGTGAGAAACTTATAGTTGCTATTAACTTCATGAACTTTAAAACCTCAACAATTTGCTAAAGTAATAACACTCATTCTGTTTCAATTTGCCATACTGGAGATGCTTATGGATGAGTCAGGGACACAAAAATCTAATAGTGATCCAAAATCCTCTAAAGGTCAGGAGGATGAAGCACTGGAGTTTAGTCCCACTACCTCTGAAAATACCACCACTTAATCCTTATGCAAGGACATGTCATTATAACATTGCAGGGAATGGAACACATAACATAATAATTCAGTTCATTAGTATTTTTTTACATGTAATGCTTTACAAAAGAGATATAGCTGGAGAAAAATATAAACAGATGTAAATATTACGATGAAGTACATTCTTCTTATTGAAATAAATCTCCTTGAGCTGTATCTTTTTAAAAGGTGAAAATTAAACACTAGTATTTGTCTCACTGTATAAAAGTGACAGTAGTAATTATAAATGACCTGATGATCTTATGCTTATTTCACCCTATTCTTAAGTTTTCACAGCAAAAATATTAAATTTTGCAATATTACCAAAAAGATGCAAACCTGTCAAATATATGACTCTGAAGTAAATTAGCAATTAATTTACAGGAACCTACCATAGGAACTATTGAGTGGACAGTAGTGATGGTTTTCTATATAAAATCTATCAAAAATTGTTGGAGAAAATATACGAAGCGTAGCTGATAGCTGATGAAATCTGCAATATGGCCACAGAGAAATAAGTTGCAGATCATCAAAGTTAGCTCTTGTGCAGAAACACCCACCATGAGTTCACTAATGTCATTTTTCACTGGAGAACAGCAGGAGGTTTCCATAATGCAACCATCACAGGAAACTGATTCAACGCTGTACTTTAAGCTTTACCCGTAGTTGGAACTTGCAACAGTTTAGATTTTTGGTGCTCGGATCTTTCTTGCTCTCCAGAAGGCTATGTAAATATAAAAATCTTCAGCACAAAGACAGCTCTCTCTAAAGCACTGGCAACTGGCCTGAGCAGACTGTTCAAAAAAAAAAAAAAAAAAAAAAAAAAGAAAGGAACAGATTTAGGTAGACTGGTAAAGCAATACTTGTAAACCAAAAAGGAACACTCTATACATAAACCAGAGAACTAGGTCATCACTAGAAGATGAGACATTTGTAGCCTATGACTTGCAGACACACAGGCACATAAACTTGTGGCACTCAGAGGACCCGTCACAGATTTAAAGCTGCTCATCTGTGTAAGACTTGAGTCAGCAGCCAAGCTCTGATCTTGCATGAATGAAGGCAAAATGCATTTTCAACTATTCTAAATAGCAAACAATGTCAAGTGATTGATGCTACCCAACGTCAGGCATTTAACTAAAGCACCTAGACAAGGACCTAACTAACTCAGGCTCTGTTCATAAACCATAGATGGAAAGCTGCAACCTGAAGAAGGTGTTTCAGCCTTGCCCTGGTCAAGAGTGATGGTGTTTCTAGCTGAGACATTTCAGCCAAGTTACTGAAATTAGATATAAGACCAACTGAAGGTCCTCCTGTTTAAGACTGCTCCTAGAAGAGCTTTAACTATTCATGTGATTAAAGACACTATAAGAGTGCTCTGCTCTACTAGGCCTGTGTCCAGCACTGGGACCAGCCAAAACTGTTTCTGTCTCTTCACCTAAATTAGGAAAGGGCTCTGCTTCTTATGGAAATTGTTGGCAGCTTTATAATTTCCTGCTCCCCACTGGCTAGACATGAGAAGAGCTCCCTATCAAAAATCGTCAATGTTTACTTAGTTCAAATTCTGAACAGAAACTTAGCTTGTTTTACATTTCTGCAGACATGAACTTACAAAGGACTTGGTTTTAGTTAGCTTTTCAATACTCTTAAGTCAGGAGAAGAGGCTATAAATCTTCAGTGCCCTATTTTATCTGGTGGAAAAGGAAGCCCCCACAGATTCTCCCCTAGCAAAAGGAAAGCTCCCGTACATTACTTTGTGAGTGACATGCTTTGGTCATCAAAGTCCTCCTCAAAACAGAGAAGATGTTTTCTAACTGCAAACTGCTCATTCCTGGAAAACCGTTTGTGTCTACAGATACTGGTCTAAGCACTGCTGATGTACCTCACCTGAGAGCAGCACAGGAAGCATTGCTACCTTATTTCCAATCAACAAATACATGCCAAGCACACAATGCACATAATGTTAATTAAGACATACTCTACCTCCAGTTGTTTGCATCTTGATGTGTTTAGTTCCTTCTAATCTTAATTAGAAAACAAAAGATAAAGATGGTTAAAACATTGTAACGTATCACTAATTTAGAATACCATTTTTAAAAAAGCTATGCCACAAAAATAGTACTGTTCCAAAATCTGCTACTATTATTTTGGTTAATAATGTTACTGGCTTTCATTTTCTTGTTTTGCAGATTTTAGAAGCAACAGTCAGTGACTAAACTCCATGCTGTACATGCATGACAGCAGCATTTTGCTGTATTAAATCAAAAGAATATTACATTATTTCATAATCACAGGTTTATGACTTTTCTATTAAGTATCCATAAATGTAAAGCTTTTTCCCACTGCCCAAAAATATATCATGGAAAAGAAACAGTTTCTGCTGGCTTTCACATAAGAACAGAAACGAACCTGAAAGGAAGCACTTACTAACTGTTATTACTGGAATTCACCACAATGCAAGTAAATATCTTCAAAACTAAAAATAGCACTGAGGCTCTACAAGTGCATCTATCATAGCCTCCTAGTCCTAACAGGGTTTTGTTTTCTTCCAATTCACAAAGCACTCAGAGTGAGAGAAGCTGTTCTGAAGACAATGTACCCTACTGTCAGCATCTGCTCCAGGATCCTTCTGCAAAAGCGTGTTAAAATTGAAATAAAGGGGAACAATCACTTTCACAATTATAAATAGGCCCACTGCCTTAAGAGGCTCCAAGGCTAGCCAGCCTAACTGAAATAATAATTGATTTTTAAAGGACATACTAGATAATATTAATCATAGAAAGCAGAAGAAATGCAATACCCAACCTTTCAATACCTTTCGGTGCAGCTTTCGTCTGACTGGAGACCATGGCAGCTGCATCTGATGGCAGGCCAACATAGACACCACCATAGTTCCTGGTTTAAAGAAACAAATAAGGAAACATCAGAGCTTAATTGTCACACTTCTCCCTATAATGGCAACATCACCCCGCAGCATCACAAAGGCCATGGATGGTCAGCGAGGTGAGCAGCTCTGCACAAGCATCCACAGAGGAGCCCTCCTTTTCCCATGAACATGGGAGAAGTGCATATTAAGTGCCACATGGTTGCTAATATGGTGTCAAGCAAAAAGAACCAAAAAACCTTGAGGCCACTTCTTACTCTTATTTGGGACTAAGGCCTGTGAAAGGAGCTTTTTTTTTTCACTCAAGTTCCTGATACTTATCATTAAATCACAACTGTCTTGTGACAATAACCCCCCCATGCCCCCTTCTAGACACTGAATATATTCAACTGACAGTGCTAATCTCATACCAGTGTTTGACACTGGACCACCAAAGCACTCACTTCAAAAAATATTAAACAGCATTTTGACTTCATTAATAAGTAGGACCTGCTTCCACCTGCTTAGGGTCACACTTGGAGAAAACTGTTAGTAGGAAGAAGCACAAGGGTGTCAAGTACTTTCATAGCCCAATCCTCTCCTCTTCATAGGCTTACTGAGCATACTGTCTGGCTCAGCAGTCTGCATAAAAAGCAGGGACTGACTGATACATGGAGGTAAAAAACTGACTGCTTAAGAGCCTCTGCTGTGTCTGGAGTTACTTGCAGAGGCTCCCACTACACTGCTCGGCCCCATTAGGGGCCAAATTAATCACACCTGCTTCAGGTCCTGGGGCTCTGAGTTGATTTCTAATTTGTTTGATGATAGACTCATGCTTTCTTCAACTTTCAGCCCTGCAGAGATCTCCCACAAGTGCTAATGGCATCTTCTGTGGCAGAGTTGGTGTGAAGGCAGAAGCCACTGGCCCTTATCCAGCCCATCACCTACAGCTGTGAGATAATGTGCTCTTTCTGCCACAAAGTTCCCAGCTCAGCAACAGGATGGGTGGACTCATCAATACCAGGCTCTGTGTGAGATTTCCTCCTCTCTTTTATTTTTTTCTCTGCTTTGTGTTGGTGGGAATTAGGAAGGAAGGATGTACATAAGTTGGCAACACTTACTGTAGCCTATTGCAAATAAAGCCAGCTTCAGGTGAGTACCTACCTCCTTTTGTCATCATCTGATACAGATTCTTCTGCTCTGCAACATCAAAAGATACAAAGCACATTAGCAGATTGTTTCTTTCGAGTGCTCTGTGACCATCTGGGTAGATACAGAAGTAAGGGAAGAAGAGGATTATTACTGACCCCAGTTTAATTCAGGTCATCTCCCATTCAATAAAGTACTCACACATGGACAGAAAGAGTGTCAATTTTCCAATCTAATGTACAGAAGAAAGAAAGGATTGAAAATAAATGCAGCTTACTTGTCATGACCCCTACCAGTGATGCCTGAAAGTAGATTTGGGAGCTGAAAGAGGTAAATTAACACTTTTCCTGAATGAGTCCTCACACTGCTTCACACTGAAGAGAAACAAGCCTGGCATGCTATTCCCGCAAAAGAGGACTGGGAGGGACTGGGTGTCCCTGCTGGAAAGGGAGTTAGGATGAAGAGAGGGAAACTTTCCCAGCAGCTGTCCCAAGAGCTGCTACAGGGCCTCTCTATAAAATGAGGTACTGCAATTCCTGAATTCTGTTGCTTGCAAACCTAAGGACTGTTATTAATCCCTTATAAATGGGCAATTACCTCTCTTTTATCTTTAGAGTAAAATCATGAGTCAGTCTGTAGATCCATAGGGAGTCACAGAGGTTGGATTCCCACCACTGAAATACTATCCAATGTAGCTGAACCAGAGCAGGGGGGTAAAGTAATCAGCACTGATGTGAAGGTAAATGTAGTATGGAAAATATAAAAAATTTATTCTTACTCCCTCAGGGTATAGTGCCCGTGCTGCAGTCTGTGCACCATTATCAGTCTCCACACAAATCACTCATCCACCTTTGATTAAATACTTGGATTCTGAGCTCTGCTTGCATGGCTGGGGATGGGTGGAACAGCAGCTGCACTTTAGCTTGATCTGTTCCCTACCAACCTAGTAATAAAAATAGATGCAAGATTAACTTGAGTGCCCTTCAAGTTCCCAGACATCCTTCATGCCTTCCCTACTGCTGAGGGCAATTGTGACAACTGCCCAAGAAGGAATCATGCACTGCAGCAGCTCAGGGAGCCATGAAATACGGCCACAGTGGTGCCTCAGGGAAGGCAGCAAAGGTGCACCATGATCCAAGGAGGGCTCTGCTGTGGAAAAGCTCATGCACAGGCTCTTCATCCAGATATCCTCACTTGAATATTCCCATTGAAGGACTAATTGCCTGGACTGTGGGAGCAAAGCAAAGATATTCCCTCATCATGAGCTGATCCATGCATTTCTGATCTGAGAGCTGGCCTTTAACCAGCATTAGGGCTAAATCCATACTGTAGCCTGAAAAGACATTTCTGAACTATGACCTTGAACAATAATATATGATTTTCTTACTGTAATTTATTTATTCTAAAAGGTTGATGTGCCTACTGTCAAACCCTTGGGGCTGTATGCCCTCATGGGCCCATGAAGTCCATGGAATTTTAGTCTGAAGTGATTTTAGTTTGCAGCAAGATGAAGTTTTAAATGCAAGAAAAATACCCTTAAAACTCACTCAGCTCTCTTTTGCAAGGGTAGCAAACACCTTAAAAATACTGCTACAAGTTGGAAATTTTCTTACATCTACCTTCTTTCTAAGTGGCAGAACATTACCAACTATCCATTCTGCATCAGCACAATGAATAAGGGTACACAGGTCCCTTTAATAGTAGAGGTTTGGGATAAACCTAATCATGCTGCAATTTTGCTAAATGATATCCAGGGCATAGCACTGAGCCTTCTCATCTGCTGTTTTTGTCTGCATCTTACCACTCAAGAGAGACTTAGCAATAAAGTTTTCATTCCCTGGCCTTCCTGCCATCCCTCCCTGGAAAGAGCTAGTGCCGTTTCAGAAGCCATTTTCCATCTCCTGTGACCCCACGGGTCACCTTAAAATCCTCATGCACTCAGCCAGAAGAATGCAGAGACAATTTTCCTTGAATATTGTGAAGTTGCTCTGTCCTAGTGTGGGCCAATTTCTCCTGAAGAAAATGGAAAGCCCGTGTATATCACTGGGTAGAAATAAGGATGTATTTTTAGGAAAATAAACACAATAGCCAAACATTACTTTAAGAAAGTGACTTCTAGTGCCAAAAGATCACAATAATTTCTGTTGAAATAACTGAAAGTGTCACAGGATTGATTTTCTCATACAACTGGAAACATTTTCTATAATCCAGATTAACTACTGTCCAGATAAAAGAATCTTCTAAAAGCCCTGCAACTTCATGCACAGTTTGAAGCCTCTAAAATGGAGTTGTAAGAACAATAATCAATATTGTCCAACAAGAAATTAATGTTGAAAAAACATTTCTACTAGGCAAGAGGGCTTTTTCTTCTGTTCCAGAAATGTTTGGTAATGGGGCATCACTGACCATTACTGTCATTCTCTCATCAAAACAAATTATTCAGGTCTATGATTAAACAGATAAGAGGTTTTTTTAAACATTTTGCTCTCTTCCTTTCCTCTTAATAGCTATAAATCAAAGTCTAATTTTGCAATACCTTTTCCTTCAAATACTCAACAACAAAAATGATCTGAGATTGTACAGACCACAGCTCTTGGGCTTGGTAATGATTGGGTGCAAATTGTTGTGGTCCTGCCAGGAAAAAGGAAGTGAGCAGAGACAGAAGGAATCTGGAAGTGTGAGAGGGAAAAGAAAGAAAAGTTCTGGTGATGGCACTTCAGGAAGAAGCCATTTTCCACACCTTTCAGAGACTCCTTTCCAAGCAATATGGGAAGGAGTGCTGTTCCAGTTTATTTATTACACATATTCACACACCTCTTCCCTTCACACACTGTGGCTCAAGGTCCCCTCTTGAAAGGTGCCCACTAATTTCACATGTTCAAATGAGTGCTGAGCCACTGCAGCAGCTGCTGCTTCTGTGCCCAGGCTGGGTCAACACAGGTGGCTCTGGGGAGCAACAGTGGCAACACTCAACCACACGGAAATGAGAATGGAAAGAAGAAACTTTGGTTTTGGCAGTGCTCCCATTGCCACATCTCCTGGACTCACAGAAAGGCTATGGAATACAGGAGTTCAGCAGTCCTTCAGGGAAAGCAAGCTAGGATAAGCTTTTCTGCACCAGGAATAGACAGCAAAAGGAACTTAACAGTCCAGTGTGCTTTGTGCTGATCTGCTGCTGTGTCGCTGCCTCTTCCCTCAGATGTTGTTGGCATCTTCTGCAGAGGAACCGAGAGCATGGCTTTCAGCTGGTAGCGTAGGTGGAGTCCTGTAGCCAGATTTAACAGCAAATCCACATAACAGAATTCTATTTTCAGCTGAGTAAGTGTTTCTTTTGGTAGGGTTTTGTCTGTCCCAAGAGGCTTCCTGTCACCCAAAGTCTGAAAAACACGCTTGGTTCAACTGACAGCTTTTACAGCCATCAGTCCTATGTCCACCTGATGGTAAAAGAAGCTGCCATTTCTCACATGATATTTTACATATCAAAAGACAGGCATTCACGTTAATTCATTAAATCCACGTTTTTCTTGCCTCACCTTTTATGGCTCTGTTTGTGCTGACCATTATACAGACTCTTTCTAGCTGTCCTCAGTAGTCCCACCAGAAATGATTCACTAAACTCTGCACAAGTGACAGACAACTACTCCTTAGATTCTCATTGTTTCTTGGGAACAAGGGCCTATCATTTGTATTTGATAGATTTCCTCCCAATATTTTAAAACAGGCTTGAATTGCTGTGTCCTTTTCTTCCTAGTGTTACTAATCATCCTTCAGACTTAGCCACGCTCCGAGTATTGCAATACTTCTGAGGCATTGCAATACTTTGCAGCACATACTCTACCCTTGCTATACCTAAGTTCTTCCAGTTAGCAGTGACGTACATTTCCTTATTAGTGGGGCAGGAGCACAGGCTGAAGCTGGCTGACAGATTCTGGCTTGGAGCACACAAGGGAGATATGTTCTCAGACTATATGTCCTTGTTGGCACCACACAGACCTCAGTCTCACAAACTCTGCATAGGAAGATCATATCATCATCCCTATCCTGCTGGTGGAGAAACTCCAGGACCAGAGGGCAAAGCACCTTCCCTGCAGTCTCCCAGGAGGGCTCAGAGCAGCATCCAGCCCAGCCTCCTTCCACCTGGCTGCTCACTCCAGAAGATGTTGATGCCTTGGCAATGAGTCACAGTCAAGAAATGAGAAATCTCTTGACTAGATTCTGTATCAAAAAGCATGCTGTAAGTAAGGACACACTTAAATGCTTTTCTGAATCAGAATCAGTATGACTGAAACCTAATGGCAAAAAATAATGTGGGTTTTTTAAGAGAAACTTTTAATCTTTAGCTGATGAAAGTAAAAAGGTGTAAAAGAAAACCTTTCATTAATCTATAATATTAGTTAATATACATCTGCTTTGTTCATTTCTATGAAACAAAAATAGTTTTTCTGGTATTTTACTTCCTTCATAAAAATTTGCTGTGAAATATCAGAATGACTGATTTTGGGCTTCTGGCTCATCATGGCTGTTCCTGATTAGCAGACCTGTGTTTTTCATGCCTGATGAGAAGGTTCAACCATGCTGTTACTGACACAGGCAGTTTGGCTGGCTCCACTAATCTTAATCTGAATGAGTACCCTGAGATTAGCTCTGTTGGCTAGAGCATGGTGCTATGTAACACAAAGGCCCATAAATCCCTGTATGGGCAAGTTACTTAACTGTTGGACTTTGATGATCCTTGTGGGTCTCTTCCAACTCAGAATATTCTGTGAAAGTTCTGAGAGTAATGGCTCCAGGATTGACCCCTTCACTTTGTTGAAGACTGCACTAATAATTAAATTTTTTCTAAGTTATCTCGATACTCTTTTGAAACATGACAGATTATCTCACACCAGTAAGTAGGATGCTCACATTTTAACTCCTAAAGCCTGGCCCTATAAATGCTTACACACCTGAAAACACAGTTCTATATATCCCCATATCTTAAAACACAGAAACATGCTGACTATATTCATAATTTAACAGTGCTTTTGATTTTGAAATTTAAAACTACTAATGAGCAAGGAGAGGGATGCAGTTCTAAGTCAGTCCTTAAATCGTCTAAATTAACAATAAAAAAAGGCCCTAATATAAATTAAATCAGTGGGTTTATGTATCTAGAAGCGCTGAGGGCATGGATGATGCAGGCTGCATCAAGAGAATGCTCCTCACGAGATTGCCTTCTGTAATTTATTTATTATCTGGCACTGCAAACCCAGAAAACATTACACAGGTAACACAGATCGCAAGAGTATCTGTGACAAGTGTTCATCAGCCAAGTGACACCTGTTGTTAGTTCTCGGCCATGCTCTGTAATAGAAGGACAAGCCTGTTGTTAAGCTCTTCTCTCCACTTGTTTATCTGACTCAACAGCCCTCATTTCTATACTAGGATTCCTCTGTCTAATTACAGTAGTTATTCTAGTGAAGTAAATAGAAGAATGTTCCTATTGCATAACAAAACAATCTTTCCCAGGTCCCTCAGTGCAAACTCTAGTGGAAAATGCCAATTAAATGAAATAGAAGAAGACAAGACCTCGGGAGGAGTTCTTTTAACGTTTCCTTTGATAGAAAAATAAATTTATGGCTGAATAAAGCCTTTCCTGTACATTTCTGCTCCAGCAAATGAAAAATGGGCTGAGAAAAGTTGATTTTTCACTGCTGCTTTTCTGAAAACTTGAAGTTGGCACAAGGCAATAGGACAACAGAGGTTCAGACCTTGCACATGTAAAGAAAAACAGGATGGGTAGGGCTGCCCTCTGCTACCCAAGTGTCAAAAGGATAGATACTATCTTTAATGCAGAGAACATCTAGAGAAGGTGGGTACTTAGAAAAGGAAGTTGGATGGGTTACTGGGTCTCATGCAAAGAAGGGAAATTTGTCTCAGTGGCTCTTTAAATCTCTCACTGGGCCTGGTGGAAATTTAAGTGGTTGCTTCATACAATTATGAGGCCTTTGGAAAAAGGTGTACTGGCACATGATGGGGGAAAGCAGCCTGAAGTAGCATGACCACCTCTGCTAGACAACTATCTCAACAGAAGCAGACAAAAGACATTTCTGCTGGAGAAATAACAAGGGGAGAAATCTGTAGAAAAGTAAACAAGACAAGGAGTTGTTTTGTGGAGATGGAAGCTGTCACTAAAGACAGTAAACATCTGGTTCTGTTGATTATATGTTAGGAGCCAGATGAATCATGCATGACTAAAGTATAAGGCTAGTAGGACTGAAAATAAGCCCAGAGTAACATACTTGAAAGAGAAGAGTAGAGTAAGTACTTACACATCTTTAGTAGTCCCTGTAGTACCTAGGGGGGGAAAAAAAGTACATTTTTACCAGGTAATGGCATAATCCTCTAAACCTACCAACAGCACAGTAAGCATTTCTCTGTCTTTCTGTCCTAAACAATGTAAAAATAGCAACAGAACTTAGCTATTGTCAGAGAAGACATTTCTCATGATTGTTCAGTTTCTCCTTAATGATAATCCATACTATCCCTGAAGTCCATCACACTTAGATCTCAGTCAGAGTCTCAGTGTGTCACAATGATGCTGCTGTGGACCAGTGCCCGGTACAGTCAGTCAAGATATGAGCAACAGAAACCAAAACTAATCTTTCTGAATTTTATATGCTTTATTTTGCTCAGTCTTCTGGTGGTTTTGTCTGCTACAAAGTTGCTACAATTAACCAAGCAGTTACTCCCAAATGCCCTGCTTATTCTGCCATTTGACGCAATTGTAGACTTGGCACTACATGTGTAAAATGCTGCTTCGTTCTTCTTGCCAAATAAACGAAGTTTTATAAAATGATCAGACAGAACTAATATAAACCTTGGGACACAATCCATTCAAAGCCCCAAACATCTAAAGAGATCAACCATCCCTTAATTGATCTTGCTTTTTAACAAAAGAACCCCAAAAAGACAAAAGCTACCATCAGGCTGCCTGGTCTCAGTTAATTTTTTTTTATTTTTATTTTTTTTTTGTTGCCTTGGATGCTTCTTGCTGGGAGAGAAACATCACTGAAGTATCAACTCTTTCCTGTTCCTCCCAAGTTATAAATGCCATGTAGCTCTTGCTGGTATATAATTCAGCTGAGTAACCAGCAAATTATCCTTTCTATTAATTACACAAGCTAGGGCAGACATTAGAAAAACCTTTCACTTCTCCTTTCCTCTTGTTATTTAGCTAGAATAGCTGATCTGAGCTCACCCAGAAGAAACTCCAGTTGTCAATTCAAAAGATTTTATGAGTTTAGAAGAAGGTTGGGGTCTTTTTCAGCCATGGTACTTCATTTCTTGGAAACCTTTTTTTTTTTTTCCTGGGCTACAAAATATATATAAATAGCAAACATCTTTTATCTCTCTCTGATGTGTAAGACTATGCCTTCTGCATTCTTATTTTAAACGAAAAGAGGAGGAAACAGTCCTACAAGGCTTCCCAGCTCTCTATACCTGAGTGGATATCTTGAATGGCAGGAAACACCACCCTTCACAGCTAACTGTTGAATGTAATATCATTCCCATTTCCTGTGACTTGCCTATCCCTCCTTTTCCGAGCAACAACATAGACTTACATAAGACTACACATTTCTTCTGTTAGTCTTGCTTCCAGAATCAGCAAAATCTCAGTACAGCTACAAGTATCAGCAGAAACTCTTAATTAAGTTGGAGGGTGTATTTCTATTCACAATAAGCTCAGGCCCTTGCTTTAAAACTTTATTCTACCAGGCAGCCTTCTGAGACCTCTTGGCTTTACAGGCTTGTGTATAAAGCACTACATGTAAACCTTTCAAATTAATTGTGTCCTGGTGGAAGGTTGACATTGCCATGCTGCATGGAAACTCAATCTCAGCCGATGAAGGGGGACATTTTCTGCTACCAGGGCTAGTTCATTTAGAGTCAGCTCAGTTATGTCCCTCCAGGGCATCCCCATGCACATTTAGATGGAGACTTTGCATCAGCAACACATCAGACAACCTGTGTTTTGAAATGCCTAACTCCATAGCTGGAGCTAGCAGGATTTTTCATTCTTTTCCAGAAGAAACTACTCCTGTGCCGTGCCTATTCAGCACCAGAACTGTGACTTTTTTATTTTCTTAATCTAAGCTCACTGCAATCAAACTTGGTTTATCCAGAAAAGGTTCATGGTCTTTTGCCAAGACTTTTCTAAGGTCTCAGCACTTCAGATCCCCATTTGAAAAACTAATGCCTCCCTTGCAGGAAGTATATGAAAAGTGTTTAATACACAGACTGACACCTTAAGCTGAGTGAGAAGAACTGTGTGCCTACAGTACTGCTACACTTCCCAGCGGTCATACTCAAGTTCCAGTCAACCACCAGGCACACTTCAAGGCCACACCCATGTTCAATGCCATCCCTGCCCTCAGGGCATTATGGTACACATACATTCTCACTCTGGGGACAGCAGATACCACTCAGATGCATCAGCCTGGGCTTTGTGGAGAGCTGTACAGCTATAAACCTGTGTCTGGCAATGTGCCACTGGCATTCACACATGGCAGCACTTCCTTCCCTTGAATATCAGCAGGGTACCACTGCTGAAAAATCACTGCAGCATTTTGAAATGCATTTCACGCAAAACCATTGAGAACTAGGTAAGATAAAAACAAATCCTCTTTTTAAGAGATCATTTTTGCTTTTATAATAAATAAATACATATAATAAGAAACACACTGTTTTCTACTCTTTTATAAGCACAACAAACCAGGTTATCCCCCCTTTCATTGATGGGATTCCATTGATTTCAGTGGTGCTATTTCTCATTTTCACTAGCAAAAGTGAAACAAGTGTTTAGTTCAAATTCACTTAAGTACCACTAAGGTACCTGACTATATGTTTGAAAGTATTTCCAGTTCAGAAAGGAGCTTCTTCCTGCAACATTTCTGAGCTTGCAAAAGAACATCATTTTATTTAAGTGTCTCAAAAAAATCTCTATGTAAAAACTTCTAAGGTCTTCTTTGTAAGGGAGCCTGAACACTCCCTACACATAGATATTATTTAACAAGGAACCCAATAACATCTCAGTTCATGTTCATGTTTGTTTATAAAGTCCAATCTGTTCACCCTCAGTCCATTATATCACTGACATATTTGTCTAACTCTTGCATGTTTAGTGAGCAGCACATAATTTTATAGCTACTCAAGTTTCTCCTGCCAGAAGTTCAGCCAAAGAATCTTGTTTACTACTGATCCACAAACACTGTATAGCTGTTCCACAGCAGCAAGACTCAGTGCTCTCATAGATATCTCATGCTGGTTTAGATATATGACTTGAGAAAGGCCTCACATATTTGAATGCTTGTCCATTTTTTTCCATTATATCAGCTAGACCTAAAAAAAGGCAGCACTTGGCCCTAAAAAACTTGTCTTGATAGGATCTTGTTAATTTGGTTTTCCAAAACCTGCCTAATCTCAGCAACAGATTGAAGAGCAGCCAGGAAGCTGCATCCACAAAAAACAGGCAGTACTGAATTGTCCTGAATGACCTCTCTGCTCACACCATCTACACAGCAGGACCGCAGGTGCATTTTGGAGTTTTAAAGCTGCAGAAGGAGGAGTACAACCTGCAGAATAACCGAGGCCTCTGCAGCCCCATACTGCTCCAAGCCCAAGCGATTACAGAAGAAAAACATTCTGCCTGGAGTAGTAGGGCTGTGATCCCTCAAAAAACCCCACAGCATTTAACAGTCACAAATCAAGAACAAGAACATCTTCCAAAGCATCTTCCATTCAGTGAGAGGAGGTTTTGAACTTTCAAAGCAATGGCAGCTTCCTGTCTGCAACTGTGGGATTTCAGTAATTGCAGGCCAAATGCAAAAGATTGCTGAAAAACATTGATAACCACAGACAATCTCTCTGCGCTGAGAAATGCATCCTGAATGAAGGTGAAAGACAAAAGCTTCAGAAAAACATAAAAAAGCATGAGAGGCAACTACTCACATGAATAAAATCATGAATACAAAAAAATGCTAATATCTGACTTAAAAGCAAATTACAAAACATTTTCCCATTTTTTTTAAATTAAAAATTTCCTACAATATTTTCTTGTACATACTTCAAATTGTTGCAGAAACCAAATAAACCCCTTCAAAATTACACATAAACCTATGCAACTGTTATGATTACAAATAATTTTCCACTGTAAGCTCTTTTCTGATGTGCTCCAAAAGTCAGCAATATGGAATCAAGTCCCAATTTATTCTATTTATAACTCACTGTAACTAAGGACAGAATTATATCAATTTACTTCAAATTGATTACTTCGTCAACTCATCAGGTGGGAGTTCTGTACCCAGACTTGACCTGATCAATAAAATGGCAGGACGATTTCCTGGGCGTACCAACAAGCCTGAAGTTAATAAATCTGTTTAAACTTGGTGTGAAAGTTCTCCATCATAACTCGACTGTATTTTAAGCTTTCACAGAACAACAGCTTCTCTGTATATTTAAATTAAGGCTACACTGACAGTCTCTAATGAGTATCATAATTTAAGGTGCTGTCATTGCTACTACAACACAAACAGAAAGGAGGAGGCAATTAAAAATTGTTAGTGAACCAACACTAAAATGTAGAACTCAGGGGGGAAAAATAGGAAATTAATATTTAGGAGTATATTTTTGAAAGAAAAAAAAGAGCTATTTTTGAGCTTCTAAAATACTAGGAAATAATATGAAAGAAGGATATGTAAAATGAGGTAGCAAAACATAGGGAAAATAGCAAGTTGGGAAATTTAAAAAATAAGCATAATCCATAGTTGGCACATAAACTGGACAGGTGATTTAAGAAGGCTGTGTATACATCCATTTACTTGGACAACTGAAGTTGGCATTTCTCAATTCAGGAGTCTTTTGCTGCTGCCTGATGCTCTGGGAAGAACATTTAAACTCTGTGAGTTATATTGGTGTTCTGGAGAACCTCAGACAGAAATGTTATTTTAGATTATGTCTTATTAGTTTAGATCTTACAGACCATAGGGCTGATAACTCCTCTGATGTCATTCTAGCCATGCAACAGAGGATAATATGATTAGCTGAACTATCACTATATATACATCTGCTTAGGAAAAATCAAGCCAGGCCACAACAGGAATTTTATCAGAGTAAGAAAATGGGGACTGGTGTAACACATTTAATGTATTCTGTGAATACAATATTATCCTTAGTCTTATGATATGACAGAGTGTTGCAGGTTAATTACATGTTATGTACCTTTAGCTTTGACATTACTGACTGCAGAACAGTCATAACTTTAGTACTAAAGATGTAGTCATGCTGTGCACACCACAAAATTCATTTGTATTTACACAGTATTCACATCTTTTGGTAAAATATTGAGTTGCACTTTCCTTACAAGCTCGAGGATTCAGAATAAAACCAGTACATCTTCTCCTTCTCCCATATAAAATAATTGTAATTAAACACACTTTTTAAGGAATGCTAAATGAAGCAAATACATAGTAGATATCTGACATCTTACTTTTATTACCAGTTTATTAATTTAAGACCATAGACTGCCCAGAGTACTTCCTGACTGACCATGGTGAAAGTGAGAACTGGACCTTTCAGAGCTGCATTTGCATTGGAAGGGTCTATTAGTGCAACAGTAATAATTGCATTATACTAATGATGTGTTTTACATGGCATTTTTTTCACCTGCACTAAGCATTGGAGATCTGCGGGCTATTTCTAAAGAGCATACAAAAGGTTGTCAAAAATGCAAATTCAAATATATTATAAATAACAGTATAATTAAGTTTAACTCTTAAGGGCGTCATACTTTCATTAAAAATTCCTCATTTATCTACAAGCCAAAACCTGAAAATAACTACTTTTAATGCAACAGGGCAAATCTAAGAAACCTTTTTGTTCAAAGTAATTTGTTAAATAAAACTGCTGTCAGAGTTAGACCATTTGACATTTACCTGTTTCTACCCTGGTACAAGTTCCATAGGGTGGCCAGATCAACATTCATTTAGAAACTACCACAAAGGGGCTAATAATGAACTCAAAAAATTTCTCTGAACTTCTCTGAAGCTTGCACTGATGCTTTTACTCAGGAAGCAAAAATGGGATGGGAACAAGCATCACCCCAGTGGTATGAAGCTAGACTGGTCATATACAGACAGAACTTCCACTCACCTCAATGCAAGAATCAACTAATGGGAGAGATTTAATATGTGCAAATAGGACAGCTCTAGTAAGAGCACTAAAATTTCAAGCAAATTCATACAGTGCAGTCTTTATGGATGAAAGAGGCCTCTGACAGATACACATGATACCTAAAACCTAATTTATAATCACTTAATAGAAATCAAGTAAGCAATAATGGCAGAAAAGCCATTCTCCTGGGAGCATGGAGTGCAGAGTTTAACAGATAAGCCAGCAACACACCACACAAACACACACGTACAACTTGCACAAGGTACCATCATTCACACTCACAGGCATGCCCAAGTCAGGACTAGCACCATCCAAAGCACACTGAAGCTCTGGACAAAGTGAGTAAAAACAGGGAGAGACAGACACCCAGTAATTCTAACTGGTCCAGCCACTACTTTGCTGTGTATTTTCAAGAGGTTATGAAGCTCACAAGTGCATCTGAAAGACTTAATACAGATACTGGAACAGGTGGCAATGTTTGTCAAGTGCAGTTAGGATGAAAAATGGTTGAGAAATGCTCATATTATAATTACATGGTGAAGGTCCACTTATCAGTTTCCAGGTACTTTCCTTTTCTGCAGGGGCTGAGGGGAGGAAGAGTCCAACAGCACCATCTTGTCAGATCTTATCTCTTTTGAAAACAGCAATGAACAAATAAGGGAGCCGGCTGGACGCACCAGTCAGCGGTCCACATTAATATGCATGAACCTCTACCGTGGAATATCCTCCAACTTCTCCGACAAGCAAAGGAGAAGATGTGGCACAAATTCATGTCAGAAGTGGCATTCGTGGCCTTATAGGGAAGCAAAGAGGATGGAGCTTACACCCCGGGCGGGATCCTTACGTACAGTTCCCGGCCTGGGCTCTCCGTGCCTTGGGCAGCTCCTGTCGAAGGTGGTGATCCTGGCGAGAACCGGGCACGGGAACGCCGCCGGTGTCCGCGGCAGGCCACATCACCCTCTGTTCCCGGGCAAATGGATCAGGCTCGGGAAAGGAAGATGCTCTTGCAAGAGGGCGGGCAGCGATACCCGCGGCTCGGACGGGCATCCCCCAAACCGGCGTCTGCAGCCCCACCGCGGGCGGGTGTGTGCCCGCCGCGACCCGCAGTCCCCCCAACCCGCAGGGCTGCCCAAGGCGGGGATGCTCACACTGCCTCCCACCCAGCCCAGCCCAGCCCAGCCCAGCCCAGCCCGGCCCGGCGCCGCCCTACCTCGCCCGCCCGCGCCGCCGGCCGTGGAGTTGCCGCAGCCCATGGGCGCTGCCCTGCCCTGCCCGGCGCCGCGCCCGCCCGTGCGGTGCGGTGCGGTGCGGTGCGGTGCGGTGCGGTGCGGTGCGGTGCGGTGCGGCGCGGCGACGGGAGGCAGCCGGCGGCGGGCGGAGCCGGGTGGGAGATAAAGCCTCGGGGACCCCTCCTCCTCCTCCTCGTCCTCCTCCTCCTCCTCCTCCACTCCCACCCATCGCCCGGGAAACCGCCGGCCCCGGGCGCCGCCGCCCGGCCCCAGCCCCGGCCCCTCACCGCACCCCTTCACCGCACCACGAGTTCGGCCCCGAGGAAAGCCACCGCCCGCCTCCCGGGCTTTCCTCTCGGCCGGCTGCGCTGGAGCTGTGAAGCTGGAGACAGGGCTCAGCCCAGGCACAAGCCTGCAGGACTCCGAAGGACCCCTGCCCAGAGCCCTCCCGGGCAGTGGAGATGCTCCTTGGCTCACGGAGCTTTGGGTCACCCCTCTTTCACCACGGGAAACGCCAGTGTAACCACAGGTCCCGGCTGCGATTATTACCTCTGCTATCAATAACATCCCGTTCACTATTTTAAGCAAGTATTTGTTGGTTGGTTTCGGTATTTGTCTGCTTATAGGAAACATGATGGTGAAACTGAAGACCCACTGGGTAGATAAGAGCTACAGATTTGTTTTTCCCAATTAATATCAAGAGCACCGAGAAACATGCAAGATAAGTTTACAAATTCTGCAAACAGACATTTTCATTCAACAATTGCATAATTTACCAAAAAGAGTATGACTTTCTGCTATAGCCCAAACCTGTCTTCAACACAGAGAAGTAAAACACATTATAACTTTGATGGTTTGCTTACCCTTACTCAGTCCAATTAAATGACTAGGGAGCTGAAACTCAATGGATCCATCCAGATACAACTACAAATACTGTAGCTAGATATTACTGCTTCAACAAATCTGTTTAAGAAAGACTTCTGGCTCAGAAAGATGCTTTAGCGGTGCATATAACTGATAATTGCCATCTACAAAAGAACCAGATATAAAGTGTTGCTGCCTGATCTTGAAGTCTGTTCAGAGAAGGGGGAAAATACATCATAATTCTCTCACAAACTTCTCAAAAAAAGCACATATTAAAACCAAGCAGCTCCATAAGCAGCAGAGTCAGTAACATCTAGTCTCCCATGGATTTTTGCCCTGGGGACGCCCATCTACATGGGCTCACTGATGTTCATCTTGGAACAGGATGGACATTTGTAGGATCTCCCTGCTCTGGCCCACCACCTATTTCTATGTCATTTGTAGAAAGTCAGTATTTTCAGGGTCTTTGTCTATACCTTCCTGACAAATAGCCTGAATCTGAACAATTAGTTTAAAATTTAATAAGACAGAGCTAACAGGCACATAGGCATGGCCACACAACTCCTTAGCCACCACCAACCCCCAAGCAGACAGGCAGCACAATTTTGCTTCAGAAAAAAATCTCACAAAGGTTCACAGTCACCTTTTTTGAGGGTCAGTTATCTGAAATTCACACATAGAAAAATAAACCCTCAGGCTGAGCTTTCAAGTGCCAAGTATGAGCCAAAAGTGATTTTATCATGGCAGAGTTAGGAAGGAAGAAAGGGTGCAAGTTATATTGCTTAAGATCCCATGTGGTTTGCTAATATAAAAATAAAAAAAAAAAAATCCCAGCAACCCACACTGACCATAGACTTGCCACATTTTGAAGGATCTGTGAACATGTTTTTCATCTATTATTTACCTTGGAGGAAACAGTTGTGGTGAGCACAGAAACTGAGCCACGTCCTCACGTATTAGAAGAGACAGCTGGGATCCAAAAATCCCCTGGAGATGCCTGGACCTCAAGCCATTGCCTTGTCTATAAGGATAAGATAAGAGACTGGTTCGGAAACCCACAGAAGTATCAAGGATGACAGAAAGATAATGTAACTTCTAAGCTTCTTACAAGTTCAGTGTATCATGCACAAGCCAAGCATCCTGTGTGTGCAAACTAAGGGCTACATTAAGTTCAGTAAGGCAAGAAACTTCCAGCACACTCATCCAAAGCTGGAGTTAGTAGCAGTTCCAGGGGATTTAAGACAAAGGGAATGTGATGTATTCCTCTATATACTGTCTGGGATTGTAATGAGTCAGCCCCTGTCTTGACAGCTCTATTGTAGGTGCCTCCTACTTCAAATAAGAAGATATGCTTTAGTTTCAACTTTACTTGTGTTTTACACAAACAGAGCATTTCATTTTATTACTGAAAATAACTTCTAGCAAAATATAGTCATATAAGCAAGTTAATTAAATGAGCACTTTACATCAAAGGAAAAGAGCTGTGTACTCCCTGCATCAGCCAACTCTCAGTGTCTGCCACTGTGCACCCTCTGTACTTCATATCCTCTGAGGTAGACTGGGAGATGTGTGGATGTCAGTGAGCTCCTCTAAGTATTTCAGAAGGTGTAGTGAGAAACAATTGTGTTATTCTCTCCCTAAATCAACCTAAATTTTACCCAGCTTGGAAAACGGTTTGGTTAATGGCATTATCCAAATCTGAAATTCCAGTGATTTTCCCTTTTTGAACATTTTTGCTAGTCTGAGTGTTTGAAATCTAGACAATCTGTCTGTCAGGCTGGTATGCACAGAAAAGGATTTTTAAAACCCACTGTTACTTCTGGGTATTAGGGAACAGTCCTTATTTGCACAATAACATATACCTTTCCAAATCCTTTTTTATCTAAGTATCCATATAGAAATCTGATTCACCCATGATCCTTTTTTTTTTTTTCAAACAAAACATTTGCTTCCAAAGGCTTGGATCTCAGCTTATGTAAGTATAAGAGCTGGAATGTGATGATCCTTGTGGGTCCCTTCCATCTCATGATACTCCATGATTCTATAGAAAGAATATAGTGCTAATTACCATTACTTCTTTTGAAGAGTGTCTTTTACATACAGATGTTCTCAAAACCACAGATGTCATGAAAAAATTGTCAGTTCTTCATCAGTAGATATTATCCTGAGATTAATTTTTTCCTAATCAAATTTACAACAGGAATTTAATGTAGACGAAACTTACCCTCTTTAAGAGTTGCACTGCAAATCTGTGCTCAGAGTTAAACAGTGTTAAAACCATCTTGTTCATGGTAAATTCTCAGTTCCAGTGTTCTCAGGTTCTAACTCCTTTGTTTTCAGATTACCTTGTATTATGTTTCTCCCTGGGCAGCTGCAGCCTTGCTACAGCACTGTTGTTTTATAGCTGGCAACCTCAGCTTCTAGTTTACAGTGACTTGGTTAGATATCATCGTGCTGTGTAAATAGTGGTTGTGATCACTTAGGGATAGGGAGTTACAACCAATTTCCCAGTAAATCTGCTTGAGAAAATCAGTATTCCAAACCCTAGTCTACCACCAAAAAAAAAAAAAACCAACACACACACACACAAAAAACCCCAAACAAACAACAAAACAAAAAAACCCGCTCTTGGGTCAGCTGGGGGTTGTTTGATTTTACACATCAGCAAACAAAGCCAAATACATCAAGATATTAAATTATTTTCATTGATACAAAGCAGGGGGGAGGGGGGATCAAGAACTTACTAGTAAAAGCTGTCATGATTTCACAACCCTCAAAGTTGCTCACTACATGGCAATGGGAAACACTGAGAAGAATTCTGTATTGCTGGGAACATTTTACTCATAACAAAAAGGGTTAACAAATTTGATTTGGGATACAAAAGCCAAATGACAATTATAAAAACAAAACAGAAGCCAACAAAAAGAAAAAAACCTACAACCCCTCATGTCTCTACAGCATTTCTTAATAACGCTTACATGTTGAAAGCACTTGATCACACCAGTCTGACCCCAACTGTGCAAGGTACCATCTGGACGTATAATGAATGTTCATCTCTGCTGGCAGTCAGAAAGACAAGAAATAGCTGATGGGTGAGATAATAAGAAGACAAAATAGGAAGTAGTGAGATAGCATTACTATTTTTAAAAAGGATGTGCCTAACAAGAACATAAAAAAAGAGCTGCGTTGGGTCAAAGGAAAGATCTACCTTGTTCAGGATCCTGTTTCTGACAACAGCTGAAAGCATATAGGAAACTCATATGGTACGTCCCCCTCCCAAACTCTCCTATCATTTTCAGGTCATAGTCTGCCTGAGACAGACACAGTTGGTAGGTATTTAGCAATCTTTAACACGTTTCTCTTCTGTGATCCTGTCCCGCCCACCCTTGAACCCACATAACCCCTGGTACTGAAAGCATCCTGTGTTCCATTTCTCAGCCACATGTGATTCGAAGAACCTACTTTTGTTTGCTTTGGGCCTGGCTCCTGCCCACTTCAGCTGTTGATGGTTTGTTCCTTGTATTAGGATAAACATTGAAGAACCAATTCCCCACTTCACGCCATTCATGATTTTGTTCTTCATAGTAGAATACACACCAAAGAACCAACATGCCAAGTCCCCTGTCCTAATCTTTAGTTGGCAGTAGTGATAGCAAGCTGTCATTTTCTGGCAGTTGATCAATAGGTAATTTAAACACTTTGGAAGATATTTTCTGTGAAAGGATCTAGAAACCCCTTTCTACACACTAGATCTGCTGGTAATACCAAGTTTATGCAAGAAGCAGTGCAGGGAATTTGCATGCTTTGCCCACCATAGACTTACTGCAATCCATGCAGTGTGTCTCCCCTTGCGCTCCTTGTTAGCAGTAAGAAAATGTGAAAACCAGCATTCATTACCATCCCTCTCTTCCTTTTTTTTGGCTTCCTGGGAAGCCCATGCTCACCATGGGAGCTTCCCAACACAAACTCCAAACTCGTCTGAGCCATGAGCTGGTTCCACATGAAATTATCACAGCAACACAGCAAGGGATGGAATCCACTGCAAGAACTTAAGAGGAAAAGCAATTTTTCTTTCTCCTTGCAAGTCATAGTGGAAAATTTGACTTGAATATTTCTTTTAAATTAAAATTATGGCACCTTCTATTTAAAAAAACAGTAGAATGTGTTGGTTTATAATGGCCCATAGAAGCTGACTTAAAAATATGATTTAAACACCTCAGTTTAAAGCATAAAAGACTATTTGCTAAGACCAAGGGGGTTTCTTTACCCTAAGTCAAGAAGATTTTTATTTATCTATCTATTCTCATGGAAGTCACAAATAAAATTCTCATTTTTGGGCCAAATCAGACATGAATTGAGACAAAATCAATGACATCTCCTAAAAAACACCTGGGAAGAAATGAACAGGGAACCCACTGGTCAGCCATGGAGAAACACAATCATATTACTATATAAAAGACCAATAAGCACCAAAGAAAGGCAAATATTTGGTCAGTGAATATGCTAGCTTTACAAAAAAGTCCTCCCCACCTAAATCTCTGACAGAATAAATAGTAATTTATTTTGCAATAATTCTTTCTGAATGTGATTATTGTCCAATCATTAAATCCCCTTTGTTTTTCAAAGCCAACAATCCAGCATATGATTCTTAGCTGATTCACAAAATGAAGGAGTTCAAGACTAAAACTTCCAAAGGTAACTTCACTGGGAAGAAATAAGTCATAATTCAACACTAGTATTTTCACAGCAGTGCTATGTCTTTTCCTAAAGAGTCTGGATTTTAGCACACAGACCTGAAGAATTTGCTGCTGAGCTCAGCTGTCACCCAGTCCCTGCACAGATTTTTCTTTCAGAGCTATTTTCAGGTGCCCTTGAACATAAAAAATGGATATTCAGAAACAGTTTGGAATCCTTTCTGTGCCCCAAAGGTTGATATATGTGATGTATTAGATCCTTCTATCAGAGGTTTTACAAAAATACTGGAGGTAAGTAACAGTTCTTCTTACCTCTGAGATCACTCAAGCTTCATTTTACTATCCGTGATAACAAACAATCTCCCAAAACTCTATTCCAGAGAAAAGCGTCTTACTCTCTTATTTCAATATACTATGCAGACAGAATAATCTCTTTTCCCTATTTCTCACTTTTAAATTAATTTGCAAGATGCAGCTAAATCAGCTTTTACAAAGACAGGATCACAAAATGAAAATATGAAAAAATGGCAAAATGCTAGAGAAAGGATCATTTTACTGAGATGTCATTAAGTTGCCAGTGCAGCACTGCATCCTTTTGAAACAAAGAGTGTGGATCCTTTCAGGCTTATGTGTACCTAACACACACTTGCTCCACTTGATAAGCCTGAACAAGAACTCGAGTAGTGTACGACAGCTGGATCTCGATCCATATGAGAAAACTCTCTGCCTCAGAGTTGTGTGTGAGAAAGGCAGAGTCTCAGGAGATGTTCCTCTGCCAGTATAGCAGTCTCTCATATGGAGCCCCACACTTTTATTTCAGAAGTCCTTCTGCATACATGATTCTTATTTGCTCAGTATTGTGGGAAGATGATATCCCTGCTTTTTTATTATTATTATTACTTTTTTATGCACTTTTTCAGATGTAAATCCTGTCTCTGCTGTTCATATAGATTTCCATTACAGTTTGCCACACATAATAATTGCTTTTGCCTTCTATTGGTAACAACACCAAACAGCACAGTCACTGCCTTGTTTTTGAATGAAGTGTGCCTTCAGGAGATACATCCTCATGACAAAAATGTCTTCATCAAATCTGCATATTTTTCCACCTCTGCTTAATTAACACTTTAGCTTCTGAAAACAGGGAGGCTAAAATGTGGCAGTATTTGTACAGTGGCTAAGTATAATTCACACTGGGTGGGACTTTTGTAACTTGCAAGTGACATTTTATCGAAAAAATAGAATTCTATTTCAGCAAATAGCAGCCAAGTTAAAAAGGATAAATACTCTATGTCCACCTCTTTATCTAAATATTCGCTTAATACAAGAGAATGCTAAACATTTTGATTAATAAAAACTTCTGCCACATTGGGCATACAATAAACAGAAGTTGTTCATAAAATTAGCAATATGGAAGCAGTGGTTTAGGTCATTCAAAAAAGAAACTCACATATAACAGTTATATTATTTTTGCATTGACTGACAAGAACAAGAGTATGTTTTTTACACAGAGTTTTAATCAGAATGTGTTTTTTGACAGATAAAATACTAGTGATTTTTAAGGATTTAGAGAAGGCTCTTGTATACATAATGTCAAGTGTTTGTAAGAGCAGCGTGTTTGTACCCATGAAACAAAGCAAACTGTAAACAATCAATAGGAGTAGTTACATGATGTTCTCATGGGAGACATCCTTTTAGCATCTATATAGAAGTGACAAACTCCTCTCACTTATATTAATAGAGATTAAGCAATTCACCCTTGTTTAACAAGGAGACAGACTATGGATCCACAAGTAGAGGCAAAGATTAGAGAGAGGCATAGAAATGGACAGTTTGGGAATTTCTGTCTTAAATACTTTATCTACTTTCATTCATTCCAGGTTTAACAGCAAAATTGAGGCAACACACCAAAACCCGAGACTAAATGTTCCTCAATATATCCCTGGAATTACTCCCAAAACACTGGTATTTTGTTTATTAGTATTTGCATCTGTAAATGTTTCAAAAAATCATTACTTGGGGCTCCTAAAATGCATGGGATTGTGTAAAAATTATGAATTTGATGTTAAATAATTGCTGTGGGGATTTAATTCTTTGGTGTCTGATCAGCAAATATTTAGGTTTCAAGGACTTCCACTTCTCTTTCCTCCACAATGAGAAGGGCTGGTTCTTTTCCAACCAACCCAAAAACTGTCTCATCTCATAATAAGAAGCACATGTCACTCAGGGAAGTGGTGATGGGGAGCTGACAGCCCTGGTAGCCCCTCACAGCAAACCTGCCCTTGAAGGCTGTGATATGGTGAAACCACAGGTGCTGGCAGCACTGATCCAGATGTATAACAGTGTAAATGAGAAGAGATCTCGATTCACATCTAACAATAACCAGAGCGCTTGTTTGAAATGAAGTCATTCTTTCTTGATTTAATTTTCAAAATACTGAACATTGCTCCATTTGGCAATGCTATGACATAGTGTAAATCAAATGCAACAAAACCTTTGAATTTCTGTATGCACAAGCGGTTCTGTTCAGGCAAGTGTTGAAAAACTCTGGTGACTTTTCTTTTGTCACAGATTCCATTCAAAGCAATTAAGTTAAACACTGACAAGAACATTTTCCATTGCATTACTATGCATGTTCTCACAGTCACAGATAGGACACTGCCCTCTGTTTGGGGCTTTTTTCTATTTGTTATTTCACACAAGTTTGATTTGAGAGGGTGAAAAACTAATTAGGAACCATTGGTCCCCTCTAAGAAAAAACTTGTGCTTATTATTATGTCGTGATGACTCTGTCTACAGTACATGCTGTCTGCATGCTTCATGGTTTTCACTGAGAGATACTTGCTGACCTAGAATCCTGTCAGCACTTATGTTCACAGAGTGTTTAAAGATAATGACTGCATGTGACCCTTGGATTAAATGTTCTGATTTTAAAAAGTGAAAGAAAAACAAAGAAAAGCAATGCCTGACCATAAATGAATTTGAAAGACCTAGAAAACTATTTACTGATCCAGCCAACATTTATATGCCCGATTAATCTCCAGGAATTTGACAGGCTAAACACAAGTTTCTGTGTTTGCAGGACTGGACCTGGGTTGTCACGTGCACAGGTAACATATGGCACTGCTACAGGGGTTACAAAACCTGCCTGCATGACAAATCACGTGGTAGAAAGCAGCTTCTCTGCTGCAAGGCAAATCCTACAGAAGTTGAGATGCTTGAACAGTCACATATGGTGGGCAGTTTATAGCCAGAAAGCTGCCCACACTTGGAGAGAGAGTTCACCTTGCTTGTACCTTGCCTCACAGTGGTTTTTATCGTGGGAAAATACTGAGAGAGGTTTGCCATCTGGAAAAATTATTTTGCTAACAGCAGCAGTCTGGCCCTGTGTCAGCCTTCCTAGGAGCTGTGCTCTCACCCATGGTGTGACCAGCACAACTCACTTGAAGTGCTACTAAGCTGTGAAAGGCAAAAGCGATATGTGGCTTGCAACCTCTCCTACAATGATTCAACCCTGCTCCCCTTGTACTCCTGACTGGCCTCTACTAAAGCAAGTCACCTGCACACCAGGGTGGCAACTCTGCCTCCAGCAGCAAGGCTGGACGGAGCATCTCAGTGCACATGCTGCAGAATTCTGTCCTTCTGGCAAGCATTTCATTTGCAGCAGTAGATCCAGTCATATGACGGGAAAGGGTTTCCAGTATTTGGCTTTCTCCAGACATCAGACGAACTTCTGCCACAGGAAGAAAAATTGGAAACATCTGATCTGGCGGCACTAGAACCATCTGAGCGCTGTGGAGGAACACAGAGCTTGGTGAGAGAGTTCCTGCTGAGCAAGACTGTGGGTGTCCAGCCCTTCTGCCTGGGCAGCAATGCAACAGTGCCTTTTTCTTCTATGCACTGGCTTCTATACATATGCTCATGACGTTGTGTTCGCAGCCTGCCAGCAGGAGTCCCTCCCCTTCAGGAAACAAACAAATTATGGTATCAGTGCCCATTTGGGCACTGCCTGGTTTCCTTATTGCTTTCTCTATCATCTTCTGCATTTTCTGCTGTTTCTCTAAAAAACAAAAATGACATCGTATTGCACCACCATATCCTGTTCTGCCTTGGCCTTGGGCAGCATTGGCAGGCTCCACTCAAGGGGGAAGCAAGCAGGAAAGCTGGCTGGGGCCTCTGTAGTCTGCAGTAGCCTCAGTTATGGACCAGGACTTGTGTGTGCTGTGCTGCATATGCAGAACAAAAAGAGCCCAAACAGCAAACAGGATCGCCAAAAAGGATATAGTCACTCTGGCAGACTTCTGTGGACTTCTAATAGACCTTATTGCATGTTCTGCTATATATAAATGTTAGACTTTATCATCCAGTATTTTTAGCCCAGGGAGCCACAGACAGGTGCAAGAGAAGGTGAATCAAAGGAAACAATCAGAGTTAGGACAGTAGGAATTTTAAATTCCTTTGTTCAGAAGTAAACACAAGTGCAGAGCCTGATTGGATCTGGTAATCTCATGATAAAAAGATCAGTCTAAGGGCTGGCTTTAGACACAGTGACAACACTGAAGTTGCTTCTTAGATTTGTATTGACATTGTAGACACTACAAAAGCTGGGCTATCAGCCAGTGTCCCCTCTGACGCTAAACTGACCGTCCTACCTGCAGATCCAGCCTGCATCTGAATGTGGCATTCTGGCTTTTGGTAACCTTTATGCCTAGCATTTCATAAAACAATTCTATGTCAGGCACTAGATATCTCTTATTTTAATGCACAGAGTCAAACAACATGTGCACTTCTTTGATGAAGTACTTGTAGTACTCTGCCACTTGTCATATTTCACCCAAAGATTTTTCCCCATTCCTCAGATACCCCTAAGCTCCACTGGACCATCACCTGAAGAAGAAGTGTCTCCTAGGTTAGGGATGAACATACATTACAAAAAGCTCAGCCTGAAGGAGAAAAGAGCCTGTATCTTAGCATTTGCACAAGCACTGCAAAAACTGGACAAAAGGTAATAATTCTACCTTCAAATGTTACAACAATTCTCCCTTGCAATGAACCACCCATTCTCTCACTGTTCCTGTTCTTTGCAAATCAAATGCAAACTCTCCACCAGGTCAGCCACCAAACAAAAAGTTGTGCCAACGCTACCTGAGTCCAGACACCACAGGGCAGCAACACCTCTCACTGGTACTGTCATCAGAGGCACCAGCTTTTGAAACCATATTTTTATTCTGGATCTGGATGGAGGTTGCTGCTGTACTCAGTTACATGAGAGAACTTAATTGTCCTTAAATTACATGAAATTAAAGATGGCAGTTATACCCTTCACCTTCAATGAGATTTTAATTCGATCCATCCCACTAGCCAGTACATCTGTGCATATCCATTTTGGTATATTACTAATGTGTTTAATGGAAATAAACAAAGCCATGTGTTTTACATTAAAACAAAATTATATCTTGGTTACATAGAAATTAATAATTTCAGTGGAATTTTATTTCAGTCCAATATTATCTTGTGGGTCACACACAAAATCACAAGATATTCCCTTTCTACTTGTCCAAGACTTCTCCTGTACATTAGATGCCTTATTAATTAAACAAGTAATTTATTCAGATACTATTAAAAAATTTGGTTTGGGATGGTTCTAGTAGTGAGAGTAGTAAGAGGTTTTTTTCAAATCTTTCACTTGTATTCATCTGAAGCCATTTATTGCTACAATCATATAACATATAACCCTCTATATTTATACAAAAACAGCTGCACAACTTAGGGTAAATTATTACACCTCTAAAAGTCATCTGTAGTTCAAAGATTTCGTTGTTACTGAGCACAAAGGAAAATACTAGAAACTGTGTTAAATGCATAAATAGAACTCAGCTGACTTAGCAAACATGTGACTAGCACTGCTCAGAAATTTCTTGTAAAGTATAAGGTAGGAAGCCAAAAAGGAAGTATAATGCAATATGTTCTTTAAAGTTATAATGGAACATATGAGAAAGAAAACACAATGCAGTATGACTTACTCTGTAACTAGTCTAACCAGAAAAAAAATAATTATAGTCAGCTCTCCATTAATACTGGGTGGATTATCAAATTTGGAAATAAATAAGGCTAAGGATGCACAACAGCTGCCTTGTTTCCAAACAGGCCAATTAAAGCTGACAGGACTTATTAACTCATGCACAGCACCATCCAGGCTTGGCACTGCTGCTTCCAGCCCTGAGCTGGTGCTAGGCAGTTAGGTGGAAAAGCATTTGGGCAAACCTGGGAGCATGGCACTGAGACCCTCCAGTCCTGCAGAAGGCACAGTCCCAGCCGTCATCTCACACTGTGGTCCCTTCTTTCACAAGAGCAAAGGCAGTCTGGGAAGGACCAGACTTTACTGGCTGGTTACCAAGAGATGTTCCTGACGATCCTCAACCAGGAAAAAGACTGTCCCATGTCCCATTCAGCTTTGAAGGTGCACCAGTTTCTGTGGAAGATTTTACATCACTTTGCCAAAGGGATTTATTTAGCAGACAAATCTTAAACTTACAGATCAATTTCCGTAAGTAAGATCTTCTTCTTTCCTTTAAAATTGCTTTTTCTCAACTATGAAATTTTTGGGCTAAATTCAGGCTTTTGATAGACAGAACCATCATCTTAGAAACAGTACAATTAGTTCATGTAATTTATTACTTCATACTCAATGCTCCATGATTGATTTTATTTGATACTATGATTTCTTAATAGTTTTATAAGCAGTACGTATAAATTTCATTTTGGACATTCCAGTATTTTTACCTTAAGTTTTCACATTCTAAGAGGCATTTTTTGTAACATAATCAAGTCATCTGTAGGTTACACAATACATATGTACAAATTAATTGGATTGCTTACTGGAAGTGTTCTCCAGTTCAGGCTTTTTGAACATTCAGGTGACTGATTCTGGGTACTGTGCTACTGTTCCTCTTTCTATATGTACACTGTTCCTAGAATGACTGTAGCTTTTCACTTGCAAGACTTTTTGTAGTATGTGAGTAATGCATTCAACACCTGGATACAAGACAGAGGAGCTGAAGTGTTCAGTCCACTGCACTGTGCAGTGCAGTGAGCAGCTTCTGAGCCACAAGACAAGACAAATGCCATGTCACTTGTCTCCTAGATGGGGATAAAATCCTGGGAGATATAAAGCTACTGAAACAGCTCTGCAGAAGCTCCCTTGGGTACCAGTTGCAGCACAAGTACTGCAGAGTGCCTGGGACATGTGTCCCCTGGAGTGAGACTGGCCAGGCTGCTTCCAGCACACTTCTGAGGCCTGGAAGCCCAGCACTGCAGCACTGGTACCATGCACAGAAACCTGGGAAACCCAGGAACAGCATCTTCTCATCTCAATGGTTTGGACACCCCATACCTAAAGGTTCGTCTATGCACAAGATACCTAATTTTTTTTTATAATACTGCTACTGTTGTATAAATAAAGTTCAATAAAAATGTTTTGATTGCTATAGAAAGGCAATCCACCAATTTCATAGCTGTGTGAGGAATGATGCAACAAAGAATGACTGCTAGTAAAAGCATCACCCTTCAGTAAGTTCCTGAAGTGCTTTTTGTTTTATTTAAATAAAACTAGTAGAACCTGTTCTGGAAATAGCTATTCTCAAGTTTGGAATGACAATAGGCTTCCACACTTGAACCTCAGACTAAACAAAGCTATCAAAAGGAACAAGATAAAACCTTAAAGATTATAGCTCTTGGGATGGAAGATGATGCGAAATAAAACCACAAACCACATTGATGCTTTCTAGGTGAAGGAAATACTTCAACCCATGGGGAAGAGCTGTTGCTAAAGTATTTGAAGATTAGAAGGGGAAAGAAAAGGGCAGAGTTGTAACAGAAGTATTTGGGAAATATTAAAAAATGCCCTGAAGCTACTTTAACAAATACAGCAGCATGGTCTTCTTGTCCTCCATGAATTTAAATACAGTTTTCCAAATCTCTGAAGAGTGAAAAATAAGATTTAACATAGACTGACCAAATTGGCTCAGTAGTGGTCATGGATTCTTAAGTCTAATGCCTAAATAGTGACTTACTTCATATTCTGTAGACAAAAAAAAAAATTCTTTGACCTCTTTTCACCATTCTAAAATTCTCTGAAACATTATTATGATAAAGCCATATCTATTTTTGTTTTCTCTTTATGTAAATACATACTGCCATACTTGGTATTTTTGGTATTAGCTAGAGAATTTTATTATGGTTCAATGTCTATTCAGGCAAGAAAAGGGACTGAATGTAGGAACTCTGTTGTGACTCAAAGGCCTGGAACAGGGAGTCCAGCTCAGGACTGTGGAGCAGTCACACCCTTATGAGCTGGCACATTGGGTTAAAGGTCCTATCACAAGCTTCAGAAGCAATATCAATCAATGTCAGACACACAAATATCTTAGCCAAAACTACAGGGTTCAGTGGTCATTTCTCACACATAATTAGAGCAAATAATCATCCAGCTGATCTGCAAAATGTTCTTAAGCCCACCTGCTTGTGTATAGTCTTTTAATCAGCAAAAAAAATCTTTATTAGCAATCACCTTGTCATGTAAATGCTTGCTATTGTTTTAAGAATGACAGAAGTGGAAAAATTCACTGGGATTTAGATGCAAAAAGCAGGCCAATGTTAATGTTTGGAGTTCTTTTACAACTCAAGCTGCATTTTTTAGAATTATTTTTCTTCTTTTAAGAGGGCAGTTATCTGAAGACTGAAGACGATAACATCTTACAGTCAGTATTTTTGTTTACATATTGTTTAATTGGCAGGATTCTTCCTAAAGTCTTCAGAAATGTGGGGGTTTTTTCTGAGCATTGGCCTTGGAGTATCTCCATTTTTGTCTCACAGTACCCCAGAGCAAGAAAAGCTACAGCTGAAAAGAATGGCTCAAGTAACCTCCAAAATCTGTGGCTCTGGACTTTGAGAGAAGCAAAGCCACCGAAAAGCAGAGGCTACCCTTCAAAATATGAACATAATTAAATGTTTATGCTTGAGAAGGACTGTGCTTACTTTGAAAACAGTAGTTTCATTCAACTAAGCATCTGGATTAATGTCCAGGTGCTGGGGTTATCAAACACTGAGGCAGTCACAAAAACCCTCCTCAGTACATGAAGGACTAGTAACCTAGAAGTGCATCCCTTCTGACCTGCCGAGTGTCGGGCTGTGGCTGAGCAGGAATTGGCAGGTCTGGAGCACCTTGAGTTCTCATGGTGTCACTTGCAGAGTTTTCCATGGACAAGAGCAAAGGCAGATTGCTACTGTGAGAAAGAGTCTCACCCTCGTAGGTTTTCAATTAAAGTTTATTATATGATAAAAGCAATTTCAGCATGCTGGGTGTGACTCACCATTGCACCCCGAACACAGAGTAACTTTAACATTTATTTAGTCTCCACATACATATTCATTCAATTCATGCATAAACATTGTAAGAACATCGTTAAGCACTTTAACATATACCAGTATAGCTAAGTCACTTTTACAACCCTAGGGATAACCCCACCATAAGTTCTGTTCCCCTTAGATGTGGGAAAGGTTTAACTCTTCAACCTTCCTGTTACAATTCATGGGGTCCTTGACAAAGTTATAGGAGATAAAGTGATTTAACACTATCCTGTTTATTTCTCCATGTGGGTGTAAGCTGGAATTTTTAATTGGCTGGCCATATGTTTTTCCTCATGTCCCTATAGGAGCCCCAATAACCCATTCGTTTTTACTGACACGAATCGCACTCATACTTTTCACACCACGAAGGAGGGTCGGCCACTGATAAAGGTCCGTCCGAGCAGTGGCTGTGCCAGTGCCGGTGCCAAAGCGGTGGAGGCCCAGGGGCTGCAGCAGGACAGCCCGGGCAGACCCCCAAACCTGCACTGAGCGGGGATGCTGTGTCCGCAGGGGCACAGCAAAGGGCTTGCCCACAGCTTGGAGCTCCTCCAGCCCCGCAAGCCCAAGCTGGAGAGCGTGATCTTCCTCTGGTTTCCATCACACCCACGCACTCTCACAGCCAGGGAGACCTCCCTCAGCCGAGGCGGGATCCGCAGCCCCTATGCATCCCCCTTCGTGCTGCCCAGGGGATGGAGCCAGAACGGCGCTATAAGAGGCCACTCCAGCCCTGCAACCCGCGGCTGGGGAGGAGGGGAAGGGGCGCGCTCCCAGCAGCACCCGGGTGCAACCCCTGTGGGAACGGGTGCCACGGCCCCACGAGTTAATGGCGCAGGCGGCCGCCTCCCGCCGGGGCTGCCCGTGACTCGCTTCCTCCCTCGGACGGGAAATGGGCGGAGTGGGCGGCCCCGGCCCCGCCAGCGGAGCCGTCCGGTGCCCGAGCCGCTGCCTGCAGAGCGCCGCGGCCACCCCCGTGCGGACGGACGGAACGGACGGACAGAGGGACGGACGCCGCCGAGCTCCGCCACCAGGGCGTGTCAGCGCCAGGCACCCCGCTCGCTGCCAGGGCTCCGCCGCGCCCAGCGCCAACATGCCCGCCGTCGACAAGCTCCTCCTGGAAGAGGCTTTGCAGGACAGCCCGCAGGTACCGACGCGGCGCGTCTGGGCGGGCGCTGCTGGCGGGGACGGACACAGGGGGCACGGGGGGCGTCAGGGGTGTCAGGGACGCCAGGGACACAGGGGGCATAGGGGTTGTCAAGGGGCACGGGAGGTGTCAGGGGGCACGGGGGGTCGGGGGCACGGGTGGTGTCAGGGACGTCAGGGACACAAGGGGCACGGGGGGTGTCAGAGAGCACGGGGGGTGTCAGAGGGCACGGAGGATATCAAGGGGCACAGGGCTGTCAGTGGCACAGAGAAGTAGGTAGGGGTGAGCTCGCCTGTCGGAGCCGGGGCGGAGCAGGGATGCGGTGGGGCAGGGACCGTGTGTCCCGCCTGGCATCTCTCGGGGGAAAGCCAAGCAGAGTGTGCTCCTGGGAGTCCCCCGGTGCGGGGGGCACAGCGCCTTTCCCCTCACCGCCCTCAGAGAGACTCCCGTGGCTTTTTCCTCGCACTGCCCCGTCTCGGTGTGCGCTCGGTGGCTGTAAGGGTTGCCCCGGAGAGGGGAGGTGTGTGTGGGAGGACAGGTGGTCATGGCTCGGTGCCGCGGTTTCCCCCGAAGGGAAAGGGACACCTGTGCGCAGTGAGTCACCTGGGCGCGGTGACAAGAGCGGGCTGGGGCAGTGTCACCGCCATCGTGCCCGCTCCTCCCCATCGTGGGAGCGCTCCCAAGGGCCGTGCCAGGATACAGGAGCTTCCCGGGAGGATGGATGGGGTGAGGTGGATCGGAGTTAAGGTGATCTCCTGGAGGAGTCTGAGAAACGAGGGCAGGCGGTCGCCGCTCTTTCCTTCCCCACTGAAAGGAGGACGTTCCGCCTTCACCCCAGGGCAGCAGCCCGTGCCCCACTGTGGGCACAGCCGCAGAAATGGCCCCGGAGCAAGCCCCACAGCAAAGAACAGAATCACACAGAATCACAGACTATTCTGAGTTGGAAGGGACTCACACGGATCATTGAGTCCAACTCTTAAGTCAATGGCCCATACAGGGTATTGAACCCATGACCTTGGCATTATTACAACCAAGTTTTAACCAACTGAGCCATAATGTTTCCAGAGGCAGGAGGGGTGTGAGGCCTCAAGAGCTGGGAAAGGAGTTTGCATGGAAGAAAGAAATAAAGGGAAGGGGAAGGATTGGAAATTTCACAGAGGAGTGGGGATGGTGCACTTGAGGACAATCGTGGTGCAGACAGACATACAAAAGCAATGGGTGAAATAGGGAAAGAAGAAGGGAGGGTGAGGTGGCTCAGCATGGATCCTGCTCCCAGTAGCCCTGTGTTGTAATCCCAGCTCATCTGCTGGTGGATCAGGTGGAGGAATGAATAGGTAAGCTATGGAGCAAATTGAATAGGTAAGCTGTGGAGCACGTGTTATGGAGAGTCTGTCATGAGACATTTTAAAGGGAAGATTGGACATGAACCTGTCAGGACTTACTGAGCCTTGGGATTCATCTTGATCACCTCTTCTTACCCTATTTTCTTAAAATGTCATGAAACCCCCATCTTAGTAAGGAAGATTTTCATCATCTGTTTGATAAGGCATGTTAGGTAATCAACCTTCAGAATTTTAAAAACTGAACCAGAAAACGTCTTGAGTAACCTGATGTGACATCAGACTCAGCCCTGTTGTGAGTAGATGTTTGGACAAGGTGACCTGCAGAGTTCTTTACCAGCCTGAACTTTTCTGTGACCCACAGTTTACCAAAGTGTGCTAGATTTATTATAGGCAGTTACTGACATTTTTAGTGTTAACCTTCCCAGTGCATCCTGGAGCTGAAGAACTTGACACGCAGGATAAGTGAACTCATTTACGTCCTCAGTCAACACTTCCGTCAGTGATTAAAAATGTAACACTGGCTGCAACCTGCTGAACAATGCACTGAATTGAATTTAAAGGTCTTCATCTTTCTTCTGACCTGAAAGGAAGGCTGTTAACATCTCCTTTGGAATTACTGGAATACTGGGCTGTGCATAAACTTGAGTGTTTTCAGAAAGTTTTGGCTTGATTCAGTCATTACTTTTTGTTCAAGTTCTACAACTTTGGGAGAGAGGGACATGGTTTAATTTTTAGAGCAACCCAGTGTTGCTAAAATACATTTCTTTGATGAAGGAAACAGGAGTGGGTTTTTTCAGTTTTATGTTTTTATCACTTTTTTTTCCTGGGGAGAGCTTTAGATTGACAGCACAACAGCATTTCTCTGTGCCAGGTGCTTCAAAATCAAGGCAAAAAGCCAGTCTCTGTCCTGCTCAACATGCAGCATTAGCCTCTTACAGGATCATTTACTTCTGTTTAAAGGGACCTGATTCTCCTTTCTCTGTGCAGTCTCTTAGTGCAGTGGTAAAGTGAGGATATAACCTGCTTTGTATAAGCTCTGTGAAGTATGTGCATTACTTGCAAGACAAAGGAGAATTAGGCCAAAGGTATTTCTTCATCAGGTTTCTGAAACTTGGTTTCTCTCCCCAACAATACAGTGCTTTTGTCTTGATTTGTGTCCAGGCACTGGCTGAAAGAAGCCATAAGAAGTGTCTTAATTTTGAAGTATTTGGCCACAAAATGGAGAGAAATTTACGTCAGCAGTCATGCTGAAACCAAGGGAAATACAGGAAAGTAGAAAGTTTTTTTCGTATCTTTCCAGAAGCCGAGATAATGTTGCAATTAATGGGGCCTCCTAAATGTTAAGTTAATATTTGGATTACTGTTTTATTTCAGCAGCATTAGCTGCCATTCCAGAATTTGTCAAAACAGCAACAACGAAAATACGTTCATGCTGGTATTTCATTGCAGTGATTTAAAATGGTATTCTTAAATGTAAAAGTTTCCAAGAATAACTTCCAAACTGCCTGAATCATTCATTGTTTTTATTAATTTTTTAACAATGTGCTAATAACTGAGGCCAAGACTTTCAGAAATTATTTCCCAGAGCTGTTCTACCTCAATCTATATTGAGACATGAAAAAATGAACCTGCAGAAATTGAGTACAAATGTAGCTGGCATTGCTGTATTTGAGAACCTTTTCCAGCATGCAGGAGTATGTGATTTGTAGCCTACTTCAGGCAATTTCTTTATAACCATTTAGTTTTGGCGTCATATTTGTCTTGATAAACATTGTGACAAGTGTTATAATTTTTGCTTTCCCTACATTTATTTTTTAACCATCCTCATGCCCTTTATGTTTCATGTGTCACTGTAGTACAAAACAGGGGACCTGAGCACTGTATGTTTGTCGACATTATTTTGCATCTTTTAAGGCATCATTGAAGATAAAACATTTGAAACCAGGTATTTTTGAAAAGCAATATGTTTTCAGTTACTGAAATAATAACTTAATGTGGAAAACTCTCAAAATCATTCCACTGTCCTTGTAGGGAAGTTCTGCACAAAGGTCCTTTATACGTTTGGGTTCTTGGTATCCTTTTCATTGACTGGGCCTTCTCTTCATTTGTTTTTTCGGTTCTCTTTATTTGGAAACAGTACTTTGTATTATGTATTCTCTTACCTGCTAAGATCTCAGACTAGTTTCCCAAATGCATTGAATGCAGTGTCTCTAAGGTAGGAAGTATTGTAGCAGCTTAGCACATTGGAGAGTGAAATGTTGAGAGCTTTTAGAGTTACTCAGAGTAGGAAGGAACTCCTGTTCTGTGCTTAGAGCAGAACCTGAAGACTGACTCCCTAGTCATGTATTTTAACTGCTGAGCAGCACTAATTTCTGGCTTAGATACTTCTTGGCAGAGATGAGGTGATAGTTAATTGTAGGCCAGGATTCTTGAAGGATGCTGATGTTGAGTTTTTGAGGACAAAGAAAGTCTGGGCAGAGAAGTTCTGCAGTGAAGAGTGCCTTGGGGAAATGCATGTGTCTGCTGTTGAAATAGTGGAGTAAGTTGGAAATAAGTTTCCCAAATTCGAGCCTGGATTTTTCAGGTACATTAGAGATTCCTGTAATATGGGGATAAATAAAGTACTTTATTACAGGGACTGATGTGGTTATGAGAGTACTGGAGTTTATGCATGCCCTTCATGTAAGCAGATGAAGCTAATTAATGTCATGCAACTTAGAGGTACAGATGGAAAGACGTTTCCAGTTAACATCAAATAGATTGGATTTATCGAAGTTAAGACTAAGGACAGATCATGACTTTGTTAAAGGGACAGCTTTCCTCTTTAATTATTGTCATGATCTAGCAAATTCTGGAGCTTGGCATTATTCTGAAATATCTTTTGTTTCCTATCTCAGGAGCTGTGTCATCAACATAGTTCTTTGTTCCCGGTTATTCCACCACAACAAACCAAGGGAATTCATGTCCTTAAGAAAACACAAGTCATTATGTTCTTCCCCTGTCTCCATTTGTTGACAAGGAGGAGTTAGGAGAATGGAGAAAGTCCTGGGTATCTCTGAGTGGGTGTATCCTTCTGTGCCTGTTGTTGTAGATGAGCACTCAGTTGTTTGGTCTGATTACATCACTCACTTTGGTGGTGGCTCCATAAGAGTTGCTCAAGACAGTTGAGAGTGAATAATACTGTGTAAATTATCTCACTGGAAAGGGGTGCTTTTAATGCAGTCTGACATTAGAGAAGTAAAGTGAGCAAGCAGTAGCGTTTGACCCAGAGTCCTTAACATGGTTTGAATTACTGTATTCAGCAGACAGATATTCAGGATTTTTTACATTCCTAATTATGTTGGAAGGACTGTCTATTAGCTGGAGCAAGAGACTGGGAGTCAGAATTTGGCCATAGCATTTTATCACTTCTCCTCCTTATGTCTCAGTTTACCTATCCATAATATGAGAATTAATTTCTACGTGTTTTGAGATTCTGAATAAACAGCAACATGCAAAGTTAAAGGCTTATTGTTTTGGGTTGATTTTTATTTTTTGCTAATTGCTTATGATTCTTTTTAGTATTTCCACTCAGGATTAAAACCATCTGCTTTTTTTTTTCATTGAAGACTCGATCTTTGCTCAGTGTCTTTGAAGAAGATGCAGGAACCCTCACTGAATATACGAACCAGTTGCTTCAGGCAATGCAACGAGTCTATGGTGCTCAGGTAACTTTTCATTTGTGCTTCTTTTGTTCAGTGTGGAGTAGAAGATAAATCGCTATTATGATGCTGTTGTTTACATGAAAGTTGCAAAGTACCTTCACCTCTTGCAGTGTAAGAGGAGTTACCGATGTTTTCCATTTGGTATCTCAGCTGCTTCCTGCCTTAATGCTCAGAAAAGTCATATTCATGAAAAAGATCTTGTTTGCTTTGCCTGTCTTCAAACAACTCATGAAAGTAAGATTGTGGTATGTCCTTACCTTATGATATATTGAAAGGCCAACCTTGACAAAACTGCTTACCTAAATGTAGGCACCATACAGAGACATTCACGCTGACTTTAGGCATCTGACTTAGGTGCTGTGACTCACCTTTTGGAAGAAACTGTTTATGTCCATTGATCACAGGGAGAATGTGCACTTTGGATCATACTGAAGTCAAGTCCCTCTAGTAGCCAGTGTGAAAAGTATGGAAGCAGGAGCAGAAAAAATAACATTTTCTAAAGTACTTACATGACCTAGATGACTAAATCCCTTTGAAAGTAGAACTTGTAAGGTAAATTATATCCAATGCTTTGAAAAATGTTACATTTAATCTGAGTGATTTTCAGTGAAGCTGATTCCCCTGTGCCTAAAACTAGATATTTCAAAATACCGTATGTAGGTCTTGAAAGACACACACAGTATGTCATGGAATTTTTCAAGTAGTTACGTAGGTTAGATACCTGAGTTCCCTAGAAACTGCTTTTCTGTTCTTAAACCAGTGAATCAGAGTACACGGAGAGTTGAGAATACGTGTATTTTGAATTTACTGGACAAGTGCCTGTTTCTGATTCTTACATTATTAGGAATCAGTTCAGCTATAAAACTACTTCAAGTGTGTGTCCCTTTAGTGGGATTATGCTTTGAGTGAGTGATAGTTTGACTTGGAAGAACTATTTGCCCAGGATCTAGCTGCCCACACCTGGGAGATCCAGCTTTGGAGAGCTTCAAAGGCTTCATGTCCTAGATCTTGTGTAAATGCTGAGCAATCAGAGGCTCACAGTACATCTTAGGTGCATAGAAAACAGTGCAGCACACAGAGGCTGGAGGGGTGACATGAAATCAGCACCGAAAGTCAGTGGTAGGCATTGTGGTAGAGTCACTGAAGTTTAAGAATGGCAAGAGTGTGGGCACGTTGAGTGGGAGGCATCTGACACCAAAGATCAGGTAGAATTGAAATGGATACCAAAAGGAAATCAGAAAATAAATTTAATTTTCAAGTGTCCAGCTTGTGAACTACATGTCCCTTTTGCCTGCTGCTGATGTTTTTGGGTGGCATTTTAGGAAGTGGTTACTCTGGTCTGTGATTCAAGAAAAAACTTTATCTGCTTTTGTTTGCATCTTCCTTTTCATCCTGGTTTTTGGCCTTCTCCATTCCTGTTGCCCCACAGTTGTGACATTTCCTCTTTCTTCTCACTGTCTCAGCGCATTTACCCATCTGTACTTTGCAGTACTACTGAGTCTACTTAATTTTCCCAGCACTTCTTGGCCACTTCTTTCCTGAACACTGCTTTAGTTTGATATAAATATTCAGTCACTTGTGAATATTGGATATGTTCCTTGAAGTATGTCTTCTAAGCTTGGTGCTATTTGATGGATTTTGAGATGTAGAAATAGAAGGGTGATGCTGAATTGCCTGTTAAACCTAAATGGACAGTTAAGAAGAATCCATGTGTAACATTTCTTGGCTGCTTAATTACAGTTTGAGAGAAAAAGGATTATTGTTGTTGTGTTGTTAGGACACACGTTGTCTGGGCCTCAATAGCAGCATGTGCTACCAACCCTGTAAAGCTGAGAGTGTTGAGAAGCCAGTTTCTGAACTTGCCTTTTTGTTTTTCTGGCTTAAATTTTGTCTCTACAACGTCAAATTTTCTTTTTTGCAAAGTCATTGTCATCCCCTGCCCTGATTTCCGTATCTGTAAAACAGGAATTACAGTTACTGACCTAGTTTAAAGCAATAGTCATGAAAATGGCCAGAATCACAGTCATGGCAGTCAGACAAAAGAGCAGTGGGTTATACCAGTCCAGAGAATTGGAAATTTAAGGTTTATGCCCCCTCAAAACAGTTATGACTTTTTTATGATTTTTTTTTTTTTGTCTTCCTAACTTTATTCTGAACTTCAACATTTCCCAGATATCTTAGCATGTTTTCTAGGTTTTTTTTAATAGTTTACTAGAAGTTTGGTGTTTCCTGTGATGACAACTCAAATTTTCACATCATTCAAACCACTGTAGCTTGTGATCAAATAACAATAGTTAATGGTTCTGAACTGATTCAGTGCAAAGTCTCAGGGGAGTAGCAATAATTCCTAACTGCATGCTGTTAGTTATCCATGTGGATATATGCATGGAGTTGTCTCAAAACGCTGCTTTGTGTGCAGAGCAACAGTAAATTTGTAAATTGACAGCTCAAGCTGCTTTGAACACTTGGATCAGTTCATTTGAAGGGAGTGTGAAAAAGAAATATTTGCCTGGAGTTTTTAAAAACACTTAGGAAAACAGGGATCCCTTTAAATGTTTTTTCAGACTTACGTGAATTCAATCAGAACTTAGAGTGTAAGGAGGGATCCGCAGCATCCTATCACAGGGTGTAGCAGTGGATATGCTGCCAAGGCACCTGGAGCCACTGGACATGGAAGGGCTGATAACACACTTTAGGCTGCAGCAGGATGGGGCATTGCCAGGGAGTTGCTTTTGGGTGCAAGGCCCTCAGAGTGTGACAAGCATCTGCAGGATGAGAACAGTGCTCTCACCTCTTTGTGTACTCACACCAATGTGAGGGGGTGGTGATTCTCTGGTGCATGTGGAGTTCTTTAGTGAAAAAGAGGCTGCAATGCCGCGAGGCAGATGCACTGTGTGATGATGCCATGACTAAGAAGTCACAGGAACCAAAAGCAGTGCTTGAGGAGTGAGGTTTGGTTGATCTGGCAAACCCATGTGTGTAAATATATTGAAGCATTTTTATAATCATCAAATAAACCACATCCTTGTGAGTACATATTATACTTCCTGCTGTAGTTCTCCCATCTGTGTTGTGGTACCCTGAGGTAGTTATCATGATAGCAGTCTTGTAGAGGAAATCTTCCTTACAGAATTTGTTCACGTAGTTCTCCTTGCAAGCAAGCCCTGGCAAATGTGGCATTACTGCTATCTGAATTCTGTGAGTGTTTGCCATTCTGGACTATTTATTACCTAAGCAATACATAATGCAGCAAGTAAATACTGTTAGAAAATTCAATTTTCTCAAGTTACAGTGCTGAGGCTCTTGCAATGGTGTAAGAGCAAAGTGGGCACAGTTTGCCTTCCTGACTTACCACTGTCATAGTAAGCTGTTTTCAGAGCTTTACTGTCATTTCCAGTTCTCCATCGTGCTATGGAAATGGGACTTTCACTTGAAACAAAATGCCATTTAGGAGACTCAGGAGACTGCTGTGTCTGTACCAACTATTAGAAGGGAGAAACAGTTAAGCAGGTTAGAGGAAAGTAAGATGCAGCATTTTGTCATTGTAAATAGGTTTCATGTCATGAGTCCTGCCACACCTGTCTAGATATTTGGGACAGTGATGGCAGAAGAGGAGTAAAAAGAGATGCATGTTGTCTTTATCGATGTATCTGGAGAGGGGACAGCATGGAAACTGTGAAGCATAATTCTGTTCAATAGCTTTGTCTCTCTGAGCAGTTGTCTTGTGATTCCTGAGTCACACAGGCAAAGCTGCAACGACCTCTGGGGCTCACTGCCTTTTTATGTCCAGACCTAAGGAACTCTTGACAATTATGGAATAGTCTTGTTTTATCGGTACTGCATCACATTGGTATCAGGACAGCTTGAATCTGTCCAGTGATGTTTTAGGTAGCACTTTGTCGGATACTTCATAACTGTTACTTCTCTCCACAAATTCATGACACCTCATGTCTGCATTTTTCAACAGTGCTGCTTGTTTAATTTTCCCATGCATTGTTTTCACTAGGCTGTGACTCAGTAAACAGCTGTCAGGCTCTCTAGGGTATGCATAGATTTTCATATTTATTATATTGCATGGCTAACCCCAAGTGTTCAGAGTTCTTAAATTAGTTCTTGCTTAAGTAGCAAGTAAACACTGATACAATTTTTCTTCTAATTGCTTTTTTTTAGTATGTAAGGGAACTATTGTGTTGTCTTTTCAAATGATAAGACTCTTTTCTCAAAACCTTTTAAAGAATAAAATTTAGATCAGTGTTTTGTAAACTTTCAGTTCCACATAGAGAACCTTCAATAGTTATTAGATAGGATAAACATTTGCAATAAGCTACAGTTGGCAGTTCTGACTCCTGTGAAATACTATATGTATTATTGTTCCATATCATTATGAAGTTGCATCATATATCTCTTACCTTCCTCAGATGTATTCACCGTATGTTGCTAACAGAGATAAGCAGAACCTCATCACTGTCATAACTACCTGAAGGGAAGTTCTAGCCAGGTGGGGTTGGTCTCTTCTCCCAGGCACTCAGCAATAGGACAAGGGGAAATTTAAGTTGGAGATCAGAAAAAAATTCTTTCCAGAGAGAGTAATCAGGCATTGGAAGGGCCTGCCCAGAGAGGTGGTGGATTCCCCATCCCTGGAGGTTTTTAACCTGAGATTGGATGTGGCACTGAGTGCCATGATCTGGTAAATGGGCTGGAGTTGGACCAAGGGTTAGACTTGATGATCTCGGAGGTCTTTTCCAACCCAATGGATTCTGTGATTACCATGTAAGCGCTAATGTATTAACAAAGGCATGGGAGTTGGTTTTACTACTGCCTATAAAGTAGGAGTTGTCAGTATGCCTGGATGAAAGTTAACATTGCACTAAGCAGGATCTGGAGATTTGAGGAGGCATAAATGTATGGATATCTTCCTGACAGTAATTGTTTTGAAAGAAACTGAAGAGATTATTTCCATGTTGAACTACCCATCCTATTGTAGCTGCTTTTGCTGTTTTACAGTGGAGCTTTGTCTAGTATGTTCTGTTTCTTGAAGCTGGTAGATGATCCTCTGCTGACCTGTTCCTGTTTGAGAGGATGGAATGCTGTGCTGTGAATCAGCAGCAGGGCAAGCCATATGTTAGACTGATCTTGTAAAGTGCTGTGCAGCCTGAGCACCCTGGTGAGGCTGAGCTTCTGGCAGCCCTGGATTCATGTTTCCAAGCCATTTAATATGCGAACCTAAGCCCACAGAACTGTGCCATTTACTAGATTGCTGGGGAATTCTATTTTGTAGGAAGAGGATAAGCACATGTAAATAGAACTGCATAAAACAGTTGTATCAAGACACAGTTCTTTCTCTGCTGTGCCTGATTTGAAGGTAAATTGTGCTACCCAGTTCTCAAAGGATGGGAAGACTGCAACAGCCCCATGGACCTTCATCTGTTGGGTTTTCCCCTCATTTACGAGGCACTAAGCTTTTTCAGATGTAACCCAGATTTTATTATGTGTCATTCTGCATGTACAGAGTGCATGAATAAATACTTTTGCCAGTATCTTGCTTGTTTACGTGGAGAAGCCTTTGCCAGTTTGGTGTGCTGGTTACCTATAGAACTTTTAAAATACCAAATTTTTCTGGCTTAGTAAAGTTGCTTTGCAGAAAGCTTTGTTGTATTGGGATTGGAAGTGGACCTGCTGGAGTAGTTCTGTGTCTGTGGAAGTTAATTTATAGCTCCACTTAATCCTTTACATGCCCTCAAATTTGTATTTTGTTAGACAGCTGTCTACAGAAATATCTTTGGACTTCAGCATAGTAGTCCTCAGAGTTTATTATAGAAAAATACAGAAAGAGACCCTAGAAATGGATGGAATGTCTCACCAGTAAATGGGTAATGGCATGGTAATTTTGTTATAAAGAGGTTATAGAAAAGTCATACTCTCTTCTGGTGTTACGACACTTCGGCAAATAAAGGTGATAGTGAAGATGGTGGAATGAACCCAAAAATCACATGTCTTTGCTCTGGCACTAGATCAGAACATAAGTTGGACGACTTTTTTTTTTCTGATTTATTTGAAAGTAGGATGAGGTACTGAAATAACTTGAGAATTACATTGGGTTTTTAGTCAGTTGTTTTTCAGTTTTGGTAGATTAATAATAGATTTGAGACACCATTTCCACTTTCTTATCCATTTGAATTGATCTTGGTGAACTTTATGAAAATCTGTTCCTAGGGCTATCATGCAAGCCAAGGTTAAAGAAACAAAAACATCAGGGCATCTCTAGTCACTACTGATTGCCTTATGCTTACTGATATACAGTTTTTAATTCCTTCCTTCCAGTTGACCTTTTTTACATTAATGCTGCAGTGATGTTTTCCCTGTTAAATAAAATCTTTTATGCAAAAGAATGTATTGGTGAGGCCCAGTACTGGTTAAATTTGCCTTCATTTAAAATGCTTTGATTTCTGTTCAGAATTTTATTGAGTTTTTGCCTGATATATCATTTCATAGATAGCTCTCTCACTCCATAAATGTGTGATGAATTCTGAAATGTCAAGGTAACGTGGAAGAGATGTTGAGTCAGGGTTGTATCATAGCTTTTCTTTTGCTGTGGTACACTGAATTTCAGTCACTTCAGGATAAAGGAAATGAATGCTGCTGTATTCTGTGGGAAAATGTCTTGCAAATAGATTAAAACCTGTTAAAATAATTTGCCTGGATTTAGTGGATCTGTCAACTGAAGCAATGCAAATTCTTCTAAGACTTCTAAGTCTTGAAACTGATTGGTAGCAGAGGAGAGGGAAGGGAAAAGGCTGATTAGGAAGAAATGGGAGGAGGATTAAAGCAAACTTTCCCAGATTAGTGTGCTTAGCAATGCAGTATTACCACTAGGTCAGCAGAGCACTTTGCCTGTTTCCTGTTCCTTATGCAATGGACTATGTTTCAGCTTGCTAGCTTAGTTTGATTTGTTTACAGCTTTTGGGTGTGTGTGTGTTTGGTTTTATTTCGATTTGTTTGTTTGTTTGTTTTTCCCCAAGTGATACAATGAATGATTCTGTACTTCGAATGGGAACTAAGTCTGGCAGGTGTTGGGAGGGAGGATGAGGGGCCCAGGATTAACTCTTCCACAGGGGTAGTGTTTGAGTAACAAGTTTGTGGTGTTCTGACACAAAGAGCTGAGACTATAAATGTGACCTGCTGGCACCAATGGTTTATGAGTGATGCATAGAACTGTTGTCCCCAAATCAGCCTAAAATGCCAAAGTAAGTTTTGTGTCAGGCACATCTGACAATTTGTTCTGTATCTGGAGTACCATGCTATGAATGCTTGGGATCTGTTGTTAACTGCTGTTACCTCATTATATACTTGGTAAGGTGGTGTTAATTTAGATCCCTTGGAGACCCTCAGGGTTTATGTATTCCCCCATTATCCTGTCACATACTGGAGACTGCTCCTGGGGAGTAGTGATCACTGGAAGTTGCTTATTCCACACATCTCTTTGCATTGCCATCTTCAACCTGTCCCACACAATGAGTAATAATGCTCTCTGTTACTGCCTGGATATTATGTGAAGACATTGAGGGTTGAGTCTTTAAAACCCAAACTGGTAGAAGCTTTGGGGATGGCTAACACAAAAAGGTGCCTTTGGGGTCAGCCCATTATTCTGAAGCTTTCTCTAGTGTTAGCAAGTTTAAGCCAGAAGAATATATTTTCCAAATTCAGAGCAGATCACACAATTGCAGACTTTGCAGGAATAAGTAAACTAAAACAAAAAGGCAGGGTTGGAGGAGGAATAGACATGTTTTTAATACTCAGTTTATTTTAAAATATTTCTCTCACCCTGACCCAGCTGTACATCTTACAGGTGGCATCACTGTTGCTGTGTGAGGACTTCTTGCAGCTCTTACTCAGCTCTGTCTTTGAGGTTGTGTTTATGCAAAAGATGCCTGGTCTGAGAACCTCTGCTTCTTTTTTGTAATCTTAAATTCCACCCATATGCATACAAGCAAAACCCAAACCCCTTTAATGTCATGTGTATACATACAAAGAGTCCCATCCTTCCTGCCATCAAGCCATTGCTTACCAGCTCCACTTTGAAGGTGGTGAAGTCTCTCAGGTGTTCTTATACCTTAGGGGCAAATAGTTACGGCTCAATCCTATCCTTGCCTGAGCCCTTAACAGAGTTTGTTTTTTATTATAAGGCACAACGTCCTTTTCCATCTTCTGGCTTGTGAAATACTTAAATACTAAGTGTTTGTGTGAAGCTTTTTCATATTAAAAATAATACAACCTGCATAACCAACCTGCAAATCTTACGGGAATCCTTGGCATTATTGTTGTATGCAAGTGTAATGCTTATTACTAACTGGTCTGAGACAAGAAACAAGGCCAGTCCATCACTGTGAAGTGAGAACAGTCACAGGATGTGCGTGATCCCAGTTTGGACCCAGGTTATCTCAGTTCCGAACTGTTGTTTGTCCCTTGGAAGGCTCTGCTGCCCCATCTCCACCCACCCGTGAGTGTTACCACCACAGTGCTTTAAGATGGTCAGAATTACCTTGCTCAGATTTCCTGCCATGTGTTCAGATGCAGCTGCTGTTACCTGGGCTGTGCCTGGCTGTTTTTTCTGAGCACACTTAAGCCTGACTAAATGTTTGGGCCTTGATGCACATATTAGCCCTCCTTCCTGACATGCCAAGGTGGTGGGGGAGCACCAGGCTGGAATACAGTATGTCAGAGGTGGCATCAGGCCAAAGTAAAGGGTGTTTCAGAATCTCTGACCCACATAGCTTACTGAGCTATGCTCTGCTTGCTCAGGAGGACAAGGGACAATAAGAGAGCATACAAACTCTGCCCTGCTCCAGTTTTATTGGTTTTCTGTATCAGCCCCAGTATAAAGAGTTCTATTAAAGCCATTCAGAGATAGCCCCTGGTTTTATAAACTCTCTGGGGCCTTATGTATTTGGAGACAGGAATAGTTTATGTTACGGTTAAAATTAAATTACAAGTCATTAGTTTTCTGCATTACTGAGGAAGAGAAAGACCTGACGGGGTTTAAGAGAGATCCCAGTTAACCCCTTCCCCTCTTAGTGTTATTCTAGTTTTAAGTCATTGTTAACAAATCAGGGGCAGAGCAATTGATATACTAGTGTTAGGAATACATTGATTAAAGATTGACATATCCAAATGCTTGTCTGGTTTTTCCAGCTGTCAGGCTAAATTATATGCCTTCCCTGCAAGTCTTGCCTTGAGTAAGCACATCTTGAGGATGTGTGTACCTTCATTGGCTGGTGAAGCCACGAGCACAGAGATGAGCTGTTTTGTGCTCCTGTATCCACTTAAAGCACTGTAATTACATTCTCACATTCCCTGAGCATGAATGCATTATGAAGGCACATCTACTGGTTCTCTTTATTGATGCAGATTTTGGGGAGAGATGAGTAACCAATATAAACCATTCTTATGCTGGTATGGCAGCTTACATGTTTGAGGTTGTTCTAGCTTTGTTATTTTTTTGGACTGGGGGAAAACCCAAAACTAACCTGCAGAACTTACTCCTATTCAGAGTAGTGAAGCTGAAACTGTGTGTTGATTAGGTCTGAAATATACCTGTTATTACTGCTTCTCTATGCAGGTATTTTGGGACTAGTTTACACACAACTGAGTCTTTGTGTAGGTAGGTTCAAGTTCAGCGAAGACACTGGTAACAAAGTAGTAGTCACAACAGAGCTAAGGACTTTTCATTATTTTTATTAACATGTCCTTTTTTTTTTTTTTTTTTTTTTTTTTGTAGAATGAAATGTGTCTTGCCACACAGCAGCTTTCAAAGCAGCTCCTTGCCTATGAAAAGCAGGTATGTCCAGCATATGACTTCGATTTCTTTTCTGCCTCAGCACTTGTGAAGAAGCCTGTGTAAATACTGTGTATTCCAGAAGTGCTCAGGGCATTCACTTTACTTGGTTTCATGTGAAAGCTGTTGTAAAATTCCCCAGGATGTTCAAGGGAGTTAGGTCATTTTTAAAAATCTTAGAAAAAAAACAAGAAAAAACCCCAAACCCCAGAAATGATGCAAAATGTGAGTTAATAAACTTATCAAGATACAAACCATTATTAAATGACTATGACCTCAAAATGAGTATAATAAGAATTAAGTGTTGTCTAAAATTCTCTCATTTAAACAAGAACAACAGAGTTAAAGCATGTGTAATAATGAGTTCTGTTTTTCCATTTAGTTTTATCATTTATTGCAGTTTTTAGGAGTGTTCCTTAGCTTTGTAGTAAATTACACTGTTGTATTTTATATTCACCTTTGTTGATTTACAGACCAAATGTGTGTTTCTATTTCCAGCATTTTGCCTTAGGCAAAGGAGATGAAGAAGTGATATCTACCCTTCATTATTTTTCAAAAGTTGTGGATGAGGTAATTTGAGTTGCTGATACTCTATTTTACACTATAGAATAATAGGGATTTTATTTTGGGTCTGTCCTTTCTGAGCCTTTCCACTGAAGGCTAGATTGTACCTGGGTTTCAGAGAGTCATTTAATTCAGGATAAAGAAGTACAATATCATCCTTTTGTAATGGTTAGAGCTGTTTCTGTGGCTTCATTCTACATGCTGTGCTTGGAGCTAAGCTGAACTTCCTAAGGGAGCTTAGAAAAGACACTGAAACAGGAAGTGTCATCTAGGCTGGGGCAATCTTTTATTTAATTGCATTTAAAAATGACATTTACATTTCTAAGCTTTAAACACTGTAGTTTGAGCCAGAACTTGCCAGGTATGGATGCAGGGCAGCTGGGAATTAGTGAAGTTGCAGTTTAGTTGCTGTGAGATCATGCAGAACCCAGAGATGTCTGGGGGAGGCTGCAGTGCTACGTGGTGAAAACAGGTTGGGTGCTGCAGCTGTGTGCACTGAACACTTCTACTCCCTGTAGGTTTCTGCTAAGTATTGGAAGTCTTTCTAAATGCTTCTGTTGACCTGCCCATATAGCACTTCAATATAATCTTGGTATCGAGGTCCTTCTTGCTTAAGTATCATTTGTCACATCACTGCTGTGAGCAGGGCTGTGCCGTCAGAAAAGTGTTGTTAGTCTACTTTCAACTTTCATTAAGAATAAGAAGGCCAAAGGTTGTATCGAGCTCTGCTGTATGGGAGAGGAGATAGAGTTGTGAGACAAAAAGTAAGTTAAAACTTTTAGAGACCGTGGATGACTCTAATGATACAGTGAGAGGAATCCCAGAGTTTAACTTTTTCTTTCGGCACCTCTTGCTGCACTGTGAGCTCTCAGGGGATACTTGAAAGGAGCATTTGTTGTTCCTTTTGTGATTGTGTCCCAGGTAACCCTTGTGAATGGAAAGAGAGCCTGGTCATCATGGTGGGAATGTAACTCCATGGTGTAGAGACTAACAAAAACAGGTTAATAAGGGCTAATTACAGTTTTAATCCTGCTGGGTTAAGCATTTTAGAATTAATGGTCAAGTGAACTGCCCTAATATGTTATGTGGGAACTGAAAAGTTCTTGGATCCTTGAAAAATACCAGGCAGGAATTAATCATTTGGGAGAAATCCCCATCTATCTTGGATATCTTGAGAAATGCATTTTGTGCATTGAAGGACATTATATCTTCTTTTTTTCTCTTTTTTTTTTGTCTTACTGGACATAAATGGCAGGTTGTGAAGTGCTGAGGTGTTTTTTATTTATTTATGCTGGGTCTTAGAACTCTGCTCTATTCTCTGTTTCAGCTCAATATTCTTCATTCTGAACTGGCAAAGCAGCTTGCAGATACAATGGTTCTCCCAATAATACAATTTCGGGAAAAAGATCTCACAGGTAAGTTTTATTCTGTGTTTAAATTTTCCTCACGTGCTCCTTCTTGCTTATTTCATGATAAACTGAAATAATTTGTTCTTTGATGATTAACAGAAAAGTTTCCATGTTACATTTCTTTTCCTGCTACCAAATTTCATTGAAAGGTGCATACTTTTACCCAAATAAAAACACATAACATTTGTGCACCATATAGTGGAATTTTAAAAATACACAGGTTTGTTCTTTGCTGGATCACTGATTTTACTCTAGTCTAATTCTAATGAAGTGATTGATGCTATAATTGTCTAAAGAAGGGCAGTTTAGCAGTGAATCTGGCTTGCAAACAGTATTTATCCCACCTCAGAAATTTGTGGGTGTTTGACAAGCACAAGCAAGGATTTTTTTAATTTCAGAGAATAGTGTATTCCCTCCCTTTTAAGGACTCAGTCCTCTTTAAATCCTTGCTATGCAAGGGTAGTTCCAAGTAACCTGATTGCACAAATTTGGAAATTCATTACTTAAACAGCAAGGTAGTAATGCAAACATTTGGTGTGGTTTCAAAAGAAACAAGCTCATATTCAAGGTCAAGGACACTCTTACCTACTCATGCAACAGAAACATGAGTTTTTACTGCAGCATTTTCTTTCTCTCTTTTTTTTTTTTTTAAGGTTCACTAATCTCAGTACCATTTATGTACTTTTTATAGACATAATTTTGATGGGAGACAAATCATAGGAAAACAATGACTTTTAAGTTCTTTATAGTATCTCATTTGAAATTGTGAAGACATCCAGGTGTCTGTGTTAATGACTATCTTGTTTATCATATAATGTCAAATATAAAGCAGGATTTGGATTGTATGATGTTGGTTATATAAACACTTTCCCACCTGTTTAATGTGGCTTCACTGATACAGTAGTTCTGTTCCCATTTTTATGGATTCTTCCCTCTCATTCATAAAAAAGAAATGAAAATGCATATGAAGCCTGCAATGAAGGCCTTGGCTGCTTCATGACAAAAAATGAGTTTCTTCAGCTTCCCTGGATGTCAAAATTTTTCTTGTTCTATCCATCGCAACCTCCAGTTTTTTTCTGACGCAGTCTGAGGAACAGCATTTTTAGCAGAGGCCTGGCCCTGTTGAAATTTCCTTGAGGGATTAAACTATGAAGCAAGGAAGATTAACCGTGTTATTGTTTTTGCTTCTGACCTTGTTACATCTTTGTATTGAATACTGTAGAAATCTCCAAATACAAGTTAGTCACACATGGAAAGAATTTCTCTTTCTGCATCAGAGTCATGAAATGTTCTGGACAGAAAAAAACGGTGTGAAGCTGATTAATGAGTAGGGTGTTAAATATAATCAGAGACCATGATGACATCCTACAATCTCCCCTTAGTATTTTCACAGTTGCATAATGTCTGTTCTTGTGAATGTGCTTTCTTTGTAGCATTTTGAGAGAGTTTTGTCAGTTGCAGCAGACATTACTGTGGACACGGAGTAGCTTGTGCCCAACACTTGACAAATTGAGTTGCCTGTTTAGTTTGCCTTCTTAATACCTGTATCAGAAACTCACGGCCAGTTTGTTATGTGAGCATCATAGCCAGCACTCAGATGTGTTACTTCTTTTCACAGAGAAACTTGGCAAAAACTGTTCCACGTTGAGCAAGATTCATGTACAAGGAAAGGGGCTTTAGTTTCATGTGTCTCTGGGTCTTAGATTCCGTGATATCACATATGCATTGTCAGGAAGTTGTTCAGAACTGCTGATCTTTTATGATAGTGGTCAGCCTTTTGTCATAACAAACATACTGAAATGGTGGTACTTTGGGTAAATGACACTGTCAGATAAGGCATCTTTTTCATAGTGACAGCTTGCTCATTAAAGTAAACTCACTTCACCTTTAATTTGCTATCTGCCTATTCATTTCTCTAGCAGCTGATCTGGGTTAGCATTTTCAATGCAGACACAATCTATACATCTCTGCTGTGAAAGGGCTGGAATGACTTGGGCAGTAAATGTACCTTAAATGGTCCCAGTTGAAGAAAGTGTTTACAGCTTGTTTTTATTTTGAATATTTGATTTCTCTTTTCCAGAAGTAAGCACATTAAAGGATCTCTTTGGCCTTGCTAGCAATGGTATGTGTCCCTGTTTTGTTTCTGTTTGTGTGCACTTGTTATATCACTGAAGACATTTTAAATCTATGCACACACACATCACATTTCTAAAAAAATAATATTCCTTATCTACAGAACATGACGTGTCCATGGCAAAGTATAGCAGGTTACCGAAAAGGAAAGAAAATGAAAAGGTAACAAACATTAAAAGAAACTGTTTTCATCAGCCATCCTGTCTGCATCATTGTTCACTTACGACCTTTGGAGAGTTCATCACTTAAATTCACAGTAGCTCAAGAGTACTTGTCATTTTGTTTCCAAGCAGACACAAAGCTTTTAAACATGAACTCAGCAAAGTTACACCTGTTTTCTCCAAGTTAGACAAGTTACCAAATATTGTGCTGAACCAGAGCCCTTCAGACCCATTGGAGCTTTTCAGACAGAGGCAATCCAGATGGCTATAAATAGATTTGTGTAGGCCTACTGTTGTACAGCTGAGGTGATGATCCAGTATCACTGAATGCAATTTATTGTGAACTGCCATGAAGCCTTGTGTCTGCTGCTTCTAAAGCATTCCATTTCTTCACATCTACCTTCCTGTTAAATTTCTCTGTATGGATTGTCATTCCACTTAAGAGTACACATAACTCTGTTGGTGGGATTGTTCTACATTTCTTCTTCTTTGCCCTCTGGACCACTATTCCAAAATACATCCCTTTATGCCAAAAAGTATGTGACTGGCCCTGTCCTAAGAATGAGTCAATTCCACAGTAAGGTCCTTGAAAGGAAATGCATTACAGAACAAAATGTCACATAGCATATGGTGATTTATTCATCTCTGAATTCTGCACTTGCAGACTTGTATTGTGATCTCAGCTGCAAATAAATTTCTTGCACAGAAATCAGATCCAGATTTTTAGTTGTGGTCATTATGTAGTTTGTAGTCACAAGGACTTCCTGAAAGCTTAAGTAGAAGGGTTTGAATACTTGCTTTGGGGTTTGGATTTCTTTCTTTGTTTCTCATCCTTCCTTTTAACCTGGAGAAGTTCTGTAAAACAAGAGTTACTTAAGGAAAACTAGAAAATAATCAGTAAACATATCCATATATGCAGTAACACTTTGTCAACCTCTTAATTTTTATTCAGCTTAAGGCAGAAGTTGCAAAAGAAGTGGCAAATGCAAGAAGAAAGCAGCACCTTTCATCCCTGCAATACTACTGTGCCCTGAACGCTCTGCAGTACAGGAAGAGAGTGGCAATGATGGAACCTATGCTAGGATATACACGAGGACAGGTATGGACAGTAAAACAACCATATCACTTAGACATGTTCCTGGGAAAAGTAAAACATTGTAACTCAGGATTTACTTTGAGAACTGACAAATTGTAAAGGGGTGTGTGTTGGGGGGAGTGGAGGAAAACAACTTGTGTTCAGCTTGCCTAGATTCTAGAAACTGATTTTGTTTGTGGCAGATATATGAATGTTGAGATATTCAGAAAAGACACCAATAAAAATAAAATCCAATACATTTATATGCAAAATCAGCCTGGGGTTAGTTTTTTCACAGCTAAGCTATCAGTGCAGTAGCATTTACTTCTGCTGTTTACTCTTTCTGCACAGGCTCTCCTATGCAGCAGTTCCCTTCCTGGCACATAATGTTCAGCATACTGATGAGGAGTGTACATGGTAGGGAACAGAGCATGCTCTGGAGAACTGGAAGGACTTAACAGTAGAGAGGATTGAGCATAAGGCTGGCAAAACATTTTTGTAATTTTTGCTCTACCAGTAATTTGGTAGAGCGTTTCTCAAATCTGTAAAATGTAGTAATACTGATAATGTGACTGTCCTGGATGTCAGGAGGACTGGTATTTCCATGGCACTTGATTCCTATTATCACCCATTTTAATGGTCTTTTATGCCTTAACACTGATGAAAAAAAGCATTGGGCAAAAGAGAAACAGGCTATGAAACAGGAAAAATGGATGCAGTGCTCTGGTTGAGACTGCAGTGTGGATCATCATCATTTCCATTGTCCTGTGTTTTGCAGATCATGTACCCCATTTAAAACAGGTAGGAAATGAGGATTCAGTCACTTTACCCACCATGGGAGTCACACTGCTTCTCTGCTGTAACTGTCCTAAGTGAAAGAACTGCATTGGTTTCCTTTACTGGAAGCCAAACACAACTTTCTTTCTCTGCACTTTATCTGACAAAACTGCTGTATCTCAGTGCTTTATACTCAGGTTGTCATGGGAATGACTGAGTACCCAGAAGCCAGTTGATACTGATGTTTATATATTGTGAACTGCCCTTCATCCAAAAAGTATATTTTTTTATTAATTACTCAAAACATGTCTCCTATTTCACATTTCCAACGAATGAGCAGTCTAAGAAATTTTTGGACAAAGCAGTGGCTAATACAAGGTTCACTTGACTGAAAACTGACATCAATGTGTAATCTAGGCATGTCAGTCTATCATCAGTGGAATTTGGAGCTCTTCCCTCCTGAACTAGACTTCAGAAATAGAATAGGTGAATCATTCTTTAGGAGGGCATGATTCCTCTCCTTTGTCTGTACAGGGAGCCTGTGGCCAATGATACAGTTGCAGAAATTGTAGTTACAGGTAGGAGGAATCCTGTGTCCCAAGGTTAGGAAAAGGGAGTGAAATCACAAGTAAAAATGGATGAAATAGCTAATAAATTGCTTAACATCCAAGAATTTACTTTTATGTCTCTTTCCAGGGTAGTTGATTGGGGTTTTTTTAATCATAATTAATTGCACACACATGCCAGCTATGTTCATGTGTCAGTTGGTTGCCAGTAGGCCCTAATGATGTCTGTGTGCCCAGCAGCAGGAAATCCAAGGTCAAGTCTACAGAGTGCTTTTCTGCTGTTGCATGCCTGCTGAGCCACACCAGCTAAGAGAATTCATCTTCTGTCAAAAAATGTGCACCTTGACCATAATATCTTTTTAGCTCCTTCAGTAGAACAAAACCCATGGTGAATGTGTAGATGATACAACCAACTGCCCTGGAGGCTTCTGCTGGCACATCTACACTTCATCACTTTCCTGACTGACTTTGCTATAGCATTTAAAAAATTTTCATGTTGGAGTTGGTAGTCCAGGTTGGACTCTAAAGCCTCATGGATGCTTTGTGTCCCATTCCCTTGGATATGATGGCATTGCATGCAGCAGCTCGTAGCACCACAAGACCCAATTCTGCAGTGCTTATATGGGAGAAGTTACCTGTTCCCTTATTTCAGGCATGTAGAAAGTTCCTTGGAAACACACCTGTCAGCAGCCAACAGCTTGTCTCTTTGTGAAAGGGTGGAAGGTTACAAAAGTGGGAAGTACAAAGAAAGGCAAGGCAGCTGCTTGATCATATGTTTGATCTCCTGCCAAAAGTATCCATCATAATGGGATTGCTGCTAATGCTCCCCACAATCTGTTACTTGTCTGCCAAAGCCAGGAGAACTTCAGAACTTTCTTTTTTTGGTATTTTTCAGATCAACTTCTTTAAGAAGGGAGCAGAGATGTTTTCCAAAAGAATGGACAGCTTTTTGTCATCTGTTTCAGACATGGTTCAAAGGTAATCTGGAGCTTTTGTTTCCTTTTGTTGTTCCATTGGATTCTGGGCAGTCGTGCTCTAACCTTCAGCACGCTGTTTCTTTCTTATGAGATTCCTTCCATGCTTGCATTGCATTGTTGAGCATATTTTGTCAGAGCAGTGAGTAGAAAGGAGGTATATTTGTACATGGAAAGGAAAATACTTTCTGTACACTACAGAGAATACTTTTACAGTATAGCCAGGAACTGTATAGGGTGAAGTGTTCCCATGCTTGCTTACATCCCTATGTCTTCATAAATGCAAAAGCATGGAATTTGAGCTACAAATGGGTTAACAGAATTAATGAAATAGACCTAAAATGCTTTCTGAATTAGAGGCATTTATACTTACTGGATCCTCTGTAATAATGCTGTGACAATAATCCATTAACCTCTCAAAGAAGGATTTAGGGGCTAAAGTGTTTGTTGTAGCCATGCAAGGCAAACAAAACTCCTCACCCGAGGGAACATACTCAGTGCATCCAGTGTTGTAGGCTGTATTAGTCCACTAGGTCCAACCTGGTTTGGCCAAGTCCTAATTTCAATAAACTGCCCTGCTTGTGTACTCTTAATTTCATAGTAATTTTTTTTACACCTCCCCTCCACTTCAGCTTGTAGTCAAGACTGATATTTTCTTTATAACTTAGTCCCTGAAAATGTAAACTTTAAAATGTAATCATAATAGAACATTAATCATGGAATCACAGAATGTTAAGGGTTTGGAGTGCATCTTAAAAGATCACCTGGTCCCAGCTGAGTCCTTGACTTTATTGCTTCATACCCTTCCTATCAAACTGTAGTCAAATCATCAGTTATTCTGACTCTGGTGGCATTTTAAATAATGCATACTTGTTAATTTGAGAACTGTGTTATAAATAATCACTCTGTATCATGGATTCTTTCACTAAATGATTCTTTACTTTCTGTTCCTTTATACTCATTTATATGTCCTTGCACACTCATTTCTGAAGTAAATCCCTCTACAGTCCACACAGTGTTTTTACAGATTGGAGAACAGATTTTAGACTCTGTTGAAATAACTGTCCTTTGTTTAGTAAATCTAGAGCAACTTCCTTGTGTCTTACAGGCACAGTGAGGATCCTGCCATTGGATCCTCACCATGGAATAAGCCCTTGTTTTCTGAAGTCTCATGGGTTTGGGTTTTGGACAATGTACAGTAGTAAATGCAGTACAGCAAAAATAGGCTGCTCAGTTATTTTGTTGAATCTGGTTTTTCTCTTTCAAGTCTGTCACATAGTAAAGCTTGAAAGTACAACTCAGATGTGACTAGTGCAGGAGTGGGACATCTTTGGAAAAACCAAAAGAGAAGCTTGTAAAACTCTGAGTGACACTGTGCAGCACAGCAATCACTGATACAGGACATTGTTTCATGACTTCAGATTATACAGCCAGTGAAAACTGTGCTGCCCACTCCTCTCCTCCTGTACTGCTGGGGATCACAAGGCCTCAGTGAGTCAGATGTGCTTGCTAATCAAGCCTTTCATTTGTCAGATTTGTTCTCTTGGAGCAAGAAACTGATGGGACCTATTGTGCAGCTATGGAATTTCAGTGGTATTGTGGTCTTGCATCTATTTAAGTTCATTGTGAAACTGAGTCTTCACATTTAAATGCATTTTCATTTATACAGTGAATATGGCTAACAGTGTGAAAACACGAGAGGAATAGATCACTAGCATATTCTCAGTAACCAATTGGCCTGATTGCCACAAATGCATATAACTTCAGATTTGTCAGCTTTTCTCTCCTTTCTGCATTGGAAACAGGAGAAACATTTAGGAAGGGGATTCTGGTCTTGGGAACCAGGAAGATGCCAGGGAAGTTCTGTCAAAAGCATTTTGTTGTGTAACAAAAATGACTGATGAAAAGATTCATTAAATAGCACTTAGGTAAAAACTGACAGTATAGTTCCATTTTATTTAAAAATGGAATTTAAATAATTCTTATTCTGACATTAAATGATAGAGTTGAATGGCACTGGCTTGCAAAATGTTGTCTAATTGAATTCAGATCTGATGTTATTACTCAGCCTTTATAACTCACCCTCTCATGTGACTTGGCTGGTTGGCAAGATGCACTCAGCTGGCCTCATTGTGGGGGTGATGTGGGAGCTTAGGAAGTCTCAGCTTTCCAAAGATGTGGAAAAGCCTCAAATAAGCTAACATGAAACAGACAAACACAGTGATGCAATTTGGCTCTTCATCTGGCCAGTCAGATACTGCTCAGTGCTGACCTAAATGCAGCCCTGTCTCCAGATTCCTTCAACAGTTACAGGATATCACCAACTTCTACAAAAGACTGGGGAGGAGAGCATGGGAAGAGTCATCCCTACATGCCTTATACTTTTTCCAGAGTCTTCTTTCCACTCTCCGAGACAGGATAGCAGACTGTGTGGATCTCTGATCCTGCTGTGTACACCCCGTGTTTTGTGCTCATGTTCTGCAAAAGGTTTAAACACTTGCGCAGGAAGTAGGGAGAAAATTACTTATGGCATAGCTGCAGGTGTTGATGACTTTCTAAGGTATGTAGTGGGAAGCATCCTTATGTTCTGATCTGTGAATTTTCCTAGTGTGTATCCTGGCCGGATTCCTCAAGTTTGGAAAAATTAAGAAAGAAATAAAACATTTGCTGGTATTGTTTTTCCAACAGTCAAAGAATAGCTGCTGCAGTATGAACCTTGAGAGGTCATCTAGTCCACTGTCTGCTGAGAGCAGGGCCAGTTAGAGCAGAGTGATCAGCACTGTGTCCAGTCAGGTTTTGAGCATCCATCTCTGACTGTCTCTCCCACATGGCACACACAGTGTCTGGTGACAGCTTGTGTCCATTGCCTCTCCTCCTGTCACTGGACATCTCTGAGAAGGGTCTAGCTCCATCTGCTGCATACCCTCTCATCAGGTGGTTGGGTTGCCTGTAAGGCCTCCCCCTTTGCCTTCATTTTGTGAGGCTGAAAAGCAATTCCCACAGCTGCTTCTCATGTCACATATTCTGGTCCCTTAGCCATCTTGGTGGCTTTTCACTTGACTTTGTTTCTGTCTTTCCTATGCTGGGGCACCAGAACTAAACACAGTAAATTAAAGCTAAAGTTAGACTTGAGCTGTAGATTTTGTTATTGTATTGTTCTGAAATCATGGAAAACTTACTTTTGAAAAGCTGTGACCAATTAATAGGTGGTGTCGTGGCAGGAATTCCTGTATGGTACAGAGTTGCAGGAGTTTGACAAAGTTCTGTGAAAGCCAAGAGATCCTGTGGTATAACCTACTTTGAACTGTGCCATTACACTAGTGCAATGTCTATATGTGTTCAGGAGTGTAAATTCATAGAAGCATTGCTTTTAGCAGCTGTTTCTCAAAAAACAAACATAACTCTTCTTTCTCAACACTTAAGCATTTCTCGTGTGCCAATTTCAGTGTTATAAACAGTATTTCCTATAAAGTCTACTTGAAAAATATACTTTATCTTTGCACTGCTTTCCAAAATAATCTCAGCTGGTATTTTTGTTCATTTTGGTTTACAAGTGTTAGTTGTATCCTGGTATAAAATGACTAATGATGGCTTTGGGTTTCTTTTTATGTTGTGGTTTTTTTCCAGTATACAAGGAGAGCTGGAAGCAGAAGCTGAAAAAATGAGGGTATCCCAGCAGGACTTAATTGCACTTAATGAATCTGTTTATACCCCAGATTCTGATGTATCTTCACCTGCTATCAATAGAAATCTTATCCAGAAGGCTGGCTACCTTAATCTTAGAAAGTAAGAATATTGTTTCTATCTGATCATTTGTTTAGTTGCTGACCAGTGGCTAAATTTTTTTTTTTCGGGTCATAGACTCCTCAGGTAATGATTTTGAGGCTCCTGAATCAATGTTAGCTCTACTCTTCAGCCTCTGAGTATCTCTGTCATCTTTGGAAATGCGTTTTAGAATCTTAAACCAAATTAGAGGCATTTGAGACTATTTTCTTGAAAACAGAAGTTTACTTCTGGTCGAATTCACCTACAGGAATAATTTCCTGCATTAAAGTGGCTAAAAATTAGAAACTGATGAGGCTGGATTCAGATTGTTCCCAGATCTTAGGGCTAAAGAAAACATAGTGTTTTACAAAAAGAAACAGCTGTTTTTTGTAGTTAATACATGTTTTCATAAATGATCTCTTTTACATAAATAAAAGCCTTATGGATAATGCAAGTGTGTAACTTTGAATGGGCGCCAAATGTAGAGTTACTTCTACAGACTTTCTGAATAAAATCTTCCATCAGCATCTGCAGAGGTTATGTATATTGGTGGCCCTATTTATGTGACTGATTAAATACCAGTTTGTTTCTGTTTGGCGAGTAATTTTTCCTTTGCGGGTGGACATTTATTTATTTCTCATAGTATTCTAAGAGCTGGATTACACTATAATAGGACTCCATCACTAGGAAGGAGATGGTCTCTGAGATACTCTGAGAAGAGTCTTTTTTAATAAAAAATTATCATTCTCTGTGCTCAGACTGCTCTTCAGCTTGAAAATACTTTTTTTTTTAATCCAGTTTTAAAGAAGCACAGAATTATTTAGGTTGGAAAAGACCTCTGAGATCACTGAGTCCAACTTTTGGCCAATCACCACCTTGTCAACTGAACAGATTAATAGTATTTTATGTCAGTTACTCAATACTCTTTTATTTCTTAGCTAGAAGGTACTGTTTTTAACTTGGCTGTTTGCAATGAATTTAATTCTTCACCTTTCATTAAGGATTAGTCTTTGCAAGGAACCAGGTGCTGCATTTGCTTCTTAACAGAGATCCATCATGAAAAAAATGGCAGTGTGAACATAAAGTTCTGATTAGCATCAGGATATGTTTGCAGTTTCATACATGTTTGGAGCTATTTCTAAATAATAATGAGTCTTTATCACTGCATCTTCCCTTCAGTAAAACAGGTCTGGTGACTACAACTTGGGAAAGATTGTATTTCTTCACTCAAGGTGGCAACTTGATGTGTCAGCCAAGGGGAGCAGTAGCTGGAGGATTGATTCAGGACCTGGACAACTGCTCTGTTATGGCTGTAGACTGTGAAGACAGAAGATACTGCTTTCAGATCACTACTCCTACAGGAAAAGCGTATGAGACAGGTTTTATTTAAGGACAGCTAGTCACACCTACCCCTTCAGATGCTCTTTCTTGTAAAACAGGCTTGGTATAGTAGTAAGCTTTTTCTGGGTTTCCAGAGGGGTGTTTCCAAATTAAAGCATATTCCTTCCAATCCTCGCCCACAACTGCCTGTACAGCACATGTGCTATCTTTTAGCTGCAGTTTATTCATGATTTTTGTTCCTTTGATGGAAATAGATGTAAAAAAGGCTTAGTGATGTTTTTATAAGCCCTGAAGTTCATTATTGGCACTTACACACTATGCTTATATTCTAGGGGTATAACCCTTCAAGCAGAAAGCAAGAAAGAATATGAGGAGGTAAAAATATTTTCTTAATGTTGTTACTGTTGTATACAAGTGACCTTGAAGAGTTCAGTTTCATTTTTCTCTTCCAGTGGATATGTGCCATCAACAACATCTCCAGGCAGATCTATCTCACTGACAATCCAGAGGTGGGAGCTTGTTTCCATCTTTTGGTCTGTTCCTTCCAACTTGTCTCCCCATTATTCTTTCCATGATAATGTAAAATATGTGAGTAAAGGAGCTGTTCTGTCTTGTGTTCATAGGCAGCTGCAATCAAGCTGAACCAGACAGCTCTGCAAGCAGTGACTCCCATTACCAGCTTGGGGAAAAAACATGAAGTTCACCACCCCAGGTAACATTCTCCCTTGCATGTTGGCTGTTGTAACAAGCCTGGGGCCAAGTGGTCTTTAAGCATCAGGATTGTCATTGACACCTTTGGACACAAGTCTGAGTCTCTGCTGGTAATGCAGCTGTGAATATGGACCCTGGAGGGCAGGCAAACAAATGACAACCTATTGCTGAAAGTCCAAGAGTTGATCTGCCTTCAGGTCTAATATACCAACATTTACTTTTTTCCTAAGCAATATCAGGTAGAAAAACCCCAAACAAACAAATACAGATTTTACTAGAGTCCTCAGTAACAGATCACTAGGAAAATATCTTATTTATGTGTTTTTATAGTGGTTCAGTCCTGCTTTGGATTTTTGAATAATTGTGTCTCCCTTCCAGAGCAAAGGGAGGGTGTCACTGACTGACTGAAACATTTTTTTTTTTCCATTTTCACTTTAGCCAGAATGTAAAGAATATGGAAAATGATAAAATAATTCACAGTGAATCAGCAGGCATTCAAGACTCCACACAGCTCATTGCTCCTGGAACACCAATTCAATTTGACATTGTATTGCCCGCCATGGAATTCTTGGACCAGAATAGAGGTGGCAGGTACGGCCAGAGACAGTGATTGATTACTTTAACAGCGTAATTTTAGGAGAGAAGATGAAGTATTGCAGCATGTGTTTGTGGTAGCCAGACTCTGTAATTAAAGTTTTAATTTTTATTTCATAGGCGTGCGAACCCATTTGGGGAATCTGAAGACAGCAGCAAAGATGAAGAGGAAGGTCAGTGCTGCTTTTTCCCCAGATAAAATTAGTCAGGATTTTAGGCTGTCAGTTACCCAGTGTCTCTTAAGGAAAGCACCTGACACTGGGGAGCAGTGGTAACAGATCCATAGCACAGCTGAAAGGGAGTTACCTTTCAGAAGCCAGTCTTTTAAACAGTGCTGTGAAAACAAACACCTTTTTTCTTGTGTTCCAGATTAGGTTTATTTAAAATATTTAAAGGCAAAAAGATTTTGTTTGCTTTTCTTTTGTCTTCCATTCTCTTTTTTTTAACGTAGCTTTCGACTTCTTCAGAAAAAGGGTTGATGAGACTGTATTATAATTCTGTTCAAGTTTGAGGCTGTGTAGTAGCCATTCCTTACTGATGTGTACTCTGAAGATCCACAATGTAAATCTCACAGGGGCCCAGCATAATCCTCCCAGTGACATGCCAGTAAAAGACAATGGTTCTGACCTTCCCTCAGCATGTGTAGGGCTGGGCCCTGGCTGTTCTCATCTTTGTGCCAGTTATAAGCAGTCTAGAATCCACAGCCACATCTAAAAACTACTCACAGAACTAAAGCAGTACCTACTGATGTGAGCCTTGCCCTCTGCACATGCTGCCCCTCTGCAAGCTGGGGCTGGCTGCAGACAGAGCTGTTGTGGCCTTTGAACAGACATTCACAGGACCTGCTTTCCCTTGCTCACCACCAGCAACAAATGGAGCCTAAGAAATGATGGTTTTGCTGCATGAAAGGTCAGGAGGACAGGTGAAAGTGAGGAATGTAACAAGGCTTACGGTTTAAGAGTTAATTTGATGGAAGCCAAGGCTTGTGCACAGTCATGAATTTATCACAGTGTATGTGCACCTGATAGCAAAATAGGCAAGGGAATTTTACTAGCTAATCAAATAAAGCATAAAGGTTGAGTTACGCTTTTAAGGCTCACAAGTAACTGCAATCATTTTGTTCCCCACCTCCACACTGTGCCTGTTCACACACTTTAAAACTGGGTCAGGGCACTGTGTGGCTCATGGCAGGAAGCCACCACTTGCAACAGTCATCAACCACAGGCTTACTGCTGAATTTCCAAAGTGAATAAAATAATTCCATTCATAACTTGAGCTGCTGGAAAATTGAAGTAATGCAGTCATGCCTCTTGTCTTCCAGATTCGCTCCTGCAGCAGATGTTTGTAGTTCGGTTCTTAGGATCTATGGCTGTTCAGTCAGATGACACGTGTGAGGTGATTTATGAAGCTATGAGGCAAGTGTTAGCTGCTCGTGCCATCCACAACATATTCCGTATGACTGAATCCCATCTCATGGTCACCAGCAAGAACTTGAGGTACTGTCAAACCTTTAAAAACTTCTCAACATTCTGTTCCCTTCATACAACTTGTGATTAATAAAATATTTTTGGTTCTGTTTTCCCAAGACATACATCCTTTTAGGAAGCAAGATCCCCGGTCACTTAACTTACACTGTAGGATCTAGAAATCATCCTCCTAAGTTGTAAGCACATCCAACCAAATTTTAGGGGATGCCACGGGGCTGTAACAGAGAAAAAGATACAAGACAATGGATTGGAAGATTCTCTTTCCTTACACTGTTGTTGTCAGTACTGACACTGTAGAATAGGGAGATACCAAACATTCCCTTTAGCTGGGGTGTGTTTATGTCCCTCTGCATTATGTGTTAGCCCATGCACTCAGGATCCTTTTTGAGTGAGTGAGTGATGCAGAACGGCGCTCTGACCTGTGCGTGTCAGGCACCTGCAAGTCAGGGGCTAGAGTTGACCTTTGCTAATCACAGATAAAGCATCTGAATCTAGGCATATGTTTCCTCATCTGTAAAACTTGTATAGTGATTGCCTTTCTATCCATCAGGACCCTTGAAATTACTAAGAATCACTCTAAAATAGTTTTCTTTCTTTTTTTTCCCCCATGTGTAATTGTAGGTTAATAGATCCTCAAACTCAAGTTACACGAACAAGTGTAAGTAAATTTTCTTTCTGGATCTGGTTTTCCACTGACTACTCAGTCATATGCACTTGAGCTCTTGACCAAGTGAACCATATGCTGGTTAGAACCAATAAATTATTTTGCTTTTCCAGTTTGAACTTGCCACTGTGACACAGTTTGCTGCTCATCAGGAGAACAGGCGACTGATTGGCTTTGTGGTGCACCTCACTGAGCCTCTGGGAGAAGAATCCATGAGCGTGTATATTTTTGAGAGCAACACAGAAGGGGAAAAGGTTTGCATAACATATAATAAAATACTTTATTTAGAAAACAGGTCTTTGGCTTCTTCCCTTACACATCTGGGAAAAAGTGCTATAGAAGCAAGAGCAGCTCAATTTCTTGCCAAGAAAACATGTTAACATGCAAGCCTTTGATGGCTTTTGTCTAAAAAGGATCAGATTTACAGATAATGCAGCATCATGTACAAGGATGAAAGGATGGGATTCCTAATACCAGCATTAAGAGAGAGGGCAAAGTGTGCTGTTTAGCACCAGCATGAACAAAAAGGAATGTCAGGTACCTGTTGAGACAGGTACCTCTGTGAAGCTTTCCAAGACAAGGCAGCCATACTGTGCTGACACCACAAGGTGTTTGCTGGGTGCCGTAACAACACAAATATGGAAGGCTGTGGAGAATTTTTGTCTTAAACAGTAACACCCTTACATGCATTCCCCACATTTGGAAATTAAGTTTGATGAATAAAACTAATTGAGTTGAGTATAAAGATTTACCAGCCTCGGTGAGCTTTGAACCCAAACCCAAGATAGTTCTATTTTTCTGTAATTAGCATAGCAAATTGGTATTCACCTCTGCTTTTGGGCCTGGATTTAAGACTAAGTCCTAATTAAAGAACAAAAAAAACCAAAATTGAACTGAACTTTACATATATTTCTTCTTTCTAGATTTGCTATGCCATTAGCTTGGGAAAAGAAATCATTGAGGCAAAGAAGGTAAGTTTGTTTCATTCCCCATGTCTGTGTGGTGATACATCATGTGCTGCTTTTTGGGTGCATTTTCCAGGTACCTCTGGTGTGCATAAGAAAAAAGAACTGCTACCTCTCCTAACGAAAAAGTTTTGCAGACATTATTTTTGCTGTCAGATAAACTCAGTTTATTTCATAGTAGCATGATTTGAGATAAAATGTGCCACCTCAGACCAAATTCAGAACTATACAAATTCATTGTTCATCTTTGAAAGGAAGCTCTGAGCAAGGTTTTCAAAAAACCAGACCAACTCTTTGGGATGAAGTGTAAATCCCACACAGTGCTGTTTCACTTTTAGAAACTCATATTCTTTCCTCCCATAGTGTTTTTCCACTTAAAACAAATGGCAGAGTTACCTGTCCCTTGTAGATACATCTTATCTGTATAGACATGACACTAATACGTTACTATTTGCTGTATGTTTTTGCTGCTAAAATTTCAGAACAAGCTGGGGAATGAGTTTTTTAGTTGCAGGCAACAAGAATGGGTATAATAAATAAATTATTTAGACAGTTATTTTTCTCCTTGATTTCAATAACTAAAAAGCAGCAAAATAAAGGCTCAAAATTAGTAGTCTTTGTCATATATACCCAAGGGGTGCGTTTACTTAATCAAAACATAATATTTATGTTTGAAATCTTTAGAATAAAAGTGGTCCAAAAAAAAAGTAGCAAAACCTTAGCAAGAAGTACTGGGAAACTGCTCTTCAAGGGCTGCTGCAGCCTGTTGACCTTTCTTCTTCTTCTTCTTCAGGACCCAGAAGCATTAGCCCAGCTAATGAAGTCTGTGCCATTAACAAATGATGGCAAGTTCATGCTTCTGAACGATCTGTCAGAAGAGGATGGCACCATGCATGAAGGAGGGGAGGAATCAGAAGCATAGAAAGCTCCTGTCGCTTCCTGCAGCCTGTGTAGGAGCAGCAAAAGCAGGGAGTCGTTTCTCAAGAATCTCTCGTTTTCAGTCACCTGCGCACACCCGGGGCCAGCTACTCCTCTCCTGCCAGAGAGCACACGACGTCCTTGCAGCGGAGTTCCCTCTGGATTTGCAGTGGAACGACAGCGGGACTTGGCCTTCAAGGCGTTTTGCATTTGTGAATGTGTAGGGTTGAGCTGTGTCTGGGAAGCTGACAATCTTCAGGAACGTTTCGGCAGAGCCCCTCGCTGCTGGGAGGAGAGTGCAGCTGTCAGCCCGAGGGGCAATGGCATTCCTGCAATTCCACTGAGAGTCGGGTGAGCTGTCAGCTCCTTCGGCAAAGATCAGGCCTCAGATTTCCTACCATAGTCAATTTCCATAGTTTGCATGATTAGGTGCATCTGAATGAAGGTTAAAAATGCACTATCTGCTTTATTTCAGATGAAGTTATTTTTAGTCTAGTTTAAGTGTAACAAGAGTTTGTGTTAGCCTATTTACAAAACCATTTGTTAAACACTAAATTTTTCTTAATATAATCTATTTTTATATTGTCTCTAGAATAAGCTTACAAAACGAATCTAAGTGCCTACTCTTACCGTCATGGGGACCACACTCACATTCTATAATTAAGTAATGGACATCATGTACCTCCTTGATTTATTATTCTAAATACCACTGACATGCAAACCTCAGAAGTAGACAACAAATGTGGAATGTTAGTTGTGTGCAGTTTTTCTATAGTTAGGTTTCTTAAAGTTGCCAGAGATGTAATAGTAGGACAAATAAGTACTTTTATAGTAAGAAGTCTTTGTATTTTTAACCTTGTTGTGAGATATGCAACAGCTGAGTCTACCAGCAATCTTTTGTTTTAAGAAACTGAGCAATAAAATGTTAGATAGGTCTACAGTGTATTGGTAAGTCTCATAGTACCTTCCTAGAGACATTTGGCTAATAAGTTTACATTTTTTCCCTCCTGAAAACATGAGCAACTGTACTTTGCAAGATCAAGCAAAAATGAACCAAGTAAACAGCTGTAACTTGGGGGAAGGGGTGTAATCTGTAGCATAGTTTGTATTAATCAAGATGTGGCATCTAGAAAAAATGGCTGAAATTCCTCGAACTTAACTCTTCTCAGTCACTAGAAAACTAGATTTTCTATAAGGAGAATCTGTGCAACAGTATCTGAAAGATCCCAGTTTGGAAGTGTTTGAATAAATTAATGTAACTGGTTACTGAATGTCTAAAAGAACCCTGGAAGAAACCTGTTAGTAACTGACACAAATGCTTTTTATAAATAAAAGTTGAAGCTGTCTTATTAAAAAAAATAACACCTGCTGAACTGGTGTTACTGAAGACACTAAGAATGAGGTTCTCAAAGTTGCATTTATTAACACAGTTTTATGTACATAATGTTCTCTACTCACAAACCAAAGAGACTTAAGTAACAAAATACCCTTTTGTACAATGAGTTAGGAAACAGTAAGTATTACATTTGGTCCTTTGTACCTGAGAAGCTGAAAACAGCTGTTGATGGATATCTGATGAAACTCAAATTTACTTCTGGTTACAGACTGCATTGGGACCTCCATAATCCACCCTTCAGCACCACCAGTTTGCACCAACTGGGTGCTGCTGGGGCCATCACTGGTCACAGTCACGGCAAACACTCTGACCTCAGGGCTGGAAAGGAGTCCCTGCTCTGCTCCCCCAGCCCCATCCTGCAAGGGGGACGGGTAAGGCAGCCTGGGGCTCCTGGCATGAAGGGCATAGCACAGTGGGAGGGAGGGTGCAAGACCTCTGGCAAAGCAGCTGCTGCCACTTCCACATGCAGCAGCCTTGGCACAAGACTGAACACACAGGGCAGTGGTAGGAGCTGCCCTCTGGGGGAGAGAACCTGGCCCTCAGCTTGTTCTGCCCCTGTCCTGAAGGGAAAAAACCCTAGAGATCTGTTTTAGGTACCTGCAACACCTCATCATCCTCACTTGCACCATCCCTGGGAATTTCAAGTGAGCATGTTTGGTTTAGTTTGGGGAATTTTTGTGTTGGCTCTGTTATCTCCCGAGAGATGACCCATTAGGGTCCATTTTGGTCCTGTAACTGGAACAGGAGGCCGAAAGCAATGAAAAGAGTAGCACCACAGCATGAATTTTGCACCCCTTCCATATCCCTGGGGGAATAATGGATGTAATGCGATTCAGTGTCACATGTGACAATGGGGGCTGTGACACCCAAACCCAGGACCCACCTCGTATCTCACATGAGGAAAGTCTTTCTGCTGCTACATGACAAAGAGAAAAGGAAATACAAACTACAGTCCTGTATTAGCAAGAATAGCTCTATTATCACTGTACATATTTGTGTATGTATATATTTTTGCCACACAGAGTATACATTCAGGTCTCCCAGATTAAACAAGCTTCTATAAAAATAGGCTCTTTCCTCAAGAATGTCCATCACCAGAACCACATGAATTTGTTAACCACCATACATTAAGACAATGCTCAGTTCACTTTCTGTTCAACTGCAAAGCCTGACCTTTCCAAGATAATGTGTTTCCAAAACAAAAATAAAAAATGAAGAAGGGAGAATAGAAGTGCAGATTAGCATGGGTCATCTTGACTGTACACAGCTACCTAGCAAGGCCATCCTGGGGGAAATGAACACCACCTGTATGTGATTCTGCTGTTGCTGTGGAAGAAGGAAATGTAGTGCTTGGCCATTCGATCCAAGAACTTCTGTGACTTCAGATGGGACAGGAATATGGAAGTTAGTGCACAGCAACTGCAACAGTGTGGCCATTAGCAGCAAGAACGCTGATCTTGGCAGTGCTACTGAGTGTTCAGTGCGGGCACAGTTTGGTCAAAAAAGAAAATGTACACAAATTAAAAAAACATCAAAGTAAAAAAAGCAAAAATACAAATCGAGTAATGCAGCATTCTTTAGGGCAGTTATAATGAATTAAAAATAAAAACTTTAATGAGCCCAGCTGATCTCAACAGTCCATGAAGTTTCTGTGTCCTGTCTTCAGAACCAACAAATGGAACTTTTGTATCAGTCTGGTCTTTCCAGTTGTGACAAAACATTCATCCTTGCTGTCTGAATGTTGAAGTGATGGCAGGAAAGGGTGAATCAGAAGTACATCAGGAATTGTCTTAACCAGTGACCCAAGAGTGGGTGGAACAATTTGAACCATTAAAACAAGTGTTAAAGCAAGTATGGTCTAAAAATACAGTTAAGAGTGCTAAGAAAAACCCCCAAAGATAATTCTCAATTGGACTGATTAGAGTAGGTTATTCTAGTTAGTAAGACCTAGAAGTGTTTTATGTTCTGGGAGATTAAAACACATCTGTATCTTTTAATGAAAGTGGAGTTTTCTTTTAAGCTAAGTCTAGCTACTTAAGAATCTGAGTAACTTGTACAATCTAGAACCTCTACTTGCAGGCATGAACAGATGTTGTAAGAGTTCTCACAGTGTTCAGCAGCTTCTGAGCCTGCAGTGCAATTATTGTTAGTAAAGAGGCATGTAAGACTGTATGAACAACACAGACAGTACAATAGACCTACCAAGGCTGGAAATACAGAATTGAGGCTGAAACTTGCAATTAGGCACAACATATTCATGAACTGTAAGATCACTTAATAGTTACAGACACCCATCACAGTGTCTGGTCATAAAAGGAAGAGCTGATTGTGGTTCTGTCTTGGCTCTGGATTTCCTTACTTCTGTGGCTGCAAATCAGACCTTCGGTATGAAATGAGAAGTAATTTGTCATGTTAACTTTTCCCACTCTTTGATAAGGGGGTAAACAGCAAGGGGAAATAAATGCCTGACAGGATCCTAAGTTCCCACAGTACAAATACTATCTATAGTAATAGTAAGGGAGTTTGGAACAAAACAACAATAAGGACTTCCACTTTGTGTAATAGCTTTAACTGACATTCACAACATACACTGTTAAACCTACAGTGTAATCTGTGACTGTATTAAATGCAGTGGGATTGCACAATACACAATACCTTGATTCCACTGGGGGTTTTTCTGATTGAAGAGATGGACCAGTTCAAATCTTGGACCACAGCCTAGGAGTTTGGTTTTTTGGGTTTTTTTTTAATGTTATGTTAGAGATGCAAGAATGCATCTAGAAATTAATAAGGGTTTTTTTACCTGCACATCTGTACTTAAAATAACTACCTCCAAGGGCAACATTTTATATACTTATTTTCAATCTAAAGAAAGTGCTGTAAATAACATAAACTCCTGAAAAATAGGAGTTTCTACAAGAATTATAGACAAACACAGAACTAGCCTCACTGGATGCTAGTGTACTACTGTACATTTTCTCTTGGGTTTAACAAAGCAAGTAAATCAGCTCTAGAGCATTTACCCCTACAGAGTGTTACTGAGGATGATAAGAACATGAGTTATTTGAGTAAGTAATCACCGCTCGTACCAGTCATGTCATTTCACAACAGGCTCTGCAGGCGTAGAGTTGGAAAGTTCTCCATTGCTTGCTTTACCAGATTCTTCTAGAAAAATAAAAAACAAAGACATGCATTTTGTTTCACATTTTATTCAGAGCAACAAAACCAAAATCTTAGCATATATATATTATGCTGTTGTCATAACAACACTTGATGCAGCATACCATGGTCAGCGTATGTAAACTGACCTTAGAGCACAAAGAGTCCTGGCCCTGTTAAGAAATCTGTATTTGGGGGGAAAGGTTTTGCACTCAGCAGTACTTGTCTAAAAGTACCTGCCCACACATTTTGCAGAGTTCAAGTGTCACAGTAGAAGGCAAAGATACTACAGTGTTTAAAAGTTTCCACCCTGGTATGCACTTCAAGCTTTTCTCAGCACAAAACACATTTCTTGTATCGCAACAGTGAATATTCATCCTAAAATGTAATTTAGTAACTGATGTTCCACAGAATGTCCTCCTACAGACACTAGAGTGGCATGTCTATTCTGACCACAATGTTTGGGTTGAGTGTGGGCTTTTTTGAGTTGAATGATTATTTTAGCAACTTCACTGAATATGATCAAATATATATTCATGCTGAAAGATTTCTTTCTTTGCAAACTGTTTTCCTAGTGCAGAAAAAAATCTGATCATTTCCTGCAGTGACAACAATCTCACAGGTCACTTGTGCCTTTGTCAGAACTACAGTGGAATATTAACTAATTCAATTTTTAATACACTGCTGTCTGAGTTTCTAAGTAACTTGTGATTGAACTGCATTTCTGTATCTTAATCCATAGGAGCATTCCTTTCTTTGGAAAGAATTTTCCCATACCCAAGAAAGAATTTTAGAATTCCTGAGGGAGAATATATATGTGAGAATAATAAATGCAAAAGACTCACAATACCTAGTCGAGAGACTGTAACACAAATTAGGATCTCTACCCTTTGAATATATAGTTCAATGGAAGACCAAAACGTATCATAAATATTTGAATACATACAGCAACTGCATCATTTGCCTGTGTAAGTTGAAAAACAGCTGGTAAACAGCATGTGAAACACCACTTGATTTCACAGGAGCTGGAGTTGCACATAAAAAGCTGACATTGTCAACATCAGTAATTGAGAGGGTAACTATGATGCTGAAGTTCCTGAATGTAATATTACTGCAAGTATGCAGTTCTCCATGTCCCAGATTTTCTGGGGTTTTTTGGGATTTTTGTGGTGGTGCTTTTTTCCCACACCTCAGAAGACCAGTCTGAAATTCATCTGTTCCAAAGAAGGACTTTGTTTGCTGTTCTTGATTTCTCAATCACTGTTGACCCCATAAACCCCCTTCTGGAATACTGAATCAACCTACTAGCAAGAAAGCAGCTATGGAAAAGAGAAAAAAAGCACCTTCCCTACTAAGGCCCACACTCCCATGAGGCAAAATGTTCTACATGTAGCATTTGCTCACCTTCTTTTTCTTTCTTTTCCTGGGTTTCTTCTGCTGCAGTTTTATCTGCTCTGAAAAAAATTCTTGCACTACTTAGTGAGAAATAAAGGAGTTCAAATTCCTAAGGGAGAAGATAAAGAAGAGAAGCATCAGCACATTGCAGAAATGAATTTGTAGACAGATACCAAGGGGATTTTTCAGGAGCATCTGAGGCAACTAGATTTCAGTATCTAAATCACTTACATGCTCTTGAAAAACCTTTCTTCTTTCATACCTTATTCACATGCACTTCACAAAGCAAATGTCAGCCTTTCCTTTAAAGGGCAATTTAATCAAAATAGCATCACTGCAATAAATTTGTTACTAATCTACTGAGGCTGAAAATGAGGTTTGTGGCAGCAGTGAGAACTCACAGCAACTTGCCCATGGAAAATCATGCAAGCCAGTAATTTAAACAACCACAACCTTGATCAGTTTATGAACAAGGTTCAGACATGTGGTTCTCTTAACAGAGGACTAAACATAGTGCACACCCCTGAGAATCATGAGAACATACAGACAGGGCTTTATCTATTTCAACAGCAGATACACTATTAAAGAATGCAATCACGGGCTGCATGAATTGCCAACTACAGATTTGTCCTGCAGCCTTCTCAAAGCAAGAGAGAGAAAGCACCACAACCACAGAGGAACCCTGAGCTGCTATGCTTCAAAATGCAAATGCATCTTTCCTCTGTTTGACAGCTAATGCATCACTCAATGCAGCAGCTCAGAATTAACACACAGGCAACTCTGAGGGTTATGTACAATCTTTTTATAAGAAATTTAACCAGAAGGTTCTTCTCTCCTATTTAGGCATTTAGAATTCAGCTGCATTATATTTCAAACTCCATGGGACAAAGAATTCCAATCAACCAGGTCTTCCTGCTCCACTCAAATATCACAAACACTGATGACATCCCCTTTGGATCACACACCGCAAGTGTTTATACTCTTTTTGCATCGTTGCTGTAGACAATACTTTGGGGTTTGCTCTTGATAAAGCTCCATTAGAAAACAGATATCTGATTGGTGACAAGTAAGTGCTGAACTAAACACAGAACAGATACTGTTACCAGAACAGGTAGCCAGGCCAATGCTGTACCTGTAAACAAACTTCCAGTCGCTTGTGGGTAAGGTTCATGGTTTGTAGTAGTTTTTCATCTTGATTAGTGGACTGCACGTTCTGTTGCTTTGCTACTGCTCTTATTTCCTTCACATACTTCTCTCTAACAGACTGGAACCAGTGCAGAGAATCAAACTCCTGGTATTGATCCAAAAGCTTCAGAATGTAAGCCACACCTAAATCATTAACAAACCATGTACCAAAGTCAACAGGCAATTTGCAAAACGTTTTGTGAACATCTTTAATGGATCAGCCTAAGCTGACAATTCCCACACAAATTTAATTTAAATTGCAATTAATTTAATTTAAATTAATCTATCAGGAAAAAAAATCAGAAAAAAGAAAAAGGTTCAATTTTTTAAACCCTCACAACTCTGAATATTTGCATTCCTTCTCATCTGGCCAAGATCGACAAGCTTTGAAAGAAATTTGCAATCACCAATATATGATAACACTGTCTGTTCCCATACACAGCTATTCATGCTCAGGAGATTCTGAACACAACCATAACCCTCAAATCCACTGTGCTAAAACCAAGAGAAAACAAATTTAAATTATGGCATTTTTAATTGTGGGAACAGACAAAGTATAAACAAATCTTTTCTCACAAATATCCATTATGTTGGCTTACCCAAAGGCTAATGAGTGTGCTGCAACTTACCCATGGCAAACCCATCATCAGTGAAAGCTGCTCCACTTTTGTTCTTCTTATTCAATTTCTCCTTGCAACTGATTGAATGCTCCACAAAATTGACAGTCTGAAAGAGTGAAAAGCTGTCTTGAAATCACAAAGAGAGACTCACAAATTTCATATGGCATTCACATACATGCTGCTACTTATGGATATAATGGTATGCCAAAAGCTACGCTAATTGTGTGGTGTGGCCCATCCTTAGGCAATTTTTTATGAAAACATCCTTTTTCTAGATTTTTTTTTGAAGAAAGTAAGTTAAGCTTTGGAAAATATGCGTAAGTAAAAAAGACAAAGGTAGATCTTAATGTTCACTGTTCTTGTCAGATTGTATTACTTCACATTCTCTTGGTGATTACTACAGGCAAACAAATGAACAAGTAAATAATTAAAATAGCCAAGGTTCCTGGAAAACTACTGTTTGTTATTTCACTCTGTTTAGAAAACAGTAGAAATATTTCAATAGTCTTAAAGTTACAATGATGTTGAACAATAGATTCAGATAGTAATGTCCAGTGACTGGTATGTGTTTGTATACACAATAACAACCCTTGAGACATGGAAATGTGAGTAAATTAACATCTTGAAAATGTATGATAGTTTCAAGTTTAACTACACTGAAATGCCTTTTTAAAACTAAAATGGATGGTATATTCCTGAAACTGTATTTCTGAAAAAAACCAACCTCTTCAGAAGAAAAGGAAGAAGAACAGAAGTATTTTTCATGAGTCTTTACTTTTCCTCACTTCTATGACATACCTGTCATCTCAGTCTTAAGTTTATGGCCCACTGACACTACTGAATTAGTTTCTAAAATGGGATGTTACACATCAACTTGTGTAGATCATTTTGGCCTTCAAACTGAACTGCTTCCAAATCCCCAGAATCCTGGACTCAAGTGTGCATCACCTCCATTTAGTTGGAATCTTTTTAACCAAAGCTTATTAGCAAGAGCAGGTACAACTGCAATGGAGAGGACCCCAGTTTTACTGCATTAGAACATGACATTAGAACAGTCTAAAGATACCCAAGATGATGAAAAACAGCAGACACATAAGGCAGCTAAAGAACATGTTTTAAACTCACTTGGCTTCTCCAAATTTTATTCAAGTAGAGGAAGAAATTTCTTAAGTTACCTTTTAAGTGCTAGTATATGAATTGACATAAATAAACAAGAACATGGCTTTGGACAACTTATCAACAAAACCACACTCAAAACAGTAACTGTGATCAGGGAAGAAAGTAAAATATGATAGTCAACAGTCTAATATACAAACCTGACCTGATAGATTTCTTTAAAATAAGTCCTGGTGCAATGCAAATACTCACCAGTGGGGGAACAATTATGTAGAAGTTCCGCAAATGCATATTCTTTGGACTGCGGAATTCCGGAGCAAATACATCCACAAGCATTTTGAAGTACTCTGTTCCTTCTGCAAAATTGCGAGTGAGGTCACTCAGCACAGAGTCCAACTGCCTGCAGAGGATAAACAATGCATTACCTGGTTTCTGCTGGATGTTTCTGTGCTTAGTCACTTCTTGGGATTACAACCCTCTCTTCCCCCACAGCCAATCTGAATCAAGTTTCTTGATTTAGTTTTCTCAAAAAAGGTCTATGAATAGAATATTTGCATCTTTTTTACCTGAGGCCCTGAACATTCTAAAACAGAAGTCAGACACATGGTGAGGAAAGCCTGTTAGCCTTTGAACGATGAGGATTTCATTAAGAAACCAGGTTCTAACCGTCTATTGGTATCAATACCATTTCACATTTTCAAAACAACTGCTTCTGTTTTCTGTGCTTCAAAGCAAATATTTTTGCATAAAGGCAGCTGAACTTTTAACACACACACACCCATACACACACACACACACGAAACTACTAGCTGCATTTATAAAGTTACAATTCCCTCATCCCATCCCTCCCCCAGACCTCAAAGGTATGATGTAAGTGTGTACCTTGCTGCTTTTTGTGTTTCTTCTGAGAGCCCTTCTTCTTTCACCAGCTCTTCAAAGTTAACAATATCTTCCAGATCAGGAACAAACCTGAAAACTTACTGTTTGTTAGGATTATGCTCAACCTTCTATGTTCACTGAGATATCTACATTAATTTATAAATTAGTTAATTTAATCTTCTGGGCCTAAACTACTTACTTTCAAGTTGTATCATATCTGCGGTACCATTTTCATCCAGGCACTATTAATCCCATTTCCAAACATATATACACCATTATTTGTACTTCTGCTCTTACTGGGCTACCATCTCCTCCCTCCATCTTTTGATGCCCTTAGTAACTCTAAGTTTACTGTTATTTGCCAGAAAACTATTTCTTACTATGTAAAAGACACTATGTTTTGATGACCTTCTATAAACACAGTCAATATCTATACAGAAAAAAAGCATCCAAGAAATACTTTTTCCAAGTTCCTCAAGGCTTGTATCATTTTTCCTTAATACATCCTTCAAGTGATTAACATCAGAAATTGTTGACTTAATTAAGGACTAAAGTCTTACATGTAGGTTCTATTAACTTTTTTGCAGTGTCTTTCCATAGAATTTGTTTTACTTTTAGTGGTCTATGGCAATGATTGTACAGTTCTGAATTCCAGCACTGTCTCATAATTTCACTTCAATGAAGGCATATAAATAGACCTTTTCAAAATTTATTTGGGATGGATAAGAGTATAGGAAATATCAACAAGAATAGGGAGCAAAGGAACGCAGAAGAATAAACAGAAAAATGAAATATTTGTGGAAATACCTAATTGCACTACTACAGCAGTGAAGTCCGCCAGATCTTATCATTCGTACATAGCCCATAGCATTGCCTTTAAAAACAAGAAAAAACAAAGAAGCAATTTGTAATTACACAAATACACACACCCTTCCTAGCTCCTATAAGCTCTGAAATAGTATTTAAGCTCAGTATATGGCCATTTTTTGAAACACATGAACTTAACAGTTCTATGCTTTTACTAGGAAATACATTCAATATGGACAACAGTCAGTTCCAATAACATAATGAAAAGAACAGAAAAGGGAACAGGAATCTATGCAAGCTGTAACTGTATTTTGTATTAAGGCATGCAAAGGCCATTTCTGTGTAATTAGATTGGAGCATTTATTTAGCATGGGCCACAAGTGAACTACTTTCCATCTGATTGAAATTAAATGTAGGTTCAGCTGAGCTAAAAGCTCAGTTAGTAGGTGATGAGGATCTCTTCCATTTAATAACATTTATAACATCTTAAGCAGCACTTCATACCAATTTGACTTATGAGTTGTCTGAACTGGTCAAGATAGCTCTGGCCATCCGGAGTTATTCCAAGTTTTCTGATGCCACGGTTGAATTTATCTGCTCTTTCAAAGGGATACTAGAAAAATATTTTGGAATAATTTGTAAGAATAATTACCTATCCTTAGGAAAAAAATTTAGTCATTGTATCAGTACAAGTCTATTTGCAATGTAGTCTTCACACCTAAATTATACACCTGCTTGTGTGTATTAATTCACAAAAGTCATTTGGCTGAGTCACTTCTTCAAGTTGAGAAGTGAAATAGAAATGTTACTGAGAATGAGAAAGTATTTGTAGAAGAAACAAGCACTTGACATACAAAAAAGCTGGCAGTCCATTTTACTAAATACGCTGCCCCTAATATTTTTGAGACATCAGTTTTCTAGCAGGGAAAATCAGACCCTCATCCCCAAATCCTGACACACTGGAATGAGTGCTACATGTTCACATCATTTTGGATTCGATTTAAAAAAGCTTACTATTCAAAATTGACAACTGTTAAGCACGATTTGGACCAGAAATTTAGAACCTCCAATAGATTACTACTCCATCAAATCATGCTTTTCAGGTCCCTGAGAGAATGACTTCAGCCAACCTCATATTTACCGAGCAGGCAGAATGAAACAAAGCCATCCTTGAATATGGACATCCACAAACTGCACTTTGCTAGGACACAAACTCTCGCTTTGTATGGAGCTACACATTTAAATAACAGGAGTGTTAAGGTTTGGTGCACCTTCAGTCACAAGAAAGTAGTGCTTCTTTTAGCAAAGTTACTCTCAAGCCTTCAAAAACTACTATACCTTGTGATCATTTTGATCCTTGATTTCCCTGAAGAATCTGATGTCTTTGATAAGCCTGGATTTGATATGTTCATCATACATGAACTGGCTAAAAATATAAAACTTTTTCCTCAAAAATTGGTAAGTGAAGTTCACCTAGAGGACAAGAAAAAACAAGTCAAATAAAGAAAGTTAGCAAAGTAACACATCGAACAGCCATCTCACAGTTTTCAGAAGATGCCTGAGTAACTTGTATTGTAAGTTCTCAACTTATTTTAATTTCACTGGTTTAAAAGAATAATGTAAACCATTTGCCTGGAAGAACCACTCTCTTTCAGGAAAGGCAGAGGGATGAAGGGACATGTTCACTATTTAACTATTTTACTATGATGTACCTTTTACAGCCATTAGTTTGTCTGGAATATCCTCTAACTGTCCTTTTGAAGCAACAAAAACATTTCAAGTTGAAATGGGCAGACATGCTCAACTTCCTTAATCAAGTCATGGAATCTGCATAACCTCCTGACACACGTTTTTCACTTGCTTAGTTTTCTAAAACACTTTTCCATGAGGCAGAAGTACATTTCTACCCTACATATCTGAATACTTCTCACATCTGCATAAATAACTATTCACATTTAGAAGTGAGTAAATCCACATCACCAGGAAAAGTGAATAACAGCATTTATTTGAGAAGCTGAAGTCCCCACTCTCAGAAGAATAGTTCAAGAAATCATTAAAACTTTATTTTTCTAATAATTTCCACTTTAAAAGTAATGACTTGAGAGTGGATTCAATATGTCAGCAAGTTTGTTTTTTTTTTAATAGGGCTGGAAGAACATAAAAAGAATATGGCAAAGAGGTAAAAGTTAAACAGCAGACTGGAAAGCACCTGAAAATACCTTTGGCACTGTATTGAGATTATTGCATTATTAAAACTGCATAACAAAATAAACTATTACAAGATGCATGATTTTGGAGGTTTTTGTTAACCATTAAAATAAAATAATCCAACAACAGTGCACAAGATACTCACTGTTGTGTTCATGATTCCTGTTCCATGAGTTCGAATTGAATTAGCAATGTGTCGGATATTGATGGTGTTCAAGTGTTTGTTATTACTTGTTCTTTCAATGAAGATCTGAGAGGCAAGGAGGGAAAAATAAAGTGAATTACTCAAAATTGGTTCCGTGACAAATTATCAATCAAGTAGCACATACCCTGTATCTGAAAGCAGCTGATAACTGGTCATTAGGGAAAGAACTGAGGAAATACAGCACGCATAAACTTTATCTGGTGGGTTCTTTCAATTTCTACTAAGCTGTGACTCAACAATTCCAAGGCAGATGCTCCACTCAGACTCCCATATTTACTGAGACGATATCCTACATTAAGTGGTCTAAACTCTTTTGGCACCTTTTTGTACTTTTGGCCCCACTATTTACCATGGCAACAAGTTCCACTACTGAATTATGTGCTGTGAGAAAAAGTTATTTCCTTTTCTTTAAGGAAGATGCTCATTTTTGTAGTGGGTCCCTCACTCTTACATTGTGAGAAGCCCCAAAGGTTTGTTCCCTGAAGCTGTTTCTCCATGTCATTCACTGCTTCATCTCTCCAATAACCCATTTTCAGATACCCACTTCGTAAGTTCAAAACTCACATACTTAGTACATCCTCATAGAGCAGCCAATTATCCTTGTTGCCTTCTAGATTAATTGGAAAATTGACACGGAGTGATTCTACTGGCACATCACATCCAAAATATGCTTACACAACATTCTCAAAGACCGAACTACAGCATCCCCAAAGATGTTTTGCCAGAGCAGCAATAGCTATTTTACAGCTTGTATGTTCAGCCTCTGGGTTTTTCTTATAAGTATACTACTCTGCATTTCTTAATCCCTTCTAACTGGAGACAAATGCTGGGAAAAGTATGGGATTTACCTTACCTGATTATTCAGATTGTAGAGGTAGCGGGATACAAAAACATGGATATTTCTCATGATTTCCAAAACATCCAGACCCTGAAACAATATTATTTATTGAGAATTACTATGATAAAACTCAAGAACTACTGGCATGTCTAATCACTAAGGTGCAGAAATACTATCTCTGTAGTTACTTGAAAGTGTTTTAGAAAGCAAAGTTCTCCTTTGCAAAACTAAGAATCTCCTAACAATTTTTGTTCAGTGTCGTAAGATAATGCTTAGAGCAGAAAAAAAAGCAGCTCAGCTCATATTTTAACATTTACACTCCTGACTGTTTCTTTCCAGCTTCCTCAGAAAGTAAGGAATTCCTCAGTCTATTCCACAAGGCCAAATTAAAAAAAAAAACCAAACAAAAATTTTAATTTTGCTGCTCTCAGATTAAAAAAAAATGGAATCTTGCCTTAGAGATTTCTACAGACATATGGGTGCCTACAGAGACATAAGCACTAGCTACTTTTTTATATTGTTTTGCCCAATCTGTCTGGAAGACTGAAGTTTTGCTATTTACAATATAAATCTCACAATTATTTGGCCTAAAGGTGTCCCCTAATTATCAATGTCCATAGAAAGGACTTAATTTATATACCTTATTTCCAGTTGTGCCATGGATTTTATCACTATTTTGCTGGGGCTGGGGGGTTGTGGAGTGTGAGATGTCTTTGTTTCAAAGTAAAGCTTATACCAGAATGAATGTTCTGAAACCAATGTTGTGAAGTCATTTAACTCTTTTTACAATGTGCTGACCAAATATTGTCAATAGAAACCCAAAACTGGAATCAGAAACTGATCTACAGCACTTTTGTACTAAAAAGCACCTAGGAGTTCTTAGTTCTACTCTCTCCTTCCACTTAGGAAGACACAGCCACCATGAACATTAGAAAAAAAGGGGCTGTATTTCTACAAGCTTTCACCAATGTGCTAATCCCAGGGAGGGAATGAAGCTAACTGCCAAAGTGTCCAAGATACTAAAATTCTTAAAGGAAAGTCTTCAGAAATATGCCATTTGTAGACCCTGTAAAAGTGAATATGTTCACCATTAATTTGATGACACTCCAACTTTATTCTGTATGTAACCACATTTAGCAGTTTTGAGTAAGCTCTAAGTCACTCTCCTATTAATCTCTGCACAGATGTCCCAAACAGCTTCAATGTCCAGCCTGTGAAATAGTTTCATCTCAATGATCACTGTGGAGAATTCGCTGAGAAATAAACAATAAACCAAGGAAAAGACACACCATTCAAAAGTCGTTCCAGATTGTGAGAGTTGTATTCCAGATGCACTGTTTGCCAAATTGCTGACACTGAATTTTCAAGAAAACATTCTTTGACTTGGCATACTTGAGTCATTTCATTAAACCTTATGTTAAAAAAATGAATGATACAAGACCAACAAGAAATTAACTGATATCAGTGTGATCTCCAAAAGGAGGTTAAGATCCTGTCTCATAAGTCAAGCAGAAATCAAACGTCATTTTTTCCAAACAGTTCTCTGCTCTTGGGTACTTTAATTTCAATGACTCAGTCCTTTGAATAGCTGGCTAGTATGACAGTGGAATGGAACAAATAATACTCTGGGCACAGTACCTGTTCCAGGGTCTGGCTGGGAAGATGTGCCTCAGTCATACTTAAACCATAGCGCTGAGTTGCCAGGTTTCTCATTTCACTGTAGGTGGCCCAGTCATGAAGAGCTACTGTTGTTAAGTTGTAGAAAGTCTTGTCCAAATAGTGAGTTACGTGTGCTGTAAACACATAAAAGGATGAACTAATATAATATTACCTATTTACTTAGGGAAGTGTGGAAAAAAGTGAAAAGATATACTAAGCCAAAGTGTAACAGAGATGAAAATAATAGAACCAAGAAAACATGTAACTCCTCACCTTTTATGTCAATGAATCGATTGAAAAAACGTATGGGGTTCAGAAAGAAGAAGTGAGCCAGATCCTTCATGCCAACTCTGAAGGGGTTTCTGTCATCCAGCTTTAAGTGTGTATGAACTGATAAGCGTAGATCCTTTTCTATCTCTTTACACAATTTGTCCAGCAAGTGCTATTAAGGAAATTTAAAAAAAACCCAAAACAACAAAAAAGTCATGTTCAGTGTCCACTCACAATGCTGTGTTAGCAGAATAAACATTTCTCTCCACAGATACATAAAAAACTGATTAAACTAGTGAAAACAACTTTGCTTTGGCAAAGCCACACAAATCAAAGTGAATCAGTACTTGGGAACCAGAAGGGTACTTATTTCCTGTGTTCTTGTTCTAGTACACTATAGCAAGAAAAAGCTACACAGCTCAGAAAATGCATAGGTTTAACTACCTAATGCCATTGTTTACATGACTAAAATCTCCACATAGGAGTTTAACACATTTTAAACTTGAGTTACTCTCACTTCTCATCTTAAGGGGAACTAGGCTGAGAGCTGCCTATCTAAATAGTTAAGACCTATACAGTGAGGAAGAGTCTTGCAATAAGCAATTTGGCCTGATTATCTGAAGAATACGTAGTGTTTGGTTTTGAATTAGACAAATATAAAGAGGGGTTCAAAGGTTAAAAACTAGGACTTGCAAAATCCAAATTTTTATGTTCTCCCTGTCAAACCTCCTTCATATTTCTAGATAATGATTCACTCAAGAGGCCATCTACATTTGCAGACTCTTGCCTACTAAAAGCCATAGATGCTAAGAACAGTAGTGCTTATTTTAGGTACTCATTCAAGCAGAAGCTAATCTGACAAAAGGCGCTGCTCTGTGTAGTCAAATCTAACTGAGGTTTTGATAACTTGTGTGATTTAGAGAGCAGTATTTCCATGTTCCCAGCCAACAGAGACACCATTAGCATTAACAACAGGTCTTAAGCAACCAAAATCGTCAGCCAAACCAATCACTTCTTATTTATTAAAATACTTCATGCCAATCTCAAGTTCTCTGTGCTCTTTTTATAGATCATATCAGGGTTGGTACAACAGATGCTTGCTTCCAAAGACATTCCAAGCATAGCGGGGTCTTTAATTTCCAATCACAACAAATTACCTCATTGAGCACTTCCATGATCTCTTTGTCATAGCATTCCAGAAGCACCTCATAAGATTCCAGGTGTCTTGCATTCATCATAGCAGGTACACAGTCCCGCAGGGCACTAAACATGTACTGAAAAAACATATCATGCTCAACCGGCTGACAGACATCACCAGCATCTCAAAAAGTGTTCAAAGCTAACAAAAATCAAAATCACTAGTCTTCCCATTTTTATTAAAAATGGACTTCAAATACCCTACTCAAGTTTCCTGTCCTTAATTGTACATCTGAAATATTCAGTTGCTACTGATCCGTTGACTGGAAAATCATAATTATTAGCTATTTCATCAGAAATTATTTGCACTATATTAATTTCAGTACTGTAACTGACCATGGCATGTACAACCCTAGAAAGGATGATTGATTTTTATCAGAATTATCATGCCAAAGCCAATACATAATATTTCAACGAGGGGAAGAGAGACCAGGGGTGGAAAAAGCTGCAGGACAACTATCCCACACAGAATCACTGAACATAGTAATATGTGCTTTAGAAATGTGTAACCACAATGAGGAACCAAGGTTTTTTCAAGTTTGGCAAAACCTCCTCATTTCAAATTAAATTTAAATTTTAAATTAGAATGAAAAGAGGAACAAAGAGACAGACAGACACAACAGAGCCCCAGAGTTAACAGTGGCAACTCATGATTTTTAGAGCAATGTAACAGACACACTCAGATTCAGAACAAAGATGGCTTCTACAACCTCCAGACTAAGAAGGAATTTCTGCCTCAATAGTTGCCTGGGTTTGTTTGGGTTTTTTGAGCTTTTCCTTTAAGAGTTTCAGTCTAAGCTTTACCCTCTTCATGTGAATCTCTCCCACAACAGTGACTTGTTGCTAACATTATTACTTACATGTAGTCTAGCAGAATCAACTGCATTTTCATACACATCATCTAAATAGATTGGAAAGACTGCTCGATGCCAGTATAAGAAACAACAGTTGCATTGTGCTCGAACTCTAGAACATAAGATTACTTATTAGACACAGATCTGGAAGATATTTAGTGTGTTTAAAGAAAACTGCTTTTCAAGCTGAAGATTTACACACTTTAATGTTACAGATGCACTGTCCTTCAAAAGAAAGTTCTTTACTAAGGAACGTTTTATTTCTTGTTTCCCAGTATCCTATTCATAAACAAAAGGTACCTGCTTTAGAAAAAAGGTTTGCTAAGTCTCTGAAAGACTTAAATCTTACATTACAGCAAAACCCTAAATAACTACTTTTTTATTACATGCAATGAGTAGCCTTGAGGTCAAACAGATCTTCTAAGTTTCTCCTGCAAGCCAAAGGAGAAACAGGCCTGTCCTGATACAACCTGTGCACACTTTTCTCACGAATTTATCTAATGAGTCATCCACCGAAGGTGTTTGTCTCTCTCTCCATAAGTTATGTACGGAACCCAGATATTCACCTGGCTTTCAAATGGCCAACATTATGTACCTTGAGTGTCCACTGAAATTACAGCAGCAGTAAAACATGGTGTCAAGTGTGAGCTAACAGCCTGATCTCACAAATAAACTGGTTCTAATTCAAAAATGTTGGGTTTGGGTTTAGAGGTTCAGCTTATCAGAAAGCCAAGTCATCCAAGGAAGTGACAGAATTTCTGAACAATCGGAGAAGTGAAATACCTAATGGGCAACAGTTAGGTAAAATATAACTTGCCCAAACACCAGTGAGCTTCAGGCTTAACTCTGAAATTCTTTCTGTCCATCCCTGGTCTACAAAACATGTGAAAGTCACCACCAGCACGCAGCAACCAGATTTTGCCATTCACACAGTGAAGATCCAGCTCCCCTAGAGACCCTATGCTGTCTTCTATATTCTACCTGGCACTGCTTACCGCTCTGTAAGTTCACTGATCAAGTCTAGTTTTTTCAGAACTAACTGGAGGGGAATGAGTTCTTCATCTTTAAAGGTTTTCTGTGAAAAAGAAGAAAAATAAAAAAAAGGGGAAAAAAAATAAACACAAGATCACAAGATTATATTCCTTTATAAGACACTACACCAAACAAGTAAAAGGCTGGAACAATCATTGCACTTACCATCTGTGTTCCCACACTTAGTGCAAGGGAAACAATCAGTCGCCTCTGTTTTGTACTTGGCCCATTGAGGGTGTTCTCAGCCAACACCAAAGCAGAGAGGACATCCAGGCGCTGCTCACTGTACTTTTTATCAGAAATTACTCTTTTCTTGATGACAGAAAGACACAGAAATTCAGAGTAAAGTTACTTAAGTCCAAAAGGAACAGCTTACTACTTCTTTCCAAAGCGTGTCAGAAACTGAGTATTTCTGCAAACAAAGTATGTTTTGGGAACAGAGCTAACTGAATCCAGATGAACTCACTCTGTCAATTCAGCTGATATTACCAATCTATACACTTGGAATATGTGCAGTTCAACATGAACACAGGTCCTACAGCATCCAAACACTGTGCAAGCTGCATGTAACTGCATGCCAATTTTAGTTCTAAGAACATGTAATTTAAATTTTTAATCAGCAACTCCCTGTTGTTGGTAATGAAATCCACAAGGCACTCATGGTAATAACAGCTTGCAATTTTCTACAAATTCTGATTTACCAGAAAGATTAAGTGCAAACACATTTGCATGAACAAATGAAGGGAATCAAGTCTTCTGGCTAAGAAATTGAAGTCAAAGATGTATTTGTGAGTAGCAGTGTAACTCAGAAGAGGTACAGTTTCATGAAAGAGTTAAAGGAAATGTCTTCTGATGCTATGAAAGTGTGTTCAACAGGACGCTCCCAACCTCACCTGCCATATGCCTTGGACCTTGCACCACTTAGAAACAAAGTGGAGCAGACAAAGACTAGTATTATTGGATCACTCTACTTAACAACATTTGTCTTTTACATATTTTCTGATAAGCAAAATATCAAGAACTGTCTGCATATGTGTTCTCTTTAATATGCTTCAATGCACAAATCTTAGCACATTTCTATGCATTTAGAAATAATTGTAATTACAGACATAATATGAAAAGGTTATGAATGTTACTAAACATATGTGAACTTTTTGAGGAAACTGTTTTTCTTTGTAGCTTTGAAGCCTGGAATGTCTTCTGTTCACGCTACTCCTCACACATACATACATAAATAAATTTTTTAAAAGTACAACTTTTTTCTTTTTTTTTTTTAATTATCCTAGAAAATACAGAGATGCCAGATATATAAATTGAGATTGCAGCCAAATAAATGGGAAATTTAATAGCTGCATTGATAACAATAGCATATGTCCTTTGTCATTCCACTACTGAATGTGATGAAACAACAAAAACAATCCGTAACACATTAGAACAGGAATACTAAAAACCTCTTTTTCCCCTTTGTGCCGAAATTCAAGATGATAAGCAAAAGGAGCCAATTTATGCCACAATGAAATAGTGACTTTATGCCCATATTAGACTCCTGTAAGCCATCATGTACTGCCATTTTCTCAAGCAGGCAAAGATTTCAATAACAGCCTGTTTGCTTAGACCTGCAGCAGTTTGCTTTACAAATGTGCATCAGAAAAGAGGTAAGCAAAGGTCAGTTTGTGAAAATCACTAGAAATAAAAACTAAAAAGAGTACAAAAGGAAGATGACAAGAAATGCAGCAGTTTAGAGTAAGAGGGGAACCATTCTTCATCAAAAAACAGATAACCAATGATGCCATACAGTTTTCTAGGATAAAGCTCTGAACAACTGGAAAGGTTTTATGTATCTGTGGATTATGATAGAGCATTACACTAAAGATCTTGAAAAAATATGAAAAATAATTTAAAATGAATTTTTTTAAAGACAGATAGGAAGACGAGTTATTACAACTTGGATTACATACCTTGGCTACAGAAATAGAGTGAAGAGCCTGATACTGCAGATGCTGAGTGATGTGTGTCACAGAGTCTGCCACAACCATACTTCTTCGGTAAAACATGTGTTCTATTGCCTGAAGTCAGTGCCAAAACACAACAGTTCATGTAGTTACTGAAATTGTTGCCTTTATAATCTGGTTTTATGCTGGGTGACTCACCCACACTGCAAACACAGACTCTTTCCACTTTGCAATGTACTGTTAACAGCAGTTGCAATTAACCCTTAGAAACTGAGAAAATCAAACTACTCAGGAGCATGAACAAGTTTCTAAGGAGTCATCCAGCTGGTGAGCAGCTTGGCAGAGAAGGACCTGGGCACCAAGTTGAATGTGAGGCAGCAACATGCCCTTGGCACGAAGACAACTAATGGTAGTTTTGGCTGCATTAGACAACATTTTGCTGGCAGGGTGAGGGAGGTGACCCTTCCCCTCTACTCAACACTGGTGGCTACATCTGGAATGCTGAGTCAAGGTCTGGGCTCCAAAGACAAGAGAGACATAGACACAAAGAAGAGAGTCCAGACAAGGACCATGAAGACAATTAACAGACTGGAGCATCTTGTATATGAGGAAAGGCTGGGAGAGCTGGGACTGCTCAGTTCAGAGAAGAAAAGGCTTGGAGGGTGATCATATTGTTGTATATAAATGCCTGAAGGGAGGGTGCAAAGAAGATGGAGCCAGACTTTTCAGAGATCCCCAGTGACAGGACAAAGGCCAATGCCATAAACTGAACATGGGGAGTTCCCCCTGAATGTCACAAAACACTTTCTTACTGTGAGGGTAACCAAGCACTGGCACAGGTTGGTTTCCTAAGAAGGTTGTGGAGTCTCCATTCTTGGAGATATTCAAAAACTACCTGGACACAGTTCTGGACAAATGGCTCTAGGAGGCCCTGCTTGAGCAGGGTTAGGTTGGACCAGATGACCTTTGGAGATCCCCTCCAACCTCAATCATTCTGTGACATCAACTAAGGAAACCAGTTAGAAGTTACAGGGTTGGGGTGGGGGGAGGAAAATCAATCCTAGCCTCCCAAATCTCCTGTTCTCTACCCAAACCAGTCTTGAACAAGAAGCCATCCATTCAAGACCCTTTCCCACCTCTTTTTTTTCTTTTTTAATATGGGATGTGTGATCAACGTTCTTTCTAATGTCCTACATGGAATAAAGTTTTCATACAGTGACCCACCTTCAGAAGTTCCACAAGTCTGCAAAGGGCTTTCACTGAGGTTTTGGTCATAGGTTTTTGCATTGACATGTAAAGATTCATTGTAGTTTTCACGATGGTGCTAAGACTGTATGCATAAAGAAAACCCTAAAAATAAAATGAAGACAAGGGGAGAAAAGGAAATTATAGTATTTCCATGAGTCAGTCAAATAAGTCCTCTCTGTTTTGTTTCATTCATGACAGACAGCTAATTTTTGCCTCTGCACACTGAAGGGTCTACCACTCCACTCAAATAAGCAAGCATCCCAAAACTGAATGAGACCCTTTCATTAGCAGACATATGAAACTGCCTATGATTCATTAGATCATCCGATTAACTTCCTCTAAAGCCATTAAAATTAAACATAGGTTAGTCAATTAATTAATCACAGAGCCTCAAAGGTGTAATAATTTCAGACCTACTGCAAACCAATCCACCAAACAATTTCCATCCCCCCAAAAACCATTCTATCTCAAAAATAATCTAAGTTTTCCAGATTCTGTGGAATAAATACACTGACAGTATTTATACAGTTTTACACTTTCTAAATAGGAATGTCCATCCCATAATAAAGGAACCAATCATTTCTACATCAATATATGCTAAGCTTTTAAATACAACATTGATTATATACAACATGACAAAAATGCTACTAAACTTATTTAAAAGAAAAAGTAGGAACAATAACAAAATATTAGGAAAAGACAGCAAGTGTTGCAGGAAACTCAATTCAGCATGGAGGAAAATTTAAAGTCCACTGCAAATAATCCCAGTGTAAAACCCACAGATCCTAGTATATGTATGTCTTTAGCTAAGGAAGATTCAGGATCATGCTTCTTTCACACATCAATTCTCATCAAATTTCTATCAGGCAGACAGATACATATAAAGCTAGCAAAAAATAAATTCAGAAATAAGATGCATCTTACATTAAGACTACATGCTGTTAGTAGGCCAAAAGAAAAGCAGCTGTCTTGGAACAGAGTAAGATTCTTGGAAAGTACCATCACTAGGCAAATCACAGTGAAACACAAAACCTTTACTGGGAGTATGTACTGTCCTGAACAAAACTAAATTAGACACTGGTTTGGTCCAACTTAAGTTCCTTATCACTCAAAAGGGAAAAATCCCAAAACTTTCCCTATAGAGAAAATGAAGCTTTCATGATTTCCTAAGTCAAGACAAAAAGCCAAAATTTTAGCTGCTGAGTAGTCAGATTCCCTTTCCCCACAACACCTTTTGCAGATTTACTTAAAGAATATCTACTGGGCCTTAAAAGTTCCATTAGAATTCCCACACTGTCAATTAACACACCAAAGACCACAGAACTCTTGTGATTTCTTTTTTACATTCAACAACTTGCATCAGAACCAGTTTGCTGCATCACCACATTTAAAAGACTGCACACCTGGATGAAGACGTTGCAGCGGTTAGAAAGATCTTCAGAAAACTTGGTCATGCGTTGCTCCTTTGACAAGATGGATTCCATTTTTGTCATCCACGAGCTCACAAAAACATAGTATGACTGCATATCTCTGGGGAAGGAAACAAAGAATGCTGCTCACTTCAAATATGAACAGTATGAAGATTTTCTTTTCTCTTTCCAAAACTTAAATTCTTCCAAGGGAAATATGTTAAATCTTCAGTCCCCAAAATACCAACTCATCATTCCCAAAAGTAACAGAACTGCATCCTCATTTACATTTTAATTAGAATTAGCCTGCCAATTATATGCGTACAATGAGTCAAAAATCATCTTTCAAGAGAACAAACAGCCCTCTTAGCAGTATATATACCACACTTCCTTAAATTAAAACAGTAAGTAAAACTGTTAGAAAGTGCTTTTAAAGAGTAGACAAAAAAGTCCAACACTGGTGTTAAGTTTTTTCATCCAAGTTTGAATTCTGTTGTATTACACACACACACGAACATAACTCGTCATTACACCAATGCCAGACTGGACTGCTCTTAAGTAATACTTCCACAGAAGTTTATCTGCTTGAATTACAATAGTTTTAATTAAACATTTAAATAGAGTTCACTTTTATAAACTCTTTTTCCATACTATCAAATTGTGACACTGCAATACAACGTATTGCAGCAATTGTAGCAGGATCATACTCAGGTCATTGATTCTGTTACCAAAAGCTACACTTTAAAGAGTATTCTTATTTAATGCAATAGTGCAATTATCAAAAACAGTGCAAGGATTTGTAAAAGAGCAAGAAAAAGTTACTTGTACTATTTAAATCAGCAGATGAAAAGTCTGGATTTTGTTGCAGTATCGTCAAAACTGTGTGTACAAAGTAGGGCAACAAAGCTGGTGAAGGGTGTAGAGCAGAAGTTCTCTGAGGGAGCTGGGGTTGTTCAGCCTGGAGAAAAGGAGGCTCAGGGAAGACCTCACCGCCCTCCACAACTGCCCAAAAGGAGATTTTAGCGAGGTGATGGTCAGTCTCTTCTCCCAAGTACCAGGACAAGAGGAAATGGCCCCAAGTTGCACCAGGGAGGTTTAGACTGGATATTAGGAAAATTTCTTCACCAAAAGGGTTGTCAAGCACTGGAAGAGGCTGTCCAGGGAAAGGGTTGAGTCACCATCCCTGTAGGTGTTTAAAAGCCACATAGAGGTAGCAAGTGGGGGTGTGGTTTAGTGGTGGACTGAGCAGTAATTAGGTTAATGGTTGGACTTGATGATCTTAGAGGTCTTTTCCAAGCTAAGTGATTCTCTGATTCTGTGAAATGTCTGGTTTTTTCTCAACTTCTTAATCTTAAGACTTGTACCACTGCACAAGACCAGATGCAAAGCAGCAGTACAATTATGCCCTATCCAGAAATTAAAGCCCAGAAAAGAATGAATCAGAGCTCTCAAATCTTTCTGGCGATATAGGACACAATCAGGAAGAGATGAATTGAATAAAGGCAGCAGAGAAAATAATCTGTCAGAGAATCATGTAGGCACAGAGTTGCTTTTCCCTCTTCCCTCCTCCCCTCCAATTTAGTTCTGCCAGCTTGCTTAAAGAGTTGGAAGACAACATGAAAAATTTAAGTTTTACTGCTATTCCACAGACCCCAGTTTCCACTTTCTCGTTTTGGTTTGAAATATAAACAGAAACTTTAGCCTTGTTATCTTCCTATGCAGTACAGTTGTTCTTAACAACTAAAAAAATTCCATCTTATCTTCAGCATATTTTAGAAGGGAAGAACGTGAGCTGCAAACTCCATGGAGAGCACAAAACTAAAGAAGCTTTTTTCAAATACAGATAATTTCAAAGATAATTAAACAAGCAATAAAAATAGTCACAAAGAAAGAAATGCTTGCAAAGAAAGTATCACCACCAAGCAGAGAAAACTCATTTATAGGCCTACTAGCAACTTACCTCCATAAACACATAGAAAGCAGAGGGTGCTAATTGAAAACAGAGCAGGTCAGGTTACTAGACACTAGTTTAAAATAAAAAGGAATTTGAAAGTGTGGAAATAAAAGTAACCAAAACAAATATTTAGAACTGCCAGGAACATTGTTATTTTGGTGTCATAATACACATTTTTCTGAAAGCATGACATGAAAAGCAGTTTAGTTTTGACCAAAAGTTTTTGCAGCAACACTTACACATGAGCACATTGCTGCAGTGGAGAACAGGTGACTAACAGCACTGAGCAACACTACACAACAGGCTAGTGCACTGAATGAAGAAACCCAGAAACCCATAGTTTATAAACTATTTGCCCAACAGCATCATGAAGCAGTATTTAGGAAGCATACTTGGTAAGTGACTGTGCCCTTTGCTGTAGAAAGTTCTCCCTTTGCATTTTAACTGCATGAATACTTTTCTTGTCCAGAAGTTTGGCAGCAGATGGTATCTTGTGAATTAGAAAGTTGTCAGCAAACCAGATAATGTTAGCTGTTAATGTAATGGCTGGCACCTGTGAAAAAAAAAAAAAGGGGGGGAAATACTAGCAAGTAGCAATAGACATCATTAACTACAGAAATACTATGCCAGGATGCATGGTTTTTATGCCTCTTTTAAGCCAAAACACACAGTTCAATTTATTTCTGCATAACTGTTTCCTGCAAAGTATTACATTCATGTAAAAAAAGCTTCTTCCCTAGAAGTTCACTAAAGACACCACAGGCAAAGTTATCACTACTCTCAGTGACTCTAAACAGTATTAGACAATTTAATAATTTCTTAATACCATCCAATATTAAAAAGCCCCAATCACCTTTGGACTTAGCGGTCTTCCAAAAGACACGTTTATAGCCAAGATCTAAACCTAGAGCATTTATTCAGTAGCAGAGTACTCATAACTCAGTTTTTTGTCCTCAGTACCACATTAATTTTGAGAAGAAACATTTTAATGGTAATTTCAAGTTATTTTAGAACCATCCTTGGAAGAAAATGGCAGGGGGCAGGGAGTTATAAAATGTAGAAAATTCTTATTTCTGCTTTCTCACTTTTTTTTTTAAATTTGTGTATTCTTTGTTTTCCCAAGTCTGTGCTATGCTATTCAACTAAGAAAATTATCTCCTCCATAACTGAAGATTTATTTCCCCCCTTAATTATTGACAAAAGAATAAAGCATTCACCTTTTTACAGACATCCAACAATGACTTGTAAAATTTCTTGTCTACGGTCCGAAAAATCTGAAAATGCAGTACAAAGAGGCCACAGATACCCACATATTTATCTCTCTGGTCAATTTCTGAAGGTTCACCTGCAGAGATACACCTTTTGTTAAGTTTACTCCCAGACAAAAAGTACAATTTTAGAAACAGAGAAGCTAGAAGGAAAAGCATGAGTTGCATTACCAAGTTTGGCTTCAACACTTGCAAAAGCTGTACGGAGAGTATGAGCAAATTCTTCAGCAAATGTGCTGTTCTTCGACACTGACACTCCACCGTTTAAGGAATCAAATTGTTGCTCTATACAGGCCTGAGCAAAAAGGGGAAAAAAGCATAACGATAATGTCATGAATTTTGGACCCCAAAAGAGTGATTTTCAAGAGAAGAATACTGGAAGAGCAGACTGATTTAAGACTAACCTGAAGTAGGTCAAGCTTCTACAACATACAGAGTTTTAACTAAGCTTTTAAGTTATTAGTATAATAACCGGAAATACTAAAAAACGCTCACACCTGACATTCAAAACTCCATTTTATTTATTTCCCATCTCCCTTAAGGAGCATTTATAAAGAAAATATTTGATGTGCTAACGCTAAGAAATGAGATGCATATTTTTATTATTACACTTTCATCATTATCATGGCTAGGCTTCACAAACAAAGACTTAGGAAGGGCACTCCCCACACTTGTTACAGGCATGCTGGTGGCTAAAAAAGTCAATGTGGGATAGGCAAGTCTGGTCACAAAAGGCACAGCAGAAAGTCTCCTTAGGTGATATTGGCGAGGAACGGTTCTTTCTGCGTTGTCTTTTCTCCTCCAGACTGACTCTGCGTGCGTTCTCAAAGGAAACAGCAGCGTCGTGAACGGTGTTTCCATGAATCCTGATTGGAGGCCAGAGTGGACCATTGGTGGCAGTCAATAAGGCCAAGGCTAAGGTGTTGTTTCAGGGAGTCCTTGTATCTCTTTTTCGGGGCTCCTCTCTTCGCAGCAGCCGGTGGCAAGTTCACCAGAGAGCACAGTCTTAGGTAGGCAGTGATCCTCCATCCTGGAGACGTGCCCTGCCCAGCGCAGCTGCGTTCTCATCAGCATGGCCTTGATACTGGTGACCCCTGCCTGTTCAAGGACAGACACACTGGTCACGTAATCGGACCAGTGGATGTTTAGGATTGAATGGAGGCAGCACGGATGGAAGCGTTCAAGGAGCCCCAGGTGGTGGCAGTAGATGACCCATCGATCAGACTCATATAAGAGTAGACACAGAGTGGCTCTGTAGACACTGATCTTTGTACTTTTCTTTGGGTGTTTATTGGACCAGACTCTTTTATGGAGTTTTTTGAAAGCTCTGTATGCCTTTGCTAGCCTGTTGTCTATCTCTTTGTCAATCTTACTGTCTGAGGAAATGATACTTCCCAGATAGGTGAACTGCTGGACTGACTTGAGCTCTGATTCCCCTATGGTGATGTGGGGATGATGGAAGACTTCCTGAGGTGCAGGTTGGCAGAAACTTCTGTCTTCTTCAAGCTGACTTCCAGCCCAAAAACCTCAGCAGCCTCTGCAAAGTAGAATGTTAAGAGTTGCAGAGCTGCTTCTGTGTGATCAACGAGGGTGGCATCATCAGCAAAAAGCAGCTCACAGACAAGGTGATTCAGGGTTTTGGTGTGGGCCTTCAGTCGCCTTAGGTTGAATAGGCTTCCATCAGTATGATATCAGATGTAGATGCCATTTTCTTCATCGAGGTCTGCTGTGGCTCTTTGGACCATCATGCTGAAGAAGATTGTGAATAGAGTTGGTGCAAAAACGCAACCTTGTTTCACAGCACTGGTTATTGGAAAGGGCTCAGAGAGTACATCGCCATGTCTGACTTGTCCACACTGATCCTCACGTAGCAGGATGATCATTTTGAGGAACTTGGGGGGACACCCTAAACATTCCAAGATGTGCCACAGGTCTTTTCTGCTCACAGTGTCAAAAGCTTTGGTGAGGTCAATGAAAGTTACAAAGAGACCTTTATTCTGTTCCCTACACTGAACAAACACCATGTCTGTGGTGCTCCTATTGGCTCTGAAACCACATTGGCTTTCAGGTGGAGGTTCTTCTGCGATAGTGGGTACTAATCTGTTCCAAAGTATTCTTGTTTAGGTAAAGGGTAAAACCCTTGCAAGATTATCATGCGAGTGGCTTGTAGGATGTGATCTCTGATCTTGTAGCATTAAATCACACACTACTGCTCATGGCTTTAAAAAGCTACACAATAGTAAAAAATAGAGACACATTTCGTACTTTCTAAAGATATTAGAAAAGTCTTTAATAGAACTGCATTTGAGCATTATTTTAATGTATTTTTGTTAAGAGGCATTTACAGCACAGTAGGGGAAACTTCCTGAATGAATACCAGTCAAATCCTACTGATGAAAGATTAATGTAGTCAAACTGTGCTTAACTATTTACCTACAATTTCCCTTTTGAAGGCTTTTACAGAACAAATCCTTCTTCCCTATGCCATTGTAATTGCAAGACCTGAGCAACTGACTCTGCTTTGACCAATTTCAGCAACACTATCCTCTGCCCACTGTGCCACTACCTCCAATTTCAATGTCTTAAACACACACCTTCCTAAAAAATGATAGCTTCTTGTATGAACACATTTAGGCTAACTGTACTGAAAGTGTAATAATCCTTCTCATCCACCTGTGCACTTACATATTTCAGGGATATGTACCACTGAAGCAGTTCCTAATGACACCTGATCTCATTCCTAGGAATGAGATGTCACACAACATATTTTTGAGATTACTGAGGAGACTAATTAATTTTCAGCAAAAATGAAGTGGATCTATGATATGTAAGCCTGCTCACTATTATGTGGACAAAAACAGACTTCCTGTTAATACAGAGTCCTAATGCGAAGCTGTCTGTGTTTCTCTAATTCAGCAAAACAGTCAGCATTTCCTGCTACCATTCAAAGCTTGGCACAGCTCAAGCACATGAAATGAGCAAGGAAGGATGTTACAACAGACCCTTTTTTGCCTCCCATGCACAGATTCAAGTGCCAAATTCACACATCACAGTAACAGGAACAAAACCAAAATACAAACAAACAAACCATTCTAAAACAAGGGTTGTTTTCATGTAAGTTTCCCCTGTTATACTGGGGAACATTAATTTCATTACCTGAAATATCATTCCTTCAAGTAACTGGCATTCCAGTTTTAACAGCAGTTTTTCAAATGGCTTTAGTTTATCTTCCTGAATCCCAAACTTGGAAGGGTTGTGATGGACAGACTTTAGCAGCCTGTAAGAAATAGGTGTGGAACATATACATACAAGACAATTAAAACACAGTCACAGTTTTATCACATCCTGCACTATTTTGATAATAAATTTTGATTGCCCACACCTGCTGCCCTTAGCAGCAACTCCAAAATTAAAAAAACACAAACCAACAAAAACCCCACAAAACCCCACTAGGTCTGTACAAGCAATTTTCACTTGACTAACTCCCACTTAATTTAGGATTTCAAGGCAACAGTTATAATTTCACTAATTTAACTACTTTTATAATTGTTGACTCTTCAGCTTTTACTTAAGATAACATTCTTTCTTAAATCTGCATGCCCATCCCCATGATCAGTATAGACAGGTGTAGTCTTAGATCAGTTCTGTACACAACTAAATTTCTTACTGAACATACTTTAAACCCCATCAACTATTCCTCTGTCTGCCAAGATGTTTACCATGTTTTGAAAAGGTAACATTCAGGGCTTTAAAAACTTACTCATGCTGCTAGAAGGGCACTGTTGGGGCTTAGTCCTGCTCTTCACTGAAATTTCTGGAAAACTCTCAAGAGTTTTCCAGAAATCCATGTTTCAACACTGACACTCCCGCACAGACAGACATGTTTTCATCTTTTATGTTGTGGGAGTATTTTTCACATCAGAGACACACCTCTTATACATGGTCCAGTGATCTTTCAGCGTGGCATGATTGTCAATTATTTCATCCAGAGTGATCAAGACTGTGAGCAACTCTCCTAGATGATCATACATTGCCTGTTTCAGAAGGAGAAAAAATAAAAAGGAAAAGGACTGTACTTACTAAAAAGTTTATTGCAGTCAGATGTGGCATATAAAATTTCAGTTCCTTTCAATATATTTTCAGCCAGCAAGACATCAGCTAGAGAGTTAAATAGGGGATTTCACGGTCTGGTTGCTTAAAGATTTTGTATTTCTTGTAGTGACACAAGGAACACAAAAGCAGTGTTTGCACACAAACTTAGTTCACTGATGTATTTTGACACTGGAGATACAATTTTTAAAATTGTCTGTATGCAGAAGCACATATTGCAATAGGGGAGCATGCAAACACTTTACAGCTAAGAAAGCAAGAATATGACAGAGATGGAGATACCAGCATTCCCACAGAATGGCCAGAAAAAGCTGATTAACAAAATAAAACCTTTAAAGGAGATTCCAAATTGAAAGTTGTATTCAAAAGTCCCTTTCTTGCTGCTCTTCTCAGGATTAAAGATCAAGACATATATATATATTAGCAAATGCAAGAGTTCTGAACCATTCCCACCTGAAAATGAACTCCAGACGTCTCTATAATTTTAGGTGCATTCCTATAAATAAAATAAATATTTTAATGCCTTTTAAATTCTTAGAACAGATCATATTTATCAATTCTATATCATGGTGTGTTCTTTGCTTCTTGGGGTATATTTTTTATTCATTAACATAGTAACTTCAGGAAACAACCTCCAAACCTGATTGAAAGTATATGCTATGTGAAATTTGTGTGCTATAATCAGATTTAATATTGTATTTTATATTTAATACTGTATTTTTAAGTGTACAGCATGTGACTGGTTCAAAGCACCAGTTGTATTCAGTGCACATGTGTTTTAGCAATTCCCACTTCAGTTATGTTAATGACAAGTACCCTTGATACAGGTAGCCTTGGGGCCCCCCCAAAAAAAATCACTTCACATATTTAATCAAGCCATGTCCAAGCTACACATCCAGCACCACCACATGGAAAGTCTACCTTTGTGCTGTGGTATAAGGCAAAAATAAAAGCAACAAACAGAACTGAGAAGAACGATGCCCTACTACTGGAAGATGGGAAAGGAATTAAGAGTCTGTCAGTGATATTCAAAGTTAAATCCAACAATTCTATTCAGAACTAAACTCTCCTCAGTTTTCAAAGGAGCTAAACCAAACAGTCCTTACTAAGTTCAACTTCAGGTGTTAAAACCATGGTTGTTCTCTGGGGAATATATACCAAAACTTATATATTTAAAACAGAGTGTGGAAGTGATTTTTAAGCTTCTGAAGGTACTGGTGTCTGCTGTATCAGACAACAGGATGAATCTCTCAACAGAGTAAGGATGAAAAAACCCCAATATCTCAAATATAAAGACTAACTGCCCCATCAAAAAATGACAAATAAAATTCTTGCATCCCATTATATATAAGCACCGTTTTTTCTGAAAATAAAATCACTTCCATAATAGTTTATGAAGCTCAAATCTGCACAGCAACAACTATCCATATCTATAGACAACAATATTCCAAAAATGACCATATCTTAAATAGAACATTCATATTTTATACACTGAACTATGTTGTAACAATACACAATTTTACGGAATAATTACTTGTTGCTGGTATATAGAACAGCCAACTGATGCACTACATTCACCACCACTTCGTAGCATCGTGTGACAAAGCAAGACAGCTCCTGAAACACAAGAAAATAAAATGCATATATATGTATAGACCCTCCTCATACACAAGTTGTTGTTAGGTCAGAAATACCGAACATAAACTACTGAACTTGCAGCCCAAGCTCCAACTACATCCCTAAAGCCAAGTCAGGGGACAAACCTACAGGAGGATGGTAAACATCCTACTAACAGCTCTGAAGAAGAGCCTGGGACTAAGCTAGGAAACTACCAAACACAAGCTTCCAGTGTAACTATGACTATTTGTGCTATTGGTTCAATTTATCAAAGACAAGAAGAAGTGACTTGACAACAGTGCCCAAGCACTCGCAAGGGACAATATCCCTGGTAACACAGGCTGTGCTTTTTCCCCACTAAATTCAAGAGTCACACTTTGGGAGTTGGTGATAGTCAAATTCAAATTAGAAATTACCACGGAAGGCTGCATCCACCAGAGGAGTGGTAAGCCACATAGTATTGCTTTAAAACAAGCAAAGGAAGTTGATGTCTTCAGGAGGTTTGCTTGACTAAAGCAGAACTTGAGCTCAGTTACGTAACGCACAGTGAGTAAGAGCATGTCAGCTCCAACCATGCAGAGGACTATCTTGATTTCTATAATGGATTTTAACAGGGCATTCCTCGAGCAACAGGATAAATTAATCTGAGCTTCCCTTAGCTGCATTAATACTTGGTCATTAATGCACCTTATAATCGCATTGGGAAAAGTCAGTGTGTGATGAGTCTGGCCAGTCAGCACACAGATGGCTTTACAGCAGACAGCCCACACTGGCTAACGAGCCAGCCTGCCATTGCTGCCAGAAAACTGGCTAACAGCTGAATTCTGTCTCACTCTCCATCAAAAATAGATCTTATTTGGGCTTCTGCAGTCTATTAGTCACCAGTTTTCACAAAACATTACTTCTTATGCTTGTATTGCTGTAACAAGCGCAGCTGAAATAAGTCAACAGATTCCAGAGGAATGGATTAACAGACAACAGAGATCAAGTCTCCTGGCAAGGGAGACCCAGCTGCCATTTTAAAATTTTCAGGAAATAGTCCAATTTAACAGCATATGCATGTTAGCAACTACATAATACAGATAAGATTATAAATTTAGAGTTCTTCAAATAAAGAGTCTTTTGTACAATCAAGAGTACCTATCTAGTGCTTTATAGTATTATTCTCACCATTTTTTTACATAGTTTTGACATAGAAAATTTGAGGCTACTGCATCTAGCTAATCAAGGAATCCCAAACCCAGAAGAGCCAATAAACCAACAGGTTGACATTAGCTCTATGAAAGCAACTTTCCACCTCTTTTGTCAGCTTCCTGTTCTCACACCATCCTTAGAGATATGCTTGTAACATTGGCCAGAAAAGCATTTCCTAGTCTATGGATGTAGACTACTCTGAGTGGATTTAGGAGAACACAACAGGTGAAAAAGAATAAAGTCCATAAGGAAAACGTTTTCCTCATAGCTTTACCCTAAGCAATGGACATCTGTTAGCACAGCAAACTCTCCCTTTGGGGTAACATCTTACATTTCCCTTTCTTCCACAGTTTCTCAACAACTCCTATCCCACAGCAGCATACATACCATGTGGGCTCACAAGAAACTCCTGTATTTCTGTGTAGTGTTTACCCTATAAATATACATATCGGCATGTAACACATAAATAAACAAACTTGTTATCCAGAGTGGGTTTGCAATGCACACAGACAGCCAGACCCTGCTCTCAACTTTCACCTGACTCTGCAAAAACACAAATGTACAGTAGCCCAATCTCAGAATCACAAAAGGTCTCAAGCATCTGATAGGAAAGAAATAGAGAATGAAGGACAAAACCTAAAAATTTGATAGTACAAAAAAGCTTGAAAATAGGGGGAAAAACCTAAGAGATCCTAACTGCACTTGGGCACAGTGAAAAAGGCTTAGAAACAGCTTCCTATAGCATTTGACCTGTTATGACTTGGTTAATGACTGTCATGCTATGATACGGCAAGGAGAGAAATTTTAACCTTTGTTAAACTAGGATTTGCTCAAATATTCTAGAAGCTTCCTGTATATTCTCTACTTGAACACAGATATTTCATGACGAGCAATATTGCATAAAAATAGAAACATTTTTGGGAACAGGACAGTTGCTTAAGTTCTATCGAGGACAAAAAGCTTCACAGTAGACTGAAACCCAAGAGCACAGGAAATCCTCAGAAGAAAAACAGATCCTGTTTTCATGCAAAGGACTCTGAACAACCAAACTGTATAAGAAAGGAGTGTTCTTCCACAAAAGTTGGAATGACTCAAAAGAAATTTTTTTCAGGACATGTTTTAATTTTTATTTCCTCTATCAGTTAAAAAACACATAAAAAAATTAATCCATTTCCAATATTCAATGAAAACCAAAATTTGCCAATCAAAACCATAAAAATGTCTAACCTATCTTTACCCTTACCATCAAACAAAAACAATCTCAATTTATCTTCTCATACAGGAATTTTCTTAAGGAAATTCTAATTTCTTTGAGCAATTACACGAAGTGTAATTTGTTCTCTCATTAGACTTCCAGAGACAAGTATAAAAAGCCTCAAAACAATGTGTGACACGTCAGCTGGTTGTGACAGGTCTGCAGGCAAAACATAGTAACATATCAAATGACTGCAATGCCTTTCAGCAAAACGCAGACAGGACAAGGCAGACTGTTAAAACCACTTTGCAAGCAAAATTAACTTTATAATTGCTGTCAAAAAATCAAAACATACTCTACCTGCAAGAAAGAAACAAATCTTCCCATCTGTATTTGGCAATCTCCCTCCACCATGCTTGAATCTGTGGCTTAAAAGAGAAACATTTGTCAACACTTCCAAAACCCTGTGTTACACCTGTTAAATTAGGATTGAAGCTTGCCCTTTAAGCCATTTGTCATACAAGTGGAGTGCACTATTGGGAGTGTATTGATGGAGCCTCAAAAACTCTTTAACTTTGCTTTCCTAAACTGGACTTATTTTTGAAGTTTCTTTCTCATTAAAAATGGCATTGTTTATAAATCAGATACAAAGCAGGAAAAAGTATCTCCATCATCTGAAAGGAATTAAAGAATATGAAACATAATTCTTTAAAGGCATATGTATTATGTAACATCATGTAAAAGTTTCCATTTTTTAAAAGTTTGTATGAAAGCACTAGGTATTTATACTGCAAGGAAAATACAGATGTTATTTACTGAAAGAACATACTATATGACTAATTAGAAGGAAAATCTTTCCTTGAGAAATCGATTTTCTTTTTCCTATGTATCCTCCTGCCCAAAAGAACAGGCACATCGTCACAGCTTCACAGCATTATGTGTATGACACAGAACACTAAGAGAATCCTATGAAATACAACAATTACATCACCAATGTCAAATTGTTTCAGTCATTTGAAGCAGTTTTAACACCACCTGAAAAAAATACTATCTTTTTAATGTGACTGGAGATTGATGCTCTAAACTTGAGATTTTCCTATTGGGCCACTCTGAGCAAAAAGGGTTTACAACTGCAAGTTCACCTGCCTAAGAAATGCAGGTCTTATTGCTTCATAAAAGATGTTCTTTCAGAGCAGTTAAAGATTAAAGGGGTCTCCATACTTCTTCAGGATGGAGCTCTGGGAAAAGATATTAAATATTTCTTCCCCTTCACACATTTTATGTCACCTTTACTCTGTTTAGTGTATGTCCCAAAATATCTATCCAAAAACCTATTGAATAAAGTTCCTAGAGTAGCCCCAGCCACTGCTAAGACAAGATGGGGGAAAATGGTTTCTTTACACAGATGGAAAAAGCCAGCACAGTATTTGTTTAAATTTCATCCATCCTTGAGCCAGTAATTTTTCCAGTTCTTTAAAGTAAGCAAGCTTGCTGTTATCAAAGCAAATACTACAACTAGGGATATGGAAGTGGAGAACGTAATTTCTGCATTCCTACCTAGCCCAAGGAAGGCTGACTCTCCATTCCTGCCATTCCCAAGTATTGCCTCCACAACACCCTTCAGGAACAAACTGCTGCTGTAATATATTAATCTGCTATAGTCTGGCTTTTTCATGCTAGAGACATGAAGAAGTTTAAAGGGATCTCCTAGATCATTTTGGCAGCAATGACTAAAGTCTTTAAAACCATCTTTAATAAATCATGAGAATTTGCGAATTAAAAAAAAAAAAAAAGAACTGACACACAACAAACCTCACACTTTTTCATGTTCCTTAACCACAAGTGTCATCTTATATAGCACTTAAAAGAATGATAAACAGTCCCTAGCTCAAAGATTTCCCATAGCCTGATATTTCTGGTACAGTCAAGGCTCTTGAAAAGCTTTGGAAAAGCCCTTCTACAATACTGCTATGAAAATGCTTTGCTTTTCTCTCCAATTACTGAAACAGAAAATAAAGTTGGGTGATAGGCCTCTGAATCAACTCACCAATACATTCAGTCCTCAGGATAAAGATCTGTGCTTATTCCCACACTAGTATCATATAAGGCCAGCCATTCAGGAGTTACCAGTTTAACTCCAAGGCAAAAAGCAGCTTCCACCTAAAGCAGGATCTCATGATTTGTCAATTGAAGTGACTTGCAATCACTTGTTCCTGTCTTACATCAGGGTCTAAACAGTATCATGAGTACTGTTAGCTGCACTTGAGGGAAAGGCGACATTAACACACTCCACTTCTCTTGGAATAACTGATTGGATAAGTAAAGTTGGCAGGACTTTGGCCAAGTTATTTATTTTCACTGTTTTATTACAATCAAATCACAGATTTATTGTTTTACTGAAACCAGTGTAAAATCTACTCCTAGTAGGAAATGAGTTGGTTTAGGATGCATTTCCATGTGAAATACATGTATTCAATGCCATACTTGGAAAAACAGCTGCTGCAATAGATAAGCTGCATGTTAGACATTTAATGCAACCTCAGCATCCCACACTCCCTACTTCTGCTGTAAACAAGGCTGCAACAAATTTTCCTGTTAATGTAACAATATTTACTTGCAGGTAATAGGGCCTTATGGATAAACCTTATCAATTATCTTAAGCTAACTCAGGACAGTTACAAGGCACTAACATACACTCCTATAACTTAAAATTCATTATTTAGTGTGCATCAGTTAAAGACACAGAAATCATGTATCCATATTATAAAATTAGTTATTGTAGCACTTAATATAACCTGAAGCAGTAACTTAAAACTACAAACTTTTTACAGTAAAGGGAGCTACTTACCTCCTTCTCCATAAAACAAGAGGCCATTATAAAATTTCATTTCTGCCTAATAACAAAAGCAGAAATTTGTTTTTTAATAAATAGGATATATATAATCATGCTACAAAAATTATTTAAACATTATATTTTGTTTCTAAAGAATAAATCTATGTATCAGCTTTCCAATCAGCAAACATTTTCATACATAGTAATAAAAATTAGCTGAATTTACCTCATATTTTAACTTCTTGATTTCACAACAAAGAGCAGCATACACAGTTATTACTTTGTTTAGAACCTAGACTCAAAGGGGAAAAATACAACACAGATTACCAACAGATTCACATTTAGAGGGCTTGGATTTAGGTAGAATAACTGTTTTAACTTTTAAGCATAAAGTGCTTACCTTGTTTTCTGTCTTTATGAGCTCCAGGAGGGAGGACTGTTCATATGGCAAAAGCTAAAATTAAAAATTTTTAAAAATAAAGTCACAAACAAAACTAACAAATTAATGACTTTAGAAAACATTGGTCAAAATTACATTTATCCAACCAGGCACGTGTTCCCTCCAGTTTAATCCCAAATAGAGTCCACAATAAACGAGCAATAATTGCACACTACTGGCAATCTGCACTACAGGAAACCTTTGCTCTTCACATTTCCATGGAAATACCTTTCCTTTCACTCTAGGCAGAATAACTAGTTACACTTTATACCATCTACAGCAATTTACTTACAAACCTTGAAAAGCAAAACCATGGTCATTAGAGAGCATGTAGGAAAAAACCAGTTCAGAAAACATAAAACATGAATCAAGAATCCCAAATGCCAGAAATAGGGAGCAGAAAATGTATCTGTCTGCAGGCACTGACATTTTCTACTGAAGTCAGCCACGATATTGACTAGTTTACACACATTCAGCACTGTGGTGACCCCACGTAATTTACTCAAGTTATTCAGACAAGGCAGTTCCTTGAACGTGCCCCTCCAGCACAGACAAGTTCCACATGGCAACAAAAGCGCTTTTACATTTTGGCTGCAAATTCAGCGAAGAGAAAAAATAATGCTCCACAGAGGACAGAGAACTTACGACCAAGGAAACAGCCACCTCTGGAAGATAGCAAATACTGCATCAAGGCCATTAAGCAAAAACACAAGCTATAAATACACACACGATTCACTCTGTGGTTTTACAACTATTAGTGAGCTTGCCAGGAACCCCAAATCCCAGATAAAAACATCAACACCCACAGGGAAGAAATTTGCTGGAAATACCCTCCCCAACACATGAAGAATTAGAAATTCAACTTCCACTAATATCCAATAGACTAGAAAATAATTATATGAAAATATCTTCTCTTGTAATATGCACCAATTTACTAATTATTTGATAATTAAAATAATATTGGATAGGTTTCTCAAACACAAAAGTCAAGACTTTAAGAGCACAAATGCATCAAGCTTTTACTGCTCAGGTTTTGAAGAGGACAAACTAGGAAAGTAACAGCTGCAATATATATTAAATATAGACCTTTAAAGCAATGGGATCAAGACTGAAGTCCCAAACATCTCCAACAGAGTCATCCAAAGCATCTTCAATTCTTTTCAGCTGAGATGTATATTCTTCAAGAAATTTTCCGTAATTCTTCAACTGCACTTCAGCATGAATTTCTGCAAATTGATAACATTTATACAGTTTTATGGACAATTCAATAAACTGCAATATCAAAAAAAATTATTAAAAAGTATTTAATCTGCTTCTATTTAGCTTTAGTCCTGTATTCCATATTTTGCTGCAGCAGTTTTCCTTAATAGAACTGCATCTTTAATAAAAGGTTCTTACTTGTTTAAAAACAATCCTATAATTTAGTGTCAGTTTAACAGAAATTCAAATACTACTTAAAGAATATCAAACATCTAAGCGATTTAAAGATACATATACTGACAAACTCAGACCTTAACAATCACATAAGATTTTGAGCAAAGAAATGATTGCAGAAACTGTAACACAGTGGGTGATTTTATCCATTGTTTGAACTAGTACTTATGCAATTATATCAGAAATTTCAGGCAATGGGACTAATTATTTTGGCCTGAGTAACAACTGAATTACCAGCAATCCCCTTTCCACTCTCTCCCTGCTACAGTTATTGGGGCAGTTCATGGCTTTTAATCATTGCCCCCACTTGCAAATTCACCATCCTCAAAGCAGAATTTTTCTGCTGCTGGATGCTGCAATGCACAGCTCTCCTGTTAAGTGTCAGGGCCAAGGAGCTTCAAAGGCCAACATTCAGCTGCTCAAACACCAAGAATGTGGTGATATTAATTAGCAAAGTAAGTCTAACGGCAACTGGTCCAGTAAAAGTTGCATTCCGCCTATCCTGATCTTTTTTTCTTTCCACAGTAAGATGCTCCCCATTCCTCCCCAAATTATATACAATTACTGATTTAGCTGCATAATCTCAACTGCAGAGTGAATGATTACAGTTTAAGGCTTCTACACTCAGTAAGAAGGTACCATCCTTTCTCATGTGAAGACTTAAGTGTCTTCCCCATAATTGGATAACAAATCAAACAGCTTGTGATCTGCTATTTGTTGAAAATAGGATTCTCTAAAGTTATAGAATGAGGGTCAGCTTAACAATTGAACTTTTCTTAAACAAGAGGTCAACTTTCATGTAACTTCATGAGTCCTTTCCACATTTCAGTAAGTACACTGGTCTAGAAAGTTTAAAATAATACATTCTTCTATTCTGTGCGTTCAACCTCTTACTCGTCTTTGTTACAAATAACTGAGCCAAATAGTAGTCGATGGCTACTTTGTTGGGAAAACACTCCAGAATCAATTATCTCTTAAACACTTTCTGCAGAAAGAAAACATCTGACTGAGACACTGCATCAGGCAGAAGGGGAGGACTGAATAAAGACAAATTCATAAGGAAAAGATAAGAAAGACTACGCAGAGAAAGGTTGAGACTGAGAAGGAAAAATTACTGCAATGAAGTACTGAACGAATCCTAAGATACTACTTTGAAAGCATGAGCAATGCCAACCATAAGGACACACAGCCTGCAAAGCCTATCCAGCCTCGACAGTGCACAGGCATTGTCCAAACAGGAGACAAAATTTCATGTAAACAGATAAGAAACAAGTGAACAAAACACTCTTCTCCATTGGCAGTACCCACTGCAGGCACTGATGCGGAGCCCTTGAGTTGAAGAGCAACAAGGCTGGTGAAGGCACTGGAGCATAAGCCCTATGGGGAGAGGCTGAGGGAGCTGGGGTTGTTTAGCCTGGAGAAGAGGAGGCTCAGAGGTGACCTCAGCACTGTC
>JAWWEV010000043.1:53808873-53849010 GCA_035583235.1 Hafferia zeledoni
TGATCTGGTAAATGGACTGGAGTTGGAGCAAGGGTTGGACTTGATGATCTCGGAGGTCTTTTCCAACCCAATCGATTCTATGATTCTATGATTCTTAAGCAGTCATTCATCATTCTTTTCTGCTTTCATTAGTACTTATTAGCCAAGTCATAAGAGTCAACTTAAAGTTGAGAATGACATAAGCTATAGGAATGAGAATCAAATACAGGGTGAATAAAAGGACAAAGGTTTTTAAATAGCGTACAGAACAGTTCAATGGGCTCTCTGTAATCACATACTTGATGATCTACTTGAGTTGTCATGCCGTATCTCTCCTGATTTCAGTTTGAAATTTTAACACAAAACATGAATTAAAAAAAAATCTGTTCTCGCCCCTCAGCACTGGCAGCGGAGAAGGACGGCACTCCTGTTTTTAAGTTCCCCAGATGGAGAGCTAAAGGCAAGCCTATCCAGGAAGTAGTTGCAGCCTACAAATCAGTTGGAGCAGAGCTAAATGTCCTTCCGTTCTGCACACAGTTTATCCCCATGGATGTTATTGACTGTCCAAAACATGGCTCTATTATTTACCATCCATCCATCCTACCTCGCCACCGAGGAGCTTCTGCAATCAACTGGTGAGTTTTGTGCTCGAAACTATATGTTTGTCCTGTTAGGATGTTGGTCTGCAACCATTACTCATGTAAATACTGGCACAGTTCTGTTGACTTGCAACTGCTCTGAAGGAACTTCTCTGAAGCAGCTGACTATTTGGTTCGTGAACTGCACTTCATACCTAAGATTCATTATTATTTCCAATGCCAGTGCAGCTGTTATTCTGGGAAGATCAGTGATGTGATCTGTACATTCATGTATTTTACTCACAGAGGCAAATTGACAATCTGGAGTTTCTATAAACAGGACACTCCCCATGTGGCTCATCCCCCACAAACACTAGATAACTATTACAAGAGGGTTTATGCAGTGCCTAAGATTTCACAGAATGGGAGAACAGAAGAGAATTCACAAGAATAAAACCTTATCTTGCTGTCCTTCTGAGTAATGCTCAGGGCTAGGTTCAAATTGTTACCCTGAAAGAACTACACTGCAATAATGGCCACAGTAGACTCAGATCTAGCATTCTTGTGACAGCAGAAATGCCATTATCAGTGTATAAATTCAATAAGAAATTGTCTAAATATAAAGAAACAATTTTAAAAGAATCGTAGAGGCAGCATTGTGATTATCTAAAGACAGAGTGTTGTGGTTTCAAAGTAAAAGCATATTTTGTTTTGTTTTTAATTTTTATCCTTACTGGAAAAAATGCTAAGCTGAAGTACTTAAACAGAGATGTAAAGGAGACTATTACAGATGTAAGGAAATCCTTCAAAGTGTCACTTGTGTCCAAGTGAGTAAAATAGCAAAAGGACATAAACTCTGGCAAATCAGGTGAAAATTAACTCAAACAGTCCAGAAAAGAAATAAAGAACCAACTTTTTAAGGCATAGAATTGAATAATAACAATTTCTCCCAAATGCATTACAGGTGGGAGGCATATAGGGTTATAGAGGTGTTTGATTTAACAAAGCTGCTTATGAAAGAGAATACCATAGTAGGAGCTGTGTATTTGTATTCAAGATGAAGGAGGTTAAGATGTTTGTATCCTACAGCCCTTCCTTGTGTAGCATAAATCAAAACGAGTCTCTTGAGCTAAAACTGTGAGTAGAAGAAATTTTAGGTAAACTGATGAATGAATAAGAATCTCGTATTCATTCACGATCAGGGAACTTTCAAGCAAATTCGAAGCTGCAGATTTGAGACAACCTGCAGCATTTCTGTTTCCTAAGATTATGTTGGTACAGATGACTGGAAAAACAGCAAGAACAATACCAGTTTTAAAGGGGCTGAAAGAGAAAGCCAGGGAACTTTAGACCAGTCACTCTGATTTCAAGCTGTAATAAAGAATCCACTTCCTATGCAAATGGATAAATGTGGTAACGTGAAAGTGAGATAAAGAAAATGAGAAGTCAAATTCAAAATTAAAAGCCATAAAGTAATGTACACAAGCAGCAAACCCCCGACTATATATCAGCAGTATTAAAGTTAATTGTTGTAACTCATAAAAGAGACCATTGACGGTTCTTAGATACTGTCTACATCTCAATTGGAACATGAACTAGATATGTTTAAAAAAGGCTAAGAAAGATAGTCAAGGTATAGAACAGCTTTCACATGTTAGCAGACAAAGCATGGAGTCTTCAGACTGGAAAAGAGGTTGTTGGGAAGGACATACGCTAGCTGTGCATTAAGCTGTGAAAGACATGGAAAGGTAAACAAGGAATGAATGCTCATTCTTAGTCAAAAGTGATGGGGCAGCCAGCTAAGAGACCAGCTAGCAGGATTTGATGAAATGAAGGAGATGCTTCCACTACATGCAGTCTGTTCTTAGAGTGTGGAACTTCACACCTAGAGAGCTCCAGAAGGAGGCTTTCATGGAGGAAAAGTTCATCAAAGTCTATTACACAGGAAGATACAAACTCTTTCAGGAAGTTCCTGAAGTGAAGGTTCCTAGAAATGGGAATGTATCACAGTGGTGTATCACCACATCTTGCTCTGTTTTGTATATTCCTTCTGTAAACATCTGCTCCTGCCCTTCCCAGGTAAAGACTGTTGTCCTGAGGCCTTTAAACTAAACTAGGATTTGGTCTTGGCTGACTATTCTTGTGTTTCACCTTCTCACCCTTTGCTCTCATCACTACTTCTTTCATATGTTATGGCTACAGCCCTGGTGGTGTTCAGACCCTTTATCTCCACAATATGACCAAGAAAACCTTTGGGAATTAGGCATGGCTAAAGGACCACTCTGTTATCAGCAGCCCCCTGTGGGTGGACAGAGGAGGGGACACACAGTAGTTTTCATCCTGTCACCTATTCAGAATCAGGGGCATTTGCCCATGAAACCTTCTCCTCCAGTGCCATGCTGACCATATCCACTTCTCACCAGAGTGCTCTTTTGGAATTTTTTAATAATAGGAAACAGAAGAAATGCTGCTCGAATGTTTGAAAGGTCTGATATGGGCTAGTCAAACTTGTGTAAGCTCTCACTTCTGTTATATCTGACAATTTCCCCAGTTGTCTTTGGAGTTTGTCCCTTGTTGTACATGATGTTCTGTGTGCTTTACATCTTTCGGTAATGTAGATTTCAGTGCTTACAATTGATAATGAATTTTCCTATATATAATCCAGGTCTTGGATGATCCTGTTACAGTATGAACTGCCAAGGGAATACTTAACATGAGATATGCACTACTTAAAACAGCACTGGTGTTTGCAAGCAGTTAAAATCGTGCAGGAATATTTTTTTCCTCTCCATTTCTGGCTGCTCCCTTAAACATGCTTCAGTCTGGTTTTCCATCATTCTGAGGCACATGCCAAAGGAGAACTGGAAAACTTTAAGTGGCAGAAGTTCCCTTTAGATTCAAAAGCAAATCCTGAGCTGAGGTAAACCAGCATAGGTCCATTGTAAGCATTGCTGTGTTCATGCACAGCAGCTGAGAATCTGGCTGGATACCCTTAATTCCCTTGATAACTTTTCTTTAAACAGTTGTATGTTCCTCATTTTTCACTCTGAGCTTAGCTCTTTCTCAGTTGTGTGACAACTGTACTTCCCTTGTTGACCTGCAGATGAAATGTGAGGCTGGGCTAATTACAGTAAGCAACCATGAATTACTAAGATAATATGCTGTTAGGTGCTTCCATCTTTCAAATTCTGTCATCACTATTGCACACATTTTGCTCTATGTGTCTCACAGCTAATAATACTTCTAAAATAATTACCATAATGATCTGTGTGATAGCCTGGGTTCAGTTGCAGCATTTATTATGTCACCCTGTGGCAACCACACACCAACAGTTCCAAAATGATGGGCCTTTCTAAGGTGAGCAATGAAAGTATATTGAAAATAGTTAGGATTTTCTTTTCTATCTCCTTGAAGAAAATGATTGTGTAACACATGAGAACATCCCTGGCTACTTTCCTACTGTCTGTATTTACTGTAAGTTTCATTTTTTTATGTCCAGGACTTTAATTCAAGGAGATAAGAAAGCAGGATTTACTATTTTTTGGGCTGATGATGGTTTGGACACTGGACCAATACTTCTGCAGCGAGAATGTGATGTTGGCCAAAATGATACTGTGGATGACCTCTATAACCGGTTTCTCTTCCCAGAAGGCATAAAGGCTATGGTATGTTTAGCTGTACTAAATACCAGCTTTTTATGAGGAAAAGAGCTTGAAAGTAAAGGAAATATAAACAAGATGTATGCTTTTGGAAAGACAGAGGTTGTGGTGCTCAGCCAAATTCTAGACTTCAGTGGAGCTGTGCGGCTGCACAACAGCTGAGGATGTGACCTCGGAATATTTGTTGCTGACAGCAGGCAGAGCATATTCTGTTTCCACAGATGGCAACAAGTTGAATTTGTTTGGAATGTGGCTCTTTCCATAGATTTTTTTTAAAATGTTTTTACAAGATGAAATCTTTTAAAGCTTAGAGAGAGCAAAAAGATAGGAGTGACATTTTTAAAGAAAGGGGAGGAAGTTGGTGTTTTAATCTCCGAGCTCTGGTGGATTGGCTTTGGATTTTTTATGCTTGTGCTTTTTTCCCCTATATTTTTAAAGTGAATAAAAGAAAATGAATGAAAAATACGCAGCATTGTTCATTAGAGATTTTATTCCTCTCTCCACTGAAACACAGAGAAGTAACTTTCTGCAGAAAGAAAAAGAAAGAAGTTGAAGGCTATCATACTGAGCCACGTTTTTGTCCTGCAGAATTTTAGGCAGCTGCTCTAAGTTTTGTGACTGGGTACTCCCATCAAATTTTGGAGGCTATTTCTTTTGCCAAAGAAGTTAAATATATATGTATGTCAATTGGTCCCTTAGATTTTGGAAATCCTAGTTTTTTAAAAAAACCCAAACCAATTCACCTTGTAGCAAAAAGTCTTTTGCTGTCATTCACAAGTATGATTGAGGAAAGAAAGGTGAACCAAGCTGACATTAAATCTGTTACTTTCTCACTTAGGTGGAAGCTGTACATCTAATTGCTGATGGGAAAGCCCCTCGTATACCTCAGCCTAAAGAAGGAGCAACATATGAGGGGATCCAGAAAAAGGAAAATGCAGAGGTAGAGTTAAATAACACTGGGTTTTGTGCATAGCAATAGAGAAGTTATTAACTCAGATTACAATAGCAGCAATATGAAGTTAACATGAATTTTAACTGAGTTGTTTCTGCACCTCTTTTTCCTGAGTTAACTCCAAGGATGCATGTAATTGAGCCCTAGTTTTAGTTCCTATTACGTTTCAGCAGTTACATGTATTTAGAAACCTGTTGTCCTGTTTGGGATCATACAGGCAGCCAGAAGGCATCTGCACTTTCAGTGGATTCTTAATGTATTACCATACTTGTAAATTCAACATTGAATCAAGATAGCTGTCTTTGTTTACCAACAGGCCATATGAAAGTCTCTATCAGAAACAGACTTGATGTTAGGAAAAGTAAGTGCTGGCACCTTTCCTGCTAGCACCAGGAAAACCCAACACAGGTCATGTAAACAAACAACAGATAAAAAAATTATTTAAATACCTATATAAGAATTATTTTATCTTAGCACCACCTGCATTAGCTGATAGTCTTTGTGGTTGGAAAGGCCCCCATAAAATAATAGTGAATGCTGCCTGAAATACCTGCTTTTCCTTTTCTGGACCAGTGCAAAAGTTCTTTTTAAAAAAATAAAAAATAGAAATTATTCCAACAGTTTTGATCTCTTGTCCATGCTTAATGAAATTCTTTTAACCTGAAGTATTGTAAATGATGCTTTTAATCACACTTAAATTCCTGACTTACCTTATAAACAAATAACTTCATAAGGATTTTTTTATTAATCCATAAAATATAACATAATATAAAATAGCATGACATAATATTTAAGGAGCTTTCTTGGAGAGAAGTAATCTCCCTGGTGTAAAATTATTTGTATTGTCTTGAAACTTGAGTCTCAATATTCTTTCTGTTTAACCTAAGAAGGATGCTGAATACCTGAGTTTTGTTATTTAATAGCTATTCTGATACTTTAATTCATTTTGGTAGATTTAGTCACAATTCTGCAAAGATAAAGCAACACAATTTCACTGGTGTTTCATATTAAATGTACATGGCATTCTTAAAACATTATCTCCTTTTTCCTCAAAGGTTTGCAGGAATTGCAAGTTGTAGTAGCAGTTCCATTTATGGAACAATTTATAAAGGAGCAATACATGATTAGAAAATAGTTTAATAGAAGTTTATAGATTTATTAAAGAACTATTTATCCAAGAAATATAGATCATTTTGAGCAGAAGGTGATACCCCAGACATATGCTTATTTATATTCATAGTATCCTTATTAAATGTGTTAATCATAGTATTAATTATTTAAGAATGAATACTTAGAAGTAAGAGTTATGTTTTCATTTTGTTAGTGTGAGAAGGACAATCTGTGAAAATACATAGACCATAGAGAGCGCAGAAGTGCTAGGAGCATTTGGTAGGTCTTTGATCTCCAGCCATCTGGAGATCACTGAGCCTCCTTTATTACTCCAGACCCTTTCTGTGTTCTTAAACACATGAATGGTTGAAAGAGAAGGAAGGAGAATTTGTAACTCTTATATAGGAAAACATTACTAACTTGATTTATACCTAAACAGAGAAGAATTAGCTGGCATGTCTTGATTTCCTAGATCTCCTGGGACCAACCTGCAGCAGCTTTACACAATTGGATTAGAGGGCACGATAAAGTGCCTGGAGCATGGACAACAATAGATGGCCAGGTATGCTCTGAACACCAGAAGGATATTGTTCTTTTCTGCACCCTCTTTTTTACCCTTTTTTATTATAAAAATTAAAGGTGTCTGCATACAAGTGAATACATATGAGAGTTACATTGGGGTAGCCCTAATTTTATGACCATATCTTTTGTGTATATCTAGAACAGAACGTTCTAAACAAAATGTACAGAACACAGTAGGTAAGAGTTTTTTAATCATAGATTCATTTAATTTGAAGAAAAATAAGGATAATATCTGAAAAAATAGGGCATGGCAAAAAGGTAAGAAGAGTAGAACCAGACAGTGCCAGTCATTTTGGGAAGCAGACATGCATTACAGTATAATGCTGTACAGTGGACAACATCACAATACTGATAATAAAATGAAACACTGTGAACTACGGAAATAACAGAGGGTTTTATTTTTAAGGAGATTTAGGCCTAGGTCACTTGCAGAAATAAATCTATCTCATTTTATCCAAAAGCAACTAATTCCTTCCAGTGTATTAAGGATACTATATATTTTATATATTTGATTGTACTTACATATTTTAAAACTCACATTATCATTCCTGGATGTGATGTCCAGATTTTGTTATTTAAGTATTAGTCATCTGCTGGTAGGCTGCTCGAAAATCCCAGTTCTGCTCTAATGTCCAGGAACTGTTGCTGATTTGAGAGGCCAGAATGAACAGAAGTAGCCAAGAAAGAGGCAGTGTCCGGCACTGCCAGCCTGGGAGCAGAGCTGGACCCCACCAGTCACAGTCAGGCTGCTGCTGGTCTCACTCTGGGTGTGCACTGACAAAAGCTGCTTCCCTTCCTGCTCTGGTTCCAGCATGCACGTTGTTAGAGCTAAGCAGCTTTGCAGGTTTAGGCAGCTTGTGAATTTTCACATATTCTGGGTTGTAAAGATCTAGAAATACTGTTGTAACATGTTTTCCATCTATAGGTACATATACTTTGTTTGTATTACACTAAAGCTTAAAACACTGTCATGTAATTATTAAAATTTTAGACCATGTTTAGAATTGTTAACATTTTAGAGCATGTTTAGTGCATTTTTAATTATATCTATTTTTAGGTGGTCACTTTTTATGGGTCATCATTATTTGATGCTTCAGTGCCTGCTGGACAAGAGCTGGCAATAAAAGGTGCTTCAAGACCAGGACTTGTAACCAAGAATGGTCTCATTGTTTTTGGAAATGATGGGAAGATGGTAAGTGCTCAGCCTGGCAAACATAAGCATGGATAGAATAACTTTATCAAGAAGTACAAATAGTGTGGAATTGTTAGGCTACACAAATCCAGCTACTAATGACAAACAGCTAATTTGGTTGGAGCTTATCAATCCCCTACCATCCTATAGAGAAGAAATTAATGTTTTGCTTCTCACTTAACCCATATGCATTTCCAATACAGAGTAAAATGTACTAATACTGGGAGAGAATCTGAAAAACAGGTCGGAGTGGCCTATGCTAAATTGCCTGCATCATATCAACTTTCCTTCAAGCTATTTATTTTACTGTTTCAATAGAAGTATTAATATCTAAAAGTTCTTCACATAAGGATGTACTACCTCCTAGACAATCTAAAAACATATCCTCTCATTTTCCAGGTACTAGTGAGAAATCTGCAGTTTGAAGATGGAAAAATGATCCCTGCATCCAAATACTTCTCCGCTGATGAAACAACTGCCCTGGAACTTACAGAGGAAGAGAAAAAGATGGCAGAAGATATTAGGGTAATTCAACAAACTGCTTTAATAGGATATTGCTTCACAATTAAGCATTGCATACTTATTATTGGCAAGGCATTTCTTTTATTTAGTCATGCAAATTGCTTTTTGATAAAATGTACTCAATATGGGGATGAATGTTGAGCTATTGACATTAATTTAGGTGAAACAGGGATTTCACAAGAGCACTTGTATGTCACTTTACAAGATTTCCTTTCAGATAAAAGTGATACAAAGACAGTGATTGGGCATCAGTTATGATAAATATCTATGAATGATGAAGGTGGGAGCAAGGAAAAGCAAATGAACCTTCGCCTCATAGCAGTGAGGTTTTCAACACTGAGACACTTGGACAATTCTGGAATCCTGTTTCACTGTGTTGTTAATCACTAGGATATGTTCAAAATGGTCCTGTTGAACAAGCCCCAGGGTGTCTTAGAACAGCAATCTGAAAGCAAAAGCAGTTTTCTCACTGTACCTGTGCGTGCTGTCGCTTCTACCACAACCATGCACAGGGGGATGTCTGGCAGAGGGATGGGACAGCTGGAGCAGAAACCTTTCACAGTCAGAGAGGCACTTTTCTGCCCTCTCCTGAAGTCCATCCCTGTGTAGTAAATGTCAGGGGCTTAGCTGAAAGCCACATTTGCCATTGAAGTTCTGTGCCAGAGCAGATGAGTCAGTCATAGATATGTTCTCTTTTGTTAACTCTGCTACAGGTTTATTAACTTTTGGTACAGGTAAGGCATCTTGATGCACTCATATTTTAAACTGCTGCTTCCAGATTACCTTGAACCTGCTTGCCAGCAACCTAAGTGCTGCCTGGAGCTACTGATTGACCGAGAAAATGGCAAAAAGAAATATGAAGTCATCAGTTCATGACACTACCTGCTAACTCTGAAACCTAATTATAATAAATTGAAGTATACATTGACAGTTATTTATTCATTTTGCCATGTCATGCATGCAGCTTAAACTACTTACCTGCTCTGCCCAGGGGCCTGAAATGCCAGCATTCCAGCCACAAAGTGCTCCAGACTGTCCTTGCCTCTACAGACAACATATTCCATAATGCAATAGAAAGTTTTTATTTGAAGAATAAAAATCTTTAAAAAGTGGGCCTGGCAATTGTAGTTTCTTGCTTGATAAGGTAAACTTATCATGGGCAAAATAATATATTTTGATCAGCTAATTATGCTGAAAAAATTATTGGCTGACATCAGGTCTCTAGACTGTTCTAGATCCTCAGAAAATAACTTTGTGTTTTATAAACCTTGGAAATAATACATGTTGTAGGCCCAGATACCATAGAAAATACAGTTTGATAAAGACTTCTTGTAATTAAAGGATTATTCATTATTGTCTCTGTTATTTTATATATTATTAGGCTATTTGGAAGGGAATTTTAAGCAATGTTGCTGTAATTGAGGATTCCACAGACTTCTTCAAATCTGGAGCATCGTCTATGCATGTTGTCAGGTAAAAAATACTCAAAATAACAAAATTTTGAAGACAAAGTTGATGAAAATAAAGTTGTCACTGTACTTTTAAGTCAGGGTTGATGATGTTGTGTTAAAAATAATGCCACTCTGTTTTCCAGTACTCTTAACTATTCCTCTTCCTACCTTTGAAAATGTGGTACAGTTCTTCTCCCAAAGTTAGGACATGTTGATGTGATCCTACTCTTTCTACTGAAGGAAGATTTCTGTAGAGTTCAGGAACATCAGCCACAGAGGGGAGCATGGGGATGCTCAAACTTGTCTGCTTGCAGTGACAGGTATCTCAAGACCAGGGACTGACTGGGGACCCGAGCAAAGAGCTTCCCAGAGGGAAAGAGGAGCCTTTCACGGAAAGAATTGGGCCCATGCTTAAAGAGCACTGAGTTCTTCATGGTTTGGGTTACCTAATTTACCTTCTGTTTGCAGCTCAGGTATTCCAGGCCATAATATAAACCCAGCATTTCAGGTTTTTTTAAACAATCTGGTTACTATGCTTATTACTTACCAGTCTCAATGTGTTCCATATATTGGTTAGAGTAGTCCCAAATACTGTTTCCCAATAGTGTATCAGTATCCCCTATCTGTCATTTCTTTCCAAAGGTTTGCCTAGGAGCATTCCAGAACTGACATTTTCTTTTCCACAGCACCTCCCATGACACTAATATGTTTCACAAAAATGCACAACTTCTTGCCCTTGTTGTCAGAGAAACATACACACATATTCATGTGCATAAAAACTGGTGCTCAGTTTGGTCCCTTTCGACCTTCTAATGATTCTATTATCTGAAGAATTCTTTCATTTGTAATTTAACTTATTCTTTCTTCAAAATCTTCAGAATGCTAGAGGAGATCAAACAGAAATATAATGGACTTCAGCTACAGAATGAAGATGTGTATATGGCCACTAAGTTTGCAGATTTTATTCAAATGGCTGTCAGAAAATTCAGAGGAGAAGACAAAGAGGAGGAGTTAATAATTGATTATGTAAGACCTTTTATTTTGCATTTATTGCTTAGTCCTTCTTGGGCTGTAGGGAAGGGTAGACAAAGGATTTTATTAGACTGCTTAATGCAGTAGGAAAGCAAACAAATATTTGGTTATACAAGATTTTATATATTTATATTTTGGAATGGAAGTATATTGTAATGTCACTTACAGCGTTGCAGAAACCAGGAGACAAGAACAAGCAGTAGAGTAGATCACACCTGGGCACATATTCCTACCTCCCCTGCCCTGTCCTGCCAGTGTGCCTCAGCCAGAATGGTTCCTGACCCTCTGCTTTCCAGGGGTTCAGTGCCAGATTTTTCTCCTAAGAATCTGAAAAATTTGTGTGAGAGGAGGATTCTGGGGGTTTTTAAGTCATTAAGCAAGTCAGATTTTCTTGAATCAGAGAATTATGAGTTTGACTGAAGCCCACTAAGACTGGTCTTAGCCAGGACTTAGTAGTGGTTTAAACATACAGATCGACTGATAAAAAAATACAGAAATCTGCTTAACTGTGGTCATTAACACTGAGGGAGAACGTGGTTTCTGTTACATTTTACTTCAAACCGCCATATATAAATGCCAAAATGTATCTGGATATTGGCTTCAGATATAAAAATCTTGTTAAACTACATTAAAATATTAAATATTAAAAATTTAAATTAATTTGTTGTTTATTTCTTTCAGGTTTCAAAAAATATTAACAACATGACTGTGAATATGCCATACCAGTGTTTCATAAATGGGCAGTTTATAAATGCTGATGATGGAAAAACGTATGACACTATAAATCCAGCAGATGGATCAGTAAGTGATTTCTAAATTTCATTTTTTTGCCTATTAAAAAAATCTGAAACAATACCTGAGTATTTCTAATTTTAAAACCATATGATATTTATTAAAAAATATCTAGAAATAATTTCACGTTTCAATTACTCCACAGTGTGTGTATTCTACACTTTTTTAATTTCAGTCAAGCTGCAAAGCAAAAATAACCTAGTTCCACTTCAATTACTACATCAATTTCTATACCCAGCTGTATGCTTCACCTTGCTTTTATTCCAGTTTAGCTTTGCAAACAGAAATTGCTGTAGTTTAGTTGCTAAGGAAGTGTTTCTTTGAGGAGAGTGTATATATATCCTCAAAGATATATATATATATATGTCAGTAATATATAAAAGATGCATATATATCAGTAATCATTTTCATTTTGTTTTTACTTTTTTTACAAATCTGATATTGATAGTTGTGACATTAAAATGTCCCTTTAAATTCCCAGTAGGAAAAAAATTACTTTGCAATAGGAAAATATGGACAGTTGCAGTTCAGTCCTCAATTACTGAATCTTGGCTGAGCAGCTCAAACTATGATTTACAAATAAGAGATTCTGATGTCTATGTAATTGTCATTTATTTCTAGAGTAAATAAACTTTGGTGAAATCAATGACACAAATCTCTCTATCATCAGAAATCAGACTCTGATAGTTTTCCTGAAACTCACTAGAGAATGGAATAAAAATCATAACAATTCTGTATTAGAATTTACAGTTTGTGTTATTTGTGGAACACAGTCATCATAAAATACTGTGTGTTTATGGTGCTTTATGGTATCAGAAGCTCCATTCCTTAGAAGTGGAACATGTGGGAGTTGTTTTAGGATGTTTAGATATTAGATCGTAATATCACATATAAAGATTTTCAGCCTTTGTAGTATCACATTGGTTTTACATATAGAAAGAGAGGGTGAAGTCCAGTGGCACCTTGCTTTGAAAAAGATCTAAGAATCTGAGTCCTGCAGTGTCCTCCAAATTCTGCCACCTCAGTTGTGTCTGAACTTTTCGCAGCCTGACTCATCCATGACAACTGCCATGGATGAGGGTATGCAGTATTTGCTTATACCCAGTCAGGAAGTTTAGGAGGAAGGAATAACACTCTTCATCCCAGTGTTTCATTTTGAGCTAACACAATGCTGCCTCTGGACAGATAATAGCCAGTGTATCTTCTGCCTCACTGGCTGATGTTGACAAGGCAGTGGCAGCAGCAAAGGAGGCATTTGAAAACGGTGAATGGAGAAGAATGAATGCAAGAGAAAGGGGGCAACTCATGTACAGGTATGTAAAGAACAGCTTGTGATTGTTTCATTTTCTCAAATCTTACTGGTTTGTTTCTCTGAAGAATTGTTGTACACATTTTCTGAATACGAGGGATGTTCGTAATCCCATTGTCAGAGGATCCAAAGTAGCCACCTTCTCATCCCCTGTTTACTTCAGTGTACCAGCCTCAGGTCTTAGCTGGCCGGTCTTCCTTGTGGCAGAGAAGAATGTTGTGTTGTCTCACTGCCACCTTTCTGTCATTATTATTTATGAATGGAAACAAAGAATTTGAGGAAAATATATTTTAAATGCATGATGATTTCATTTAATCTATATGGGGTTTGTTGCAAGGATTGCAAATTCCCTTGTCAAGTCCAAATCCTTCTGTAGAAATGAGGCTAAGTTTTAAAGGTGGAGTCTACTTGGGTTAGGTAGACAGATACTTGGCCTTGCTAAGCCTGCCTGCAACTACACTTCATACAGTAAACATGCAGCTGCATTGCCACTGATTTTGAAATAGACTGTAACTGATGCTAGATTTTTCCAGGATTATATTCCAGCATACTTCTCACAAGGCTAAAGACTCACTCTAGGAGATACGTTATGGTCTCCAGTGGAAGAATTGTCCCGTGCAGAAATTCTCTACGCTAAATCCAACGTTTATCTGAGACACTTCTATCTCTCTTTTGTATCTGTTTCACTGTGTCTAGATAATGCCTAGTTCTCATTTTAGCTGTATTATTATTGGTTCAGGAGATAAGCAGAGGGTTTGGTGAATGAATGGTGTTTAAATGGTGGGTTTTGATGGAAAGGTGGTCATGCTGGCCATATGTTGTGGGAGCAATACTGCAGGCAGATAATGAAAGCCCAGTTATGCTCCATATGCAGCATGAAGCTTCTGGTGCCTGACAGCAAGCACAGGGGAGAACACTGTCTTGCAAGCTTCAGCTGACTAGAAGCTTCAGAGCTTCCCTACAAAGAAAACCTCTTTTGTGGAGCTATATGAAGAGCTTTTATTGATTTTTTAGTTCTAGAACATGCAAATGAATGAGTAGACATGAGTAAAGAAGCAGATTGCCACTCCTGAATGCCCCAGGCTTGCATTTAGCTAATGTGATGGTGGAAAATCAATTGTCAGCACAGAGGACAAATACTAGGCAAATTCTGTTTCTATTCAGGAGATGGAAAGCTACTAGTTAACTGTACTTGACATACCTGTTGGCTTTAAGGAAGTTAGGCACTTGAATAGACCTAAAACTTCCTGCCCCAAGAAGCTCATGAAGGAGCAGATCAAGTATTGAGCAACTTTCTTTTGCAGGGTGTAATTTGCAGATTTATCAACATTTCTGTTGGACGTCCTGGCCAAGTTAATTGTACTGAGGAGACTGAATGTTTATCTATAGGAAAAAGAATGAACTTTTTTCACCTTCAAGAAAATACCATCTCCAGTAGCGTGCCCATACACACTGCTGTGGCAGGCCTTTATTGTGCTGTGCCAGAGGCTTGCCCTGGACATCAGAACACACAGCAGAAGGATCAGTGACACAGTTGGTAGCTGCAAGATGGCAGCAGGCCGTGAGTTCAGATGGCAAGGTGGAATAGCAGTCTGGCAGTTTGGCTGGGTTCAGGGGTGGGTCAGTGCTCTCTGCATAACATCTGGGAGGGTCTGGAAACTGAAGATCCATCTGATCAGAGGTTTGGAATATGCAACTAGAAGATGACCCTTTCCTCATACGGGTTCAGCCTACTAAGACAGGAAGGAGTAGGAAATCCGTTCCATGTTTGTCTTCTGGCAGCAGAGGAAGAGGAACACAGGGAAACGTGATGCTGCACTTGAGATAAAGGGATTTGAGTTCTGCTTAGTGTATGCAGCAGGTCAGTTGTTATCAAATTAATAGAGCTGTAAGACTTTTTACTTAGTTGAATGTTTTGGATGTAAATTCCCCTCCCCTCTTTTACTATGTCCTTATGAACCAAGTAGATGCAATAAAAATAAAAAAGTATCAAAAAATGCCACTTGTTTTACAAGACATTGCAGGCAGCTTAGCAAAAGAGAATGAAAGCAAAACCAGAAATTCTGCTTGTCTTGTAAAGTGTGTGCCCAAGCTGTGGAAAAAGGCCTGCAGGACCCTTTTAGAGTTGAGTAGTCATCACAACAGAAAATGGGCAAGTCAGAACTGAGCATTAAATACACCTGGTCACTTAACATTTTTCACAAGTGTGCACATATTGAAAGCATGCACAAACTTGTGTTTAATTCGTATTAGGAATTTAGAGTGCTTGAGAGCCCAGGTTAACTCTGCCCTGAAGAGAAACTTTTAAGGTCTTAGAACTACTAGTCTGTGTTTTACCCTTGAAAGATTTGCAAACATAACTATGTTGGGTATATGGAAAATGCAGCTCCCCTACACCACATAGGTTATCCCTGGATTAAACTCTTCACTTAGGGGACAGGCTCTCTAGGATAGCTACACCAGAGTACTTATGTTGCAAACCATTCCCAATACAAACGAAGGCTCTCTCTGGACCACTTTATTTCAAATAAGGGTCCTTTTTCTCTGGCCTCTGTTCAAACTAGATATTTTGAGTGCTGAGCCAAAGAGAAGGTTTGTACCATTAAAGCTCCTGGCTCTGCTACTTCATCTTAAGAAATCATTCATAGAAGATATTAAGCACACTTTAAATGGAACCTTCTCCTTTGTCCCTGACGTGCCATATTTATTCTTTAACACAATGCTGTCAATGCCCTGACCTGTAGCTAGGTCTCCAAGTTACAGTGAAAACAGGTATTAAAGAGCATTTTTCAAATCTCTGCAAATGCTTTACGTGGGCAGAATTTACATAATGGAAAAAGAGGTTTCACACCCAGTTTTGAATACTCTTTACGGGATCTCAAATGCACTTTTTTAAGCTCTTAAAACCACATGGGAGCACTGATTATATGTCTGAGTACCCAATCACAGAAGGGAGGTTAAGAAAAGCTTCAATGCATGTGAAAGAATTTGAATATGAAGGACTGACTGTGAAAATTCATTGATGCAAACAGACTTGACATTAGACTTGAACTAAAATAACAGTAGTGCCTTACAAGTATAGGTATCAGTCTGTGCAGGTGCGTTTTTGAGACAATCTGATAGTTATTATCAACTTACTAATGTTTATCACAGTCCTACTTACACCTCATAAATCCAACAGATGGAGAACTTGAGGTACAAGGAGACCATTGAGAGATTTGCAGATGTACCAAGGCATGGAAAATTAAGTTTGTATTACAGCTTAAGAGCTTTGCCTTTGGGCACGTGGGTGCCTTTGAAGCTTCTAACATTTAAGTATTTTAGTCCAAGTTCAGACAATACAAAACAGCATTCTGAAGCTGGGTTTTCTCAAATCTTAAGCAAGAATCCTGACTACTCCTCCTTGGTACTTCTGATTACTTTACATTCCTTGTTATTGTGTATTTGCTTTCTAACTTACTGGTCTTATTTTCTATTAGTGGCTCCTTGCAGTAAAACAGAAAAAGTAGAGCTTTTCTAATTATGATTTTATTTACAAAACCATAATTGAACAATCAGGCAAGTTGATACTGTTCATGTCTTGATCCAGTGTCTTCTACAGCTGATGTGAAGACATATGCACACTAATGGGCAATTGTTCAATCCCTTACTGATGTTAAGAAGCAGTTGCTCCACTACTCCACCCCCAAGTTCAGTGGGAATGCTATTTGAATTATGCTTCTTTGCCATACCAAGTATAATTTTAGGTTGTCACTGGTTAGACACCATTTCTCTTTGATGTGGATTTTTAACACTTTTATTAGACTTGCAGACCTGATGGAAGAACATCAAGAAGAGTTAGCAACAATAGAGTCTATTGACTCAGGAGCTGTCTACACTTTAGCTTTGAAGACTCATATTGGAATGTCTGTGCAAACATTCAGATACTTCGCTGGATGGTGTGACAAAATTCAGGCAAGTGAATATGCAAAGGAGATAATCAATGGCAGTAATTCTCTACACTTCTTTTTTGTTGTTGTTTTTCTGAAACAGTGCCAAAAAGCAGTAAATGGAAAAGTAATCAAGGAATCAAAAACTAAAGCAAAATCAGAATTTTACCTAGAATGAGTCTCCCTGTCAATATAAAAGGGTAGTCTGCCTCCAACTGGAGAATATGGATTTAGAATGTGACTCTAAATATCTAAGAAATCAGCTGAGGTGTCACAGTGGGTATGCAAGCTTAGTCAGCTCTTGATTATTCATGGGACAGAATGTCATTGTGCTCATCATGCAGGTAAGAGCAGAGACTCGTATTCTATGCTACAGTCTGACCCAGGCTTCCTGGCACAGCACGTGGCACAGGTTCAGGAGCATTTCCCCAAGTATCTTTAAGATCCACAATCGAGAATGTCATTCAGCTCATTTTTGTCCACCCAACACTCACTTTATGTTCATCCACACTGTTGTTATCTATCTCTCATTTTATCCAGATGACAGTCAGGAGCTGATTGCAATATACACAGTAGGAAATCGTACAGTAGAAGCATCCCTGCCCCTTTCCCTGGTGCAAAAATGCTTGTGGTTTTGAAGCCTACTCTGTATCTTTCCAGAACATTATTACATGGCAAATATACTTGAATAAAAATTATTGAACAGTACACAGATTTGTCCCTTCTCTGTCTTTTAGGGTGCTACAATTCCAATTAACCAAGCCCGGCCAAACCATAATCTAACATTCACAAAGAAAGAGCCAATAGGGTAAGTATCACTTTTCTTCATAGTGGCAGCCATCAAAGAAAAGCCATTGAAAAGCTGCCATCAACTATGTAATCTTTCCCTGTTTTTTCCCTGCCTTAAGTGTCTGTGCAATAATTATCCCTTGGAACTACCCACTGATGATGCTTGCATGGAAGAGCGCTGCTTGCTTGGCTGCAGGCAACACACTTGTACTCAAGCCAGCTCAGGTAAAAGCAAGAGGGAATATACAGGTGCCCCTGTTTAGGAAAAATAATTCAGGCAATGTAGCAGATTTCACCCATAGATTGATCCATCATATGTACCCATAGCTTGACTGTGTCATATGTTTTAAAGTGCATGTATAATAGGACAAATTGCCATGATGATACAAGTACTGATTGTCTCCAGTTGTGCTCTGGTGCTACACTCATTTTCAAGAATGAATTATTTTCCACAAGAAGCCATCACTTTTAATTTGTCAGTACTGTAAGAAGAGGAATATTGTATAAAAACTAAGATTTGTTGAATGTAAAAGATATCGTCATGCATTTAATTAAAATAGGAGACCTAATCTAAATGTTTCTACTTAGGTCACACCTCTGACTTCCTTGAAGTTTGCAGAACTCTCAGCCAAAGCTGGATTTCCTAAGGGTGTTATAAATATTCTGCCTGGTTCAGGTAAAACTTCAACTAGTCATTTTTCTGGGAAGAGAAGGTCATGCTAAAACTGGTGAACTAGGACTTTACTTATTACATAAGTGCATGTATCTCCACAGGCAATAGACTTGCACCTACATCACACAGTGATTTCACATATTTTCAGAAGAGAATTTGAAAAATTTGTATGTAACCTGGCTCTAGTTATTGGTAAGAGCTGTCAGCCTATGCCCTTTGCAAATTCACACAAATAGCATGAACAGTCTGAAAAAGAATGTGTTACAGAGAAACATGTTCCATTTGCCTGTAGAACTTAATATTCTTCTACTCTTATGATTGCTTGGAAGTATTTAAATGTGACTGTGAGACTTTGAACAAATTGATAAGATGTATATTAACCACTATAGGTAAGTCACAGTCCACACTGTGTTACTTGAAGTTACTGTTTTCCTCTTTGCCCCAAAGAAGAAAAGTGACAAAGCAACTGTATGGGTCAGGCTTGCTTAAAAATTAGATAATTCCACATACAGTGGAATATTGGAAAATTCTTTAGTCCAAACTGATGAGGGAATTTGGAGGCACTAATATTATCTGAGTTAAATAATATGAAATATTTCACTGTCATATGAAAAAAGCTGTAAATTTAAATAAGCATGTCTTATTGTACTTGATGGACATATTGTTAGCTCCTTCTGTGTTACAGTGCTGCTGCTGGAGTAGTAAAAATTGCCTGTATAGTGCCCAGTGATACTGTTTTCCTCACCCTGATAGGTGGCCTGGTGGGACAGCACCTGTCTGAACATCCAGATGTTCGCAAAGTTGGATTCACTGGTTCAACACCAACTGGTAAACAGATCATGAAGAGGTACTTTGAGCAAAAGATTCATAAATTAACACTTCTTAATCTAGTTCTGAAGTATCTTATTAGCTACATTGTGCATGCAGCAGTAATGAAAAAACATAACTGCATATGATTGTTTACCACTATGTAGAATTCTATTAAGTCATTATTGGAAAATAGACGTTTTATACATTTTCACTAGTTATGATTCAAAGTAAATATGAAATAAGATATTAAAAATTGGGTTTATATGATTATTTTTATTTTTTACAGTGCAGCTGCTAATCTGAAGAAAGTTTCTCTTGAACTTGGTGGTAAATCACCACTGATCATATTCAGCGACTGTGAACTTGACAGAGCTGTGAAAATGGTAATGTTACTTCAAAGTAAAATATATTTAAAGCTGTTGTGATACATCCTCACAGTATTGCAATATTCCCTTGCCAAAAAACATAAACAGGGAGCCCTTGCATGAAAAACCATGCTATCTGTTAGAAAACAGACTCAGATTCTTTTTCGACAGGATGTTTCTTTATGCCAGCACAATTAAACTGCTCATGCTGCACCAAAAAGGCAGGGATCAGTACTACAAGAAATACACATTAGAAAATACAACAAAACAAAGAATTGAGTTCCCTGTTGCCATATAGTTCTAAATTCACCAGCAGTCACAATAATTCACCCTCCCAACCAGCCATAATGCTTCAAGTTCATAAATAAGATATGCAGGTGAGAAATTGAGTGCATTTAAGGGGATTATTTCCTGCTCAGGTAATCTGATTCATCAAAATGACAGCAGATGCAGTTTGCTCATGAAGAAGTAAAGTTCGTTCACACTGTACTTGCCAAAGTGCTGTTTCTGTGGATTCTCTAAACCAACATAAGCAGGTACTTCTACTAGGAAGAAACTAATATACACTTTCACCATTTTTGGAGTGTCTTTTGGCAGGACAAGAGTGTGAGTGACTGCACAGTGAACTATACATGGAAAATAAGAAAAGCTGGAACTCTGCAGTCAGTGCAGTCAATGCTGTCAGCTGTACAAGGGAGTGGGTGATGCAGAGCCTGACCTATTCCCTGCACTGCTGGCTTTAAATAATTGTGAAGCAATGCTTTTTTTGCCACACACTTGACACTAACACATGAGCCTGGTTTATACCTACCAATGCCAGGACCCTGCAACTGCCAGAAAACTACTTTTTAGGAATTTTATTTGTCCTGCTTTTACTTCCCCCATCTCCCTAACCCCCTGGAAAATCAACAGCAAGTATCAGTTCTTTGTAAATAAAAAGGAACAAACTGCATAGGATCTGAATCCACACTCCTGAAAGAGGAGGTTCTCTGCAGATTAGAGTGAGGTAATGTCCACCCAGTTCCATGTGACTTTTGACACAAGCAATATTGCTCAGTGGATTAGCACAGTTTTGTATTTAGTGGTCACGCTGCCAGCATGATGTGATGCTGCAGCCAGTGTTCCTGGGGAAGGCTGATGGAAATGGAAAGAGCAGTGCTCATGACTTCATCCTGAGCTATTTGGCTCCATGGAAGCATGTTTGGCAGTTTTAAGATCGGTCTGCGTGTGGCATTGATGATATTCCTTTACATTGCACATTCCATTGTCAGAGTCGCAAACACTGAGTGGGACATGAGGGAACAGAATGAAAAGGAGACTGAACAAAAGGATGCATATAAATATTAATGTTTTTTCCCAAACAGGGTATGGGAGCAGTATATTTCAACAAAGGAGAAAACTGCATTGCAGCTGGCAGGCTGTTTGTGGAAGAATCAATCCATGATGAGTTTGTTGGAAAAGTGGTAAGATATTCAAGGACTAAAGTTTAAGTAATGTTTTACTCTGGCAGAAAGATCCACTAGTTTTATGGACACTTGTATTTCTTATTTTCAGTTGCTTAATTTCTTGTTACTGCTTATGATAGGCAATGCTGATTCTCAGGAACTTCTTGCAGGGTTAAGAGGAAGCATTGAAGGGAGATATTTTCATCAGTAATGCACAGATAAGTGACATTTAAATAGATATTGTATCTTTACTGATAGTTCATATTTAACAAGGAAAGTAAGATTAAAAATAATTATTGAACTTAGGTCAATGTGGCTGAAGAAGCTGCTGTGAAGTTTAAAAAAAAAAAAGGCATACTGGAAGTATAACTAGAATAATACAAACATCACTATTAAAAATCCAATAGTCACTAAACTGTACCAGTGGAAAATTCATTTATTTTGCTCAAGAACACGAAATCAGTGTCAAAACTCATTTACTGCTGGTGAAAGCTAACATTTTACATGCCTGTCTTAATAGCAGAAGAGAATATATACATAAGCACAGCATCAAAAACTTTCAGAAGTTACTAGAGATTATGAAACAAAAGACAAGGTCTCACATTAAAAAGGGAGGAACATTACATCTTCTAAGAATCCAGTCCTTTCTTAGAGTCTGTCTTCATAGCACAAAAAAAATGCAGCATCCTAAATCTCTGGTCACTTTAACAACTATTTGCTGTGTTATGTAACTTCATTGTAATTGGGTAATCCATAGGTTGAAGAAATAAAAAAGATGAAAATTGGTGACCCACTTGACAGATCTACAGATCACGGCCCACAGAATCACAAGGCACATTTAGAAAAGCTGCTGCATTATTGTGAAACTGGAGTAAAAGAAGGAGCCACTCTAGTGTATGGAGGAAGACAAGTACATAGACCAGGTAAAATACTTTTCAGAGGTATTTGGAACTTTTACACTTCATGCAAGAGCCATCACGATTGTCTCAGCTGCATTATGTGAAGTTGCAGTATCAGGGGAACAGTACCAGGTAAGCCCATGATACCACAGGGCTTTCAAGTCTCACATTATGAGAAACTGTGCAACTAAAGTGTAAGTTATGACACCGAAACGGAATCTAGTCTGTATGGGAATGTTCTGCTTATTACAGCTTTTTTTGGCAAAACCCTTGAACTGTCAAGAGTCATAAGATAATTATATTCCTTTAGATCACACTAAGGCTGACTGAGGAAACTACTAGCAGAGGTATTATTATCAAAAGCCTTTCTTGCTATACAGACAACATGCATGCTAAGTTCAGTGGGCAGACAGAAAAACAACATTTTCTCATGGACATCTGTCCTTTATTAACAATGAAGGAGAAACATTTCCATCAAAGTTTCGAAATATGATTATTGCATCCCTAAATAAAATAGAAGTAAAGACCTGCAACTATAGGAAATCTGTGTATCAAAGCTAAATGGGAAATCTTAGAGAAGGGCATTTATATAAAATCTCTGAAGCTGATTTTACCCACTGAAAGTGGAATATACTCACAAGACATAGGAGTGTTTGTGTATAGCACCAGGACAGTCTTTGATTGGCAATGATGAGCTAACTCTTGGACAGGTCTTTACACCCTTCAGAAATGAACAGTCATTATGAGGTGGTCCTTCACCTTAGGCAAAGTTGCTGCCCATCGCATGTTTTTTCCCTTTTTGGCATATACGGATCTTTATGGCTACAGTCTGTTGTTGGGTAACAAGAGAAACAGTGGCCTCTGCACACAAGCTGTAACCTTGTCTTCCTGCTGTCAGAATGCAGGGTCTTCCCCTGAGGAGTCACCTGGGCTGTGGCATTGCAGACCTGACCTGGCAGCGAACAGCATGTGTTGTCACTGATCAATACAAACCATTTTCTTTTACCCAATTTTCTGCCATTTCTCTGGTGTTTATGCCCGTGCATTTCATCTGTACTTCAATCATACTCATTTTCTCTTTCAAGTCACAACTTACCTCTGACCACAAAGTATGGGAAAGAGATGGCCTGGACAATAGGACCATTAAGCCCTTTTACCATGCTCAGATGATGTTCTATCCTCTATTTAGGTTTCTTCATGGAACCCACTGTATTCACAGATGTTGAAGACCATATGTATATTGCCCAGGAAGAGTCCTTTGGTCCTGTGATGGTGATTTCTAAATTTAAAAATGGGTATGTTCTCTGGTTACTGTTAGAAACTTTATTTTCCCATTTTCACACTAAGTAAAGAAGTGATAGCATATGCAGTTGTTTTGTTAAATCTTGTTAGACCAATCTGAATACTTAGATGCTCCTCAAGCTAAATTCTGAGAAAATAATCCTTTTTAGTAGAGGGTATCCCATTCCATGTGGAAATAGAACTAATGCTGTTGCCAGGGTGTGACAGGATAGAATGCATCCATAAGTGCCATTTTTAAAAACACTTAATATTCAATGAAAAGTTTTACTGAAGTTGATGCGATAATTGGAACATTTTGAACAAATCACAAAATGTGTATTTTTCTCAGTAGAATTGCTTATTTTCTCCATCACCAAAGACTGCATAGTGTTGTGAATTGCACATATTTTTTAAACTGCCAATTTTAACATCTTTCATTCCAGATCATAAGAATTATTTTACACATGGGGGAGATTAAAACCCTGCATAGAAACTTCGTATTTCTACGTTTTCATTTTCACCAGTTTGATAATGCAGTTAAGAACCAGCCACATAGATAACCCTTCACATCCATTATGCATATGTAAATTATATACTTACATGATAAGTGTCTCTACTGGTTTTTTTAAAGTTTTAAACTATATGGAGATGAGATGCAAATTGAAAATATCACTTTGGAAATGGCCTGAAAAGATTTGTCTTGATACAAGTTTGAATTTCAGCATTTATTCTCCATTAACTTACAAAACTGGCCAGAATTTTAGCAAACTGATTCATCATCTGCTGCCAAGCTCTGCTTTACAAGTATTTTTGTATTGCTTTAATCCCCAAGTTGTACAGTAGCTGAGAAAAGCTGGTATGCATACAGCAACATTTCCTGTGGCATTTCTCATTAACGATTGAAATGGAAGGTTACAAGCGTCACCAGGTTGAAGAAGGGTGAGAATTCCTGTGGGTCTGTCAGACTGACACACAGATTCGTCCTTAATAAGTTGTCTTTAAAAAAGCTCCCAGGAGAACAAGGGCTCTGGAAAAAGGTGCTTCAGTGACACTGAAGGTGGCAGGTTGGTAACACTTGTTTATTTTACCTAGATGCAATTAGACAATTTCTTTCTCCCGCAGAGATGTCGATGGAGTATTGCGGCGGGCAAATGCCACAGAATATGGCTTAGCTTCAGGAGTTTTCACAAAAGACATAAGCAAAGCTCTCTACATCAGTGAAAAGCTGGAAGCTGGAACGGTTTTTATTAACACATATAACAAAACTGATGTGGCAGCACCATTTGGTGGATTCAAGCTCTCTGGCTTTGGGAAAGATTTGGGTAAGTTGTTCTCTCCATGTTATTTCTCTTATGAGAGGCTTTGCCTGTGTACAGTGTAAAACATGAGCTAGGGATGCATTTCCTGCATCTCTTCCATTCCTCTAATTTACAGTAATCTAGTTCCTCTCCCTTACCTAAATATTCCCACCTCAATACTTCCCATCCAGCCCTTCCTGCATATTTGCAAAATTATAGCTCGCAGAGTATTCTTCTCAAATTCCCCTCAGAGCAGTCAAATTGCAGCTTGTCCAGAGCTGTGTAGAGGCCACAAAATGCTGTCAAGTAACAAAGATACTGGTCAATTTTCCCCTCAGAACACTCCTCATCTAAACTTTAAGAACATGGGAAAATTTTTATGCCTTGAAATGTCACCAAAATTTGCCAACAGTCACAGAGAAAGATGCATTAAAAAGTATTATCTTTTCAAAACAAGTTTTTAAAAAAGTGAAGTCTACTCTGTCAAAGAAACTTTACAAGTCTGGACAGATCAAGCCTCATAACAAAGAAAAATGAAAAATCAAATTTCACTGACACAGCAGTTTTTTATCTTTGTAATCTTCAAAGACATTTCCTGAAACGGAAATGATTGATGGTATCAGGGGGAAAAAAAGATTACTGATTTTTACACAGCTTCTCTACACCTGTCAACTTTAATAACGGCAAAGAAAAGTTCATAAATTCATCTATGAGTCCCCAGTGGCCATCTAGAGACTGCTGCTGATTCAGTCCCACCTGGGGGGCTGGTTGTTAAATTCCAGCTCTTTTTTCTTTCCACATCTGTTGGGTTTGGCCTCCTCTTGTCAGACCAGTTCTGTCAGTGGGAAGATAATTAGTTCCCCTTGCTCCTTAAGGACTCACATGCTGGCTACAGCATTTCTATTTTTTTTAATAATAGTTAGTCTGACAACATTCTCTCAGCTGCTATTCTAACAGGTGAAATATTTTGCTTGTACAGGTGAAGAAGCTCTTCATGAATATCTCAGAACCAAGGCTATCACTGTGGAATATTAAAGTAACAGCTTCACACGGGAAGTAAACTTTCAGCAGAGTCTTAATGACCACACAAAGCACTCAATACCACCTAGGATGTGCTGTCTGCAGTGCTACAACTACACAAACGAAACAAAACACTGATTCCATAGATAAGTTTCTATAAATCAAGTCCAAACTTTAGTCTTACTGAGAAATAGACTTTTGGAAATTACCCAGAAGTTATTTAATTATGCAGCAGCAACTGTTAGTAGCACAATTCATCCCTCTCCCCTCCAGAAAAACCCCAAGAACATGGTTTAGTTTACTTTTTAAATAGAATTGAAGAATGAGTTCTCACATGCCTACTTTGTATTTCAGTGACATAATATTTACATGATCATTTAAAATCCTTAGTCATTGGCTTCTAAAGTTGAACTAAAATATACTGATTATGCCCTTTCTGCTATAAACCAGTTCAAGTTTTACAGTAGCAATTAAACACTCTGCTCTGGTGACTTCAGCAGTTCCAAACCTTTGTGCCATAAGTAAATCAACGCAAGAAAGTGCACTTACTATGATCTTTGTATAGTACATACAGAGTTCAACATTGGTGTTAAACTATGCATATCAAGCTAAAGTTACTGAAAATATTTTCTACCTTTTTGTTGATACAGAATGTGTGATCTGCCTGCAATTTGAAAGGTGGTTACATTAACAGATTAAAATCACTTTTTGTGTCTGTGCACATGGACTGTTATCACTGTTTCATACTGCATGATTATTATTTTGTATTTTGTACTTCTGGGGTTTTTTTTAATCTACGGGAAAATCCTCTGTGAAATGACCAAGGTAAGAATATTGGCTTTAAAACTTTTTCAGTTTGAAGGAAATTTTCTATTGATTGAGACCTTATCTAACAAACTAAGCCTACTAAGACTATTTGGTCTTAGAATGCAGCACCATCCAAAGCTTCCTCTGATCTGTGTGCTGCCATTAAAGGTAGCAGTCTGATTGATTCCCATCCTTCCCCTTAACTAAAATATAATCAGTTAATCCCAGTAAATCATGTCTCTATTCTATATTTAAGACACATTGTGAAAGGAAGACCAGAATCCTTGTTATTTCTTATCACAAATATTACAGATACTAAAACTAGAGCTTTAAGTATGAGATTCATAATAAATTTTGCAAATAACTGCAGGCTTCAAGTCATGACATTAATATTTGAGTAAACACAGTATAGAAAATTTTATTTTAATGGTGTAGAAAATACAAAGTTCCTTTAAGAAACAAACAATGACATCCAGGAGCATGACAGATACTTCTGAAATGCAAACTGATCCATGAAGTAAACACAACAGCCCAAATCATTGTATTTGATCAATCTGAGGTAAGTATGAATGAGACACACTTTAACACACACTTTAACTTTTTCTGGTTTCAAAATTGTTTCAAACTAAATTAAGTACAGGCCAGCTCAAAATTCACCCTTTTATCCTTCCGACAGTGACAGTTCTTAGCAAAACAGAGAGAAGAGAAACATGGCAGGGCAAGTGGGGGATGAAAAGTGTAGCTTAAAGCAACTGTAGCACCCCAGAGGCAGACTGGACCATTTGAGTATGGAGAGTATTTGCACTACAGACACGAATGTGTCATATACGAGCTTGTAACCTTCCCATAACAGTGCAGAGCTCAGTGCAGGTCTGTAACCCTTTGCTGAACTCTCTTGTCAGTCATGGCTGTCCTTACCCACAATAGCTCAGCCTGGAAGGACCTCAGGCACTGCTCTGGTGTCCAACAGTCATTGTCATGAATGCAATGTAGACATACCTCTGGAGTACATTAAGATAACGTTTAATATTGAAGATGTTGCACATAACACTTCACAGCACATGGAATATAAAAACAAAGCATTTTTCCTAGTTAACTCTTTCTTGCCATTGAAGCAAAAACGTCTGTCATACCATAAAAAAGCCGTTTCACAGAATCACAGACTATTCCGAGTTGGAAGGGACCCACAAGGGTCATCGAGTCCAACTCTTAAGTCAGTGGCCCATATGGGGGATTGAACCCATGACCTTTTTCTTCAACAAAACAACAGAACTATGATTTTAACTCATTCAAGTGATCCTTATTCTAGCTGCTTTCTCAGTCTAATCCACTGTGAAGTTAATTTCAGTGGTTTTGGATGAATTAAATCATACTAAAATCTTCAGAAACCCAGCCTCCCTCAGTCATGAGTGGATCCTGAATTCACCACCATGCACATGATTCTGAGATGCTACACTGGGAAGTAAAGTATTTTAAGGGCCAAGTCTTCAAAGTAAGAAGACATGAGTTAGTTTGCTTGGGATTTTTAAAAATAAAATAAAATGGATCTAATCATTCACTTTGCTGTCCAAAATTTCTATCTTGCCCTTTTCTCCCTTTTGTTTAGGAAACTTAATGTTGTCTATTGTCACTTCATCAGTTACAGAGTCATCTTCAGATTCCGAGTCATCTTCTGAAGTCAGAATCTCCTCATCTGTATCAGAATCACTCAGTTCAACTACAGCCACATTCTGGAAAAAAAAGACCTTGGTTAACACATTATACTTTTGTATACCACTTCTATCATTGGAGTAAAACATAAAGCAAACACATAAAGCAGCTTATGACCATAAGAAAATCACAACCAGAGTAAGAAATACTTTTGGTTTTTTCTAGGATTATGACAAATATAATGAAGAGATGCCTAAATATTTAAATTGTAATTTCTATTGCCCTATAGCAAATATAAGGCCTGAATCCAAGCAGTGGCCAGTAAATTCTTCTGACAGGTCACACCCCAAACCCCACACTGCCTCATCTCTGCCTTTTACCTTGTGGGTCTGCAGGCCAGAAGGCACCTGGCTGGCTCATGCACATATCATAGCACCTTCATACTAAAATGTCCTTCTATAAGCATGTGGCTGCAGCACTTTAGTTAAAACCAGAAAGAAAATACTGATGTGACTGTAAATAAATAGACAAATACCGGCAACAAAGGATCATAACACAAACAATTTTTCTAAACCCAAAATCTGTAGTCAGTCCTAAACATACCAAGAGAGCACAGCTGAAAGCCAGTTATCATTCTTACTCTAAAGTCTTGTTATGCCTCACTAGGCCTTATACTGTCCAGTTTCTGAACCAAATTTACCTGTGAGATCTAAAATACAATCTGTGGCTTTTGATTCAGAGTTGATGATTCAAAAGTACGTCTTACTCTGCTCTTAAACTACTCCATCCCCAGTCATTTAATTCTGCAAGTTTGAAAACCAAGTTGTAAATATCAACCAAATAAGCATTTTTATTATATTTATGTTTTGAATTAACAGATCACAGACTAAAATGGTAAAGACTTCACCTTATCTATGATATTAGCTCATTCTAAGACCAGAGAGTTATTTTAATCACATCTAAATTTACTTTATTAAAAAAACACATAGTATTTACCATTTCTATAACTTTTTCTGTTGCACTGTCTAGATTTTCAATATCAAACTGATGAGCTGGTGCTGTTTTCATTTTTCTTCTGAGCTCATCATTTGCCTGGGCCATCTGTGGTAAAAAGCTCTGGACTCGGTCCAAAACTGAAAAACAATTACCACATACATATATTCAAAGAGATGCACATTGGTTTTCACATTTACGCCTCAGAAAGCTGAGCCTTTAAACAGATTCCATTTCAACTGTAATTTCCAGCTGTCTACAATAATTACAATGTTTTAATAGAAGCATTTATTGACGTATTCAATTTTCCAAGACATAAACATCAAAAATGTATCAGACCTATTGATCAGCATTTGGTGCAGGAAGAAGTCACTTCAACAGTTCCATTTGGATTCTTAAAATGAAATGTGACTGCTTTACAGAAAACCTGCTTGCAAATTCCATGGTTTAAAATACATGTACCATCCTGAAGAACTTCCATGTCAGCATTATCTCCAATGGAAATACAGTTATGTCCTCTTTTCTTCCCTGTTACAGTATAGGCTGAAGGTCTCAGAGAAGATGGAAAAATTAGCTGTAGCACAGATGCCATGCTAGACTAATGAAAGAGCAACATAATCACCACAAGGAACTCTGAAATTAAGATGGCAGGAGAAAGACAGATGCTCTAGGTCAAAGTATACTCTCTCCAGAATTATCCCTCTAAGCTCGGTGGGGCTTCCCAAGAATTTTAAGGTAGTCAGTGTCATTAGGAGAATCACACTCATTTCCCTTCTAAGGAGGGAGTATCTTCAGCTGCCTCCAGAGTTTCTGCAAATGAACTCTGCTCCACACATGCAGGTGAGCCAATCACTATCTTGCTTTCTCTGAGAAGAGGCACTATGCCAGATGAGTCTAACAGGTATAATTCACATTTGAAACACTATCATCCCTGTAGAGACTTTTATCCCAGAAAGAATTTGATCTTTTTTTTTTTTTTTGCTATCACTTTTTAAACGTCATCTCAATCACCAAACAAAAATACAGTAATTTTCCAGGAGTCCATTTTAAATTAAATGCTTTTATACAACAAATATATCATACAGAGAAATTAGTTCTAAAAAGAGGTAAGAATCCCAGATCAGAAAAAAAGCAACAACTCTATACTGAAAAAGAACAATCTGCCTGTAAACTTGCAGCTGTAATACCTAGCATCAAAAAAATCTAATTAATCCAATTTACATGATTAACATGGAACTGCGGTGGAAGACCCAGGACCAGCAGAAAGTGAACACAAGAGTTTCTCCCTTTATACAAGGAAAGCACTGAAGTAAAATTATGTCACAGATGTTACCTACTGCTTGACACTGTTGCAGTGACAAGCTCCTACTCACCACTGCTCCTCGGCATCCTCACTGTCTGCAAAGTCGTGGCCTTCTTGCTGCTACGTTTCGAATTAATCAGAAAAATGTCTTCCAGGCCTGCAAACAAGTATTACAGCTGACAAGTTCTCTGTAGTTGTCATCTGCTCTTGGAGCTCTTGGGAGAAATACTGGGCCACAGAAGCCACTGGTCCGACCCTGCAGGCCGCCTCTTACACACTCACGCTGTACTTGAAGTATTTGCCAAAGCCTTATTAAGTGAGGAAAAACCACCTGCAATCCGGCATAGCCGAGCACAGCGAGGCGAGTGCCAGTCCGGCCGATTTAAATCCCTTCCCTCCCCTGCATGCCCAGCACAGGCCACACAGGGTGCTGGTGCCCTGGGCAGGGGCAGCGCCGGGACACCGAACGGGGCGGGGAAATCCGGCATTAATTACACACGCTGGTGCTCGTGGCCGCCAGCAGGGCCGCCCGCCGGCATCTTTAACTAAAGCGAAGCTTTCTGCCTTTTCAACACGTTTTTTTTGTTCTTATAAAACCACCATTACGAGGGTCGATATTAATTTAAGGTGGGCTTCCCCCCCTTATTTACTTCGTGTTACCGTAGCGGTGCCTGGGAAAGCAGTTCCTCAGTACACGCGGGCCCGGCGGCCCGGCGAGCGCTCTGCCACGGGCTGCCCGCCGGGGGGGCGCTCCCCACGAGCCGGGCCGGGCCGAGCCGATCCCGCTCCCCTCGCTCACCTGCCCGGTCCCGCTCCCCTCCGCTCACCTGCCCGCTGCCGCACATCCAGCAGCTCCCGGGACGCCGCCGGGCCCCCCTCACCGCCGGGCCCCGCCATGGCCCCGCCGCGCCGGAAGCGGCCCCGCCTTGCCCGGCCCCGCCGCGCCGCGGGGCGCGCCCTGCCGGCCGGGAGGGAAACATCACCTTACAAACAATTCTGAAATGGTTATGGAAGGATTCAAACCTTCCGAAAGGCAACAAGGGCCCTGCACCTGGCGGGGAATAACCCCCTGCACCCAGTACGGGCTGGGGGCCGACCTGCCGGAAAGCAGCTCTGTGGAGAAGAACCCGAGAGCCCTGTTGGCCAGGCTGTCCCTGAGTATGCCCTGTGGACACACTGTCCCTGAGCCAGCAGTGTGCCCTGGTGGCCAGGCTGTCCTTGAGCCAGCAGTGTGCCCTGGTGGGTGCCCAGGCTGTCCCTGAGCCAGCAGTGTGCCCTGTGGACACGCTGTCCCTGAGCCAGCAGTGTGCCCTGGTGGGCAAGAAGGCCAGTGGTCTCCTGGGATGCCTTTAGGGTAAGCACTGCCAGCAGGTCGAGGGAGGTGATTCTGCCCCCTCTGCTCAGCTCTGGTCAGGGACATCTGGAGTGCTGTGTCCAGTTCTGAGCTCCTCAGGACAAGAGGGATGTGGAGATCCTGGAGTGGGTCCAGTGGAGGGCAACAAAGATGATCAAGGGACTGGAGCGTCTTTCTTATGGTGAGAGACTGTGGGAGCTGGGCCTGTTCAGCCTTGAGAAGAGACGACTGAGAGGGAAGCTCATCAGTGTGTATAAATATGTAAAGGCAGTGGTGCCAAGAGGATGAAACAGGTTCTTCTCTGTGTCAAGCAATAGGACAAGAGGTGACAAGCTGAAACTGATGCACAGGAAGTTCCACCTGAGTATGAGGAAGAACTTCCTTACTGTGTGGATGACTGAGCACTGGAACAGGTTGCACAGGACACAGTCCTGTGCTGTGTGCTCCAGGACAACCCTGCTTAAGCAGGGAGGTTGGACCAGATGACTGATTCTGTGATTTGGTGATTTGGCACAAAAAATTCCATCTCATCATCTGGAAGAGCCATGAGTGTGTAGGACCAAGCTGCCAGCAGGTAATGTCACCTGAATGCCTGCCCGTACTACTTGTCTCTGAAAACTCTCATTTTCATTGTCAGAACTTGACAAATGCACCTAAAATTAAATTTCAGAGCCTGAGGGAGTTTTAATCATCTCTTGGAAAAGAAACTGGCCAACCTATTATTCAGGATTTGTTCTACAATTTCTGTCCTTGTCTTTTTATACCCTAGACAATGTGAAAACTGTATAAAGAAAACTGAACAGTTTGTAAAAAAATGAGATGGGAAGTCCAAGCTGAAAATGAGAAAAAAATAGTAATCAGGTAAGTGGTGTTTATAGGCCCTCATTGCAAAGAACACAGGGAGTAAAAAAACCAAACCAGCAAAAACCCAACAAATCACTCAGATCCCAGCACCCTGGAATAAACAAATCCAAAGGAGTAAGAGGCAAACCTTCTGCAAGGGCTCATGCAAGAGACTGCCCTGCTGTTTTCTCAACAGATTGGCCCAAACAAGTGTCATCTGCCACTTTCCCAGCCCACCCCTAGTGCCAGGTTCATTCCACTGAATTTGCACCTTTCTACTCAACTGCTCCAGAACTTCTGTTTCCCAGAAAAATCCCATTGCTGGCTTTGATGACTGAAAAATTGTGAGGACAGAGGTTTTTGCCTTGGGCCTCAAGCAGGTCTTTCTGAATTTGCACACATATTTACACAAAATAATAGTGTGTGAACCTCAAATAATGTATTTCATCCATGGGTATTATGTGATCTCAGTGGAAGGAGTGGCATAATGCTATCAAGGAACTTGTAGTAGGGCGTCATGGAATGATTGCCCAAGATCACCAGACAGGCAATTAGAAAACCAGAAATAGCAGCCTCAGGTGTTACTCCCAAACCTGAGGTTTATAGTCTAACCTGCTGGCAGCAGAGGCAGATGTGATCATTATCTGATTTGCAAGGTGGCCTAAGTATGCACGCTGTGTAACACATGAGCACACACAAGGCATATTTATGGGTACTACTAGGATAGGCAAGCAAGTGCATCTGTAACTCAAACTTAGAGTAAATTCAGGTTTGAGACTGCTGAATTGATAGCTCTGAGGTCTGTGCTGTTTCATTCATTTAATGCAGTATCGACTCAAGTGTTCAAGCTGATGCCATGTATTTCCCTCTTGTAGCACAGATTGTTTTGGCCCCAGTCCTGCAAATACATTTTCCTGTGCTTAAGTTTCTGCTTTTCCACACATCCCCACCGTAGCTAGCTCCAGTTTATGTGAGACACTTGGTGACTTGCCCATGCTGTCTTTTGTTCTGTCTTTAGACAGAAAAAGGGAGGCCATAGGCTTCGCTGCTGCCCCCATCACTAAATCGCAGTTTTCTTCCTTTCTATCTTCCACTTAAGGCATCCTCACTACTTCAAGGTGTTGAGCAACAATTGAGGAATAATACTAGTAATGATAATAAACACACAGATTTAGCTAGCTTGACTGTTTCAATGTATAATAAAAAACGTGTCTCAAAACAGGAGCCCAGCAAAGGCCTTGGCTCTGTTCTTAGGAAGGGAGTTACTTGCAGACTTACATGGTGTTTGCAGAGTATACAGTGTAGCTGGGCAAGCACAAGGATATTCCAACCGACCCAAACCCTTGAAAAATTGGATTCCTGACGAAGCCGCTTTTAGCCAACTGGCAGCACCGAGTGACAGTGTCCTGGTAGCTGACAATGTGGAGTCAGTACAGAACAGCCACTCTTGTGCTACGTCGCCAAAAAAGCTTCTGCCAGCGGCGGCAAAGGCGCCGTCGGGGGCGGCGCTGCCCGGGGAGCTCCCGGACCCCGCTACGCTGCCCTTCGCTCCCCGCGGCTTTGGGGCGCCGGCCGGGCCGTGCGGGGAGCGCGGCGCGGGGTGACACGGGCCGGGCTGTGAGCGATCCGTGCCCTGGGCTACCCCCCAGCCCCGCCGGGTCGGAGCAGTCCGTGGCAGCGGCGGCGGCGGCGGCTGCAGCGCATCACGGGCCACATCATCGCCGGGGCCGCCCGCACACCGCCCTCCGGCCGCTCCGCGCCTGCTCAGAGGCGGCGGCGCTCACCTATCCCGGAGCTGTCACCGCCGCCGCGCCGCTCCCTCCCGCCGCAGCGATGGAGCGCGGCCGCGGTGTGCCACCGGCTCCGCGCCCGCCCAGGTGAGCGGAGGGCGCGGCCCGAGGGGGCTGCGGGGGCAGCGCCGGTGAGGGCAGAGGGGCCGGGCGGGCCGGCGACTGCCGCCCCGGGGCGAGGGAGGCGGCGGGGCCGCGGCGGGAAAGTTTCCTCGCGAGTGGCGGAGCACCGCTCCCCTCGGAGCAGCACTACTCCCCTTGGAGCAGCTCGGCGCCCCCGGAGGGGCACGGCTCCACCCGGAGAGGCTCCGCGCCCCCGGAACGGCTCCGTGTCTCCTGGAGCGGCTCCGCGTCTCCTGGAGCAGCTCCGCGCCCCCCGGAGCTCCGCGCCGCCCGCCCCGGTGCCGGGGTACCAGGGGCTGCGGAGGGCTGGGCGCCCGCCCCGTGCCGGCCCCGCTCCCGCTCCCGCTCCCGCTCCCGGCCGGCATTCCCCGGAGCGGTGGGGCTCGCCCTCCCCCGGGCTGCGGGCCCTGAGCCGCCCGCCCTCCCAGCCTGTCTCCGCGCACCCCTTTGCCCCGCATCCCACTCCCCGCAGTCGCCCCCCGGCCACTCGCCGGCCTGCCCGGGGTCCTGCGCCCGGAGCGCGGATGCTCCGGGGTCTGGCCGCCCTCCCCCGGTACCCTGCGCTCCTCGGAGCCCGGGGCGCGTTTCGTCATGTGCGCGTAATTATGCACTGCTCCAGGTAGCCTGGACAATGAGCCTTTTCTTTGGTTTCTCCGTGCATGCACAAGACCTGCCCGACGTTCCCAGTGGCCCCTATTCCCTGGCACTCCGTACATCCGTATGTGCAGGCAGTTCTGTTCTCCCACCTTTGCACCCATAAAACATGCCAGACTGTCACCGCGGATGCAATTGCTAGACAGGCACGGAACCTCTGCGCACGGACAGACTTCAACGATCATCTCCTTCTTTTTGTTTACAAGCGTTTAACATGTGATGGTACATTTATTCCGTTTCCACACTTTTCTGCCACAATGTAGGAGCTTTTTCTCATTTACTCTATTTTACTTTCTACTCTCTCATTATTTCTTAGTTAAGGTCAAGTTGTCACTGTCTATTTCTTTAATTTCAGTGAGTGTTACAATTTCCTCTTCCCCCACCCCACTGCCAGGTTAACAGTTTTGTGTCTTCTTCACTCACATTTGATCACTCACATATGATCCTAGGTGGATCACATAGAATTAAATAATTGTTTAGTCTTTAGGAAGAGTCCTAGCAGTACTTGGTAGACATCCCTAGTTATCCTCACTTTCCCAGTTCAGTAATGTGGGTAAAAAGATGAAAGCAGGTGGAACAACCTGTTTTGGCAGCATTCCCTACATCTACTGCTCTAAAAAGATTGTGAAACTGGATCCATAAATACTGCAGTATGACTGGTAGACGCTCCAGAAGGAAAAAATAACAGTGTATCATTTTCTTTTCAAATACTTCTGGGGTATTATCCACAAAAAACAATGTGAAGTCTGTATCCTAGTGCCTGAGTTAATAAGTAATTAATCTTTCCTTGGTGATGACAGTAGAAATCTGTAATCAGGATCCCAAATAGTACAGTCAGGACTCATCCTGGGAAGTACTTACTGGTTACTTAATCTAGAGGACTGCGTTATCTCTTATATTTCATACTTTTCCTACCTGCTTTTTATGGGCTGCAGGTTGTGATTTGCCTGGTGTTTTTCATGTTGGTATTCCATTTGGGTGATCTTACAACCTGAGCACATTTCACAGCCTTGCTCCCTCATTTCTGACTGTTTTGATCTCATCTAAATGAGTGTCCTTCAAAGTGCAGAGGCAAACCAAATCTTTTTCTCACAACTGCTTTTCTCTTCCTTGGGGCCAAAATCGAAAGCTGCTTTGTTCAGGAAGTGGAATGCAGCTGTCTCAAACCTGTCTGAGAACTGAGCCTGACAAGTATCTGGCAGGTCTTTCAGTGTCTTATTCTCAAGAAGGCATCTGCAGGTTCTTTAATCTGTTTCTTTTCCCTGTTTGTTTTTCCTTTTGTTTACTTTGGTGGTAATTTATTGCCATACAATAAACACACCAGTTTACTGCGTAATATTTAAGAAATGCTGTGTAATGTATACAATATTTGTAATTTTCAGCATGTTTTCTAGTCTTTAATGCTCAACACTAAGTATCTGGTGTAAATAGTCTTAGCTCAGCATACCACACTGGTTTCTGGATTCTACAAAATAGTTAATCATATGCAGTTTGTTTGTTTCCTTTCTGTAATTCTGAGGTGATACGATGTAGCTTTCCCTTTTGACTGATATGTCCATTACAGCAGTGTAAATGACTAGCCATGTGATAAGGGTATTGGTGTGATACTGACATTTTTATGTATACAGGACACAATAGCGGAGAAGAGGCCATGCAGATCCCTGTATTACCTGTGTAAATTGTATTCTGAAATTAAAAAAGGCCTCCAAAACCTTTACAGAATCTCACAATTGTTGAGGTCAGAAGCGATCAGAAAATTTTCTATTCAGCTACCTCTGCTCAGTGTAGGGTCATGTAGAACAGGTTTCTAGGGCCATGTCTGGTTTGGTTTCAAATCTCACCAAGGATGGAGTCCCCATAATCTGTCTGAACCAGTGTTCAACCACTCCCATGGTAAAAACCCCCAGCTTTGTCTTACGTTCCAATTCCATTTCCAGTGTTTCAATTTGTGCCTGCTACCTCTCGTCCTTTCAGTGAGAAGAGTCTGGCTTCATCTCTGAAAACACAAAAAGAGTCTTTCAAGCCAGAAAATAATCCACCTTCGTCTTTGCTTATTATGGCAAAATATTAAAGTTCATTGCTTTGTTAGCATTTCATATTAATTTCCTGAATCCCTTTCCAAGGCTTGTTCTTCTACTGAGAGGCGTTTCTCAAACAGGCATGTGTATGTGATTGTATTTTTTTTGTGGCCCACCTGGAAGTGCAATGTAGAAATGATTATTGCTTTAAAAGAGCACCTGTAAAAAAATGCTGGCACCTTTTAGAAAGAATGGGTTTCAACTGTGGTGTTATTTGCTTTGGATCCTGTGAAAGCCCTCAATGTTATTTTGATAGATGTTATGTTTTGGTTTTGTCAGCCACACTCTGAAAGAAATGAGAAATTTCCCTACACCTAAACTTAGATAAATATTTGTTTTTGCCTTTCATAATGTTGACTCTATGAAAGTTTAATGCTCAATTCTTCCTCCTTCCTCTTTTTTTGAAGGGTCTTAAAAGATCATGATGATTTATTATGTTCATGCTTTAAATAAATTATTAGCAGTCCAATCACTATATGAACAAATGCAGCTATAGAATCTGGTCCATTAATGCTGTTAGTACTGGATGTTCTTTCTACCAAGGCAGAGCACAGAAGGAGCATCTTCTTTCCTGTGCTCTTGAGAACTACCTTATAAGTGGTTGACAGTTCTTTGCGCAATAATGAAGAGAATTTTTGAACCTCTTCCTGAACAGTTACATTTTCTTTGTCATCTTCATCTTTCTCAGGTAAATCAAGCCAGTCAAAGGAAAAGGTTGCAAAAATGTGGTAATGATCGGGTATTCAGTTTCATGAAATATCTGAGATTTTTTTAAAGCGGCTTTGCATTTCTCGAAGTCAGCATCTCTTCCAGCTCATGGTCCTATTTCCACAGCGTTTACTTCTGCCTGTCCATTTCCCACATCATATATACTGTCTTCATGTGTATTTTTTAAATTGCTGCATGCAGCAGTTGTGTTAATTCTTGTGGGTAAAATTGATTTATTCTCTGTTAGATTTCCAAGCATCTCATTTTTCAGGTACACACCTTCAGCAAACGGCAGGCTATGGCTGTATTTGCTATTTGTTTGTGTTTGCAGGACTGTTTGTTTATGTTTGTGTATGTTTGCAAGAGTGAGAGAGGTAAATAATACACAGTAATTGTGATATAAGATGTATGAAGGGAAAGTAGAAGCTGTTAAAAACAGGTACTTAGGAAACAATAAAGAAGAGGGACTGATTATTTTCATAGTTTGGGCACAGCTCATTATTTTGCTTGTAGTGACGAAGACAAGGTGTCCTTTCATTTCATATATAACATCAGATCTGATAAATTGGAGGCTACTTCCTGGATTCTCAAAGGATCTTTGTCTCTCTGTTTTTTTTTTTTATTTTAGTACTTCACCTTCTGTAACTTCCTGATTACATGTCAAGAAACCAGATTTACTTCTCTCTTCTTCCTGCAGAGACTGGGAATGAGATTTTTGTGATTTTAACTGCCTTTTCTTCATATGAGTTACTTGAGTAGAGCTTTCTTCTTTAGCTCCCATGCCTTTTCTAGACAACACAACAACACAGGGATTTTTCTTGTCCATGATAAAGCTTCTCAGGAAGTTCTTACAGTTCTTTGGATGGTTTGCTACATCTTGTAGGTGCATATGCCCGCTAAAAGTACAGCAATATTAACATCCTATAATTTAGGATGAAAATATTGCATCAGATGACATTTGGGAAATTATTTTTGTTGAAATGGGTTTTTAGAAATGAATATATTCGGGAGGCTTTGTAATTATCTGCTTGGTGTATGCTTTGAAGAAGTATTTACTCTTCACTGTACACCATACTATACTTTTCCAACCTAAACAATTGTGTCATTCTATATTTTTCAGTTTATCTTCTTAAATTCTCATTTTCCAGCATTTACCATTAGTTCAGGTTTTGTCATTCTTAATCTTTTTGGTAAGAAAAACATAAATGTCTGTCATCCAAACTGCTGTGTACTGTTTTAGCTGCTAGCCATCCATCCCTGCTGGTCTCTTCCTGCCTTTGGAACTTGACCAAATAATTTTTCTGTTCCCTTTTTTTTTTTTTTCCTTTTAAGTGCCATTTCTGTTTGTTAACACTTCCTTATATTAAATGAAACCACAATCTTCTCAAAAGATTTTTTTCTTTTAAAAAATGAAAAGTAAAAACTTACAAGGAGAAAAATCCATGTGTTAGAAAGCTATAGATAATTAACACAAATATTTTTGGCTAGAGTTCCAGACCAGTGAATAATTTCCATGAGTCACTGGTCTAGCACTCTGGTGATGTGACTGGAGGACATATGGGAGAAACCACAATGAGAGCCAGACTCTGCCTTTTTAAAGCTATCAGAAAATTTTCTCAATCTATTTTATGGGAGTGACATAAAATCCTTCATTTGTTACTCCTCCCTTCTCTTAAAGAAATACCACCCCCCAAAGAACCCCAGTGAGGTTGCCGTGGGTTTCATATGTGTCTTTCATCATGAACAATTTTAATCTTAATTCTACATCCCATTCTTAAATTCTGTCACAAAGTCTCTCTAATTGAGATGTTCCTGTGACCAACTGAAACTCAGCTGGCTAAAGTGATCCAAAGCTTTTCCCTCTGCAAGCTTCCCGAGGAGTGTGTCCCTTCCCATCATCAGAAATCAGCTGACAAACCTTCAGCACCCTAGGCCCTTCCTGAAATTTTGATTTTGCTTTGTTTCCATGACCTTCTCTCTTGTATTCCTCCTAATCCTTCTCTAAAGTAATTTTCTGTTGTCATAAAGTGGACAGTAGTTAAGCTGAGAGTTTAATGATACGTGTGCTCCGATCATCTTTGTTTATGCATGGTTTCTTTCTTTCTTTCTTTCTTTCTTTCTTTCTTTCTTTCTTTCTTTCTTTCTTTCTTTCTTTCTTTCTTTCTTT
>JAWWEV010000043.1:53849110-53859493 GCA_035583235.1 Hafferia zeledoni
TTCTTTCTTTCTTTCTTTCTTTCTCATGGATAATGCTACCCTTGGACCAGGAAGAAGCAGAATTGCCTCTTCTTGTAGTCTTTCTGTAGCACTTACAGAGCACCATTTTGGCCTGTGGTTACAGCTCCTGTGAGACAGCAGCAAAAGTTGTTTTGTTATTCCTACTTAAAGTTTGTGGAAACCAGAATTGAGGCCTGGGAGTTTTTATGCTCTTAAACTAAAAGTTCAGTGTAGCACAATCTGCTACAGAGTGGCAATGATATGGCAGATATCTTGTTTACTGAACTTCCTCTGTTGGTCTTGTGGGAAAAAAAAAGATTCGTTTTTCATGCAAAACTTGACTACTTTGTAGATCAAGCCATAAACTTCATGGCCATTTTTAAAATATTTATTTCTTGGCCAAAGCTCCCTTGGATAAATAAGTGATAGAGGGAAAGTCATCATGTTGCTTCTGAGTCATCTCTTCACTCAAAAAACCCAAACCATGTAATTCTCTGAGGAGCAGGAATTTTGTAGTTGTCTTTCTCTGGCCCTATAGGAGTGAAGTACCTTAACTAATGATTGAAGATGCAAAGGCACAAATTTGGATCTGTTACAAAGCTGTTGGTTGCTGAAAGCTTTGACATCTTCACTGACTTTAAAGTTTGTCTGAAATTGCTCCAGAAATATTGAATGACTTAAAAACATTAAAACAGAGGGAAGGAAAGTATAGGGGTCATAACAGAAACACTATGATCTTTGGAGCCTGATTTTCTCAGGAAATTCAGATGAAAAGTCTTCCAGCTCAGAAGTATTTTAATTTCTCGCAGTCTGTAAAAATATGTTTTCACAGCTTTGCATAGATGCAGTGTCATGAGCTTGTGGAATTGTGTTATCCCACATCATGCTGGTGTAGTCTGCCTGACCTTTGGTTCTTTTCTTATGCCAATCATTTACTTGCATTCATGGAGTCTAATATTAAATACCGAAGTGAGCAAAGCTTCAAGTCAAATTAAGACTGCTCTTTTAGTAAATTACTTCCACTATTATCACAACATGAAAATTGAAGAAAAGGAAAGTTGCTTCTGATGGAGGAAATGTGAAATGACTTGAGGCTGTCAATACATCGTTGTTTCATTTCCTACCATGATGGAAATGTCAAAGTAGAAACAACTGCACATGAAGTCACATTGAACAGAAAAGAAAGCAAAACTAACTGACCACATCCAGTGTTAATATTGATCAAATAATTATCTTGTAGTGATTATTAGATGTCAGAATAAGCTATCTTTCAGAAAATATCTGCAACCTATACTTCATTCAAATCTAAATTTTTTAATGCCTTTATTTTAATTATTCTAACTAATAAACTTTCTTTTTCTAGTTTTAATTAAATTCTAATGTGCCATATCCATAAGTACAGTGGGTTTCTTTTTTACACTAATTTAAACTATTTTACGCTAATTGGTCCGAATATCATTACTGTCTTCTTTCCTTGATGTTACACTATTTTATATTTTTTATATTTTATATTTTAATATATATTTTTTATAATTTTTATTTATTTATATTTTATTTAACCTAATTATTGTATTTGTTTCAGAGGAAAATCAGTTTTTTATGATTTTAAATTAGTATGATTTTGGATTTTACATACAGATATTGGTTTGTCATCTCTTTACGGGATGGAGGGCTGGGACTGTGAACTCATAAGGCCTTTGTTACTCAGAATATTGCTCTGGGCTTACCACCTCGGATGCGTTTTGAAAGTTTTTTGCGTTTTTTCCCCTTATTTTGCCCACGCTCCTTGCCATTAGCATAGAGTATGAGGAGCAACACGGGGCCTGCTGTGCACCATGTGGGTTCCCCTTGCCCTTGCCCCTGCACCTTGCAGAAATTTTGCTTTCAAGGCCACTGAAGTGTAAGCCCTGTCTGCCTTGAAGATTTTGACTTCCTGGGCTTCAAGAAGACAAAAGCCAGGCCTTTACCAGTTCACTTCTGGTCCACATTACTGTCTCTTTCGCTGGAAGGCACATGGCATTGTGAAACTTCATCACCCACCAACTTTGCCTTTTTACCGTCTAATTTCCTTCAACTTAGGCAGTTAGATGTTGGAGGAGATTGACATTTCCATAAATACTTGCTTTGGAAGGATACTGAGTGATCTGAAAATTTAAACCAGTATCTCATGTCTTCTGCAGAGTTATGTTTTGTGGAATAAAAACCCTGTGATCCAGTGAGGTTGTAGAGAGTTATGTTTATTCTGAGCCCAGGACGCATGGGGAATAACTCCTCCAAAACATGCGCACCTGGTTGAGCTAACAAAGGGTTTATATGCAATTAAGTTATACATATTTATTTTTCTTTCATGCATAAACATTATTTTCTTAGAGAAGGCAGGGTTATTATAATGAGTCTCAAGAACTGATTTCCATTTTCTCCGCCTCAAGTCACTCTTTCTTGCACCTGCGCTGTTCCTTCTGGTAATTCAGAGTAGTGGTCTTTGGGAGTCTTTAGGGATGAAGTAAGGCATCTTCCTCCTGTGAACTTTTTACCTTTTGCTCAAAACTGGTTCAAACCAGTCTTGTTGGCAACTTTTGCTGGTCTAGTTGGACTTATCTTGTTCTTTTGACATGTTTTCTGATTTATCATGGGGTATCCTGGCTGTTTTAACTGGCCTGGGCCTCTTGGTATTGCACCTTCAAGGACAGTGAGTGAGTTTTGCTACATGTTACACAATGAACTAAGCAAATTCCATGAAAAGTATAAAAGCATAAGTAAAATAAGAAAATAAGTATTATCATTAGTCCTAGGTAAATAAGCATAAGTAAAATAGGCATAAACAAAATGAGCATAAGTAGAATAAGCATAAACAAAATAAGCATCATAAGCCCTAAGTAAAATAAACATAGGCTCCCCCTTCCCCTCTCCCCCATCAGTTAAAACATTTTAAAATTTGAATATATATACTTTTTACTTTTTTTGCAGATCCAGTCTTGCTCATGGAGTTGTTGAAGATCTGAAAGCAATGAAAAAACACTTTTGCATGCAAAAGAAGAACATTTTGGTCCATGTGTAAGTGTGGCAATTGATGATTCACCTACAAGGTTTCTTTGCTGACATCTGAAGAACGAAGTGCTTTTCGACCTGTACTTCTGTAGCACTATGACTAACTGTAAAGGCAGATCTACCATCCTCAAAACAAATAGCAAAGTCCATGACAGAGAAGGCTTTGCAAACTGGACTATAAATCTTAATACAATTCAGTCTGATAAATTTTTGAGACTGCTTTTAAGTATGGTTCCTGTTGTTTACCAAATAAACCAAGAGGAAAGACACAAAAAGGTGAATGGTGTCTGGCAAGATGGATTACAACCAGCAGGACACAATTTTAGTGTTAGGTCCGAACAGCACACAGAGTACCATCACTTCTCAGAACCAAGTTTTCATGGTAGCAATGGACACAGCCCATCCAGCTGTAGCCCTAAATATGATGATTTTGCCAATTATAATTACTGTGATGGAATGGATGCTTCAGAAACAGATGCCATGTTGCAGGAAGACAATCTATCTAGTGACAGTAATGAAGATATCATCGTGGAAGGAAGTAGAAAGCAACCCAAAGAATCTAGTAGTATTATGGCATTACAGATACTTGTACCTTTTTTGCTAGCAGGATTTGGAACTGTTTCTGCTGGCATGGTTTTGGATATTGTACAGGTTGGTATTTGCTTTGGAAGATGGTTTTTTAACAGGTGGTCTGTGAGGTTCATAGTTCTAATGTGTGATATTGTAGATGTTTACAACTTTCAAGTGTAATTAGGTCTGTGGGTGATTCTGCTACTATGAACTTCTTCCCCCCCTCCCTGAACATGCTCTTAAACAGGTTTAGTGTTTCATTTGTAGTAATTCAAGTCCCTTAGACACAGCCAACTGCTGATTTAAAACTGTTACCTCCTGCTTTAACTAAGGATAGAAATATAATAATGGTCCAAAACTCTGTTGACACTAATAAATGTATTCATAGTCAAGTGGGAGTTGTAATTAATCATAATGCTGCAATACACAGATGTTTAAAAAGATTAGCAGAATGCATTGCAGTAATTTATCTCCTTATGTGATTTAAGTCTGTACAATTTCTGAAATGCTGTGTGGATTTGGTCCATGAAGATGCACATGGCATATGAAAATGTGCATTACATGAATACGTTATATGAACTTTCTGTGAAGTGATTTAGAGGGTTTTTTGAATATTCAGGTGTATGTAAGTGACCTTTTCATATAACAGAAGACGTGCTGAACACTTGGAATTACAAACATCAGTGGTGTGAACAGGCTTGCAAAGTCACATCCACCTTGAAATATCATTGCAATGGATCCAGAGAAGCCAGATTGTCTTGGTTTGTGGTAGCAAATTTAACTGATGATGGCTATTCAGGCTAAGATAAAACAGAACTTTCAATCTTAACACAAAGTTTAATAATATTTTTAAAACCTGTTTTGGAGACCCTACTGATACAGAATGTTTTTAGGACTTGTTTCTGGCATAACCGTTGTAGATGTCAGCAGCATTTCAGTGGAGTTAAAAGTAACAGTTGCCTATGAAATAACTCTTTGTGCAGTGATATTTGAAGAAAATTCTGAAGAGAGTAACAGTTAAGAAAAGTTTATTAGACTAACTAATTTTTTTGCCTTCTCTTTGCATTTTGAAGACTATATTGAGTTTTATTTCCTACATAGTTTGTTTTTCAAAAGACAGAAGTCTCTTATAAATACAAACCTCATGGATTCTCTCTCTTCTGGTATAAATAGATTCACAAAAATGATTAAAAAGTTTGAAATAACCACAATATTTAGACAGAAATACAGTACATAAATTATTCTGTGCCAGTTTTTTTCTCCTTTCTTATTGGTTTTGTTTCATTCAGCTTTTGGGTTTTCTTTAGCTACGCTTAAAGAGCTTATAAAGTTAAAAGTGACTATCTTCGTCACTCAAAATCTTGAGAGAGTAAAGGAGGCTTGAACTTTAATCAATTGCAATGAAAAGACCCTTCATTACCTCAAGGGAAAAGAAAATAAAAATGGACATGCGAACTTTACTGCTTCATTGGGCTGTTTTTCACTAATCTCGTGCTTTGTTCATGTGCATCTTACCTATTTATTCTTTGTACAGACACTTTGTTTGTGCTTCATTAATATAGGATTTTCTGCATGGTACAGCATGATGATCAGGCAGAAGAGAAAGCTGTGCCTGCTGCCACTACCAGCTTCTAACCAAATGTTTCACCTTGTCATCCTTCCCTTAAGTGTTTTTATACCTAGTTTTTAAACTGAACTGAGACATATCTTGATTTTTTCGTCTGTGTTACTTTCAATCTTTAGTCATTTCCCAGTTTGGCTCCCTATGAAAGAGGTGGCGCAAAGGCAAAAATAAAATAGCTGGTGTCAGTACTATCTTTTTTCACCTTAAACTAAGTAGTAAACATGGATGTCAGTAGGGCAGGATTTTAAAATGTGACAGCATATTTTGAAAAGGAAAATTTGAAGACAACGAAGTATTCTAAGCTGCAAGCCATTGCATACTATTCTTTTCTAGTAGTAAATACCTATGTAATTTCACATACAGCTAATTCTCAGGTCTTGTTTACATTTGATAATTGAATCCTTTTATTTTAATTAAAAAAATAATTGAAGTGGTTGCAAATCCATGAATACAAATACAATTTACAGTTTTGTTAGTTTAGTTGAAGTTGGTAAATGATTACAAGTTAAATACATGGGTTGATAAGACCTACAAAGCAGCACAGCATTTCAGTGCTGAGAACTCACTGCACAAAAAGTTAAGAGAATTTGCTTTAAAAACTGTACTCTTGTAAGTTTCACACTTAGAGGTAAAAGGAATTAGTTGTTGTCCAAAGAGAGCCTGTAAGTAAAACAAGCTCACATAGGTTTATGTCAGGTTTCTACACAGCTGGAAGGGAAAAGATGAAAATATTATTGAAAATTAAGACCAGAATTCAAGAGCAATCATAGTACCTGGTACTTTTAAAATCATGAAAAAAGTACTTCAGATTAGTGACATCTTTTTTACAACTGGGTTTGTTGTAAGGCCAAGTTTTATATCTCTTACTTAAAGTCTTCTCATCTTTGAAGCAGCAGTATGCAGTCATAAATCTATTTTATCTAAATACATAACAGTTCTAACTTTAGATTTTTATGTCTAAGATAAAAAGATTAATTGTTTTTTAAGAGGATTAAGTTATGATTTACAGAATTTTTTAAATACTTGTGGATAGTCTAAAGGGATTTTTTTCAATTAAATGTTTCCCACTGTATCCTTTATATAGCATTGGGATGTGTTCAAGAATGTTACTGAAGTCTTTATCTTGGTTCCTGCACTTCTTGGTCTCAAAGGAAATTTGGAGATGACCTTGGCATCCAGGCTGTCAACTGCTGTAAGTAACTTTCTCTTCCCCTTCACTTTTCAGGTACATGTTTAAAATATTTTAGAAGGGAAACAAATCTTTGGGACACAAGTGTTTTATGTTTATGACTTCATCTGGCTGTTTAAATCTGTTATTAAATTCGCAAAGTTAAAAAGGTAACCCTCTTCTCCACACATCAAAACTTTGCCTCTGTAAAGTCTTTTCTGAGTCATCATTTAGAACAGATGAAGTAGATTTTTGAGACTTACATGTGTATTCTGTGAGGCTGAGGGATATCTTTGAGGGAGTTTGAATAGGCTAATAACATGTTTATGTTTTAAACACATTTTGATAAAGACCACGTGAGTGGCACCAAAATAAAGCATTGGTAACATTGCTGTTCCAGATCTTTGTTGATCAAACTGCAAGAAATGTTTTTTTTTAGATTTCTGGCTAAATAAATTTATTTATTTTCTGTTGTGGTAAGGTTGGGGGTTTTTTGTGTCTGCTTATTTTTTGTGTGTGTCAACACTGTAATATAGCATAACTAGGATTTTTCTATGTGCTTTCTTATGTATTTGTCACAGTTCTTTTTTGTGTTTCAGGGGATGTTCCGCCTCTCCATTTTTGTAGCCTAAGCAAGCCAGATTACCTACCGTATATATTTTGTGTGTGTGTGTGAGTAACTGTAGTGGATAGATCAGACTAACTGTGTGGTTAAACTACTTCTGATAGCTGAACTGGGTATCTCTCTAAGATACTGCCTAATGCAGCATTTCTGTTCTCCAGCAGAACCCCCACTCTCTGCCTGTTCCCAATTGAATAAATTTTTCTAGAATATGTCTGGTCAAAGGTGTATGTAACTCCAGCTGAGATTTTACTATGTCTTTGTAGAATATTGCTCTTGAAACTTTCTAGGTTTGTATGTACTTACTTGTCTAGAAGTGTCAGGTTTAGACCTCACAGTCATTTTGTGATCCATGACTGTGCCATAATATTTATGCTTTTGTTTATTTCCAGCTGTCACTCCCATCTCCTGGCAGAAATATTATTAGTCCATAAGTGCATGACCTTCCATTTCTGCTGTTGAATTTAATCTGGTTTTGTTGCTGTCTCCCTCAAGGACGTTCAGTTTTTGTATGATATTACAATGCTCTGTATTGACAAGGTCTCCCAGTGTTCTATCACTGCCACATTATATTGAGTTGTTGCCTAAATGCACACTGTGATGGACGTAGCCTTGGCAGTCCTGGGGAGGTTTGCGTGTGTCCTGCCCATTATAGACATCGATTACTTTCATACGTAACAATTGATGTGTTTCGTCGTATCTTTATCAATGTCAGCCATAGCTATTCAGTCTTGGTTTCTGTTTGATTTTATTGCTCTTACTTTTCTGAGTATTCTTACTGTTACTTAACAATATTCCATGTTTAAACCTTACTACCTTTACTGTCAGGCATGAATGCTTTTATCTTTTACCTTACTTTTTTTTTTTTGTTGCTTAATTTGTTTCTAAATGTTACAGCCCAAGGTCTGAGGATTGAAAGTGCTTGTATTGCATAGTGAAAGATACATCAAGTTCAAGATCTACCAGTGCCATACTGAAGGCTTAGGAAAAAAGAGGGTCAGAATCAACTTCACCACTTCTATTTCTGTTAATGTGATCTTTAATTCTTTGTCTCAGCTGAGTTCATGACCTTTGCCAGATCGCGACTCAGAACTTCTCTGCGTCAGGCAGTGGCTGAATTTCCCATCCTTACCAATGTTTTCTCATTTGTGAACATCACTGTTCTCAGGGACATTTGGAAAAGGGTCACACAGACCCTTTTTTTGCAGTGGGACTTCTGACCTCAGTTCTTATTATCTGTCAACTGTTACCGAACAGCAGCTGATCCCCCTCTCTCAGCTAAACACAGGTACAGGATACTGGAGTTTCCACAACACAGGCTGCATGTCCTGTGGTAAAATAAAGTTGGTATCATGAGTTTCAGGCGACTCCCCTCAGCTCAGAATGGCATTCTTAAGATTATCCCAGTAACTGTGATAGTATGTTCTGTACATTAAGGATGCACTGAATGTTTTACTCAACATGTAGATGTCTTGAATGTTGTTTTCCAGAGGCAATTTGGCCATTTGAGCCCTGAAATCCTACCAAGACTCAATTCAATACCAAGAACACTTAGTTTGAGGAGTGTTACCAGTGCTACTTACCACTGTCATAAAGTCTTACCAAGACATAAATTAGTTGATGCTTCAGAAGTTTTCATTCAAGCATGCCACAAAGTCTTCCTATCATCCCAGTACCAGAAATTTTCATGCATCTGTCTTGGCCAAATTGGGTTATCCAGCCCTGGTCACGTCCTTCTGCCATTAGAAGGGTAAAATTAAATGGCTAAGAAGAGATCAGTGAAGTGTGTATGTCTCAGCAGTGCTATGTGACGTGTCAGAGTTCCAGTTGCTTTGGTGTTGCCCAATCACAGCACCACTGGCATCAAATACTTCTCAGCTTCGTGTCAACAAACTTGTGGGTTTGGGGTTTTTTTGTTCTTTGATTGATTGTTTTCTAGTGCCTTGAATTTCCTTGTATGACCTGTTTTCTTCCAGAATCATGGCAAACTGTGGACTAAACTAGACAGGTGATTGAAATATTCTCCAGGACTTCCTTAGTCATTAGTTCATTGGACATCCTTCACAGGGAGGAGGTAGAAGCTTCTTAGAGTTCGTTGAATGTTCTCCCTTTTGCCAGTGGTGGCTGCAATTTGTTCTTGCTAGTGAAGAGCTCATCAGTAAATATTGTAGAGAGTGTGTGTGTGTGAGGGGTGTGGGTGTGTGGGTGTGTGTGTGGGTGTGTGTGCATGTGCACCACACAGTGGAGGTTTAAGAGGACAATACTGTACAAAATAAGAACACTACAGATCATTCATTATTGAGGTAATGCTAATAAGATTATATTTATGGGGGTTTTATGTAAAAAAGAAAACAAAAATGAAAAGGGTTTTTATCTTGTAAAGAGCCTTCCAGCTTTCTCTCCTGTGTCTTTTTCACAGTCAACACCAGCTGCAATGTGTACAGATCTGTGAGATGGTGGATTGCCAGTCCCATTCCCCATCAGTGCTACTGCAAAGGCAAACAAAAACACAGGAACACTAGTATTTCTAATCGTTACTTAAGAAAATAAACAAACAAACAAAAAACTCCTAGATGAAACCCCCAAATCACCAACAAAAACTCCCCAAAGCTATGGGTAACTGTTACATGTAACTACTTCTAGGTGGCAGCTTGGGCTTGGTTCCCACATTTAATTTGAACTCAGGGCAGTTGCCTTGATTGCTCCTCTTCCCCCAGGTTTTAAAAAGAGAAGCTGTGTCGTATTGTATCATTACTTACTGGTGAGTTTCATCCAAAAGCTGACCACTACACCTGCAATTTACATGCCATTTCTCTCAGAAACAGGTTATTCTGACCTTCACATTCTTCACATTAATTTCATTGACCCCCGCTACTCTCTTTAGCCACCCGGTCTTTGGTCCTGTCATCCTGAACCTAGGTGAGAAGAGAAGGAGAATATTAATTCAGAATCAGCTGGGTTGGTAGAGAGCACTGAGATCATCAAGTCCAACCTTTAATCCACCCCACTTTGATTGGCACTCAGTGCCACGTCCAGTCTCACCTTAAAAACCTCCAGGAACGGTGAATCCACCCCCTCTCTGGGCAGGCCATTCCAATGCCTGACCACTCTCTCTGTAAAGAATTTTTGATATCCAACCTAAACCTCCCCTGGCAGAGCTTAAGTCTGTGCCCCCTTGTTCTACTGCTGGTTGCCTGAGAGAAGAGACCAATTCCCACCTGGCTACAACATCCCTTCAGGTAGTTGTAGGGACTGATAAGGTCTCCCCTGAGGTTCCTCTTCTCCAGGCTAAACACCCCCAGCTCCCTCAGCCTCTCCCCATAGGGCTTGTGCTCCAGTCCCTTCACCAGC
>JAWWEV010000043.1:53859593-53870898 GCA_035583235.1 Hafferia zeledoni
TGAACACAGTACTCAAGGTGTGGCCTCCCCAACGCAGAGTACAGGGGAAGGATCACTGCCCTGGTCCTGCTGGCCACACTATTCTTGATACAGGCTGGGATGCCAGGATGTTAACTCCGTATACTGGCAATCTTACAGCCTGCTGTTTTTAAAATACTAATTTTTGTTCCACAAGAAGTTACTTCATGTGTAGAATACAGACAACAAAGAACACAGTGTTTCTGGAGTTCTACCTCTGTAAGCCCTTCTCCCTCCTCCCACTGCTGCACTGGCATAACTGTGTGAGGTGCACTTAGGTCAGCTGCCCATTCAAACACAATATTTATATTGTGTTTTGTGTTCTTCAACTCCTTAGCTTTGTTCTGTTCTTCGGCTCATTCTCATTGTCTCAATTCCCACTGTTGCCTTTTCTCTCTCTTCCTCTTTAATTTTCTAAGAGCAAAAAAAAGGCCAAAAAACCCCACCCAGCCACCAACCAATACCAAAACACCACTTAGGCATTTCAGACCTGTAAACTTGTGCAGGCTCTTGTTTTGATTGTGCATATATATTGTAATACTTATCAGGGTTAGCTATTAGCAGTGTGACTTTACAACCCTTTTGTTTAGGTCCATCTGTTTCACAGTATCACAATGAACTTGATCTTACTCCATGGAAATCTGCAGCTGCACAGAGTGGTCCTGCTCTTTCTCCATTCCAAACCCTAATAGCTGTTGTGCATAGTTACATGGCTGCATGGGATGGACCAGAAAATGTTATAGAAGATAACCCCTTTTTGCTCCCTGAACAAAAGTGTTTTCCATCAAACCAGCAAGCAAATTTATGTTGCCATAAACTCAATCATGGAGCTGGTCTATCTTTTTCAAGAAAAAAATGGGAACATGTAGCTGGTAGGGGAAAGAAGAACTGTGGCACTTGGCAGCAGCTCATTTTTAGGCTGGATTAAGCATTTTGCAAGATTTCTGTTTCAACAGGAATTTTTTTTATATTTTTCCACAACTTCTTCAAAGGATAGAAAGAGTGAAGCTCTCCATATCTTGCTATTTTCTTCATATATTTAAGAAGGTTGCAAAGAAGATTCTCATCTGCGCTTCCTGAAACATTCCTGTCCTATTGAAACTTAATGGATGTATTTGTGGAGCTTTGACTGTACTTTGAACACTATTAAATATTTATAGTGTAGATTGAGATAAAGTGTCTTAGCATATTTCTAAGTTTTCAAATTAGCATTTCTTTTAATACTTTGTTCCTTGCAAGTCACTACTATCACAAAATGAGACAAAATGGAAAAGAAATTGAATTGAAACCTACTGAAAAGAAATTATCAAAAGATGAAAAATATATGCATGAGGACTCTCTGTATTTTGAGAAGTATGTTATCTTATAAATTAGTATTATGTGAGAAAAACCACTAAAATTTATGCTCAAAATTTAAAACATTGTTATCTTATCTCAAAAAGGAAGTTATTTTAAACATAGTTGTACTGCAATTGTTTGTATTGTTCATCATATCTTGTCCTCAAAAAATAGTAAAAGTAGGAAATACATTATCATTTGTAGGTTTCTGCTTTGTCAGTGCATTTTCAAGTAACAGAATTTTAGACTCAAATGTCTGCATTTTTTTTTGTAATTTTGATAGGTAAATATTGGAAAAATGGATTCTCCCATTGAGAAGTGGAACCTAATAATTGGCAATTTGGCCTTAAAACAGGTAAATATAATAGATTTATTTGATTAAATCTTGTAAGTAAGCCAAGTTATTAAAAAAAATCAAATCACAAACATTGGTAAGTATGAGGATGGATCGTAGTAATGGGAGAGTAGCTCTACTATACTGGCTTATACTTAACGTAAAATATTTCCGTGATTTTTTTTTTGTTTTGTACAGTGTTGCTCTAAAACAATGGGAAGAAGAGGCAAAGTATTATTTGTGACTGTATCAGGGGTATTTACTTTTTAATTTTTTTTGAGAAAGGATCTGAGGATGATTAGGGAAAAATTTCAGATTTGGCAAAACCTCTTATATTTGACCTTTTAAATGTTTCTAGTACTGTATTTGTGCTGTTTAAAGGAAGTATGTGATAGAGCTTTTTGGATAATATACAGTATTTTAAATAGCTGGCTTATTTGAGGAAAGGAGTGCTTGTTCTTCTCCAAAACAACTCAGAATGAGAGCTAGTTCTTGTTCTTATATTATAATATAACAGTCTCAAAAAATAGGTCAAATATTTACAGTGTGACTTCATTGTTTTAAGTGGTTCAGAAGCCTCTTTGGGCATTGGCTTCTCATAAATGGTGAGCTCCTCTTCCTGATTTTACTTTTGCTATTCCGGAGTCTCTAAAGTGCTGGTAAAGCTTTTTCTGCTGGCCTAAGATTTTTTGTCTACATGGTCCAAGTTTGCCATCATCTCTACAAAATGGATGAGCATGCTCCTTTTATACCTTGAGTGCAAATGTAGATAGGAGAAAAGAATAACAGAGCATTGTTCTGTAGTCCTCCTAAGTCTGTCTGATATTTTAAGAATTGTTCACTGCCTTTTTCTTTTCCAGGTTCAGGCAACAGTAGTTGGTTTTCTGGCAGCAGTGGCAGCAGTTATATTGGGCTGGATTCCAGAGGGCAAATACCGCTTCGATCACTCAGTCCTTTTGTGTTCCAGCAGTGTAGCAACTGCCTTCATAGCGTCTCTTTTACAAGGTAACTGGGGTATAGGTGGTACTTTTTGCAGTTATTTAGTTTTCTGTGGATGCTGAATGTGCATTATGTTGCTATTCCTTATAAATTTATGTCCAGTAAGGTATAATACATCTGCAAACCAGCTGAGGATACAATGCCCTTTTGCAATTTCCATATAGGCAGGCATATTGCATTTCTCTCCTGTCATATTCTTTGAAAAGCTTTTGATTTTCATGACCTGCTGAGCATATCTAAACCAGAGTACGGGGTTTAGATTTCCCTAACATGATGAAGTACTTTTCCCCATGCTTTCTATATTCATTTATGTACAAAATATATTCTTAGTAAAACTTATTTATATTTAAACTTAAGTAAGCCCAGCCATTACCTCAGCTGAATTCCAAGTTCCAGGTTGCCCATGCTGCTTCTGTGTTAGTTTGTGCTCTGCTTTGTATCTGAAGTAAACAAATTGGCTTGTTTTTTGAAGGGTTTGGGCCAAGTTCAAGTCCTGCTACACAAAGAGTGCCAGTGTCTGTCTGGAGCAATATGGCATGATGAATTTAATCTTCTCCTCCTAATTGTCAGGGAACATTTAACCATAAAAGATGTACTTAATGGATGTGAAGGGGAGGAGGAAAATACCTCTACTTGTGACATGTTCTTAATGAAAAAAAATAGTCAGTAGTCTTAAGAATAGTAAGTCAAGTAAAATGGGTAACTTCCTTGTTTTACTAATTTGATATGCTTACTTGTGTCAAAATTACAAAATTGTTAAGCTTTTGTATGCAACACACTTTTTTTAGTGACTACAAAGCCATTGAGTTTGATCATGTGCAGAATTAGGGGCAGCATGAGAACTGGGGAACATGAGTGCATTTTTTCCACTTCTCATGTATGATTTGGACACGAAGAGAAACTTTTGTTGTTTTCTGGTGGTGGGCCAGCACAGGAAATTACTTTCTAAGTTTCATCTTCCTACACATGAAATAGGTGCTTTTGAGATATTGTGATCCTACAGGATCATTTCAGTTCTTTTGAGAATTTCATGGTGCCTGATTCTTTAGGCAGTTTCTTGAAAGTGAACTCCTAAAGTAGCCTACAATACATAATACAGCATAAAGGATGGCATACACTGTTGAAGCTCTTATGTATAATATATGAGGAGAGGGAATTTACTCAGATTGTGCCAAAGATAGTTAATAACAATGCAAGTTTTATTTTTAGTAGCCTCTTGGATTCTGCAGGGAGATGTCTCTTACAAGTCAGTGTTGCTGCTTATAGGAAAAAAATAGAAACCGACACCTTTAATGTAAATTTTTTCAATTGACTTTTTATTTATTAAGTTTGAAATTGCCATAAACTTGGAATTTTCTATGGAATTAGAGCAGTGAATATAGTTACTGTACTGTCTTCTTTCTTGAATTTAGGAATAATAATGGTTGGAGTTATTGTTGGATCCAAGAAGACTGGTATTAATCCTGACAATGTTGCCACTCCTATAGCAGCAAGTTTTGGAGATCTTATCACTCTTGCTATACTAGCATGGATAAGTCAGGGTCTTTATACTTGCCTTGGTAAGTATTTTTCATAGTGTGTGGGACTCCCCAGGAACCTCTTTGGCATTAGGAGGGTGGGGGAAAGGCAGGGAGGGGGAGGTTCCACAAACCTTTTAGTTTCAGTGATTCTTCTGTTAACACTTACACCATTAAATGGTAAATCTGAGAATGCAACAATATGCTCTGCTTTTTTAATATTTTTTTTATAATAAGATCATAGAAGTCACTAACCTGAACTTTGGCACAAGCTGTGAGTGTTTGGAAGTCTTTGACAGACAATCTACATGTGAATTACAAACTGCAGTTCCTGAATTTACTCTGGTTTGGGGGAGAGGGACTGCCGTCATCTAGAAATGTTTTCTTGAATGTCCACCCCTAAATCAAATATTTGCTTCCCTGAGTCCTTTTGAATTGCTCTCCCCTTGCTCTGAGGGGAAGGAGTTAAATTGGCTATCTTGATAAGCTGCTGGCAGAGGAGTTCTGCTTTGAGAATTTTTTCTTTAGGCTGTGGTATTAGACACCATTCAAATATATCTTGAGCTGCAGCTAGCTATGCCTGGAAATCACAATAAAAATAATTGTAGTAATTTGAGAAACAATAGCAAGATGACTATAAGTACAAATTCAAAGAAGTGAAGCCTAATTTTAGGTAGATTTGTGATTGATAAGACTTTTAAATGAGTTGTGCAAAGACTATTGTGAGTTCCTCTTTGATTCCATCCAAGTGCTTTCCAGCTGCCATTGCAATACCTTCTTGTCTCCTCATCTCCCCTACTCCAGCTTCTGATACCAGTTTCCTCAGCTCTTTCCTGTTGCCCTCATAGTTTCCCTCCATGTCTCCCTACTGTTCCCGGCACCTGTGCTTGATTTTACCAGTGTTTCCTTCAGCTTTTCAGTAAATAAAGTAACCACTTCCAGCTTCTCCAAGTTATGTCCCTGCTGTCTTCTGTTTGTTTTGTTTTGCCTTATAAATTTGGTGACTATCTCTTAAACATTCATGTGTGTATTTGGCTGTAGCTTTCTTCAGAACAACAGTTATGCTATGAAAGGTATAAAAATATATAATCACTCTGGATGGCTTAGCTGCAGAGGAGAGGCCTTTGTTGATGGCTGACTACAGAGGGCAATGATCTAATCCAACTTGATCCACAAATTCTGTCTGCCTTCTTCATGACAGCTTTTTGCTGTTCACTTCCTTTCCCACTAATAGCTATGAACAGGTGAATTACACACAAACAGTTCCAAACTAATTATTCTTATGAATGACTTTTTACTTCAGTCTGCAATCCTTCTCTTCTGCTAGTTATTTTTATCTTTATATACTCCCCTTGAAACTTTTTTCTCTGATTTCTAGGACCTGTAGTGTCTGCGTTTTTTAAAGAAAAAGAGCAGACCACTGATGAAGGTTCATAATCACAGTGTCTGCTAAAATGAATATATAGTTATTATTGGAAGCAAGCTCAGATATAACTATTGTAATGAAATACTGGATTGTCAAAAAGAAAATAGGAGCTTGGAAAATGAGAATGAGTAACTCAGAATTCAGTCTTTTTTCTTACTGTTTCTTAATCTCCTCCATGAAGAAACAAAAGACTGGAAAACATTTTCTTACATGAGGAGGAGAATGTTCAGAGCCTTTTAAAAATTAAATCATTGCTGCAATTAACTCATTCCACAGAATCTATTTGAAGTTTATTGTGTTTTGAAAAACATAATTGTAGGCAATTATAGTATAGTATACCACAGGTGAAATATTATTTTTTCCATAATTTATGGAATATATTATGATGCTGACATCATCACATACATTCTTCACAGCTATGCTCATTGTTCAAGCTCTTTCATGTAAAAATTTGAGCTGTTCTCTGTAAGTATTACAACATCAGTCAGGAAAGGTTTCTAATAAGACTCAAGCTACTCTGGTGTGACTTTTTTTTAGTATTTGATTATTCGTATTTAGAAAGTGTTAACATAATGTCAGCTTAAATGTATCAGTGTGCAAAGAAGTATTTTTTCCTATTTTCTATGTTTTTGTTACATCTGAAATAGTATTGTTTATTTCATGACTATATTTAAATCTTTCATATTACACTCTAATAAAATAACTTTATTTCTCAAATACTTCCTTTAAATGCTTATTTTAAGGAAGCTTGTAGATTTACAGTGAGAATTGATGAAGATTTTTTTAGCGCTTCTCTTTTCTCCTAATGAGAAAAACATAGACGAAGCCTCTGTTCTCATGAAATTGGTGTCCCCAGTTAATGCTGGATCTGGGACAATAATTAGAGTTTATCTCATTGGAGACTGTTTTTCTAGATTTATTACTATGCCTCAAAATCTAGACTGCAACATTGGGTTATTCTGCTTAAAATAGATTTCAGGCCACAGTAATTAATATGTTTGATTGAAATTCAGTTAAAAATTAGGGTTTATGCTTGCCAAGGATGTGCCAGGGAAGCTGGACGGATGGGAGCTGGGATTACTGGCATGTATTTGCTGCCTGGTAAGTGTGGAGGTGGAAGAGGTTGCCAACATCTAATCTCAGCAAACACTGAGATTAGATTTAGGGCTAGAATTATGATTAAAATTGCTTCTAGTCAGGACCATGTTTGATTTAAAATCATTAATGCCGGACTTCAGGCTTTAAATTTTAGCTAGTAAATATTTCAAATGAAGTTTCTTAGAAACTTTTGCCTTACATTGCAAACTTCATTTTTGTTTTTAAAGTTTTGCATTGTAAATTTGCATTGTAATGAATATGTCAATGAATATGCCGGTGATTTCTTTCATTTGCTTCCTAAATCTTTCCCCTGCAAATATTAGTTTCTTATATAAAAAAACATCACAATGCAAATATATAACTGCCTAAGTGGAACTCATATGATTGAAAGAAAGGAAATCATTAATACTGAGTCTTACTCTACTTTGGAGATCTTATCACTCTTACTCCTTTGCTTTTTTTTTTTTTCATTTAAATTGTGGCCAAAGGCTAAACTTAGTTGCCTGGTATTGCAACATATTATTGTACTGGTATTTTAGTAGTAGCTACATTTGTAATTTGTAAATAAACAACATAAATTATTTTTTCCCGTATTAGTACTGCTTCTGATGCTTTATATAAATTAAAGAGTCTATGTTTCTCTTTTTTCTTTAAGAAGTAATTACTACTACTATTTCAATATCTCCTATACTGTGCTTTCCTTTTTAATCTATAAAATCTAAACAAAAAGCACCCAACCCCCAAAAATAGGTGGGGAAAGAAACTTGGACTTTTTTCTTCCTTTTACATATTTCCAGAGATTTACAACTCTAGTTATTAGATGGCCTAATGTGTCTCACAGGAATAAAAAAAATAGGGCCAGTTTGAACTGATCCTTTGCTACTTTTACAACTATCATGACCACTCACATTTTACTGTGTTACTGCAGTTGGAAAGATCCCACACATGTGTAGGGAGAAGGATTAGCACATTCAAGTGTGCTTCTAAGAGTTACTTCTAATTTTCTCTCTATGTGGTCTTGTGGAAATACTTTTCTTTTGGTGATGTATGTAATTATCTAGTTGCCACTAAAATGACTGCTGCTGCTCTTAGTATTTTTTCAATGTCTTTTTGTTTCTTTCTTTGAGGAAACATAGAGTCTTTCTAAAGTAAGAACATGCCACAAAGCCCTTACAAATGTTTGGTTTCCAAGATGTGTGTATCTGAACTATGACATAGTTACCAGGAATAAAAGTATGGAGTAGCTTCAGCTCAGGAGACTTCTATAAAGTTTTGAGTGGTAGGGAAGAGACATTCAGAAATTAATTAAGCAATAGGTTAAAAAAAGAAATTTTTTTACACAATATAGGAGTGGGACATAAAACTTACTTGCTGTGCTGTTAAGAGGAACAAAGTGATTTTAGAAAACTAGTTTGGTAAATTAGTCAGAGGACAGATGCAGAGAGAAACTTGAGTGACGAAATCCCTGCTGCAAACATCACTCTAAACCTGTCATATTTCTTTTCTTCTCTCCGTAAGCCTGAACTGTTGACCACTGTCAGACAAAGGGTACTAGACTAGATGAGAACTTTGGCTTCACCCAGTGCAGATATTCTTGTGTTTTTCTGCCATTTCCTTGCTTTCTCCATCCTAGAATAAGAAATCCATTGGGAATGTTACAAGGAAATCCGCAGTTCATAGGCTAGTAATGAAGCTGGTGGGATTCACTTCTGAACTGTATTCAGAAATAAGTATTGTTCCCTATGATTTATTAGCTTGACTACTCAAATGGTTTGAAACAAAAGTTTCTGGCTGCTCCCTACAAGGGGCTAGTTGTTTTCAGGCAGGGTTGGAAGGAGGGAAACGATTTGTGTACAAGCTTTATGCTTGTCTGTAACAGAGGTGCACAGCTTTTGGTTTGATACAGTGCCGTATGGCATACACAGAAGAGGCAGGGGAAAGGACTGTAGCACTTTTGCCTGTGCTAGGGCTGAATAAAACATCTTGTTTGGTCACTATCATATGTGTAATTTCTTAAAGGTTCATTTGAGTGCTTTAAAAATAATGACAAAACTATCAAACACAGCGATTTAAATAGTAAAAGGTAACAGTTCTTAACAACTCCCCTAAAAGGAGCCGTGTCTGTGAATCGATGTTAAATAGCTGTGAAAAAGCACTAGAGGGCTCCTTAAGACCGTGTCTGGGACCCGGCACCTTTCCTTGAACAAGAGATGAGGAAGGCACTGAAATAGGAACACCCACTATATTAAATGTGGAGGTCCCCGGTGACTGTCACTTGTCAGTAAAGACCTGAGGACTTTGTTTAAAGTTTTCCTTTTTTTCTCACAGAATGTGGTCTAAATACATGCATTTATCTCCTGTGCATGTTGGATCCAGGTTGAGAAGACAAATTGTGTGATTCACATTATTATTTTCAGGTTCCTACCAGTTGCTTTGAAGCAGCACATTTCCAGCTTGCCTCTGATTTCTGCCAGAGGCTGTGTTATTTTCAGTGGCCCTGCACTGAATAGTATGTCACAGTAAATACCCTGCTCAAGGAGTAAAACATTAAACATCCAAGTTCTCTGAACTAGAACATTCATTTATATCACTGTTTACTAAAGGAATGAGGGCTTAAAGTAAATGAAGATCAGACCCTTGATTTTGCCTCTTCCCTCCTTCCTTTTTTAATGTAAGGTCAGAGTCAGAAGTTCATTGAAGAGCTGAGTGCTTTTAGATGTTGATATTCTGCTGTGGGATGGTAAAAATTCTATAGCAGAGACAGGTGGAGCGAGATTCCTTTTATCATGTAAGCTACATGCTATAAATCAGAAATGGAGTGAAGTGAGCCCTAAAAGAGAAGTAATTTATGTCCTCTTCTCATTCTCCAGCTAGTGTATTCCTTGTGGTTCCAAGAGTTAGTCTGGAGCTGAGTAATTTCACTGGTCCCGTAGGTAACTGGAGCCTGCTCATTTGGGACAGATTCTGTAACATAATTCTAAACTATTAATTGCTTTTATAGATCTGTTTTTAATTCAGATAAATAGACAGGCAGTAGAATTTGAAGTTCTGGTAGGGACCAACTGCCTTGCCTAAGTTTTTTTCATCATTTTTGCCTTAAAAAACCTGGGCAGCATGAATTTCAGTTTTCTGGTTTAAAACTTGTAAATAGGTACCTTATTTCCATTTTGTTCAACAGCATGGGCATGTTTGGTGGCCTCTTTCTCTCCCTCTAGTGTGTTAAAACAGAGAATCCCCATAAGGTGCTAGTATGTCATCATAGCAGAAGATTTTGTTAAAAATATTCTAAGCTCTGTCTGTGTCCTGTCCTTGGAGATTCCTCACTCCTGAGAGCCACTGGTGGCTTTTTTGTTTTTCAAAAAGAAACTTACAACAGTATTACAGCAATGGGTTAGCTTTTATAATCCATTTTATGTCCAACTAATTTTAAAGGACTTGTGTATAAAACCGATTATCTTTGGAAAGAAGGGGGTGTACATATGCTATGAATTTGTGTGTAAACAAAATACATTTTCAGTATATTCAGTTTCTTTTTCTTTGTATGAGTTGCAAAGCAATGTTTTACATTCCACAGCCTTATTACACTTTTGTCATGAAGCATCATGCAAAAATTCTCTTCAAAATTCCTTCTTTGTACAGATCGTTCTGTCCTTGAGAACGTGGCAGACAACGATCACAGATGGCAGATGTCAACCATATTGTTCAGTGCAGTAGCTGAAACTTTAGGTGCAGTAGTGATGGAGACTATTAAAATTCCTCAGTTGTATGATATAGATCATAATTTATTTTAGAGTTCTGTTTTAGGACAAATGTATAGGAATGTCTTGAAAGTAAAACAGGTTTGTTTTTTGTCCTCATTATTATTTTAGAGACATATTCCTATGTATCTCCTTTGGTTGGTGCCTTTTTTTTGATTCTGACTCCAGTGGGGATTGTCATAGCTGCCAAACACCCAGCGACCAGAACTGTCCTCCATTCAGGATGGGAGCCTGTTATAACTGCCATGATTATAAGCAGGTAAGTCTGTTTGTCTTTCTTTATAGAACCATCTTGATAGTCATGCTGTATCTCTGTGTATCTTACTTAACACCTGGTTGTACTTAGAAGGAACATTTAAGGAGCCTCTAGAATGTAGAGTGTGAATAAGCTGTAATCTTCCCAAAATGAAAAAGTTACAAAGTCAAGTCCCAAGTGGGGAAAAGTTGGGGAACCAGCAGTAGGCAGTGACTACTGATGGGTTACTGTATCGGTGATTGACAAGTGTGCCCTATCAAATGAGGGAAATGTGAGCTACTCATCTCCTGCAGCTGCCAATCAAGACTGTGCACTGATCTAACAGATTATTTAATGGCAGTTATGAATATTGAAAGTAGAGTGATTGGCTGATATTCTGTGGTCTTTGTTATACAAGAAGTCAATTTTAATAAATGAGTAACTCCAGTGATGTTAGTCTGTAGATTAGAATGAGTAAAGGGGAAAGGTGAATTGAGATGAAAACTGTTCTAAGACAGATTGCTCTGTAAGTTTTTAAATACAAATTACCAGTCCTGCTTGCCTTATCCTAAATACTGTACT
>JAWWEV010000043.1:53874801-53901140 GCA_035583235.1 Hafferia zeledoni
CTTGGTCCAACTCCAGTCCATTTACTAGATCATGGCACTCAGTGCCACGTCCAATCTCAGTTTAAAAACCTCCAGGGGTGGGGAATCCACCACCTCTCTGGGCAGGCCATTCCAATGCCTGATTACTCTCTGTAAAGAATTTTTTTCTGATCTCCAACTTAAATTTCCCCTGGCCGAGCTTGAGCCTGTGCCCCCTTGTCCTATTGCTGAGTGCCTGGGAGAAGAGACCTATGGTTGGCTTCTTATTAAAAATAAATAAATAATTTTATTGTTTCAGCCATTGTAGTACTTACAAACTACTTGGGACTTAGAAGTCTATTTGAAGTACTGAAGTTCTGAATGAAATAACTAAGCCCAAGTGTGGCTGTGCTTCAGTCTAGATACTCAAGTTAATCATTATGTTTTCTAATGGATGAGATTGTTGAAATTTGCGAATCCTCTTACAGTGTTGAATTTGGCTCAGGAATTGCAATTTGCAAGAAACTGAGTTCCTTTAGTGCAGGAAAAACCCCATAATATCTTAAACAATTATATGCTTCTGAATATGCAACAGAATTGAACTAAGGTGCAGTTACTGGACAGAGCCACTTTCCTCTCCATTTTCAGTGTATGCTTAGACAAAACATTGTGAGATACCTTCTAAGTATTTGCATTTCATGAGTTACTGTGCAATAACCAACATATCAGTAGACTTTACCCTGTTTTTATGCATCTTGAAGAATGGAAGTTCTACAAATTAATTCTGAAAACACTTGAAAATTGGAAATACTTTCTATCAAAAAGTGGTTCAGAACAGTAATATGTTCACGGGTAATACGAACCAGTTCTAATATTTCCTACTATTTGGCTGTATGTATTTTAAAAGTATTTACTGTCAGGAGGAAATAAATTTAGATCAAAGAACATGAGAAACACATATGAGAAAATTTAACACAAAGCTTAAAGAATGTCTGTTGGCTAGGAGATGAAAATTAAGCTTATGTAAGGGTAAATTGAATGACAGACTTTCAGGTTTTTTGGAGAGATTTTGCTGTAAAGGGTTTTGGAGAATACGAAAAGAAAATATCCAGAAACCATTCCTCCTCAAAATATAAAATGCCTGTTTAAATAGCTGTGTATTTTAATCTCTTCTAGCATAGTCATACTTTGAGTTTTCCTACAACAGAGTAGTGCTTTGATTAGAATATAACAATTGCCTCAGACAGCTGAGCATCTGAAGTTTGCCTCTGAAAATTACAAGGGAAAACATAAGTGTACCTTTATGGTAGTAGAGCAGTTTGGCTGAGTAGCAAATAATTTTTGTGCATCCTGAATTGGAAAGAATGTGTTAGTCTCAGAAAGCACTTACACTCTGCGAGAACTATTCAGTCTTTATTTTGGCATCAATAAGGAGGAGGGCTTTGATTTTTGATATTTACTTCTGACACATTATTGGGTGATAGTTTCACTGCTTTTTAGTTGTTAACCTGTACATGTAAACTTGCATATTCTATGCTATTAGGAACATGAGATCTTTCTTGGAAGTCTTACCTGTACATTTTTTAGAAGATTTCAATAATCATTAGTTTTCACAACACAATTATATCCATAATATTTTCATTTTTTGACTCTCAAAGAGCAATTTTTTTATTAGGCATTGGAAATAAATTATGAGTCAAATCAATCATAAAATGTAATACTTTGCCTATAAAATGTTGTCTTAAAGACTTCTCTTAATAAACATCCATATAGGAAAAGCTAATAATTTCCATCTGTTTTCCCCCAAACATTAAGTATTAAAAGAAATGCTACGAAGCAAAATGGAAGATAGGAGAAATGTGTATGAAAAAACCAACATAAATAGGTAGCTATTTAAGGTAGATTTCTAATCCAAGTATTTCCCTTGCATAAAACATGATTTTTTTTGAAGTTAGTGATAGGGAGGTCAGGGCAAAAATTCATCTTGCATTTTCTGAAAGCTAATGTGATCATTCCAAAATTTAGAGCTGTTGGTCACCATTGTAACTGCGATTCTTTTGCTTCCTTTTAATTTTTTTAATGCAAATGTTGAACTTCAAAAAAGACTAATTGGCAAAACTGTTTTGAGCTACGGATTGTGCTCAGGAGTGTGCAAAAATGGGAATATTCTTGCCTTCCTTCTCTTGATAGATTTACAATAAAAATTAATTTGGGAATTACGTTGGCCTAATTCTCTCCTTATGTAGATATTAATTGATTTTGGTCCCATTGCACAAGGTGTGTTCTAGGTGCTTGGGAACAACACAGTATTCTGCGAGTGATTAATCTCTCTCCACAGAACTGGATTTCTAGAAATCTTTAATCTCAGTGGTTTGGTTTGTCTGTTCATACACAATTATTTGTGTGCCCCATCATGCAACTGTTTATAGTCTTGTGAACAGTTATGGTACTGATCATTCAACTGAGTGTGTTTTCTCAAACATAGTTGGGAGGAAGGGGTAGATTTATTTACTTCTTTCTAAAATCACAGAAGTATTTATGTTGGAAGTGACCTTTTGAGATCTAATCCAATGCCCTATGTGAATAGGATCCAGTAGAACAGGTTGTCTAATACTGTGCCCAGTAGGGTTTTGAATATCTCCATAAATGGAGGCTCCACAATCCCTCTGGGCCACCTGTTCCAGTGTTTGACCACCCTCATCATAAAAAAGGGAAAAAGGGGTTTTTTGTGTTCAGATGGAACATTTTGTGTTTCAGGGTTTTTTATTGCCTTTTGTCCTGTCAGTGAGTAGCAGTGAGAAAAGCCTGCCTCTCTTGTCTTGATTTCTTATCTCAAGTATCTATACATATTCATAAGTTCCTCGTGAGCCTTCTCCAGTCTAAACAGTCACGGGTCTCTACCTCTCCTCATATAGAAGATGTATATATATCTTCATATAGAAGATGCTTCAGTCCCAGTGACCCCATGTTGAGCTCACTCCAGTTAGTCCATTTCTTGCACTGGGGAGCTCAGAAATGGATGTAGTGTTTCAGTTGTGGCCTGATCAGTGCAGAGTGCAGAGTATGCTTGTGATGCTTTTCCTAATTGGAAAAGGGATTGGGTTGGACCAAAGGTTGGACTTGATGATCTCAGAGGTCTCTTCCAACCCAGCTGATTCAATGATTCTATTCTAATGCAGCCCACAATGCTCTTGTCCTTTGCCATGAAGGTGGGTTGCTGTGTCATGATCAGCTTCTTGTCCTTCAGTACCCCCATGTCCTTCTGTGCAAAGCTGCTTGCCAGCCAATACTGGTGCATGAGGTTATTCCTACCCAGATGGAGGACTTTGCATTTCCTTTTGTTGAATTTCATGACATTTCTCTTGACCCAACTCTCAAGCCTATCGAGTTCCTTCTGAATGGCAGTACAACCCTCTGGTTTATCAACTACTCCTCCCAGTATTCCCTGGAAAATGTTACCCTTTTTCTCAAAAGTCACAGTATGACTTCCAAGGTGAAAAACAACGTGGTGTGTTACCAGGAGCAGTGGTTGGTCTCAGACTAATCCTTGTCAGCAAAGCCCCTCCAGCTTCCCTCAACTTCTGGGTCTTTTTACCTATACGGAGGGCTATGAGTTACGGGTTTGCTTTGAAGTATTGCTTAAAATGCACTGATGTAAAGTCCCTTTAATGTGGTTTTCCTAATAGCACAGTTACTTCTATTATTAGAAAAAAGTCTTTTTTCCAGCTGATGATTAATAGAATCATGCCCGTAGGCCTGTTTGCAAATACATGACATGGTTTTGGCTCTACTTTGAGTATGGTTTCCTGTGCTTATTAGACAAAAGAGCTGTGATAACAATTTTCAGAAGAAATATTCTTGCTTAGCTCTTAACTGCCTCGATAAAATGATGAGGTTTTCAATTTAGTTTTAAAATTGTAAGTCAGCATGACATTCTTTGCACTTTAGCAGACAATGTCTATTCTCCTTATTGACAAAGTAGCACTTTCATATTGAAGTAAAACACATTTGCTGTTCAGAGAGGAATGAAGTAACAGTTGCTGGATTTTGCTTTTGAAATAAATTGTTTTCTTGTGCTGTGCTTCTTATGAGAATGAAAAGAAGCTAATGAAGTTACTATTTGCACATTTAGTATTTGCTATGATGACTGCAATAGTATTTTCCAGGATAATAAATTTCTGGATTAATTAAATGTTCATGGAAACAGTAGTCATATATGTCTACAGAGATTTTAATATGAGCAGCTACTGAGCACATGACCATTTTATGCCATCAGAAGATGTTGAGAAATTATCAGTTTTGTGTATTGGCATCTTGTCAACCTACACAGTTTTATCCGTATTCTGCTTCTTGCAGTAATCTGATTCATCTGGTATATCTGAGATGGTAACTTCACATGCAGAGTAGCTGCTGTTACCAAACAAACTGAGTATCTCTGTACATATTGAAGTGATTCATTCAGTGGAAGCACAGCTTAGTTCTCTTCATTTTCCCTCTGCTTTCTACAACATCATCATTCCTTTTCTGTGTCACTGAGTTACTGGCTGAGCAAGAGGCATCATGCCTAGCTCCAAGCTAGGTGCTGACCAGCCAGCTGGCATGCTTATGCTTATGCCCTCAACTGTATAACTCATATTATTGCCTTTGTCTCACTGAGGGCATGGCTTTGAACCTTACCCTTTATTTACCTAGCCACTGTTTCCTTTTTGGTAGCTTGTTTAACCATACTTGGAGGTGGTTAGCTTCTCTGTCCTTGTATGAAACATGGGTGAATTTGACCCAAAGGTTCAAAAATAATAATTGTTAGGTCAGTAGGCAGAACTAAAAGGCAGTGTCACTGCCCATCACCATGCATTGTTGTCTGGTTGAGACTGGATGTATGGATTCTAGAAGCACTTACACTTAACCTGCCTATCTTCTATGAGTTAAAATTACACCACTAATATTAGATCATTGAGACTCAGACAAAGGAAATTTAAAATAATTCTGCTTAATACACAAGTATTGCATTTCCAGTTAGTTAAAATAGATTGTATAGGTTCAACTTGGCTGTAATTAGTTACTCTTGAAATCACGCTTCACACTGGATGTTTCGGTTGGCATGTCAGCTTCCTTTGCAGAGCAGGTATCACCTCCTTTTACCAGTGTTCCATGGCTGGCCAGTTTGTTTTAGACTCACATTTGATACTTTTCAATAATTTCTTGTTAGCTACATGAGCAATAGGACTTGGGGCATACTTTCTCTAAATTATAATCATAAAGATTAAAAGACTTGGGATTAATAGCTGTCCATCAAAGGATGGACAACCAATCTTACCCCTCCTTTCATAGACTTGTCCATGTCTCTGTTGTCCAGACAGTTTTTTTAACCACCATTTCAAGTGGCCAAATTTCCATTTTCCTTAATTCTTTTATATCACTCAGTTTCCCTTGTTATTAACTAGGGGAAAATGTCCAGATCATCTGTCATATCTCTGAGTGTCTGAGTTTGTTGAAACAAAAAATTATCAGTCCTAAGAAGATATTACATATGTCCTAGGAAATACTTAAAATTTAGGGGGTTTGTGCCAATGTGGTTTGTGGTTGCATTGCTACAAAACTCAGAGCAGCCGTATTTACTTCCGTATTTTATTTCTTTTTCTAGTGCTATAAGAGATACAGTGACAAAATAGTTTACTAATTTTTTCTTTTAATATTGTTTTGAATATGTCAGTCATTGCAATTGTTAGCCTGCTTGTAATTACCCATATTACCTTTATGTCCTCTTTTTTAGCTGAAATTGTTTCATATTTTGCAGTCATATGGCACCATCCCCAGCTTCTCGCTGTATTAGGAAGCAGTTTTACATAACAGATTTTTTATAATTCAGTCACAGAAATTATCTGATCCCCATCCAAATGTGCTGCACTGATCCTTAATTTTATTTCTGCCTCTCTTTCTGTACCTTACTATCATTAGTCAGGAATCTCCAATTTATTGTTCTCAGTCAAAGAACAGACTTTGGGCCCTACTTAGATTGGTTTTAATCTATTTAATCCTCTTTTGTTGTTCAGATAAATCCCTTATTTTACTGCTTTTTCTGTAGTTCATCTGAAAAAAAAAAAGCTACTGTTATTTTAATTTTCTTTACAAACTCTGACACAACCTTTTGGTAGTGCATATTTTGCCCCATTATCTTATGACTGGGGAACATGCATTTCCTGATTTGTATCTGATGATTTTTGCTTAAAAGACCTTCTTCCTTGTTAAGTTCAACTATTTGCTGTCTTTAAGCAGTGATGAGGCAGAAGTTCTTTGAGTTCTTACTAGGATATCTCTGTGCTAACCACTCCATAGTCACCAAAACAATTTGGGAAATAGTGCCTTTGGTCACCACAGGTATTTGTTCTGCAACCAAAGCCCTAAGCACCAGATAAACAAATTAATTCAACTATGATAAACAAGGACTTTCTCCTTCTGAAGCAGGGACAAAATCTGCATTACTTCTTCTCAGGGCAACTCACTGCTATGTACAGCATCTGAAGGGGGGGAAACAAACAGCATGTGCTGTGCGAGTAGACAGCTTGAGTATAACAACAGGAGGATTTTATGCTAGTGCCACTGCAATGTAGATAGAACAACTTGGTTTAGTTTTCTATTAATTGAAGTAAAAATTCATAGAACATAAGCCAGCCCATATTGGAAGGAACCTTAAAATGTCATCTGGTTCAACCTTTTGTGGGAAAGGGAGCCTAGATGAGATTATCTAGCATCCTGTCCAGTCACGTCTTGAAAACCTCCAGAGAAGGTGACTCCACTATGTCAGTTGTTCCAGGAAATTATTGTTCTTACTGTAAGAAATTTCTTTCTTACATTGGAAGGAAAGGTCTTCTGGTGCAACTTGTGTACATTGCCCATTACAAAAAAGAAGGTAGAAGGTCCATCAATACCATTCTTTTAAAAGTCAGGTATTCCGTCACTTACCTTGTTCTTTCAACCTGAATTATGAGTGACAGAAGGCTATAACTAATCCTGCTCTGTGTCAACGGGGAATGAATATATTAACTCTTGAAGTCTTTTCCAGTCCTGTGATTCTGTGTGTGTAATCTGCATTTATGCTTGTGGTAGTGAGTGCATCTGCTTTCGTTACTTATACTTGCCAGGGATACTGACCTAGGAAGGTAATCCAGCAGGAGCACAACTGTGTAGAACTTCTGTTGTTCCAAGAGGGATTTCCAAAGAAAAGGGAGCAATAAAAGGGAATTTCACCTATCAGAAAGCAAAAGATTGATTCTTTTGGAAGGCTTGGAATTTTTTGCACTTGCTGTGATTCAAAACTGGTCTGCAAATATCCAGTGATACACCAAACTGTATCCCAAGTTTTTTGTCTTACTTTAATGCCTGATGTTAGCCTGTCTGTAACTAATACACATTCTAAAGGTATTTCTCATTTTGACTTTTGTATGTAGAGTACTGTGGTAAACATTGAGGAGGTTGGTACATTTGCAAAGAATATTGCCTACTAGAGGAAAAAAAATGCTTCAAAGTTTTTTCATTTGTTCCTTTTGCATTTCAGGTATTGGTGGTAATCTAGTGGCTATTCAAGCTAGCAGAATTTCTACCTACCTCCATTTACATAGCATTCCTGGAGAGCTTCCAGAAGAAGCCAAGGGTTGCTATTATCCATGCAGAACATATTATGGTACAGGTATGTATTAGTCAGGTAAAACTACTGTCTCATGTCTCCTCTCTGCCCCCTGTGTGCCAGACTGTGCCACCAGTGAGAAATGGCAATGAGCTGAACTTGCTGTGTGCAGTTTGAAGGCAGTAGAGGCTTGGTAGTTTCCTTTGCTTGCAGCTGTTTGCCTGTGAGAATCTCAAGGAACTCCTGGAGGAGGCAATGAGCAGAGAGGAGCACAGAGAAGGCTGTAACCCTGGCAGGGGTTGAAGATAAGGGCTGATGAGGCAGGATGCTGTGATACCCACTCAGAAGGATTTCAACCTTCATCTTTCTTACCTTGCCTACCTGCTCCGAACTGTTGTCATTTACCCCCAGAAGTTGAAACCAATTTCCTGTTAGGACCAAACTTTATATATGACATTATTACTAAGCCTAATCCCTGATTTCCATTTCCAGCTTGCCATTTTATTTCTGTATTCTTGCTTCACCGCTTATTCCTCCCCTGTATTTCCCACTTTCCTAATGATGTAGTAACTGTGGTGAAATGTGATGTGTCAACACCATGTATTAAATGAATTGGAACAGATGTGAAAGTGGTAAATATGGGATTACTTTTTAGAAATATAAGGTACTTTAGAGAATGTCTTGAATAAGGAGTCCAAAAGATTGTCTTTCCAAAGAAGATTTAGGAGGTCACTGCAGCTCCAAAAATGTAGACAGTAAAAATCTGATACATTAACTGAAGAGCTTAACCAAGTTTTGATTTTTTTAATTGTAGGAGTGAATAACAAATCAGCTCAAGTTCTGCTTCTTTTGGTGATTCCTGGACACCTGATTTTCTTGTATACAATCCACTTAATGAAAAGTGGACATACTTCCTTAACCCCCATCTTTATAGCCGTGTATTTGTTTGCAGCTCTGCTACAGGTAAGAACAAGTACAACTTGCAAATGCTTGTATAAAGTCAAGTGCTTCAAACAACCCACGTTTTTTCTGATATCTAAAATCTCATGAATGGTATGAGGAGATATGGGTTAATAGATGCTTTCAGCACAGTTCAGAAGTAACTAATTATCTCCACATACAGACAGCTTACACAGGTGTATCTGTACTGTGAGTGCTTTCCAGAAGACACTTGACTGCATTATTTCACAGGCATGCACCTTTCACATGATTCTTGGAACCATTGCATCTAAACCCCTCCATCATTTTAATCAACTGAAGGGGAAATGGAAAGAAGGAAATGTAGCATTTATGAATAATGAATATTTCAAGGATAACTCTGAGAGAAATCTCCTAAAGTGGTTCATGTTACTGTTTTAGTGAATGTAGTCCCGTAGATGAGAATGTTACAGCTCCCTTGGTGTGTTCTTAATATTTATTAAAGTTTAAATTAGTCTGACAGCAAGCACTGTACAAGAAATTGTAATTGCATTAATTGTTGAACTTTGTTACATTATTTTGGCTGGACTTACCTTAGTGGTATGTTCTTACCCAGCAAGGGCAGTTCTTGAAAGGTGCCTGTTGAAATTGCAATGTCTCAAGGTGAAATAATTCATTCTGAGAAATCATTAATACAAAATTAAATGTTTTTATTAAAACCACAGCCAATTTTTAGCCATAACCTAGCTGAATTAACTATATAATGTTTCATTGCACCTTAAACCCCAAAACTGACTGTTCCTGCTACACAGCAAAAAAGTAATTGAAATATCCATTATGTAAATATACATACTGCTTCTAAAAATTGTGACCAAATTAGTGTTAAAATATACACAGTATTATCAGCAGTGACTCCTTAATAAAATTATAAATTTTAATGTTCTGAATTTCTCTCTGTGTTTATCACACTACTATTTCAATAAGGACAGGTTTCGAAAACTGTTACTATTTTCAATGAGAATTTTACACCTTTTTGGTAGACCATAACTGGTAACATTCCAACCTTTGAAAGTGAGAGGCTCAAACAAAAAGATATAAATTCCTTTTAATTTTTCTCTTACATAATATTCCTAGTTTCCAGCCTTACCACTTCTTTTAGAATGTGTTTTCCTGAGAAAATGGTGCTATTCCTTCACTCTATCTGTTCTGTCTGTCTGTCCTTTCTAAGAACTTTTGAATCCTTTGCCCCATTTCAGTCAAGTTTCTCTAAATCGAGCTCTCTCGGTGGTAACAAGTTCCTGTAATTTTAAAAACAGACTGGGACAAGAGTCCCTGTTAATGCCTCTGCTGAAGGTGAGCAGTACTGAATGCAGTGTGATTTCGGCCATTATTAAACTTCAGAGATACCACATGGGAACCAACCTGAACTCATAAATCCAGTCCTCCTGCTCACAGAACTGCAATTGTAACATATTTAGGGATACCAACCCTTTCTCCAGCAGCAAGGGATAAGGTAAGACTTGAGAAATGCAGAAGTTCACCTGGAAACCAAGTTAAGGCATTATGGCAGGACTTGAGATCACACAGTAATTCAGACCCAGCATCAGCATGTATAGACATGTAAAATTGCTTTTTCATAAATTCAGGGTCTGATTAGAATATTCAGCTTTGCACCCATGCATCTCCATTGCAGTACATAAGGCCACACTTGATTTTTCTTGATTTTTCACCTATACAGCAGAAATACAGCTTTTTTCATGTTTTCCCTGCTGCCTTCTATAGATGATTTTTACTACCCTATCTTCTGTCTTTATCCATAACAGGCATTTTGAGATGTATTTACTTGGAAACTGAGTAACAGTATTGCACACTATAATTTCTCATGTGTCTTGACATATTTACAATTTGAAACCCCATGGTTTTTAACACCTTCTGAAGATATTTAATAGATTCCTTTCCCCATTTGAATTATTCTGCTATTTTTCTAATAGTGATTATTGTAGTATCACATGTCTCTAATTAGGGCTGATTTAAAATTTTCAGACAGACACTTCTTGCTTTATTGTTTAAATATTCAACATATTTTATTTACCTGTCAGTCTGAAGTACTTCTGTACTGCAGTTGCATGCTTTTAAGTTTCTCCTATCTCAAGGAAAACACTTAAATGTTTGTATTTATTCCTCTTCCCTTTTTTCAATGACTTCATCTATGCACCTGGATATAGTAAAGAACAGTTTTCAAGCTGCCGTTTCTTTTGGCATAATCCAACATTTTTCCAGAATTCTGTTGTATTTTTGTCTTCCCAATGAGAGCTTTCTCAGTTCTGCTCTAAAACTGAAAACCTCACAGCTAATTATTATAATTTTAATTATAACCAAACCAAATCCATTGCCAGTCTTTTGAGCAGTGAGAGATCTGCATTCTAGGCCTTTTTTATAATGTATTTGGCTTTGTATTTATTTTCACCTCCCATGGAAGGCATATGAAAATGGATGTTAAAAATTACCATCCTGCTTGCAAACTATATCATTTATGTTTGAGGTGGTAGATGATAATAGAATACAGTGATTCCCCAAGGTAAGGGTTAATTCTTGTCAGTCCTGTGTTTAAGGAAGTTTGGTATCACTACCTTGACCTTTGCAATTCCTTCCTTATGCTGAGCTGGGGGGCAGAAAGGGTAGCTCAATAATCATTATGGCAATATACCACCTATTTAAATTAAAAAATAAATTAAAAAATAATGCTAAATTGAACAATAACAGCAGCAATGAAGTGGATTTTCCAGCTTTAAAATTCAAGTGACTATTGTAAGATGTTAAATAATTTAATGACATATTTTACAGTGAACTGAAATAGATTGTTAATTGACTTCAAGGTCTGTTTATTATCTCTGACTGTCTAGCTCTGTGTTTATTTAAAATAGAGAGGAAGGGGATAGATAAATGGCAAAAGTAGAACTGGAATGTTAGAGAAAATCGAAAAAAAATCAAGAAAATGTTCATGCAAAAACATTGATTATTACTTTTATATTTCTCTCTTCCTCTCTCAGTTTATGCTATTCCACATTATCTCTGCAGTAAAATTGTAACATATATATGAATTTTACTTAGCATTTTAACAAGACAATCACAGATTGTCTGTAAACTTCAATGTTCATCTCAAGGTGATAAAACGGAATCTTTTTTCTATTGAAAGTTCTCTGCAGTATTACTGAAGTTCCAGTCAGAGAGTTAATTTCATTTTCATCCTAATCTGATACTCTGATTGTTCGATTTTTGTTTTTTCACCACCTATGTCTACCAACTTCTTTCATCTCTCCTCCCTACCTGTTCTGAGATATTCTCCACAGTGTCATTTAATTGAAATAATTATGGGAAATAAATAACTAATGTGACACAGTGTACATTATCAATAGTATAATTTAGTTATTTTTGACTGAAAAAATGCTATGTAGTAAAACAAAGTACGGTTTCACTGAATATTCAGTTGTTTCTAAAAAACATTAAATTAGGATATTTTAAGTAGTATAAGTAGCCAGTATTATGATCTGTATTCTTTCTGATAATCTATGAACAAAACAGTTCTGGGTTTCTACATTTAAGAAAACACAATAAATATTTTATTTTATTTTATTTTATTTTATTTTATTTTATTTTATTTTATTTTATTTTATTTTATTTTATTTTATTTTACTTCAGTGTTCCTACCTCTAATAGTATAGTTATTTTTCTTCTGTAAACGAATACATATTCTTGAAATGTCCTTCAGTTACATTTGTAAATTGATTCCATTGAAATCCCAAGCTGTACTCTCTTTACCTTTACTGCGCAAATATTTATATTCATCTGCATTCTACTAAAACTTTTCAGCTAAAATTCAAAAGGTCTGAATTAGCTCTGTAGTGAAGAGCCTCTTCTTGTGTTTATGAATGGCAGCACCAGGGGAAAATACAAATAAAAAGTATTATGAGGAAAGTATACCCTGTAAGTGTAATGCAGCATACAGTGTCTGGCAAGCCACTGTGCCTTAATGGAAACCAGTATAATGATTTTAAATGTGTTTTGGATTTGGTGAGTGGCTCCTATTTTAGAAGAAAACTCTTTCCTTGAAAATTTTACAAGAAGGAGGCACAGACAAACACGTACCCGTGCGCTGCACGCAGTTACAATATGGCATTTGACCAATCAAGTTTGTATTAATTGGCAAACAGTCCTCCTCTTATACCTCACAAAGGCACAAGTATTTTTTAACTGGATGAGGCTCTGCACTAAGCGAAGTTTCATCCTTGTCTTGTCAGCCTTTAGGAGAGCGAGAGCAGCCCTGGAACTGCCCAGCGTCAGTCCTGGCACAGGCTCAGAACGTTCAAAGGCAGCCTCTGTTCTGAGTGTTCTCACTGAGCCAGTAAAACGCCCTCTGAGGAATTTTCACACCTACTGACCAAATCTGAACACACAGTTATGTGAAAGACTCGGGGAATAAACAAACAATAGGAGATTCCCAGAGCTATTACCAAGCAAATAAGTAATTGCAAAATTCTTCTTACCCAGTGAAGGTCAGATGTGTAGAGCTGTGAAGTCACTTTTGAGGTGCTTCAGGGCTGTTTGGGGCAATAGAAAACCAGAATTCACCAGTGCTCATATCGGCTTCCTGCTCACATCAAAAACGTCTTGGATTTCTCATTAGTGTGAGGATTCTAATGATGGTATGGGCCCCTTTAATGTGGAAACATAACTCCTGGCATATACTGTACACTACAGGAAAATAAGGAAGGTTGTGTTTATAGGCAAAATATTGATACATTTTAATACTGCTTTTTCTAACAGCAAAGGTTACTTCGGAAAGATAGAGAGTGTAACTGCTAAAGAAACAAGGAAATAAGGAATCTAAAGTCCAAATCTGGACGGTCCTGTACATTCAGTGCTTTCTTGTTGCAGCATGACAAACAGACTTACTGGATTCATTGGGATCTGTATGTAGGTATCAATGGCTCCTTCTTTCCAGCCGTGCTGCTGTCTGTGGTAGAAGCCCAGATCCTACCAAGTCATTACCAGGGATAGATGATTTTGCCCCTGGAAGGCTGAGCTCAAAGTGCTTATGTGTATGTAGCATGACACGCTGAGTTGTGGTCGGACATCTCATTCAGACAGCTGAGAAGCATCCCGAATTAGGACTGTTTTGGTCAAACAAATCAGGGTTTCAGCAAAGCTACAAAGAAATCAGGGTGCCAATGTGGAAAAATTTGAATAAAACTGAAATAAAAAAAAAAGTTGCTTCCCACAAAATTACATCAATATAATCAAATTGACTTAGAAACAACTTCAGTTTTTACTTCAATGAGGTTTTAGTTTTACATTAAATGTATGCTATATTGCCTGGGTACTTGGATAGCTTAGAGTAACCAATACCACTTAGCTACAGCACAAACAGCAGCAAGAAAAAACTTGCTGTTCAGTGGTTTCTTTGCGGCCAGACATTGAAGGAAATCTCTGTATGTTTGAAGGAAATAGTGGCTTGTTTCTCCTGGACATGAGACATAGCAGATATGCTACCTGAGAAGGCAGTAGAGGAAAATTGCTCTGGAAGAATGCATGTAGACCCCACTCTGAGAGTTCACTGACTACAGATTTCTGTCTGTGGACAGTGGAAACTCTGCAGGTTCAGTGTAGATCAATTACAAGCACTTCACAGTTACTAGTTAGTAACTGATGAAGACATCAAAACCCATTTATAATTGGAGACTTGTAATATATAATTTGAATATTAACTTAATGTAGGGTTAAAACCACTAGAAGACCTAAGTCATAAATCTGGGGAAAATGACAGTCAAGACACAGTAGTCTTTAGAGATCCTTAACTGGGATTTTTTACTCATAATTAAAAAAAAATAAACTTACCTTGGAATTTCATACATTGGTAAGAGTTCTTATGCTGTAATTACAAGATCTTTTCATAGTTACATTATAGGGGAATTTTAAGTCAATATAATTTTGAGAGTGAAGGAGACTTAAAGTACATTTGAAAAGAGATTATCTCAGTTTATTTGCATCTGTGTTTCCTGTCTAAAGTAATGGAATGAAACTATTTTGTAATGCACTTTCACGTGGAAACAATTTAAGGTGCAATCAGCAGTACTAGCAACAGGCAGGGTGTGCTGTCTGTGGCATAACTGCCATAGACCCATAAATAAACTGCTTAAGGGTCTTTGTTCTGCATACTAAACTTATAGTTGAATCTTGATAATACCAGTCTGAAAATGCATATGAAAGTATAAACTTTAATTTTCCAGTTCGGTGTTGGAATTCACTAATCACAGCAACTACTGTATAAACGAATATAAAGATGAATGATTCTAATCTGCCTTATGAATGTTATGCATTTGAATGTTACACTTCTTTACACTGGGAATTTGATGTACATTGACTGGTGAAATATGGACATGCTAGATGAAATAAACAATAAAAATGTAGCGTTTTGCAACTTACCATTTGGGTTATGGAAAGCTTAGATAGTATTAAGAATGTTTGGAAAGAGTTGTGTATCTTTATTTTAAATTATAGAGTTTCACTCTTTTCCTATTTTAGCAATCATAAGACATTAATTCCATGAGAAAATGCAGATGTGCTACATGCAAAAGATCAAAAATAACTTTTCCTTAGCTAATCTTGTTATTTGTATCTAAAGACCTGCAAAGAATGAAAGTAAATTTTGTGCAGAGTAACAAAGGAAAAAAAGGTGCTTTGTAGTGTGTAATGTTCCCATTTTTAGTCTTGCAGTTGTAAGATTTGAACTTTAAATGGCAAAGCTCACTCATTAAGCATTTATATTCAGTTTGAGTTTGATACTCATCATTTGAATCAGAAAGTTCAATATCAAGAATTACTCTCTATTTCTGTTCTTTGTTGTGCAAAATAATGTGGATATTTATATTCCTTATTTTTAGATTCTTCATTATTAGGATTTGATAAAGAATTCACTCTAGCTCTTTCCCTCCCTCTTATTCTTATTGCTGTGTTCTGCTGATTCTGTTTTCTGAGGACTTGTTTTGACAATGTGACCAAAGGGTCATCTTAGAAATGTAGTCTAAATCTGATCATGTCTTCAGTTTCATTTTCTTCAATTTTGATTCTATTTTTTTTCCCAGAAAAATAATAATACAGCGTGATTTTCCTTTTAAAATATTGAAACATCAGGAATTTTGCTTCCTGGCTCTAGGCTTTTTTTCTTTTTCTTGGTCAGTGACTATAGAGTGTCTCCCTTTTCTTAAACAGATCTTTTTCTGTATATAGATATAGTTCTTTTTTACCCCTCTTAAACCTTGAAGTTAATTCATTCTACAGTCTGAAAGAATTGCTAGAGCTCTGTTTCATAATTTTACTACTACTCATCTCCCTTTTTTTTCAGGAAACACTTAATTGTTGTCTTCCTCTGTATATTGAGTAATTTTAGCTCACATCTTGAACATGTTCTGCATGTATTCACAAGCTTTCATGCTAAACACATAATTTTTGTACTGTCTCCATAGTCTTTTCTGTGATGTTGGTCCCTTTATTTTTTTCTCCTCAAAACCAGCTGGTTTTCAGCTGGAAGTAGGAATGCTTTCTTCTTCATAGCATGAGTGCAGGGCAGAAGCACACACTATTCGTACTTCTGTGCCATCTGCCTTATTTTGCTGACATAAATATCTGTCACTGATAAATCTCAGAAATGTGAAATGTGTCTTGTAATGTGTTTTTTATGATTTTTATTTTTTTTCTGATCTGTCAGATCTTTGTGAGCGACTTACGATTTTAAAGTCAAGACTGTCTTTTAAAAACTCATGATAGGGTTCTTTTTTCCCCCCCTCCAGTAATAATAGTTATTTGATTACTTTTATTGCTCCCTCTTAGTGTGATGAGAAGCAAAATCTTACTGAAGTTTTAAGTCACATTGATTAATTGAGTAATTCTGTCTTGCAGCACAAACTAATGTGGCCAAATAAGTAACTATTTCCAAATACCAAGCCCTATAATTCTTAAATGTTAGTGAGTTTCTAGCCTTGCAAGTGCATGATGGATGATAGTGTTACTCCTTCACAGAAATTAAGGCTGGTGAACACAGTCTCATAATTTTGTAAGCACTATGGCCCAAGTGCCACCATACACTGTTATAAGCATCAGTTAATATAGTATGTTATAACCTTTTTCTATTACTTAAAGAAGCCATACTTGTTATAATTTGCATTATTTTTTGTGCACCCATAGGTTAATACACATATATTCCCAAATAATTATTTGGGAAGGTTCACAAAAACTTAGTTTTCAAACTAGTAATCTTTCACAGAAGTCCAAGTCTGCTATTTCAGGGTGGAAAATATATAGACAAAGGAATGGTTTTCACATTTTAAGAGTCAAAAGTGCATAATGTCATCTAAATTGGACTGTATATGTTATGTCTAATTAGTTGTGTTATATAAATGCAGTATATATTTTTCTTGGAATGAATGCGTTCATCTCCTGATGGAACATCCATAACTATTGTTGATGTGGGGCACTGCAGGGTCTTCTGTGCACATCCTGCAGGAGATGTTAATGTGCAAGATCTTTTATAAACAGGCCTCTTTTTGTCTCTGTAAGAAGAAGGAGCTGACTCAGAGAATCTGATAGTCTTCCAAAGAAAACATCTGTTTTAAATATATTTGTTTGGATTCCAGGCAGCGCACCTAGGACTTGCATAATTAGCTTAGACTACAGAGTTCCCTTTTCAGAAGATACATTTATATAAATAAGCCATGCATTTTTCATTAAGCAAATACTCCTCCCTTTCTCTTTAAAAAAAAAAAAAAATATTGAAATTCAGGCTTGGATTTTAACATACACTTCTTCAAGGCAAAGATTAATTGAAAATTTTTTTCAACACAATTTTTTGTATGACATTCATTTTGCTGTATTTACTATGGACAAGTGTCTTGCAACATCAGTGTTTCCATGAATGAGTGTATACATTTATAAATATGCTTTTTGATGCCAATAATCGATTATTTACTAAATAAAATGTAATATTGTACTTTTTACTACTTTTGATGATTCATATTCTTTTAAATGTACATAGTGGAATTTTTAAAAAATTAATTTTGGTAGTAACTTTCTTAAGTTCACCTTTCTTAAAGATCTGTTTAACTAAAAATACATAAAATACAGTGTTTATTTCATCGTAAGCAGCTCTTTAGAAGATACAAGAAGAAATGGAACTCAGTTAGTGGTCCTTTCTCCATTCATCTTGTGCCATGCCACACCACATGATTCCACTGAACCAGAATCTCTTATCATACAGCTGTGCAACATTAAAGGATTCTTTTCTAAAATTGGATTAATGATTATGCATACCTTTGGTATTAAGATAAAGCCTCACAGATATTCAGACATTCACAGCTGGGAACAGAATCTTTTACTTTGGGACAAATTCAGCCTGGAGTGACAATTTCATGATAAATATTGCAGGTGTGCCTTACTACAGAAAGGCTGAAGATGGTATTTGAGGCATAAAATAGGTTCTAGGCAATTTTTGCAGTTCATAAAACCCAGAGGAAAATGTTCTTAATTTGTCCTGTTATTCTTTATATCACATCTGATTTCAGGTAGTGCTACAACTGTGGAAACAGGAGTTATGCCTGGGTTGAGTGTATTCATGTGGGACAACATGATTTGGTTCTGAATTATCTCAAAACCCCACTCACTTATGCTCTCTCTGCACAGAGTGATGTGTTATGTGAGAAGTATAGTGGCATGTTTGGTTGTACTTTTTGCTTTTTCTTGCCTTTTATGGAAGTTCCCAAGCATAGACTGGGTCAAGAAGGCTGTCAGTGATTTGATATGTTGCTTCCAGACTGACTGAGAGAAGTTGGCTGTTTCCCTCTCTCTAGTTGTGGGGAGTTTTAGTCTGAAATTCATTCATATTAATTATCTATATTTTTCAAAAGCAGTTGTATACAATAGTTCTGCATAGTAAGGAAAGAATAATGTTGGCTGTTGACTTCCTTTTGATATAACTTATGTGATAATAATACAGATTTTGTTTGTTTGATGTCATGTAGGTATTTACTCTGTTATGGATTGCTGACTGGATGGTGCACCACTTCTGGAAAAAAGGAAAAGATCCTGACAGTTTTTCTATCCCTTACCTTACTGCACTGGGAGATCTGCTTGGAACTGCCTTATTAGCCATAGGTTTTCATTTTCTGTGGCTCATAGGTGACAGAGATGGTGATGTTGGTGACTAATTATTCCAGTGGATGCAATGACTTTTCCTGCAATATTGACAAGACCAATCACTCCATTTGAAGATCCTCAAAGTGATAGTTCCATTTGGTCTAAATCCAGTTGACACAGACATAAAACAGCCTTAATGATTTTAGTTTATACTTGGATGGAACTGGGATACTTGAGACCTTTATACCGAAACCAAGGTGAATTGCTCATAGTTGAAGACATCTGAGTAGACACAATGAGGGGCAGATCCATCCTTTATCAAGTTTTAAATTTTCAAAAGATCTAGTCTTTTAAAAGAACAGTTCCCTACCTGTATTGTGAACAAGAACAATCTAATTGCTCATTCAGTGGTGATGAAGAACAGGATAAGACCCAATCAGTGGCTTGTCTTGTCTTTCCTTCCCAGGGACAAAGTGGGAATATTTATTCATTTTGCCACAGGAGTGGTTAGGAGACCTCAGAATAATTCAATTCATAGACATTACCTGAATAGTTGATGATATGTTCTTATTTTGCAATTTCAGTGCTGTAGCTCTCTGACCATCGCAGACTTGATATCAATAATGACTGTTATGGTTATTAGAACTCTGATTGTCCACACATTTTGTCACAAGCTTTATTTTCTGTATACTAATATGACCATCAGCGTTTATCAAATTAGATACTTGAAAAGTGTCTGCAGGGCTGAGCCCGTTCTTTTTGTGCTAAAAGAGCAACCTAATTATTTTGCTGTTGTGATTTATTAGAATAAGAAAATAGTAAAGGCAAATAATGTGACACTGACCTGATCAATAGTAATGAATGAATGATTAAAACTCCTTGTGTTGGAAAGTGTAAGTTCATTTAGCAACTAAAAGATGTTTAACCAACTGATATTAATGGTGTTGTGATGGCCAGTATCCTGATTTTAATGAAGTATTTAGAGGTGTTGATTTAACTGTAAATACGGATCCCTGCATAAAAGTTAGGGTATTAAAGATGAAGTTTCTTTTTTAGGCACTTAGGAAGTTACATCAGCTTCTCAAATTCCAGGGCTATGTCATCCATTTCTAAGCAGAAATCTCCGCAAACAGGGGATCTGCTTTCGAACTGTGGAAGTAATATGGTCACGAAGGAAAATGACAACTTCTGAGTGATTTCTCCTATTTGTAGACCTCAATATTTCAAATAATACACTGATCATGATGACTGTGGTTGCCACTTTGAAAAAAAAAGATACTAATTGCTCTGTTTTAAAACCTAATGGGAGTTCCTCACAGCATATGTTTTTAAAGACTATAGCATACATGCTAACTGCATAATTAAATAAACAAATCATATTTTAAATGGTATAATTAAAAATTTTAATTCTGAGATTTAAATTAGACAACTCAATCCATATATCAGCATATGTTTTAATCCTGTAAACAGTAGTCATGTGCTTTGTGCATACAAATCCTTTTTAATTTGATGGACCTACCCAGATGAGTAGATTATGTGGGTAAGTGTTAATGGGACTTTTATAGGTGTTGGTCACCTTAAACTCTTTGGAAGTTCAAAGTGTTCGCAACTTTGAAAATTAAACCAGCTATTCAGTGCCTACACATGGATTAAGATGCCTGGATTTTAGCTCCCTCATTTAAACACTTTTATTTAAGCTTTTTCTTACAGTTATGATAATGTAGTTGTTTGAATGAATCACATGTACCATGTCTTTTTATTATGTGAGAGAAAGATGAAATCTTCCTGACTTCAGGTTCTCTGACTTTTCTTAGTTTGTATTAATGTTATTTAAAATAGTTTCTTGTATGTAGCATTGCGGGAAATACTCCTATTAAATGGATTAAAATGGAATAGATGTACTTTTTTTTTTCAATAATGGTTATTTATTTTTGATGCAGATGCAAATTGTTTTGCGTTTGTTAGAACTGCCATCTGCATCAACTAAACTGGCATTTCAAGCACTTACTGGAGTTACTGGATTTTAAGGTCATTTTTAAGTGAATTGCAGGATGCTTGAAAATTAAAATTTCTCGAGATACTTGTAATCTGTGCTTATCTGATGTGTGAGGGTGTTGTAGTATTTAGTCATGGCAGTATCCTTAGTGTGTTAAATATTTTCCCAGTAAGTAAGCAGCTGTTGGTACAGTTTGCTGACAAGTTACTGAGAGTTTAGATCACTGAACGGGGGAAGAAACATTACATGGGTCAAAATCAGTAAAACTTGAAGAAGGGAAATACATTGACAAACTGGAATAATCTGGGTTTGAAAACAGTAAGTGATGGGAAAGCGTAATGGGAAAATTTGGTACTTCACAAAGGGGAAAGTTCGTTGCGTGGTTGAGAGAGCAGAACCCATATTGTGGGAAAGAAAAAAGGTGCAAACTTTCACACAGCATTCATTATGAGAGGCAGGAGCAAACAGAAGGAAGTTATTTGGAGAAAAGACTCAAAAGGCACAACCAAACTTGTTTCTCAGGAAGGGAAGAAAAATATAACTGGTGTTGAAAGGACTTGGAGAAGAGGTGTAAAAAGAGATACTTTGGGGAATTGTGGAAGTGAATGCTCTCAGATATGATTAAAGAAGAGTTTGAGTGAGGAAAGAAGTATGACATTGATAAAACAGGGAAAGTCTTGACATCTGGAAGAACAAGGTGTTAATAAATAATCTATGATGTGGAAAGAGGTTTGATTCCTATGTAGAAGGAGCATTTTAGAAACTTACAGGGTTTTAAAACTCTTCTACCTCGTGTTAAGAAGGCAAAAAGCTCTTACCACGAGTTCTAGGGGAAGTAGTATCCCAGCCATGAGGATAATATGGGAGATGGCACAAAAGAGTACTTGGATAACAGAGAATTTTACCATGTCAAAAGCTGTACTGCCTAAACCAATTTTAACTCTAGTCAAGGCAGCCTTTTCACAGCATTCCACCAACTTGATTTCTTAAACACAGCCCAGGAAGAGTGAATTACTTTACTCTATGTGTGGGTAAGAAATGTTACCAGAAATTCTGTCAGAGAAAAACTGTGCTTTTTGTACTGCTCAAAACATACAATTGAAAGGGATATCCTGAGATATTACTCTTTGTTTTGTTATCAAAGTAGCCATATTTTATAATCTTGCAGATAAAATGATGGCTCTCGATGTTTTCCTCCCTTCCACCTGATAGAAGATTCTTTCAAGCCTTTCTTTATAATGTCCTGCCTAATTAAGGCTATGGCTGATTCATATCTATTTGCTTTTGCATCAGCATGGAGCACTTTCTTTGATTCCTACTTATATCAGCTAATTCATCTCATTTAAGCTGTGGGTCATCTTAAAGCTCCTCCTGCAACTTCTTGTACCATTTTCACTCTGCTTATGAGCTGGACCAGCCAAAAGCTGATGCTGAGTAATGCTTGGAGTGGTCTTGTTTGATCATTCTTACTGTCTGTTGGGGTTTTTTTTCTCTGCTTCAGAAATATCTCCAGGGTAAGTAGAAGTACAGGGAGGTTATTTGAAATCTATGTCATTTTCCATTCTCAAGGGCTTTGTGACCATCTCAGTTGCTCTAAGTGCATGTATGAAAAGGATAATCTCATTTGTAAAGTACAATCAAATACAGCTTTAAAATTTGGAGTCAGTAATGTTTCATACTATAGGTGTTTTCTTTTTCTGTGTAATGCTTTGAAATTATGTTGGCATTCCAGATGAATGCCTGAATAACTCCAGCTTCTTTTCAGAGTGATTATATAGCTGGGATAGTTCCACAGCTTTATTATGCTGTTTGGTATAGGGGAGGATTCTTCTTTTGACATATGTACATCAATATTTTGATTTTTATAACATCACTATACACCTTGTTTTAATCTGTGATGTTTAAATTGGCAATATCCTCTTCCACTCCCATGTTTAATGTACTAATTTCACTGGGATTTTTAGAATGTTGATGAGAAAGTGTTGAGCAGCAAATTAATTTCACTCCTTTTTATAATTTGCAAACAAAATTAGACTTTTCTCAAAGAAAGATTGGAACAGCATGAGGATTAAAGCTTTATAAATGCAGGATATTTTGCAGAATCAGAATTCAAAATAAGACCTATCGTCTTTTTAATGGATTTGCTATTTCCCTTCAGTTCTGAGCATCACAAAAAGCTCTCTTAAGTTCACGAAGAGACCACAATACACATCAGGAAACAGCAGTATAAGCAGTCTGTGAAATGAAGTGTTTGAAATTACTTATTATTACTGTAATGGTAGAACTGCTATTTCAAATGAGATGGGCTCTTTAGAGGTGCAGGAAATGGCAGCAGAATATGGTAATTGAATTATAACCTGCTTTAAAAAAATTAAGATAATGTTCCCAAACAATGCCCAAGGAACTCTGAAGTCTCTTAGTAGGATTTGTTTTTTTATTTCTGGCTAGATTTTTTGTGATACCACACATGGTTTTAATTGTGTTCTCTGATCCATTCCTAATCACGTCAACCTGTTGCTCAGTAATCTTTTGGATTATCATTTTCCCATACATATTTGAAGTTAAAAAATCAGCTTTTTGTTTATATAGTTAGAGGGAAGAGCTAGGAGAGAGGTGTGTTTTTTCATTAAAGCTTCATTCTGATAGTCCTAAAGGAAAGTATTTCTGTTAAACTCAATGAAATTTTGATCATCATGCAAGCTGTGCATGAATACTCCAGGGAATCTAGTATTAGCAAGACATGAATAATTCATGATTAAAGCTAAGAACCACTATGTTTAGTAAATACACAAGATTGCTGTGTTCTGGGTGGGTACCCAAAGGCAGGAATCATTCAGCAGTGGCTGGGCTAGATGAGCTTTACCTTCTCTGCAGCTAAAAAGTTAATTTGATTTCAAGTCCTGCTTATTGTTTATTTAATATGCAGAATAGTTCATCATGTCCTCTGTTTATGCTTTTATTTCTCAGTCCAAACTATACTTGAAATCTGCTTCTTCCTTTACTTAGCATTCCTCAACTTGCTCTTTTGGGAGATTGCTTCATCTTCAAGAGTTCCTAAAAGTCTTGAGAGGTCAAGGAAGTGCTTTGCTTGCATAATTTTAAATCTGCTTTTTGTAAGTAAAATAGGGTCCTGAATGAATTATATGGTCGACAGCTACTGATTTCTGAACAGATCCTCAAGGTTTAATATCTCTACATTCTAAGATTTGCATTCTAAGTTTTACTCTGAACAGAATCTTAAAAATATTTTGTCTGTTTACTAACTTCTCTGTCATCTCCTGGTTCAGATTAATGAAAATATTGCCATGTCCCATCTACCGTAGAACAGCATTTTAATAAATCGGACACTCTAAATGGTATTTCAAAAATTATGAGCAATAATACTTGTTTTATACTCGAGAAGCAAGCACCCACTGCTTTCCTATGAATCCTCACACTATGGTTAGCTTTAGATCGTCCAAAGCCCTTTTTTTTCTCTTTGTTTTTGAAGGAGGTGTTTTCCCCTGTGCTGGCACAAGTAATTATTTTACTACCTTGTAGTATCCAAATTCTGGAGTAACATTAGAACATGCTTCATCTCCATTGTTTTGAAGACTGAAACAATTTTTACTCATTACATGGGAAAACTCAGACATGTCTGATTAATTCTAGTTGTTGGGAGAGGAATGGTAGCTTTCACTTAAAATAGATGAGCATCTCTGGAGTTTGGAGCATTTCCAAAATCAAGGTGAACTTGTTAAGTTTGACCACTTTTAGGTAACTGAGATCAGCTCAGGTACCAATTCGTGGACAAAAGGGTGGATGATTTAGAGACATAAGCAAGCTCTATATTTGTCTAATAATATTAAGTTCTGTCTATTTCATTTATTTCATCTTAATGCTTTGCTATTACCATTGTGGCTTCTTTAGAGCCAATCCATTAAGGTCACTAAGTACTATGGTAGTGTAAGTCTATCACATATGTGTGGGGACTGTGGTCCCCCTCTGTAACAAAAGACAGGAAGGACTTTAAAAAAAAAAACAACCTTAAAATACTTGGATGTCATTTGTGCACAATGTAAGATCTAAAATGCTGTGAATTCAGATACAAAATGACATTCTGAGGTTTCATTTCCAGCTGACCTTTGCTCTATTCCCACATTAGAAAGCTGCATTTTTTTTCTTTCTTTTTTTTTTTTTTAAAGGCTTTTTTTAAGCTCTCTAAGGTTACCAAGCCAAAGATCAAGAAACCCATCTCTGTTGGACACCATGTCTGGTTATGTGCCCTGCACATGAGACTGACATGAGCTGTGACTGTGTTCACTCCTCAGAGAGAACTAAATGCCTTGCTTTGAGCCAGACTGTATAGTGTTGGCATTGCACAGCCTGTGGCATTGCCTTGGATTGGCACGTGCTGAATGTGCAGTCCTGGCTCTGTGGGGTTTCACCCCCGATGGTTCTGTAGCTGGAGGAGCTGGCGCTGAGACACCCACTGTGTTTCTGGCACATAGAAAGACTTGGCTGAAAGTTGGGAAGGAAAAGCTATCCATGGAACTGTTCCTCTACCCCTTCTAAGGTATTTACTGATCTTGCCCCTCTCTGCTGCATGGGCCATTGCTCTGCCCCATCAAAGGTGTCTCAACAAAAGTGCTTAGGTTCTCCTTTACTTTGCTGACTTCACATGGGATGGGAGCTTCCTGATACCTCTGCCATCCGTGTCTTCCTTTTTTCACATCTTACTAGAGACATGGGAAGATGCAGAAATGTCCATTGGTTCAATGGAAGTCCAGTTCTGCTGTTTGCTACAAAAATTGCATTTTAAACATTTATTGAAACCTGTAAATATTTCAAAGTCCTGACTTAAGATTATTGCATTACATGAATGTTTAATGGTACAGATGCTGCACTTAAAGCACTGATTAATCCACACATACCTCTGGAATTTTTATCACTTTTATCACTTTTAGACAAGTATTTTTAGCACTGGTTACTAGAAGCAGAATTACCATAGGAACCCTCTCACAACATGTATTCATGAGACAAAACTAATGTCTTCACCTTTCTGGTTGTTGATTCTCATTCAGCTCTAACAACATTGCATCCAGTTTTCTGGCGTATTATGGAATTGAAGTGTTTAGCCAAAGTTCCTTTTTAGTTACCTGATTTTTTTCAGAGCACACCTGCAGGAACCCTGCTACCTTGACCATGCCATGTGCATCCCTCACATAAGTTCATGGTCAAGTCTCCTGCTCGACAAGGACTAATTCTTGTAATCCAGTTTTCTTCTTGTTATCCACTTATTTGTTCTATATAGAAAGCTCCTGCCACAAATAAGAGGAGACTTTTTTCCCCATTTACTCTGCTTTTAGGAAGGTTGCCTTCCAGCTGTATGGACTAGGCCACACCTGTGCACCCTCTGTGCACTCTGAGGGCAGCTGTCGCCTGTTTGCAGGAAGAATAACTGGCAGTGCCTTTTCCAACACAAGCCCTCAGGATCTGGACTAGGAGGAGTGTTGCCATAGCTAGGAGGAGGTCTGTGCCTCTCAGGACTGCAGGGGGATGCCCATGGCCATGGAGCAGAGGCAGCTTTGTATAACTGTCGCGGTTTGAGCTGGCAAACTGCCAGCCCTCCAAGACAGAGAGTCAGAGCCTCCTCCCCCCACCCCCAACACCGAGGAA
>JAWWEV010000043.1:53901240-53975071 GCA_035583235.1 Hafferia zeledoni
AGCCCCCAGGCCCAGGCCGAACCTCAAAACCTCAAAAAACTCAAATTTTAGGCCCATCTAGGTGAAACCATAACAATAACACTGACAGCAATTTAACTCCTCTTGTGAAATGGGACAGTTGGCCTGCAATCCTTAGGCAACAACTCACAACAAGTTTAACTTCAAAATTTTTTATGAAGACAAGGAGCTATGTTTGGTCTGTATGGCAGACTGATGGTCACTTGATAGAAATGAATGATTGTGAGTGATGGGGGAATAGGCTGCCCAGGCTTATGATGCCTCTGCTGTCTGACAGCCTTGAAAAGGGGCAAAGCCTCTGGCAGTGCAGCACAGGCTGCATTCAGTTCACGTCTAGCATGACTTATACCCGAATTGCATCAGCAAGATCTCTGATGCAGAAGGAAACCATTAGTTATCACCATCATCTCTTCAGCTAATTATCCTGAGGCTTTTTATTTGATCAAAGGAAAAATGCGAGCATGTTATTTCACTCAGAAGCAAACCTGGTTGAATACATCTACTGAAATGTCCTGCTGGAGGGAAAGCTAAAGTGTCTGTCTCCAGCTGGAAATCTCTGCGCACCTCCAAAGCTCACTTTGCATGGTAATTTGATAATAGTGGAGGAGTTAACAGTAACACCCACCACAGGAACTGTGACAACACCCACAAGGAACAGGCTGACTGCAGCCTTATCCTGGTTTAAGGTATGGAAGGCACGTCATTCCTACGTGAAAGTTCCATTTGTTTTAAATGGAGCTTCTGCTGTTCAAAACCAATCACAAAATGTCTTAAATGTGAAATCAGTTAATTATTTTATACGTGTTCACCTGAATGTTTTCCATCTGACATCTTCACATCATGAAAAATAAGACTGAACTCCAGGCACTACAAACGAATTGTGTAGCTCCTGGCTTAGGAGCTGGGACAGAGCCTATGTGCTCCACTCTGGCTGCATTTCCCAGCATGGAATACTATTTTATATGTGAGCATTTATAGGTTTTAATCAACTCCCAGTATCCCTGCTAAAGATTTGCTTGGTAACATGAAACACACTACAGTAAGCAAAGCAGGATTGTTCTCAAACGTTTCCTCTAATTTAATTCTCAGTGTCTCACAAGGAGACTCCCCAAACTGAGACTTTCCATCATACATTCCCTCCCATCTTGCAATCCTTTTCTGTAGTTATACAGACTTAATTTCTCACCTGAATTGCACTCAGCTGTGCCTCCTTCTAATCCTTGCACCATTGACTTCAAGAGGCTTTTTCATTAAAAAATTGTAGATTTAATTTTTGAAATTTTCCTAAGTGAAAAAGGGAGGCTTTAAAAGCACCTGCTGTAGGAATGATACATAGAGCACATAAAATTACATTGCATACACAGCAGTAACATTTTTATGATAAACTAGAGAAGTACATTGTAAAATTAATTCAGAATAGTTAAATTTTTATGATCTTCATATAAATGAAGGAAAATTTCTTAATAAATCATGAATAGCTGTAACTCCTGAAAGGAATATAATTTGTTTGTCTTGAATGGGTGTCTCAGTATTTAGCTGGACACCTTTGCCATCCACGCTTTCATCTCCATATTGTGGCTGCTTGCTCTGGTTTGACCTTTCTTTCTAAATTAATTTCTTTCAAGTTTAAAAAAGGATGAAAAAAATGCAGTGATTGATTACCATCATAGAGCAATCACTTTTTTAAAAAACCCCAACACCTCTACTTTAGACATAAAACTAAGCCTGTTTTAGCTAGAACAGTGATCTGCTAAAGTAAGTCTGACTAAACTGAACCTAAGAAAGGCTTAGGGTTAGGGCTTAAACCCTGTCTTTGCACAGTCTTTTATGGGAAGTTTGGGCTGTTGTGGGTTCAGGTTTTGACTTGATGTAGGGCTGCAAATACCTGCTGACAGCACAGAGACCTCTTGCTGCTAAAAAGTCATGAATTGTCACAATAAAACTCTAGTTTTTAGAATAAGCCAAAGCCTAATGGCAAAACTGTTATTATTCAGCTGTATGTTACCCTGACAGCTTTATATATTAGTGAAAAATATAGAAACAAGGGTATAAACTCTGGATTGATTTTTCTCTGACAGAGGAAAGCAGCTTTACTGGTTGCTTGTTTTTTAATTTAAAAAAATGAGATTTTCAAACCCACATAATTTTACTTCAAATGCTATGTCTCATTTTCCAACATAATCTTTCCATTTATTCCACAGTGATAGGACATGGGCTCCTGGCCACCTACAGAAATGTTAGCTCAGGTTGCATTTACTCAGAAAATAGGAACAGAGGAATCTGTTTCAATGTCAAAGTCAGCAGCATTATTAAATATTGGTAAAATTATAATATTTTCCTTTTTTTTTTTTTTTTTTTTCCTTCATGAATAAGTCACTACTCTTGGTCCTAAATGCAAGTTGAATCTTTCTTACAGTCTGGATGCTTGAGCACCCCAATGGAGTGACATTTCAAGTAACGGGGGAAACGGTTGCCTTTTGGTCAAGCCAATAGGGACGATGAAGTTGATTTTTCTCTTTTAGCACAGATTTTTTAAAAAAGCTGATTTGCAGGCACTTCTGGGAAGTGGCATTTGGGTATGTTGTCCTTCAGTGCACTGAAGAATAAAACCAGACTCTAATTTTTCAAAATTTTCAATCTTTGGCAAAGATGTAGGTGCAACTGGAAAAGCAACATATTTTTGTGTGGCATCAGGAGTCTTGTATGTGATGATGTGTAACACAGCTAGTGAGAAAAGCACAGTGCTGCTGGTGGGGCAGCATATGCGCTGGTTTCTACTCTGCTGCTGGCTGCACTTGTTTAATTTTTTCTCTTTTTCCTGTATTTTAATGTTTTTGTAATTACGATGGAATTAAATGTATTTTCATCCAAACAAAGGTTGGGAAGTGTTGGAGTTCATGTCTGCACAGGGAGCACGTTATGGCCACAGGAACAGGCTTTCTTCAAACTTTGCATCATTTCCACTGGACTTACTTACTTGGGCCAGAGGACCCCTCAGTTTTGCAGGATCCTGACATTTAGTCGCATCCCCCAGTGCTTCACATTCATCCCCCCAGTGCCTGGGGGTGCTGCACAAAGCTCTGCTCCTGCCAGCCCTCCTGTGGACAGCAGCTGCCTGGGTACCAAAATGAAGGGATTTTGTAAATTTGTAATTATTTAGGGGAAGAATTGAGGCTTGCCAAAAGGACAAATCCTCAAGCTTCCTTCCATTGGTGCTTTTATCAGTCTCTGTGGCAGGATCAAGGACCAGGCTTTTCTCTCCACTATTTTACAAGCAACGGAGCTGTGCAGAGAGGCCACTTCTTACCCCACTGCCTCAAAAATGGAAGTTTCCTGTTTTGTGTGGATGTGATTTCAATTTTGTGAAGGCCCCCCGCTCCGTCCCTCCATGGCAGAGCTCTGCAGCTGCTGGTCCCCCTCGCCTGGGCTCGCTTCCCTGGTGTGCCCTGCCCCACTGACCCCCCCGGAGCCACGGAGTTCTCCTGGCCCTGGTTTCTGTGTGACACCACACTCCACTTTGTGAATGCAGGTGTTGGTGCAGCCGATGGGCTGACAGGGCAGTGTGGTGGCCTGAGACTCGTGTACTGCCAGAACAGGATGGCATCATTTAGAAGCCTGTGCATGGCCTGCCCTGCCCTGCCAAGCTGCTGAGGGAGGCAAAGCCATCAGCAGACTGGCCAGAGCCAGGCTAATCACTCAGACTGAGCCCTTCTCCAGACCATTTTAATTATCTCCCTCTGATTGAAACTGTAGAAGAGACAAATCACCAGGTGAAGGTTCTTGTCTTAATAACGCACAGCCAGGCTGCTGTTTCAGGAAGCAGTGCTGCAGTTCTGCCTGTTAATTAGGGAGCACAGAGTGATGGGCCATCCAGTTTTGGGGCCCTCCTCAGTTCAAGAGGGATGTTAAGACGCTGGAAAAGTTATAGTGATGGAATACCAAGATGCTCAGTGACCTAAATCATGTCACCTACAAAGAGATCTTGAGTTTGTCTTCAAAGCTCAGTTGGAAGTTTCCACTTTGGGGTTAAATGTGGCCTCGGTGAAAAACAGGGACTGCTTGGGGACTGCTGGAAATGTTAAACTCAAAGCCATTATTAGTGAATGTACATGAAGGAAGGTGGCAAGCACATGGCCTGAAGCTCATCAGATATCTGGAGTTTACATCTGGCTGAGGGCAGTTAAATGCCACCCTGATGCCCAATCCTGTCAGATCTCAGAAGCTGAGCAGGGTCAGCCCCGGTTAGTAGTTGGATGGGAGACCTCCTGGCAATACCAGGGGCTGTAGGTTCTAGTCCCGAGGACTTCACTGTCACCGTCCAAGCTCGCTCGGCCGTGGCAGATGAACCTGAGGAGTTAAAGGGTGGGGCCAGTTCTGTGCACGCTGTGCCTCACCTAAAAAATCCACTGTGCAGGCTCGAAGGACACACCCACGTGGGGAGAGCCCTTCCCAGATCTTTGTCTGGGAAGTCTGGCCATGATGACATCTAGCTGGTTCTAAATCACCTTTGCTTGAGGTGGGACAATGTTTCTGAGCATGCAACAGGTCTTCCTTCAACTGACAGCCCTCATCCCTGCTGGCTGGGAACTTAAGGAAGAAGAGGATTCTGTTAGATGACTTCAGCTTTCCTGCTCCATGGTAGTGGTTAATTTTAAGTCTTCTGTGTGTCCTGCCACAATAACTCATGTGAGAAAGCAAAGCCATGCACACAAAAATTCCACCCTGAAAAATCCACCCTGAAAGCATGAGCCAGAAATAAAGCACACAGAGAGGAACTTCTTTCTTCAATTTAATTGAAGTTACTTAGAAAAATAATCAGGCTTGAATGGCTTTTTTAAGGAAAGATTCATGAGCAGTTCACACATGTGTTGGCAATGTATAATTTAGCTTTTTTCTTTATTAACAGTATATTTAAGTATGAGGAGATACTTCTCTACAACAAGCCTTCTACTGCATACAAATAGGTTAAAAAAAAAATCTACCCCCACATTGATGTTAAATTATTCGTACACATTGTATTGTGCATGCATGTAAGAAAATAACACTCTCTGTAACAAGAGTAATAGTAAGGACAGTCCCTTTTTGTACCTGAAAAGTGCAGCAGACTACAGTGAAACCCTAAAACATCTGGGGTCAACTTACTTCTAAAAGCACTTCTGCTTGTGGACTATTAATTTCACTTGTACACAGAGCATGGGTCAGGCAGTTTGCCCATTTCTGTGGTAATGGATGTGGTTTATGAAGAAGCTGAAGCATGGACCAAGTCAGGTTTGGGGAGGACCTCCCACCACCCAGGAGCACTACCATGTTGAGATGGGCCAAATCCAGCCTGCACTCCAGGTTAAGGTGCTTGAGGCCATCTGGGGGAACAAGCCCCTGGCTGTGGGTGCTGTGCCAAGTACGGACCCACCAGCACTGCTGGGCTCAGTGCTGGCCATGCCAAAGGATGGGGAGGTATCACTGCTCTGAGATGAGGATCACTGCTCCAGCAGCTTTGAGGGGGCTGGGGATAGAAGTGGGGAGTAGGGCTTTCCCCATTGAGTCCTCTCTGTGCTCATCACAACTTGATCGTAACTAATGCACATCCTTCTGCAACAGCAGCTCCTCAGGTGGCCCTTGCAGTTCCACAAGCACATCTATATTTTGTATTTTGCTGGGGCTCAGTGCTGCCTCTTTGCCTCCCAGGACCAGCTGTGGCCACAGCAGAAATGAAGCCATGAGGGGCAAACCAGCCCCTCTTCTCCTCCATTTGGGAGACCCAGTGAAGAGGTGGGAGTAAAACCAGCCTGATTCCCCAGCTGCCCCCTCACTGCAGGTGGGCACTGCCAGCTCACTGAGGAGGGTTCCTGAACAACCCTGAACATCCTCCTGTGTGGCTGTAGTGGAAAGAGATATTTTTTGGCTCAGTTGAAACAACACACTCAGTAGACCAAAAGAAAAGGCTATTCCTTAACATTTGTGACCCTCCTCTGAGCTGGCGAGGGCTTTGTGCTCACTGCATGATCATATCCAGCATGCCAGCTGTTCATTTTAAACGCAGATCTAGAGCCCATTCACGGCACCCCAAAGTAGCTATAACACACTAAATAGCCAGATTGTAGTAGTTTGGGATCAAGGTTTTTAAAAAACAAGTGACTTAAAAGTACCCACTTAAGTCCACATAAGACTCATCTCAGTGGTGAGCATCTGCCCATAGAGCAGCCCTCTGTGGGGAGGCAGAATCTGGCTAAATCAAACCCAAAGCTGCTGCTAAAAATCCTGGCTGGAGCAATGCTCACTCCTCAGATCTCCTGAATATGTTTTTCACCTAAAGCTTTTCTATCATAGCTGTCAAATAGGGCTTTTGTGTCTCCAAAGCTGCGAAACTAGAAAGAGTCTTTCAGAACAGACAAAAATGTGGTGATGATGCCAGAGAAAAGTACAAGAAGCAAAGGGGAAGCACACACTGTTTTAAAAATAATTTCTTTCAGAAGCAACTTTTGTCTTAAATGAAAAAATTCACATCACATTCTTTTGGGGGAATTATCAGCCAACTGAGGAGAAAATTGGACCCAAATATGGGCACTGTTGGATGCAAGACCAAACAAGCACACAAATAGCTTGTAGGAAGTACTGGAGGGGGAGAGAGAAAAGGGAATCTACCCTCAGTTGTTTTTTTTAACAAACATACAACCATTGAACTAGGAACATAAGAAAGTCAGGGCACACCGTGAGAGGCACTTGCAAGAGCTCCAAATACTCTAAATGAGACAAAACTGCCTTCAAGTAAAACACCAGCCAGCAGTCAGCAATGGATCAGGAATTCAGGGCAGTCAGGCACAGTCAGCCAGCCCTTTGCTTGCCACTGGGCCAGTGTTTCAGGTTATAAATAGGACCTGGGTTATGAAAACTGTGGCTGTTCCAGAATGGATGAGAGAGAAATTTGTACGGTGTGATACAAAAAATAATGACCCAAATCCTGCCTAAGACCAAATCCAATTGTGAAAGGACTTCAGCTGCTGTTTGTTATGTTAATTTTTCTTCCAGTGAGATTTATTCAGCAACTTATTTTTATCAAATAAGATGCAAACTATTTTTCTTCCTTAAAGACATCTGCTGTGTCCTGGAAACTAATGTAATTCAGTGGATATTATTGGCTACTGAACAATACACTTTCAGGATCTGGCTCTGATACTGTTAAAACAGCTCTGCCTTTAGCTGAGTTTATTTAAATCATAAGTAATTTTTGGAAGGGTTTGTTTTGATCCTAAGATTGACACACAGGCAAGTTAAAAACTCTACTTTAACCATCTACCAACTTTAAAACAGATTTTAGATTCCCACAAGTGCCTCAGTTTAAGGCCCTGCCCACTTTAGCCCTCCAGCTGTCTGCCAGCACTGCCAGCCTGAGACAGGACAGCTTGGGGTGGCTACAGAACATTCCCCAGGCCATGCATCTCACCTGCAACAAACTGAAGTAAACTTCTGGAGAAGCCTGAAATTCTGTTCTCACTAGCTGGCTAACAGATCCCCACTGAAATATTATTTTTCATAATTTATTTGGCATGAATAGCTTACTATTTGCTTGCCCAAAACAATCACTCAGTGTTTGGTGACTGCTACAATCTGCCACCCCAACAAGCTGTTACACACAGAACTGCTACTGAGACACTCACCTTGAGACAAAAGGTCATGGTCTCACACTGGAGCTGACTCAAGATGAATTTCTAATCCACTCGAATTTAGAAACACTCCTGTCAGTAGTGTTTAGACATCAACTGAAAAAAGAAGACTCCCTCTTCCCCCTAGAAAAAGCCATGAAACCAGCATGTAGGAAGATGAGACCTTTTTTATTGTCTTGCATGCTATCAACATGAAGATGACTTTTTGACTTTTCAAATGACAAGCCCAGATCATTTATAGCAACATATAGTGACCGGTGTCTCTCAAGCCAATTTTGGTTGTCCATCTTTAGATTGATTAGGGAGGCATGACTTGCAGAGGATGAAGTTCCCCCTGACCCCATCCTGGATATTAATTAAGTCAAAGCCAATTGCTTTGCGTGTTAAAAAATCTCTCACAGTCACTTCCAAAATGCTGGGGTTTTTCTGATGGACCATCTGCAAATCTGCATTTGTTTGGGCTGGCAGGATTCAAATTAAGAGATAATGGGACTGGTCATATTCTTGAGAAACTCATTAAGACTTGTAAAAGGTTCATGGTTTCTCTTTCCGAGGAATACATTCACATTTCTTCACTCATGGGTTTTAGATAGCACGAATCTACCCAAGTCTGTTTTACTTTTCCTTTTCAGGGCAAGAAGGATAGATTTTGTACTAGAATAGAGTGCAATATCACTTCCTGAAGAACTTATTTCCACCACTCTTCTCAAAGCGTGCGGTATCAAAGACAATTTCTGTATTTACCTGCATCAACAGCTAATGGCAGAGTATTATTACCCAGAGACAAAAACCAGACTCCTTTTGTCCAAATGTTATGTTATCTCTGCTGCTGAAGTGACACCTACCAAGAGACAATGTTTTAAATAAGTATAAATAACATTAATTAGAATTGGAGGAATGCAAGATCAATGAAATTCACCAGAACACAATTAGCATTTTTTTTAAACAGTGTAGCAGTATTATTCATTTCTACAGCTAGATCGTCACAATCCTGTTACCCTGCAAAGAGAGCTGTCCTTTCTTACAGTTGATTTAAATAATTTTGACTGTGCTGCTCGCAGCATCATTCAAAGAAAGAAAATATTAATTTACAAAATAACCCATTCTCCATATTTATTATGACAAATAAAAATCTTAAATAAAACAGGCTTTCTCTCCCCTCTCTCCCCCCAACCCATCCCTCATTCCAATTTCAGGTAGCTTGGCACTGAGTAATTGAACATTAAAAAATCAAGTTTGTAGACTTCATACAGCTGCGTTTGGTGCTCGGAGCTGATGTTCTGGAAGAACTCTGTGGTCATTTCATCAGTAGTTCTCGTAGACTTTGCATAGGTGGGGAATTTCAGGTAGTTGCCTACTCCTGCCAGCTGGAGAATGTAATTTGAATCCTCTTCGAGAGTTTCGTATTTTCCTATGAGGTCGTAGTGGATGTGGCAAGGATGGCAGAGGGAGTACACAGTCTGCCAGTGCTCATTGAAGGGCTCTTCTCTTTGGGTGTGTGGGTCGATCAGATATGCCACAAACTCTTCAAACTTCACATCATCACCTTTACGCAGAGCCTCCTGGGTTGCGTTTTTCCTCTGGCGCCTCACAATTTTGGTGCCGTATCGCTTGTGGAAGGAAGTGTTGTACTTCTGGGTGAACTTGTTCCTGTAGGCTGACACCAGTCTCTCAAAAGGCTCGCGAACAAAGAGGAACTTCATGTAGTTTTTCAAGCGATGGTTGATCTCTGGGATGCTGTACTGGTTGAGGGTCTTCAGGTTTGAAGAGACATGGGCTTCATTGGCTGGGATTTCCATTGGATCACTGTATTTGCCTCTTCCCGTCAAAACCATCATGACTCTCTTCCAGTTTGTGCAGGCCACTTTGGGAACATAGCAATAGATCATTTCATGATCTTCATCCACGACCAGGTGTTTGAGATCGTTGGGTGTCAGTACACGGCGCTTCCTGCTGGACACACTGTTAGCTCGGCACGTGTCTGTCACTTGGTCTCGTCTAATCTGATGAAGAATTGCTGTGTTGGACAACTGCAAAGAAAGCACAGGCACCAGTAAGTCAAGTGACTGGGAATCTCTCACTGCCTTTTTGCTTATCATAGAAATTCATAGAAGAGTAGATTTCTGCTTGCATAGAACAGTTTATTATGTGGCAGAGTATAACTGTTCCTGTTCTAGAAGGTAAGCTCTTTTTGTCTCCAAACTTCTTGATACACACTGCTTAAATGCTGTTCACAGAGCACCCAGAGCTTTGCTTTGAAGCCAGCATGGAGGAGCACAAGTACTCACACAACATGGCAGCAAGTGTATTTACAGAACCCTCATCCTGAGATGTGGTTGCTGCTTTTCTTAGTCCACTCTGCAGCCCATCCCATGGCTACAACAGTGCTGGACCCCACCTGACCTTTTGCTGCTGACATGGGGTATGAAGGCATCAGAGTTGGAAAATTTGTCAAAATAAAACCGATTTGTGCTCTTGTTGCTGATGTCTTTTACATTAGGAGAATTAAATGATCATGGCTTGTTTCTTGGCTATAACATTGGCAGAATAAATGAAGCCCATGGATATTCCTGCTACTGTTCAATGGGAACATTGACTCAGATATGATTTCTTCACTGAACAGAATATTCACAAAAATATGCCTCTCTGCTGAAGCCATACTGACAGAGAAAGAAAGAATGCGTGGTCTTCTAACACACACAGTTCTATGTTCACCCATAGACCCTTATTATTTGGTTAACAGTGCTCTAACTTTCTATTATTAGTGCTATGGACACTTTGGAGAGGCTCTAATCTGTTTTAGGAGGACACACACAGCAGCTGTGCAGAGATGGCCACTCTCAGCCACCTCCTGCCCAGACTGTGTCCAGTGACCACAGCAAGAACTTCTCCTAAGGCAGGCAATGAGCTCTTCTGGGAAACAGGGAATATTAGCCCAAGCAAAGGACCGTGCCAAGGTAGGGATCCTGTGTTTGGTTATTCAGAGCCACCTCAGGTGTCTCTGCATGGTACAGTGTTTTGTTGTGCAGCCCTACCCTCAGCACTACAAATGCCTTTTCACATACTGTGAATAAATTGCATCAGCAACAGGGGGAAGGTTTGGGTAATGTTATTTACATTTATCTAACACAATTTACCTGCGGATTTCAAAGAGCCTTATGGTCAATAATTAATTTACCCTCAAAGCCGAGAATTACAGCAAGTATTGACCTTCCTATTTGATAGCTAAGGAGGTCTAAGATTCCTTCTTGTATGCTGAGTCTTTCAAATGTATTTGTGTAGTACCTTCCACTGAGGTTATCAGGAACCACATGACTGTGCAAACAAGCATTTGAAGCAATGTCAACTATAGGCATCTGCTATGGGGTTTCCTTTGCTTATAGGGGTCTTCCTCCTTGCCAGTATACCAGACAAAACCATTACATGCCAAGCAAAACCCTTGTCCTTGGAAAATGGTTTTGCACCAGCTTGGGGCTCATACTGAACCTCCTGCAGTCATGGGTCAAATATTTGCTTTCAACAGCAGTACTTGATTCATATTAAAAAAAAAACCAACAAAACAAAACAAAAAACCAAACCCAACCCAAAACTCAAAGAATAGGATCCAAATGCAGTTTTGAGTCAAAACCCAAATGAAATTCCAAGATGGGACCAAGCCAGTTGCAGGATTTCTGAGCTTTTGAGTGAAAGAAAACAGAAATTGCAGTTATAGACAAGTCCTAAGAGCCCAGGTTTCACCCAGCCAAGGGGCAGCAAAAGCTTTTGCAACATGTGAGCAGCAGAGACTCTCCCCCAGTTTGGGCTGTGGTGTGTTGCAGAAAAATGGTTTCATGGAATGAACACCAGGGGTTGGGACACCTTGAACTTGGGCAGGAGGATTTTTGATTCAGAGAGTACTAATCTGCCAGCTCTGAGACCTCTATATTTTGTACAGTGCCACCCACCATTTCTCCTCTGAGTGCCTTGATACTTTCCTCGTCTCATCTCTTTAGCCTCTTTGTTCAGTAAAACACTGGCTAATGGTTAAAACATGCAATTGCCCAGTGCAGCTCTTTTAGACAGCTTGGCTCATTTTTTGTGTGTGTGTGGTATCCCCCTGGACCCCTCCCAGGTGCACTTCAAGGGCAGTTTTGTGTTATAGTCAGAGATGAGGAGCCAGATGTGAAATGTGCTTCATGCTTCCTAGGAAAACTGACTGGCAGGGAGTTTCCAAACAAGATGCTAGAAAGCAGTTGTCAAGGACCACACAGATTTTTCAAGAAAAATACCTTTCCTGTTGAAAATATATAAAAATCCCTATTTCAATTTGTGCTGTCCTCAGAGAAAAACAGAACTAATGGTTCTCAACCAGCTCTATAATGGTTACAGTTACTAGTGAATAATTTTCAAAGAACTAAACAAAACCCTATGCAAGCACACAGACACACAAACTCTCCTCTGCAGACAGATAAAAAGCTGGAATCCCTCCTCCTGCAGATTTTCATCAATAACCATATAGCACAGTAATGCTGTTTGCCTCTGGTTTTAAAGTAAAAAAAAAAAAAAAGAGAGAAATGCCTGAATATATTGCTATATTATAATATGTTAATGCACTTTATTTGATTTTCTGGTTCTTGGGATACATACAGAATTAAGTGGATGAGATTCTATGGCCAGTATTAGACAGAAGGTTAGATTTGATAATCTAATGGTTGCTTCAGACCCTAATCTGCAGATGAATCTTTGTAGAGATATGCTTTACTCCTGATTTCATTCCTCCATCAATAGGCTAAGCACTTCTTTCCCATACATTAACATTAATGAGATTTTCAGGCATTTGGAGAAAGGGGAAAAACGCAGCCATAGTATTTGAAATTGCAAATGAGATTGTACTGCATTAAATTCACTTAAAAGATTACACTTGTGCATTTTCAAGTGGTACTTGGCTCTCACTCTTTTTAACATGGAAAAAAGTATGAAGACATGGAATACAGGTTTGGTCAGCTACATTTACTAAGTGTACACCAACACCCCAGGGTCAGCTCTGCATGTGCTCTGGCCTGCCTGGTGGCACACAGAATACATATTAAATAGCAAAGCAACAGCAAAAGGGTATTGCCTTGTTCTCATAAATGACAGTACCATTTGGTATGGCTGATGGATGAAGGGCCATGTAGGAAATAGAAAGAACCATCAAACTCTTCTTTGCAAAGAGGACATGCTCCGTGGTCCTTAGGCACCATGCAAGGTAATCGTAACAGCATTTTTCAATTTAGTATTTTGAAATTATATATTAACAGTGAATTATCTGATGCTAATATGGTTTCTCTTCATTTGAAGTTACAGGCAAGGTTTTTAAGCCACGTAATAATTTCACTCCTGAAGCCAGTGAGAGGAACTGGGAAAACAGTAAGATTACACAAGACTGGAAGTACATTCATTTATATTAGAGGTCCACTTGGCCAGTGAAAATGTGCAAATGTGCTCATGGCTAATGAGGAAAACATACCCTACAAATTTAAGTATCCAGAGAGCTAAGCTCCAAGGGACAGATACCTTTAAACCCATGGTGTAGGGCAAGTCAAACAATTAGGGTCACAGACTGTCTCCCTCCAAATCTGTTATAGATGTGGCTACAGCAGAGTCCTGCCTGGACACTGATTGCTGTGTCTGTGTTCATTACCAGAGGTCCTGCTGATCCCTCGGTTCTAGAAGCCACAATAAGTAATGACCTTAATCTACCCTGCTTTGGAAAAGGACACTTTCAAGCCTATGTGCAGGTTACCCTGAGAGCAGCATGGGGATGGTGACAAAGTCAGTGCTCAGGTCTGTCCCCTGACAGTTCGACATGGACTTCATCTGGGTATTAAATGTTTTGGGAAGATATCTGATAAAAGCATCTGTTCTTTCCTGAAAGGACTGTCACCACAGATGCACTTAATCATGGTTTTTTTCCTTGAAGAAGTTGTAAAGGGGGACAGAGAAGAAGGGCATGTCAAGATCAAAGTTTCCCTTTCTTTTCTGATGCAGCAACAAAGTTGAGCAGTGAAGCAACAGGAGCAGCAGGAGACTCCTAAGCTCAGTGGCATTTAAAAAAGAGAAAGAAAAATGTAGTCTGAGGACACTCTGATCCCAGACGCTTCTATCTCCATCAGTCCCAACCTAACAACAAGGCAGGAAAGCTAAATCCAGCACACTCTGCTCATGTGGATGTCTCCTGTACAGTGGGATGGGGTTGTGTGTGTGCAGGGAACAGGGGGCAGGGAGGCTTTCTGTGTGGAGCACTAGAGAACAGACTGACCAGAAATACATACACTGACCAACTGGCAATCATAAACTCATGGCATGCAAAGGTTATTCAAGGTAAACCAGAGTAATGAGATGGGAGCTATTTTCTTCTGGTTACTTAGGCACAGCAGGATAAAATAATCTTTGAAGACCTTTCCAAGCTTGACGGCCAAGCAGCAAGTACAGATTTAAACACAGGGAAATTTTAATATTTTTTTCTGAATATAGTAGTGTACTGCAAACTAAGTGCAGAGATCAATCCAATTCACAGGTACCTGCACTGAAAGCAGTTTTTTAATAGAAGGATGGCAACACTGAAGTGTCATTCAAAAAGCCCATTAATTAAAATTTGTCTCACTATAAAAAAATAGTGTGGAAAGAAGTAACCCCCACATTTACAAGGCAGGATTTTATTTATTTATACTGCATTGCCTGCAGCTAGTTCTGTACATTGCTGTCACCAGGCGCACAACCAGCGTATGCTGTGAGTGCTAACACGACATTTGGTCATGGCAGATTAAAGGGCAAAATTATCCAAAATAATTTAGAATGAAACATGGAAGATAAATATTATGAATGGGGTTTGCAGTCCCACGCCTTGCTAAATTGCTTTTTCTCTTCAGTTTTGCATTAACAAAGACTTTGCATCTGCCTTTAATTCTTCAGTTACCTTTGTGTTTGGAGGTTCGGTTTCTGTCCTAGGCTAGAACCCTGCAAGCTTCTGGGGTGTTCCCTGTGGTCCAAGCAGCCATCAATTACTAATCAGCTGACACCCAGCTGGGTCTATCTAGTAGCACTGTTAACCTTAGTATAAACCAGAGCTCATCTCCACCAAATCCTTCTTAATGGCATTGGTTCAGAAGGGGTGTGCAGCAGGCTCAAAATCCACTGAAAAAAAAGGCCTAATAGGGAGAAGTGTCAGACTAACTATAGGTGGCACTAATGGTCCTGGTTTATGTGACACCGAGAGAGACTACTCTTTCAGTTGTCGGAAATCTCTCAGGTATTATCAGCTCTCTTTCCCCCAGCGCATCAACCACGACATCTGAGTTGTAGGAGTTGTTTGTTATTCAATATAGAAAATGGTTTTTTGTATTCTTTATATTTTCCCAAATGCTAAAAAGGTGAGGGTTTTTTGAACACGAGGTTACATGCATGCACGTTTTCAATCCTATCTCCACATTAAAAGTGTCAGTAAGACTCTTGCATCCTTATGAACAGCCTTGAAGTTACAAACATAGTTTAGACTGTATTAATACTTGGCTTTTACAGTTTGTATCTATAACTACCCTACTCAGTGTATATATGTGCTATACACCAAATTCTAGATTGTATTCTTAAAAATAGTCAGCATTAGACAGTAAGGAGAAACAGCAATCTTTCATACTCAACAACCCAAGCATAAGCATTTCTCAAATCACCACAAATAATTATTACTCTGTGCAGATTTTTAAGATGACAGATTTTTAAGACAACCGTAGCTATGTGAATCAAAACACTGCATCTAAAAGAACAACTGCATTTTCAATAAAGGGATTTTATTAACCTGACCTGGACTGCAACAATTTTTTTTTAAGTAACAGCTTTGCAGTTTCATACTTTGATTTATTTCACATTTCACAGTATATTATTTTTGACCTAACTTTTTCAGAAAATTCCAGCACTGAAATGAGAACTTCACCAAAATATCAATTAATACTTCTCAAGAAAAAGCACATTGTGTGTACTGGAGATGGAAATGCTCCACATCTTCCCTTACAACTTGTGGACAGATAAACTGGAATATGAAATTGCTATGAAAATGTCTCTACAGAGTGGCTGGATAACAGAAGATAACAAAACTAATATTAACTGAGGAGCATTTTTACTAAGTAAGAACATTTTTAGAGACAAATTATATCATCTGAAGGAAACTCTTGAAATATTACAAAGCTGCTTTCTTTTCTTCATTTCATGCATTGAACTTATTGCCCCATGGAGAAGATTAGGCTGAATACACATTTTTTTCAATTCTCTGTATTGCAAGCCAAGATAACCACACATTTTTAGTTCCCACGGCACAGAATGCACCAGGGCTATGAAAAGAAGGATCAAAGCTCTTGAGAGTAAAACAATCGTACAGAGTAGCTGCTAGCACTGTATTGTCAAAAATCATGAATTGCTTCATACACATTCCCTCCTTCTTCTTAGGTAAATCTCTAACTTGGTCTGTGTGCATTTGAATCCATATATGTAGCAGAGAAGGGTGAGATAATTCAGCAGTTGCATTTCTTTGGGTCCAGGGATACAATTATTTGATTAACAGTACCTCCCAAACCTGCATCAAACATGCATTCACTGTTTTTTGTGCAGGTACTAGACAAATACTAGCTGAGTGCTAGAAAAGAAACAACACTAAGCCAGTCAACACCTGTCAACAGACACACATGCATCCACACATTTCCTGGGAAAATTTCACAACTAGGTCAGTAAGTATTGGCCTTTTCATCTTGGAGAGAAAGTAAAGTATCACAAGGAGTCTAAATGATGCAAAAATCTTGAAAGATCACAGACTGACACCAAATGGCACCAGCTGTATATTAAAAACAGCTTTTTAATCTGTTCAAAACTCTCCCCTACAATTCAAGGTACGGATTCAAGAAGAAAAGAACCAGCTTCCTTCCAATGCCACCTTCTTATGTATAATTCCAAACACCTTCAGAAGCCTGTCCTTTCCCACTCTCCCTGCTAGGAACTATTTGGTGTTGACACCAATACCATACACAGGGCTTGGGACTAGTAAGATGAATGTACACGTTTTGTAAAATGTCTCCTCTGAACAAGGAGAGGGAAAAGTTGGAAGTCCTCAGGAAGACCAGGCAGAAAGACCTATGGCCTGGCCACATGGTGGGTGAAAGGTGTGCTGGCTGTGCATGTTGCTCTTCTGAAGCTCTGAGGGAATATTACAAACACAGGGCAGGCAAAATGCAAGTGACCGAGTTCAAATGCAATACAGGCGAGAGGTGAGAAATCATCAGGAAGGCTGGAGAAGCTTCAAGCTGGGAATACTTAAAGCAAACAAGCTTCAAGTTGGTGGCTTTATTGGGATATAATTTATAGAAGATGAGTTTGGAGCCTTGTGTTGCAGGTACAAAGAGCACTTTGCATCCTCTTTCCAGAAGCCAAAGGAAGGGGCAGATGGGGAATTTAGTAGATGGCCAGTCCTGTTACTTTTTTTCTCACAGCAAAAAGAAGTAGATGAAACCTCAGGCTGGGATGCTCTGTGGCTGCACTGCCTCCCCCTGACAGAGGCTCTGCTGTGAGGACCCTGAGCTCCCCACTCCGCTGCCACAGCAGCCTGGAAAAGGACGGCGTGTGATGAATTTGTTTGCTTCTGGCTCATTCCTTAAGTGCAGCAATAAATCACTCTTTGTATTAAAAAGCTGAAATGTCTGGCTATCTCATGAATTTAATTTTACAATGAAAATTTTCTGTCCTTTTCCCCCCAACACACGCACACAGACGTGTGCACTGTGGTGCTGGAGCTGAGCTCTCACTCTCCAGACCTGTGCATGTAACCTGTAACACACAGGGACACAAACACTGTCTTTCTAACCCTTCCTGGTCCCAGGTATGGATGTTTGACTGCTACACTATCATCACTGGCCACTCAAAGCTGCCTCCAGTAGCCCTTAGGTGCCCTTACCTACCATCACCTTCAATGGATTTAATGACATGCACAGGTGACTGACAGACACAGCAGCAGAGCGAGTTTGCTTTCATGTGGCTGGGGAACAGGAAGTGAGGGCTGGTGGTGGGACACAGGACCTGCCACATCCGAGAGTACAAGAGGCTGCACTCAATCTCCTTGGCTGAGGGGGAGCTGATTGCACTTGTCCTGTCTGGGAAAGATCCTTCCGAGGATACACTACTGCTGCCTGCAGCTGCTTGGGAAAGGGCAAGGTGGGCAGAACTGTCTCCAACTGACCAGGGACTGCAGACAGGGTAAAAGAGACTTCCACTTTTATCTCACAGCTGCCAGGTTACAATTGGGGCATAGATGAAACACAAACTGGGACAACCCAAGCCTGAGGAAAAGCACAGGGTGGGGAAGCTTGAAGCCAAGCGACCTGTAGCTGTTGTACTCTGATATTTTGTCTTTTCTGTAGGAGCTGTAGATGTGATTTTCAAGGAGAGGCTTGAGAACTGGTTAGGAAAAGGGATGCCATGGATATCTGCAAATGATGCACCAGGAGGAGCACTGGGCTTGGGATGCATGGAGTCAGCCAGGGTGGAGCTGGGAGTAGCCCTTAAAAAACAGACTAAGAAAAACTGACATTTGTTTCTCTGTTCAAGGAGTTGTGGTAGTAGGGGTGAGATAAACTGGGTGGAGTGGGGAAACAGGATGGAGTAGATACGTCAATACAAAAATACATAAGAAATTCCACAAGGAGGAAGGGAATAATCTCCTGTCTGGATTCAGTCTGGTTAGAAGTAGCAATGGAGCTAAACAAGAAAGATGCAGTTTAGATAAAGGATAAATCCCAACAGAAGGGATAAGATATGCCTGTGCTGAAATAGAGTGAGGAATCTCCAGCATTGGGAACCTCCACTTGCCCAAGGTGTCAGAGGCACACAAATGATCCTACCAGGCAGGCAGGTGTCATCTTGCAGGTCCTTCACACTTCAGAAACCTGGGTTGGTGGCTTCTGTACACTAAGCTTGCTGTCATAAACCTCGGTATTTTACACAATTCAGAAGGCAAGGCTTTTGGCAAATGTTGTGGAGCCACATGGGCGGAGAGGCCAGTTAGCACTGTGAATGAAACCTCCCTTAAGAAAAAGAATCATCAAACTGCAGGGTGGGCAGAGACCAGACAGCAGCTCAGACACCACCTAGACAGAAACCATGTGAGACCCTGCAGAGGATATGGGGAGGAGATGCAGGAGGCCTGAATGCCTGGAGTTGCCTGGGACACACGTGCCCTGCTCCCCCCGGCAGCTCTGACCTGCCAGACGATGTTAATGAGTTTCTCAGTAACACAAATCCTCCTCGTGTACCTCCGCGGTGCAGTTTAGGTGTCACACAGTCAGGCAGAAATACTTATTTTCTTCTCAGCAGGATATCTGCTATTTTAAGTGAATACAATTTACTCAAGTCCCATGCTAAATCAAGGTAATATGTTTCCAATTTTTAACTCAGTGTGCAACACACCAATATTACTCTAGAGCTTTTGAAACCCAAATAGGAAAAATAGGAGAGTTGCTCCATAGCTGTTTTCTTTACACATAATTCATGGGCTTTAGCAATCCACTTGAGGAGAGGGAAACCCTGTAATTATGTGTTGCGTGTGTTGAGTCCGTATTTCCCATGACCAGGGCAGGCACTTTGCATGGGACACTGTGGTATATCCCCTTCCAATATCTCTGAGCAGTTCAGGTGAATGCTGTTCTGTGAGCCAGGGACAGGTTCAGGCCCCCACCAAGAAATGCCATACTGTTCTTTTTAAGGTAAGATGCTGCAAGTAGAAGTGATCGTGCCTGACAGTGTAAGTTCCCCCCTGTGAGTCTTGCTTCTGTCTAACTGGATGGTGCAAAGGTCCAGAGGAGATGGGGAAGGAAGAGCTACTCTCACCCTCCCAGCAGGTCAGTGTCAGAAACAAGAAGAGATTTCATCTCCTATCTCAATATGACTCTTTTTTCTTATAATGATCTGAATTAATTCATCCTGACACAGACTGGCAAAATACCTAAATCCTTTGGATAATGATTTTCTTCTCCTTGACTAAACTATTACAAATTAACATTGAATTTATTTTACTTCCCCTTGATGAGGTTATATTTTGTTCAGACTAAACCTTGCTGTTCTCAGGTAACTTAGTTCCTGGCACCTTTGGCTATGCTGCTCACTAATGCTTGCAAAAGGTGACTAACCAGGGTTGCTTGTTCTCCACAGCCTTAATTAGAGTTAACCAGAAACTTTTCACCTTTCTGCTGCTGTACTAAAAGAATTAGATGACCTCCTGCTTGAAAAGACAAAAAGCCTCTTATATTAAAATACCAGCAGTCATTTATAATCTTAATTACAACAGGCTTCCCAGGAAACCTTCCTGCTGCAGAATGGAAGAGTACAAAAATAAGATTCTTGGTTAAAATGGAAAGCTCATTTCATCAATAGCTTCCCAGGTCTGATTTCTTCTACCTTGAGATAAATACCAGTGTCTCCCTCCTGAGGGATGCTCAGTCCTGAACAAACCAGCAGCAGTCCTTTAGCCCAACTCTAATGTTGTCAGGATTGAGCCCAATAAGGGATCAAGACAAAAGACTGAAGAAGAATCATGATACAGGAGATAAGGTTGTTTGTTTTTCAATATCTTCTGTTTTTGTTTAAAAACTCAGATGCTTCAGTCTTTGTACACTAAAAGAACCTCAGTGCCAGTAGCCAACCACAAATGACTCCACCACAGGCTTCTCTGGGAAGCAAAGAGCATCTAGGTAAGGCTGCTCTCTCTGTTGGCCACCAACACATCTTCCCAAATTCCAGCACACTCCATCCACTGTGCCAGCTCCACATATCCAACACTCTGTGGATCAGACCACCAGCCCTTGCTGGTAACTTCCAATCCCCCTGGATCCCTATACATTGCAGTGGGGAGAGCTCAGCACAGCAATAAAAGAACAGAAAACACACCTAGGTAATCTTTTTAAAATCCTGACAAACCCAGTGCGACTGGGTTGCATTTTTATCCACCTCACTTGCTACATTAAGGCTTCTTATGTCAGAGCATGAGGACAATGTTAAAAGTAACTTTAATCAGCTATTCAACACAACTGGAAGGTAAAAATATTAGCATGATTCCTTGTTCATTTTCCTCATCTCTACAGCTGTGTTTACTGTGATTTCTATGGGTTCTCTGTCTCATCTAATAACAGATCCATTTAGGCACTGCATACTAAATGTTACCTTATAATAGAAGAACAAATCCTTAGTATTTATTTAAATGGCAGCTATTTTTTTCAAACTGCTCCCTCAACTACACTCTGAAAGAAACTGCACATCATCTTCTTTCCCGCTTTTTTTGCCTTCTTTTTTAAACTTCCCTAAGAAAATAAGGAGAAAAGGCCCCTCTGAGCTCAGGCTTTCGGGATCCTTCCTTGGTTGCAGCCAAGAGCTGTCTCCTTGCTCTCTGCTCCTTTCACAGATGCTGAATGCACGCCAGGCGCTCCTCAGTTCCGCCTCTATCTGCTGAAAGGACTGGCTCTCTCTTTGTGGCTCTCGTACCCTTGTCATCTGCCTTACCCCACCTGCAGCTACCCCATGCCAGCAGAGATCGGAACAAGAAAGACCTCCAAGACCAAGTTTTCAGCCAGCCCTTGCTGTGCACGGAGAACCCCCTGCAGCGGGTCCCTGCTGTCGCTGAGCAGGCACTCGTGGCGTTCGCGAGTGGAGGGCATGGAAAGATCGGGAAGCCATCCCCCCTCCGCCCGAGCAGCCAGCAAGCAGAGAGGTGCCAACCCGCAGCCTGAGGGGACATGGTCTGACAGCCAGGAGTGAGTCGAGGCATTCAGCTGCACGGGCGAGGGAGCCAAGAGCGTGTGCTCCGTGGAATCGTGCCCTGCCGCGCCGCGGGGAACAGCGCGGCTCTGTCCGCACACAGCGCAGCGCTGTTCGCCGCCCGCGGGCTCCTCCGGGGCACGGCGAGCGCCCTGCCTGGAGCTGCTCCCAGGGCAACTTCTCCTCAGCTCAGGGGAAATGGAGAGTCTGGCAGTTTACACTCACTGTGCCGCTTTTTATTTTTGCAGCCTTGGAAATGTGCTCATGGGGAAGAGCTGATTGCTTGGTTAGCAATACCCAGCTTCTGCCACCCTTACTAGTCTGTTACTGTTCCGGCTTCTTATTTTTATCAGCTGCTTATTTTCTCTTTGAGTAACAACTAATGCTAGTAAGCTGGGCAGGAACGCATACATCTCCCTCTATACATATGCATGCATAGCCATACATACATCCCCACTCATATCCCAGTATTAAGCACCCAGACGGCACAATGGCTTATGTGGGTCACAGACCAGGGCACACGGGTGCTTCCAGGCAGTACTGAAGTACTGAAACACTCTGATGTGTAAGTAGGTGAGACTGAAAAAAATTAGTAGCACAATGGAGGGAAAACACACACCGCTGCTGATCTTGATTAGTGGGATGGTCTGAGAAGCATCCACGGTGCCCCCAGTCAGGCAGTACCTGGAACTGCTGCCACCTCTCTGATGATTTCAGTCAAGACAGCAGAGATGCCTCACAGTTCCTGAGAAACACTTGAAGATGATGATGTTTTGGCCTTTTGAATGGAGGTTGTCCTTCTCCAGAGCTGCCAGGTGACATAGTCATAGGAGCAGGGCAAAGTGACAAGTTTGCGCTGTGCAGGAAGAGCTAATATTTCTGACAGGAGAAGTAAACCTAAATTACAGCTTCTCACTAGGAGAGCTGTCATTGTAGATTCTCGGTGCAGGAACTTCCACCCACGGGATACATGAATGAAGAGTTAAATGTTCTTCCCTCCCACCTGCAGCATCACTTGCTGCAGGACCTGTCCTCTCAGGGCAGGGAGAGCGGCCAAGTGCTCCGTGCCCTTCACCCCATGGGGATCTTCCATGGCACAAATGCCCCCCACAAACATGCTGATAATTAAGAGTCGATTTTGCTCTTTGAAAGTATCCTGCCTTTTATGAGATGCATGAGCACAGCTGACCTTCAGTTCAATAAAGGCATCCAACTGCTCTCAACCCTTTCAGTTTTGCATTTCAAATATAAAAACTGATGAAAGTCTGTTTATCCTGTTGTTTCTAAATCCCTACTGGTGGTTAATACTAGCTGGAGCAGGTCACCACGTGAAGGGCCATTTGTAAGGATCATATTTAAATACTTTTGATCTGGTATCTGCAACCCAATATCCATTCCTGCAATTCATGACCATGGGTATCTGTCAACTGCGGTATATCCCAGCTAGCATGAGCAGGGAAGTCTCACAAAGCCTCTTCCCAACTTCTACTGTTTTTAGAGACATTCTCTTCCTACTCCATGACCTAACTTTATCTCTGGCTTTGTTTGTTTAAAAATAAGCTTTGTTCACAGGGGAAATCAGTATGTGGGATTCACTGCTTCCAGGAACAAACTGTAATTTAATTCCATTTCTTCTGTCCTCCTGGGCACTCTCCTATTCCAGCTTGCCAACACCTCTCTTTATGCACATCCAAGTGCAAACTCACAACTTCAGTCCTTCTTCCCAGTGCCTTTCAGAAGTGGTTATGGCCCCTTAACTCACCTTATTAAAACCACAGTGTTCTCTCAGCCCCTGGTTAATGTGATACAGGGTCCAAGGTAATCCCAGTTATTTTGAGGTTAGCCTTAACTCTGCATTTTGCCTGAGCTGCTTTTCCACTTGTGCCTCTCACTGCTCTTTGATCTCTCTCTCCTTCACTGCTCTTCATTTAAGCCCTCCAGCACCCCTTTTGCAATCTGCACTCAATACCACTGGAGCTCAAGTTGAACTTTCAAACCCATGGGAGCGCTGAGAGAAGAGTGGGGAAGATACAAACATTTTCAAAGGAAGACATGAATGTTAAACAGAATGAGTAAGAGGCTGCTCCAAAACACACACGTACTTAGGAGATTGAGATAAAGCAGCTACCATACACTACTACTTTAAACCTGATGCAGAACATCTGCTCCTGTTTTGCTTCTAATGACTCATGTTCTCTTGTCTGCAGCTCTAGAGAGAAGGACCACCTGAGCAGAGATAAACCTCAGGTTTGCTTACACTGTTTCCAGAAGAAAATCCTTGCAAAGATTAACTGAGAAAACCTGAACTGCTGAACAGCCAGCTAAGCTAAGCAGAGCCTACACATCAGCCTAACAATATTTTTTGTTCCGTCTTTACCCACTGCAGACAGGATTGGGCCCCTTCATCCTCCCCTCTCCACTTAGTTTTTGTGGCTCAGCTGAGACCAGTAAATCTCAGGAGCTCCACTGTAGCCTAAAATTGCAGCATGTTAGAAGTACTATGATATCTTTCAGCTCTTTCAGCTCCCTCCTGTAAGGTAGCAGAGCACACCTGAGTCTATTAAAAAATGTAGGCATATTTTTTATGATTGGCCTCGTTAGGGACTGCAGGAAACGAATGTACATATTCAATGGGAATAAAGGCTTACTCCCAAATAAACCTCAGATAAACTGCAGAGGGATCTGCAGGTGCTGGCAGGATGGATAACTCCTCCTGAAGCTGCATCTGGAGCTGCTATTGCAGACTGTCTGGGATAAAAATAATAGTACTTATCTGGTCTTTTTTCTATCTGTAAACTTTAAAGCAAAATGCATCATCCCCACTTTCCACATGTAAGCAAAAAGCCACAAAGAACCAATCCAGTGTTGCTGCATTTTTCTACCATCTTCACAAGCTGAACCTTGTCCCCTCCCAACATCCCTTCTTTGTTCAAGTACAACCGACAGGTCAAGACAAGGCAACACGATGTTACCAGCACTTTTCAATTTTCTGCTATCCTGTTCAACTCTTAAGATGGGGAAATGGGGTTTATTTTTCAGCTTGGGCTCCTAGTCCTGCTCTAGGAGAATTTCATAACAAAATATCTCTCCAAATACTTGTCCTTCCTGAGGTTTCTAAGTCCTTCCAGTTACATAAAGCTTAAGTAAATGGATTAAACCAGAGTCTCAAGATTCAGGGTGAGAAATTGTGGAAGTAAAGAATGCTGGAATCAGCAAATCATTAGAGTTAAGTACAGTTAGACTGCTCCAAGATGTTGTACTGGGATTCAAAGAAATCACTTGGAAAACAAAGAAATATAGTTACATGTATTGGTCTCGCTTTTAATTTGATATTATGAGTTTGCCACAGCCCTAAAAATTAACCTGCATGTTACTGAAAAAAAAACCCCTGTAGATCTATAAAGCTTGTGGCAAAAAACTAAGAGGCAACACTAGATGTTTTTCTGGAAAAGTACTGTTTTACTGCAAAAAACAGGAAGGTGAGAAGCAAACATTTTATCTGGAATAGGTTGGACAACATTAAGCCAAACCAGTTCAATCTGGAGAAGCAGCATTAAGAAGCTGGTTAGTAGGTACAGCTTAAACAAGAACTACAACTCTGCCTACCTGATTCAGCTTACCACATCTTGCTCATCTGCGTTAAAAATAAGTAGAAACTCAGTAGAGAAGGTGAAGAAGTAGTTTCAGCAATTCCATGTAAAAGAAATCAAACAGTAACAAAACCACAGGCTGCCTGAAAACAGCTCACTGGATTTGAATGGCATCTGGCAAAGCAGCTGGGTACCTCAACATCAGTACAAAGATGAATGAATGGTTTAAAATATCTGTCCATGCATGACAGGAGAAAACACAACGTTGATAAACAAGTTTCTAAAAGCATCACAGTCCCCTCTAAGGAAGCAAGTGAAATGAGAGTCTAGTTCTGCATTAGAAAGTGAAGGGGAAGGAACACAAAGAAGAAAACAGAAATGATATGTAGTAAAAATATTGCTCCTACATCTCTGGGCTAAAGAGCTTCCTTTGAGAAGCTCTCGTTTTTGATGGCAAGGGATGACACCTCTCTAGGATGAGAGAGAAAAGGAAAACAGAGAAGGCTGTGATAGATGAAAACTATTAAACAAAAGAGACTTCTGGGGAATTAATATTTATGAAATGCAAAAAAGATTGTAGTAAAATAAGCGATAACACAAATCTAATAAAAGCACAGTTGTTCTGAATTTAAAAAAATAACAAGATGCAGAGCCTGCAATCTGGTGCTGTACTATCAAAAAACCAATTCCCCTCTGTCTCAGACAATGTGAAAACAAAAAACCTCACATACAGGCCCAATTCAAAAGTTATTGAAGTCAATAAAAATTTCCTCTTGAATTCCAAATGCTTTGAAAATTTGACTCTTTGGGAATTTTTGATGTTGCTAAGAGATGCACACCACCACTATCCCCTCCAAAAGAAATCCTATTGTTCACACAATGGTACAGAGAGATGCTACAGAACTGAAGGGTTACTGCCAGAAGCTGCCCAGTTTCTCTGCTCAGTAGAGGACGACGGTTCATCCCAAATTCTGGTGTGGGGTGTTGGGAAGCGTTACCTGCAGTGTTAGGGAGATGATTATTTTTTAACTGCCTATGTGAGTTACTGCACAGTGGCTTCTTAAGGCCTTTGAACATCTTCTCCCATGACAGCTGTGAGCTAGAAAAGATGTTTTAGCTTCCTGCTGTGTCATATTCAATGACCTTTCTAGTCTTGTTTTTGAAGCACATTTGCTTTTGGGGAGGAAAGTGTTCTATAATCCTGGTGTTTCTCTGTTGAGAAACATTTTTCTGATATTCTGCTAAAGTTTGTTTCCTTCTTTTTTTGATCCATTAAATATTCCCATGGCCAGAAGATCATGAATGTGGAAATGGGTCAGTTAAAAAAGGCTGAATGAAAACCACTGTGACAACTTCAGTTCTGAGTCTGTTGCTGTGTATGTGTGTATCTTGGATGGGGTTTTCATTTTAGATAGTGTTGTTTTTCATTTCCAAGCATGGTTTTTTCTGGTTTATGCCCAAGAACTTGCACTAACAAAGTCCAATGGTTCTGTGAAAGGAGCACAAACGTAGATGCTAATCATCTGAAAAGTCCTACCATCTGCACCATTTCTTTTCTTAAACAGTGCTTCCCAGATAGAGGCCTTCACATGGTGTAACTTCAGTGCAGGTCCTCGGGCTCAGTTACAAATTCCATTTAAACTGGCATCCCCTCCTCACAAGTGATCACGTTTGACAGAGTGTTTGCTCTGGCAAGGATCGAGCATGTCCTCATGCCTGGCACTTGGTGGTGCACAGAGAGCCCAACTGTGCAGACCCTCTGCTTAGACCCTCTCCATGGGAGCAGCTCTCAGCACCCAGCACTGACTTCAAGAGGGATGATCACCCTGAGCCAACGCTACATTGGGTCAAGAGTATGTGGGGTCTCACAGGGTTCTTCTTTGCACCCAGGGCAGTCAGTGGAAGGGACAGAGTGTCCCACAGGGGCAGTGGAGCAAGACTGACGATAACCCACCTTTGTCCCCAGTTTTGTTTGTGTGGGTATGACAGGGCAGTGGGGATGCCACCTGGCCTGATCCCACCCCAAGCCCCGCATCCGTCTGAAAGACAAATCTGTACAGGCTCCTGGAAATATTGGCTTCTTCCTGGGGAAGAAAGGGTGATTGTCTAGAGGGAAATGCCAAGTCACAGGGCATTTCAGACCTATTAATATAATTTAGAAAGAAAAAGAAAATTCACACTGGGCTATTAGAAAAAATCAGGTGTTAGAGTGCAGGGAAGACACATAAAACACTGCATTAAACTACAGCAGTTTTGCTCTACCTCAGAACATAAAGTTTATTGAATGGGTCCCAGAAGAGGGGAAAGTGGATTTGGCACTCAGCAATAAAGTCTATAATTACTTTTGATAGAAAATTCACAAACTGTGCTCAACTCCATTATTTGTGCTCAACACAATTTTTTGTGGTGCCAGCTCAAGAATGCTCTTGTCCAGCACTGCCATCAGTGGGAGCAGGTTGTACACCTGGAGAAGGATTCTGGGCTATCCTATACCAGGAGACGAGGCAGAACAGAAGCCCACAGAAAAGTCTGATTGTCCCTGTTGTGCCATTGGAAAGGAGCAGCAATGGGTCTCTTCACTTGCCCAAGGTCACCCCAACCACCTGGACAGTCAGCAGGCGACCAAAGCAGGGGGAGGCAGTGGCAGCGACCCATCCTCTGAGCTTGGCCACACTGGAAGAGCCAAACTCATGAATGTGTCTCTGGAAAACCAGGCCTGGTGTTTTGTGACTCACGGACCCCTGAGCATTTCTAACCATCTGGCTTCCCAGAATTGGCCAATCTGACAGCCTTTGCTGCCAAATTAACAGAATTAACAAAACGTGTGGATATGTGAAATCATGGAAATGCAGTTAGGGATGTAACATATCACATCATGGAGATCTGAAAAGCTCTGCATCTGATTATCAGACAGGGCGGGTAGAGGCTGGCACCATAAGAAAACACTTTCTGAAGATATTTACACAGCAAAACTTTGTGTTCAAGGATGCAAGAGTCATTCAATAGGCAGCTCACAGCTATATAGCTACTGTGAAGAATAACAAATACAATTTTGGATGGGAAATGTATAGGTGTGTTTTTAAAATGCACATGCTGATACCTTCATTTTGCTTTTTCTTATGGCCCCACCTTCTGTGCCTTCATGGCCTTCCTGAAACTTGCACAAAGTTTGAAAGGACTTGTAAATCAGTTGCTTTCCTGAATCTTTTAAGTGGCAATAAAAGCAAGCTCTAATTATATCAAATAAACCACTCAGCTAGTTCTGGTTGTGGTCATCTAGCATTGCTCCCTCTGTAATACAACAAAGTCTAGAAATCAGACTCAAGTTATAAGTCTGGACAGACAATGGTAATTTACACTACGATTACTCATAGTAACCTATCTTTTATGTTTAATCTGGCAAGACCTGCAGATAAAGAAAACATGTGTTTTATTTAGAGATTAAAGAAGAACACTCAGCAGTGCTCTCACTGTGGTACACCCAATAGGTGAACACCAACAAAACCATGATTAGACCAAACTCATCTGCCACCCAATCATAAAGCAGCAGCCTTCATTGGGGATATTTGTGAAGAGGCAGTTTATGTCTCATTGGAGCATGGGTAATCCTCAGAATCACAAACTCTCAGTCCCACTGTGAAGCACATAAATGTTATCACTGCTCAGTAAATGCAAAACTCGGTCATGCTGACATGGTGAGTCTGTGGCAGAGCCAAGGCTGGCACCCAACAGTGTCCTGGTCTCCTGTCATTAACAGCATCTTCTGCAAGCAGTAAATCTACCAAAGTAACCAGACAACCAAAATAAAGGCTTCCCAGTTTCTCATCCAATGATTCCCTTTTTGCATCACACTTTTCAATTTTCTTATTTCTCAGTGAAAAACGTGCTTGCCATTGGCCAGGCTGGAATTAAGCACAGCACAATTTTTTACCATGTCCACATTTCACCACAAGAAGGCTGTGGTTTGGATCATGGGTCTTAAGGAAATTAATGACGAGCTTGTCAGTGACTTTGAGGAATTCAGATTTTCCTCCACTGTGTTTGTGCAATGTCCAGAACCATGAAGGGCTGATTGCTAGCTGAGACCAGTAAGTACTGTTCCAACAATTAATAAAAATAATGGAGAAACCAAGCAGACTCAAAAAGGTGAAAAAAATGAGAAAGAGTGAGAATATAGACAAATAACATTAACATGTTTTTCCTCTTTATGGCAATGTTATTTTCCTTAAAAAACTGGGTATGAGTGGTTTTCTTTCAAATGCCTTAGGACTAGTGCATCAACAGCAGTTTCACGGAAAAGGACCACTTTTTGTAACACAGGAATGCACAGAAGTCTTTTTAAAGAAACCCCACAAAATGAAAAAATCTACACATTTTTCCAAACCCTATGCCTCCACAAGGCTGCTCTGTTTCATCAGTCTCAAACGATGGAAATTGTCCAGTAGTTATGAAAATATCTACCTGAGCAAGTTATGATAATTTTTGCAGGACGCAACGGGCCTTGCCAAGGGTTCAGCAGATGAGCCGCTAACACGAGGGAGATTTATATTATTAGGAGAGCTGCCCACAGCTTTTATTATTAAGTTTCACACCAAAGTTTTCACACAGGAGGAATTAAAAAAATGGCAAAGGCAATGATTTTGATATCCTAAGCATGAGTCCAGTCTTGAAAGTTTACACAGCGATGTGACTGAGGATTGCAAACAGATGAGAAGAATCTGATGTCTGGATCAACAGACTGACAGTGCCTCTGTCTGAGGCACTGAGCAACAGACTGGCAGGTGCCTCTCATGGTGCTCATGTTTGTTTTAAACTCTCTCACTCTGAAGAACATAATAAAGATGTTGAGGGTTGGTAAGTTCTGACCTGAAGACATTTTCCCAGCCTTGCAGGTCATTTTTTTCTGCCACTTCAGTCACCAGAAGCCAATGGGGTTCATGCCAATTCAGTATTTCCATGCTCCCAGTAGCAATCCAATTTCTGTCACCAGATTTTTGGAACAGAAAGTTCTTTGGGCAAATCCTATGCAAAGAACATGCCTCAGTAGACAGATGGATACTTTCAACTTATTGATAAAGCTTATCTATTATTAGATACACAAACAGCTACTGCCTTGTTGAGCTTCATATGCTGAAAACTATTTAGTAATGCAGAATCTTGCTAATGCAATACAGAAATGCAGAAATATTTCAAGTGAAAGAGAAATGCTCTTATTTCAATATTCTGATTTAGACCTTGATCAAAAAAATCATCTGCTTTGGACTTCATGGTTCAGATGAACTACGGCATGTCTGTAAATGAGTAGGGAGGCCTTATCATAGGTAAGGGGAAGAGGCACCTCTGCTGGAAATTTCCATAGTACATAATCACATCGATTTCCATATTGTACACAATTTCTACATGATAGAATATTGTTTGGTGGTGCATGCAAGGATGTGGGAAACCTCAGGGCTGATCTATGGACAACCAGAACAAAAAACTCCCTGTTTCTACCAGTGATTTGTACAAAGCTGCAGCAGGCTGTCATTTTTTTTTTTCTCTGCATAGACTGGCAATCTGAGCACAAAATTTCTGCTTTCAGGTCTGTGACACAGAGAGGATCACTTAATGTCAGTGAAAATCCCTCTTGGGGTCCAAATACAATGTGAGAAAGAAAGATGGGTACAGAGATGTGAGAGTGAAATTCTCACCCTCTGCTTGGAAAGGCTGTTTTCTGGATGGTGCTCAGGAAAATCCCAGGACCGTGCCACTGTCTGTCACTGCATAGCAGAGGGGCACTGGGTTTCCAGTGCTTTGGACCCTTTCCCAGCCACATCTGTGAAGAGGATCAGATGAACACTGCCAGCCTTTCAGGCAAGCAGCCTGGTATACAACTGGGATCTGCACCAGAGATACGATTATGCCCCATCCCTGAAGTGTTCAAGGCCAGGCTGGACTAGGCTTTGGGCAACCTGGTCTAGTGGAAGGTGTCCCTGCCCATGGCAGGGGGGTTAGAACTAGATGACTGTAAGGTTCCTTCCAACCCAACCCATCCTATGATTCTGTGAACAGTACCTGCATTACAGCAGGCCATATGGAAGTATTCCATGCACATCGCACAGACGTGAGATGTTTGTTTGTCAGGCCCACCAGATGGGGAATTGTAATAAAATTACTCTGCAATGCGATATCAGCATTTCCCTTTCTGTCAGGAACCACAGGATGGGCAGGGGAAGCAGCAGGATCAGGCTTATCAGCAAAATAAGGTTTCCTGGCCACTGAACATTCAGCTTCCTCAGCTACTTCTCACAGGACTTGTGCTCTAGAAAGCTCACATATTGCCCTAAATATGTAGTAAAACCAAAAGAAACAAAATTCACCAGGCTTTATTCCTAAGTTAAATCAAATCTGTGAAATTCTATGAGTGATCTTAGTTGAAAGTAACAGGCCTGGTACAAATCCCCTTTAAGGTCTAAGCCTGCTCAAATTCCCACAGCCTGGACATACTGTCAAGCTGTGCAAACTTTACCACACATCACTGCTCTGAGTGCTAATAATGCTGAGTATCGGCCGGAGATCTGCTCCCACCAAAGTCATGTCATTGACATTAACTCAACACTTCAGTGGGAAATTCATTAATAGAAGGGCAAGTATTTTTTGAAAATCTCACTTCTCTCGCTTTGCAGGATGTTGTGGGTGTTTTTTGGTTGAGTTCTTTTTTAATTATTAAATTTCAGTTGAGAAAGGCAAAGCTGGTAGAATTGTAGAAATAATAGCAAAGAAATACTGGCATCATCCTGCAAAACCTGAGTAACTGTCAAGGCTCATCTGACCACTTACACCCCATTTAAATGGGGTCTATAAATAAGCATTGAACAGATAAATAACCCACGTGCTGAATTTTATTTTTGCTGTAATAATAAAAGCCATGGAGAGACATTCATGGTAACATGGCTCCTCCCTTGACTGCACACAAGAAACATTCATTACATTCCGATGATGCATTTAGGCCTCAGAGAACAGAGAGAGTTTTACTCTTTTTTTCTTTTTTTGGGGGGGCCAATTTCCATGAGAAGTGCCGAGCATTTAGTCTTTGAATTAATCAAAATATCTCTGCCTTCATTGAATAAATATATCTCAATACATGAATAAATAATATATTGAGTAAAATAATGAAACTCCTTTAAAATTAAGCTGAGAATGGGGTCATAGTTTTTATTAAATGTGACATTTTCCACAGTGTTTACACTGCAAGAGATAATGGCCTATATATTTTAAAGTGAATAACAAACCATCAAAACCAAACCGTAGATAAATTAAAGTAGCTTAATTTTCAGCAAGCACTAGGCTTTTAACCTGACTTTCTGAAAGTCAGGTTAAGATGATTTCAAGACGAAACTTGGGCTTATGTGCCTAGGATGAAAATCCTAATTTAAAATCAAAGCAACCACTTAATTGCCAGTTAATTCTAAGGACTAGACATCCCATTGGAAGGTCAATCTTGCTAAAGCTGTCAGGCACCTACCTTCAGATAGAAATATTTCATCTAGTACTTGCATTTCAGCTACAGACATACCATATATACAATATACTGATTATAAACAAAAATGTTAAGCTTGTACAAAATCCTGTTCCTGGAAGCAAGCAGAGAGCAAACAGGAACCGAGCTTGAAAAGCTCTCATGAAAACCCACTAAGCCACATACAAAATCTATTCACCAATGGTTGACTTGAGGACAAGTCTGTTTTACTTGGCTGCCTAAAGCCATTGCTTGCCCAGAGAAGTCAGCAAACAAAAATGCATGTGAAGCAGGTATTAGAAATGAACTCAAATTAATTTGGAAATAGAAGAGAAAGAAAGTAAAAAGATAAAGGACAGTTTAAATAGTCAAATCCATTGAACAGACCCTATAATACTGCCACTACCTCACTTCATCCCTGGCATCCCACCAGCCTGCTTTCAATGATCAGTGAGGAAGGCTGGGCATAACCTATGCATGGTAGCGGCCAGTTGCCAGATTGTTTTCATTTGCTGCTGTCTGCTCAGGGTTCATGTCAATTAGCACAGGCTAATCAGTATTTCATTAAAAATATAATGAAAACCCCAACTCTAACAGAGATTTATAATGTTGTCCATTACCACCATATTTGAGTGCTATAATTAAAACAGACCTTCACCATGTTTCCCTTCTTGTAACTGAGACTCCACAGGTTTCATATATTTAGCAGCTACATCAAACATCTCTTCGTGATCTGCTTGTCATTACCCCTATGCTCTCAGCTGGCTGACAGGATGAAGTTTCTCAGATTAAAGTGATCCAACAGCACAGCAAGGTTTGGGGTAATTGGAAAGCTCTGTCTTGCCCTGCTCTTTCTTCCAAGGTAGAGGTGGAAAAGTTTACTTTGCCACTAATATGTCATATACTGTGCAGTCATAGTATGATGGGTTCAATACTGAGACCACTTGATGAAATCTAATTCAATGCATTAATATGCCAGCCCTTTTCAGCTGCAAGTGTTCCAAGTCCAAAGTTCCTCCGTATGCCGATCAGGCTGGATAAACTCATCCCTGCACCCGAGCACTGGTCTGCAGTGTCCATCCCTGTGGCCAGTGCCATGCAACCTCTCCCAGACAGCCCCTGGGCATAGGTCAAAAGTTTTCTCCAACCTGAGCCATTTGGATGGTTTGGACACAGCAGGCTTGGTTGGGAGGTGCGGTGGGTGAACTGCAGAGAAGCACTCTGTGCCACAGCAGCTCATCTCTGGGCCACAGAGCAGTGACTGGCTCTCTTTGTCTGCTGTGAAACCACAAGTTTTTTGCTCTCTCTTCTCTAAAAAGCAAAATGTTTTGGTTTATACTCTGATATGCCTTTGAGTTTAAAAGCCTTTTTGGTCTTCTGGTTTTGACTACACAAAACAGTTGATGTTGCCCATCATTTTAACCTGTGCACTGAAACCTTTACAAATCTCATGCATTTCAATGCACCAGATTTTCCAGTATGGTGGAATTACTTGCCCAAAGCAACACTCACAAAGCACAGTGCATACAGTGACCTTGGCAAGTCATTAGGATTAGTGATGAAATGATCTGCAGTGTGGCTGGCCCATGGAACCTGCAGAGAAATAGCTCAAAAACTTTGACTGACTACACATAAACCTACATAAACCTTCCTGACACACAAAAAATATTAATTTAGTCCCACAATCTGTAGGCTGACTTTAGGCTGTGATAACCTCTCTCCACCTAGCAGGTCTTCCCAGTAGTCCTGAGAGTAACTTCCAGCAGCAGGAACACAAGTGGTTCCCAGTGCTGTGCCCAGGTGTTTCAGCAGCTGAGGAAGTGGCTGCAGGAGGAGTTTGGGAGATATTCTTGGAAGACTGGTGAGGAACTGAGAATAGGAATAGCACAATTTATAGACCCATATGAGCAATCCAGGTTCCAAGTCAGTGCCAATCACAGTGCCATTAATGATGACAATGGAGTCACAGAAACAGGATAGAGATACTTCCCCAGTTCCAACCAGTTAATGCTGGCCTGCCATAGATGGAAAATCCCAGTAGTTTGTTAACCAAAGTCCATTTATCAAGTCTTTGCCTTTAAGAATAATTAGATAAATGAGGTGAATGAAATAAAACCTCCAATGGAAAAATCAATGCTTTTTGGATACATTTCACATAGCTACATTTCACATTACATAAAGAAGCATTGCTTCAAGGACATTCCTCCATCCCAATCTTTCCTTTTCAGCCTGAAAAATTAGTACCTTACACCCCTTTTAAATTAACTCTGGTTTAGTCAATAATGCCAGTAACTGCCATGTTTATGCCATTAGAAGCCACTTGATACAAGCATAGAAATCCAAAAACACATGTGCAAAGCCCTTCCAACAAGTAACCCTGGTCAAAGGGGACCAGACAACGAAGACCCCAATAGTGTCATTAGTATTATCAAATAATGCCCACTTCTCCAACTGCCATCCTCTTACCTGACATCCCCCTGAGACGCTCTGAGCACAAAGTGTTCACTATCACCTTTTAGCCTCACAAGGAAGCATACCCATTCTGGGGGTGCTTCCAACAATAATGCAAATACAATCCTGAATTTTTGTGAGAATAAGGTTCGGATTGGACACTGCTGGACAGTAAAACCCCAGTCACGCCAGGTTTAGGTTTGAGAGTCAGTCTTAAGCCCTCTGCACTGTCTGACATGATGAACTTCTGAAATTCTCATGAAGATTCTTGAAAGAGCTCCCAGGCAACACTGCCTGGAAGGCACGTCTCTCCTTCAGGCTGAAGGTGCCTGGAGCATATGACTCACTGAGAAGTTAAACAAGTGAAATCAGCTATTTTTTTTGCCTCCTCACCAGTTTTTGGAAAACCTATGCAGGAAGAACCACCAGGATAGCATTTGCCAGCAGGAGTTGCTACATAGGATGGTGCCAAGGACTAGGTGGCAGAAGACACCATAATAAGGACAGTTAAAGGCAAGTAACTAAAAGAAACAAAAGTAATGGAAACCATGTGAGTACAAAGATAAAGAGAACAAGGAAGCAGAACTGACAACCTAGAGGCACGCTCCCTGTGTACAACCAGGCATCAAGATGGAGTGCACCCCAACAATTCTGGCAGAAAAGGAAAGTCTCCCATTCTGGCTGCCTCCTACCAAGGTCAGAGTGGACAGATGGTATGTACATTTCAGGAGAAAAGTAGGATTTTCATTTTTAAAAAAAGTACTTGGGAATAATGCCTCTTTTACCAAGACCTTTTGCAGCTCCAGGTAAGGAGCACTAACCCTTAGTCACAGTTTTGCCCTCCTACAAAACGTTGGCAATTCCTACTGCTGCTTAACATGGAGAACAGTATGCATTTTCCCAGCATTTAGAAGATTAAATACGCCACGCTGCTTGATTTATTTCTGTTACTCTTGATGCAAATCACACAAAACTGTGATTCATGTTTTAATATCGATCCTGTAATTAGTTCAGTGCAGGTAAGCCTTCATGCTACATACAGGCCTACATTTGCTCCCTTGGATGCCATTGTAATATTGGGTTTTAGATGCTAAACCTTTACAAAGAATCCTGTTTCATGGTTGTCGAGAGCCTGTTTCACACTGTGGTAACAGCCTTCTGTAATGATGCCTTGTCTGAACTAGATGTCTCATGCAACTTGCGTGACCTCCCTTACACACACATCCAGATGGGACGTCACCAGCACCTTCCTTGTCACCTAACCCCTTTTGCTGGGGAGGAAGTGTCTGACAGTGGGTGCACAGACTACAGCTCCACAGGAGCCAGTGATCTCTCTTGTGCTCTTCTGTCTTCTCTCCTTTTTTAACAACTGTCTGGAGTCTCAGAGGCCGATCTCCAGCAGCTCACGACAGCAATGCAGCACCTGCTGATTTCTTTCTCAATGCTCTTTACAGCTGGGTGTTCTTCTGCCCACCACACCACATAGTCCTTTATGGGGCAGGAGGAAATGCAGGGTGCTGGCACAATATGTTTGAGAAGCTAAAGTGTACAGCATCCAACACACAGCAAATGCAGTGAGTACCACCACAACCTGCTAAGCACTGGGTCATAGCTTTAAATCTCCTCATAGAAAGCTACAAAGAACCTGACCCGCTGCTTCTCTGTGCTTTACTCTTGTGGCTTGTTTATAGTTTGTGGGTTTGGTGGGTTCCCTGAGGATGGACCATTCATCCTTCCACTGAGGAGCATCATGGGATTTGGAGAGGGTGGAACATTGGATCCAGTGAAGAGCCATCTTGCTGAGCCCTGCCAAGAAGCCTCCACCTCCAACCACAAGGTTGCCAGGCTGGCACAGCCAATCCTGCGGGTTCAGTGCCAGCAGTCTCTGTCAGCACCATGGGTGGCTGGTGGAGACATGTGGAGCGTAAGCAGCCCCTTCTGCCAGGCGCTGGAGCAGCTCAGGATGTGGCCAGAGAACCCAGCAGCATTCCTCCACCCCTTCAAAACCTCCTGCTAGGAGCCCCAAGGAGCTGAGCTCTGTGTCAGATGGTGCAAGACTCCTACTCCACCATCTGAGCTTCTCTGGCCCATCACCATGTTACGCCTGCATGGGGTCCTCCTCCTCCTACAGAGAAAGAAGAATTTCCTCTGCACTAAAGTAGCTCTGCAGTTTCAGAGAAATCCTTCTCACTTCAGATAACAAGAGAATTAGAAACTCACTGGGAAAAGTTTAAAAAGGAAAATTTATACAACCATACCTTGAGTCTGGTACAGTAGTGTGTGTATAGAGTTCCGGATCGAACTGGACTTTTGGCAACAAAAATTATCACAGAAACAAACCAACAATAAATCCTGCCAAATTTTGCTATGGTTTTTCCTTGCTGGGAAATTATCATTTAGCAGATTAAACCAAGACTAAACATACAGCTCTCTCACCATTACCAGCATATTCCCCCCAAACTGAATACTAAACACCCATTTTAGCCAGACCATTACACAGACTCCTGGGCTATTCTGGGCTTTGTTTTCAATCTCACTCACAAAATGCAATTGCATATTTTCATTCAGTGCTTTTCATAAAGGTACATTCTTTTCATCACAACTGATGTAGAAGCAAATCAGAGACTCAGCCAGGAACACAGACACGTTTCAGACGCTCAGCACTTCAACTGGCATCACTCTGTAACTTGGAATAAGCTTCGCCTTTCATTTAAGAGAGAGAAAGGAGCTGTTTGTATGGATGGACATTACAGGTACTGTCTACTTCAGAGCACACATCCATGAAGTGGCATTCCACTGATTTAGTTAGTGGCCTGAAGAGATCATGTATTACAGATCTTCTTATTTACATACACTTTTGAGAAAATATCAGACTCCAACTTAGCTCATCATCTTGACACAGCTCTGCACTGAAGTGTGTGTTTAACATTAAGCCTATGCTTAGCTGTTGTGAAAATCAAGCAGCTGTTCTGTCACTTTGAAGAAACTGTGCCTTCTGCTTTTTGAAGAAATAGCTACAAAAAGTAATAGAAAAAGTTACTTAATCCCCCATAATGTGCTAAGAATCTTGGAAGCCCTTACAAAATCATCACCACGGTTATCTCTTTCCATGACTGCTGTGGTTTCTCATCACATTAGAGTGCAATTATCCTCACATTTTGAGGGCAAATATGTGATTCCAGAAAATCTTGCCATGTGGTATGTGCCACTTGATTTCCCCTTAAAAATATTAGCTTCTAGATGACCATCATCCTCTACTGCTACTCCCTTTAAAAGCTTAAGAAGTGATTGAGACAAGCTTTGTGATCCAAAGTGTCACTACAAACTGGAGATGGAAACCAAAAAACAGTCCTGCACTAGACACAAATTCATAGCTCCCATCTTCCCAAACTAGTCAGTGGGAATGGAGAATTACATATCTGTGAAGCACGAGCCTTCCTTGAGGAAGTTTTCTTGAAACTGGTTGCTGATGTGTTTGAGAAGGGCTTGCTTGAGGTGATAAAGTCAGTGGAGTTGATCATTTAAGTCAGCTCAAGATCAGGGCAGCAACAAATATTCTAGGTTGGCCAGGTTCATCATGGCTTTAGTTCCAGACTCTGGTGCAGGGGACCAGCTATTCCTCTACTGTGATACTTACACCCACATTCTCTCCCACAAGCAAACAGAGAACAGTGTCCTCTGATACTGCAGCGATCACGTACTTGGGCATCAGTCCATGTATGTTACTGACTTTTTTGACAACCAGATGTAAGAGTAAGGACAGTCAGCACCATTTGACCCAGACCTTTTCCTGTGCCAAATGTTCTGCTAGCCACCAACACTGCCCATCTCCTGGTGTGGATCTGCTGTGAGGCACAGCTGGGAGCACTCTCACTGCCCACATCTTCCTCACACAAGGTCCACTCCACATCAGCACAGTTGCTGTGACAGCAAAATCATGTCTTCTCACACCCTGTGCAGACCAAGCACCTGCATTCTTAATACACAAGCACCAGAATCCAACAAATACATATTTCAGATGGATTTAAAGCTTGACAGCCCATCTCCTTGAACTTTTGCTTCAAAGAAAGATTGTTTCTAGGCCCTGAAAAGTAATGCTAGGGATGGGTAAGCACAGAGTTGTCCTTCAGTTACTGGGACAGTAAGCTACAGCTCCCCCAAAATGCTAGCTTTGCACTGTGGTTTAATCACAGACTGTATTCCCTCCATGATAGACAGGAAAGGAATTTATAATGCCATCTGCTGCTTTCAGTACTTCATAGACTCATGGAATCATTTAGGTTGGGAAAGATCTCTAAGACCATCAAGTCCAATCATCAATTTGCCATCTAATGTCTGTGAAAGTGCACCCTGGGAGGAAACCTCCCCTTATAACCCACTGGGAACGCCACAGGCATGGCAGCGAATGCTCCCTGGTGTAGAACAGTAGCCAAACAGGCCTCACACCTCTTGTGTAAACAAAGGATGTTGGAAGCAACAGAGAAGCAAAGCTGAAGCACATGCCACACTGGCTGTTGTCCTGAGCTACGCATTAGTTTGGCTCAAGTAAGAAAAGCCCCTGGGCTACATATAACTACACAATCAAAATCTGTTTTATAACACCCAGAGGGACTGTGTTAAGGTTACCAGGCATCTTTAATCCTACTCTTTCCTAAGTTCTGAGAGACTGACCTTTTTTTCATGCATTCTTGCATGCAGCCCTGTTTAACTTAAAGTTAGTGATGACCATGACTTTTAATAGCAATGGAACAAAGAAGAGTCAAGGGAGCATTTGTGTTAAGGCAACAGGAGATGCTCCAAAGAGAAAACAATCATCCTCAGACGTGCTAAAAAAATTGTTTTAAATTAAATTGTGAAAAAAATAAGAAATGTCAATATAGGGGGAAATTACAAAGATTAAGGAGAATTATTTGCTTTAGCCAACTACCCATGATAAAAGATCTTTTGCTAATCCCCATAAGCACTCTACAACTCGAACACATGCAAATGCACTAAATTCTTATAGAATACAAAGAGGTTTTCTCTCAACAAGAGCAATAATGTAGGTTTTAAAACGCGATATTCAGGATGCTGACTATTTCAGTCAATTACTGGAGTGGGGACAGCAGGTCATGAGCAACAATAGAGCTCTTATTCTTGGAACTAAACACAGTTATTTCTGAAGCTGAACTCACAAAACTGACTCACAGGCCTGTCAGTCCAATCAAGATCAGCATGTTCCCAGATATAGCTTAACTGTAGGAAATAAGCTACTGCTCAAGGGAGACTCTTTTCAGAAGTTCACCTCTGGCAGGCCAACACCATGAGGCTGTTATATGTCCTGGAACTTCAGGGAGGGTCATGAAACCAACTGAAAACCAACCAGTGTTGTGACTGATCAGGGTTTTTTCAGTGTCAGTTCTGCTCAGTGACCAGGTATTTAACTACACTGCTTCTGCCCCGGGGCTCGAAATTGTGGATATGTGGTCTTCAAAACCTCAAACAGGGTCAGTTTAATTGAGTTTAATTAAAAAAAAAGGCTCTGTGAAAAGCTGGTTTTTACTCTGGGAAGCAGCTAAGATGATTATGTTTAGAAAAGCTGCCTCAAGTGGAATAGAAGTCTCAAGACTAAAAGCAGTGATATTGGGATGACACCACACTCAGAGCTAAAGCCTCACTCAAAAAGACAGATGGCCTCCACTGTTGGGGCAATCAGCTAGAAAAAGACATATATATACCAAAGAAGTATCAGAGCAAAACTATTCTGGCTTGCCCATGAGGGTAAGTTCTTGTAGGCCTGTGGAATTGTCAGGATCTCTGCCATAGCATGAGACTTACAGAGCTTTATACAGAATTACAAAGGTACAACTGAAAGCCTGAGTTATAGCTATATTTCTATTGAGTGTTCTAATTAAGCAAAAACCACATTCAAGACAACAAAACAGTCTGTGCTGACTTTGATCACTAAAGAGAAGCTTCTGTTGCTAAGTTAGTTCAGGTGACTGGCAGCCTTGCTCAGCTGAAGCTGGTTTTGAGTGGACATCCTGCAAAACTTTGCTAGAGATAGTACATCCTCGTGGATACATCACACAGAGCATCAGGCACAGCAAAGCCTTGTGGGGGAAAATCAGCCAGTCTCCTGGGCTTCCCCAATCAGCTCTTTAGCACTCAACAGAGTGAGGTTCTGTTTGTCTTTCTGGGAACACTATGAATAGCAGAAGATCCTGAGGCAATATGAGAAGTATATAACTGCTTGAGAGGCAGATGGTCCTGGCAGAACCCTTGCTGCAGAGAGATCCAGTAAGCATCTGGAATATTTGAATATATTTCCAGTTGGGCCTGCTGCCCCACCTCCTACACGCCACTACATCCAGAAGGGCAGGTTTTGTGCATGGCCAAGGACTCAAAAATCAGCTGAGCTGATGCTGCAGGGAAGATAAAATCTCAGTCTGCAGCCCACTTGAAGCTTTCTGTTACATGAATTCAATTGCTGAAACACAATACACAAGGATGATATTTCACGCACCTGGGAATTATCTAGTGCAGCAGCTGGAGCTGTTAAAAGATCAGCAATTAACATATCTGCATCACACTCTATGAGAGGTCACTGTTTTTCAGGCCAAGGCTGAGATCATTCTCAAGGACATCTGTTTACACATTCCTCAATCCCCACTAACCGCAGGGTAAGCACCGCACGTCACAGAGTGTATCACAGATCAACATTCATGGTCACTGCTTCCTGAGATTATACAGCAAGATCCAGAAACAAGTTATAGATAACCTCTACTAAATGAGGCTGTAATGTATGAAAGAGCTCGTCTTACTTTTTGAATTCTCAGCATAACACAACAAATTAGTTTGATCCCAGTGGATATAAAATGCAATGATTCTGCCACAGCAATTTATGCACCAGGTACTACAGGCCCTTAACCACCCATTGTAATTACTGTAGGAAATCAATCAGAAACACTGGGCCTGTGAGAGTCTTTCAAGGGAAGAAACCACTCAGGGTGGTGGGGGGCTAGGTCATGCCTTATTGCCCCTCACTTGCCCTCAACTTGGCATTATTTGAAATAAAGAAGGTGGAGGACAACGTGAATGCAGGTAGGCATGTTTGCTAAGGCTGAGGTCCATTGTTTAAGGTGCTCCACTTTAACCTGCTTTGCCTCTGTTGCCTTGTTCAGACCCAGGCTGCCCCATGCCCAAGAGCTGCCTAGAAGTGGATGGAAGAGCTCAGGGTGTCTCTCAGACTAGACTGGGGAGGCGTTTTGGTGGAGCAGGTACTGACACAGCCCACTGCAGGCAATGGCATCTTCGGTTTCTGTCCTAAAAATGTGACTCCACACCAGGACTTCAGGGTGAGCACTCAGCTCTGTGTCAGGCACGTTTTATAAGTATATGCAGGTGCTTTTCTAAGGTCTGCAGTCATCCTCTGCAAAAGAGGGAAAAGCTCTCAGAAGAGGCAGCCTATTAGCAGAAAGGACTTCTCTGGGTCTTAAAAGAGGACACAGATTATGTGCTAGCCTTCCATGAAGAAATGAATTTCACATGCCACTTCCTATCTTTTCTTCAAGTATCTGATCCTGTTTTCAGCCTGTATCTCTACTTAGAAAAATTCATCCAAGGATAGGTGAACCTTTGCAAGCTTCAGGCTAACACTACAGTACCTTTTACAAATTTTTGAGCAAATGTTTAGTTTCAAAGCCCAGAAAGGAGAGCTAAGAGGCCACCATAGGGTAGTCATTTGCTAAGAAAACTCACTTATCATCAAAGCAGAAGAGAAAGGAATTTTATATATATTGAATAAAGTCAGTAAGTCATTATAGGAAGGAGGAGAAATACATAGATGGTGCTTAGCACACTTTGAAGGGAACCCTAAGGGATCTAACATTACACAGTGTGCATTCAGACCAACTACTCTGCCAGAGGTAAAACAAACACATCCTAGATAACTACTCTTCATTAAGCCTGTGGTGCTTTCTCCAGAACAGAAAGGTGATTATTTATTTGTAGAATCTCTGTTTTCACTCTAATGCAAAGTATTCAGTAACTATAACCCACATTAAGATGATTCCAGGAGAGGATAATGGTGGCTTCTGTGTAAAATGACAAACCATCTTATATTACCTGTACCCTAAAAAGGCGGATCCTGTAAAATGAATGAGCTGGATTGGTTTAACCCCACCTAAAGCTCGTCCAGGAATCTGACTCCGCTAGCATGTAAATGTTACCTTCCACCAGCAAGACCTCTATTAGGAACTAAGTTTCCAGTCAGGAAAAAAAAAGTTTCCACTGTGACCTTTCTTTTGATTTACAATAAGCAAACCTAAAATTTCATAATCTGTCCAGTTTCGACATGGAGGACATGGTTTGGTCCACCATGGCAGACACCTGTATATCTTTGTATAAGTGACCAGCTCTGTAAGAATTAACAGCACTTTGAAATGCTGTTTTTCAGTTCTCAAAGCTATTGATTTAATTCCATTTCAGAGCTACAAAGAAGGCTGCAATCAAAGCAGGTGCAGCACAGAATGATGAATGTGCTTTGCCCCTCCCAAATCAGGGGCTGCACAGACCAGCAGGACCTCAGTGGTGTCTGGGAGAAGCTGCCTCTCAAAGAGGCACCATCACATCTGGCAGCAGCCTGGCACTATCCTCCCTCTGTGCAAGGCTCCCACTGAATTTCAGACCCTCTTAGAAGAGGAGACCACTTCTTTGAACTGGACAGCACAAATCCCAGTTTCTGCATCCCATTTTGGCAGCTGTGCCAAATGCTGCTGTACCCCGGCATACCCGTTTCCCTCTGAGTATTTGCAGGCAGCAGAGCAGATCTGCATTGAATGACATTCAGAAGTGCAAATTCTGCTCTCCATTACCAGTGCTATCAGCCGGAGCAATCTGTGTTGGAGCATTAGGATGTATGAGGGAGGCTTTGGGTCTGAGCTCCCTGCCTTGTAAGCCCAGTTTGAAGCTTGCTGAAGTCAGAGGAAGTCTTCCATTATTTTCAGCGAGCGTGGATCAGCATCGCTTTAAACCTGAATGACAATACCTTCTAAACACAGCCTTTCATAACTGAACGCTGCAAAGCTGAACAAAAGCAATATGCTATATATAAACATGTGGAGGAAAGCATTAGGAAATTCTTTATGTGTCCTATAATGCTCTAGTGAATTGAATGCTTTCACTCAGTGCCTCATCGTGATAAGAGCCCATTATTATCTTCCCGAGTGCAGTATGAAAAACTAAACCCAGCCTCACTTTTCCTGTACATTCTTATTCTTCCTCACCACTGGAATACCAGCTACAAAGGAGAGCACTAAACCTTCCAGATAGCAAAGCCAGAGTTTGAGTCACTGTTTAAAAAGATTATGTAACATGACAAGGTCTCAGATGTCTCCATCTCCTCCGAATTCAATGTATTTTGGACTAATAATTGTCCTGAAGCAAAAACCAGAAAGGCAGTTAATAAACCCTCCTCCTTTGCCATCTAAGGCTCCATCCTCCTACACTGCCAGTCAACCACTCTTAAAATTACCCTTCATAAAATCTAATTCCTAGCTTCAGAGGGCTACAAACCCCCTAGAAGTCTAATTATGTAATTTCTTGACCCCATGAGACTGATTTTGATGCTGTATCTTCTCTAGCTAAGGGTAGGTGATATATAGAAGTGATTGTCTGCATACTAATGGCTCTAGCCCAACATCAACATGGAGAAAGTCAGAGACTCTGTATGCAGCTGGAAATTAAACCTAATTTTAAGAACACATGGATATATTTTTCTTTTACATTCATACAACATTGTCTACAGTGTAACTGGCATACTCCAGGCTCTTCAAGGAAGGCAGGAAGTATCATACAGTACCCGCTGTGTGTTTTAATATTGCTTCATTTGTCTAAGGAAAGCCCCACAAATTACAGACAGCATTTGATGGGGAAATTAAAATACTATCTACATCGCAACTGGTCTCCTGCCAGCTGTATGGATTGCATTTGAGATGCAGCTGCTGTATAAACAGGACCATTTACCAGTTTAACCTAAGGCAGACGGTTAAGTAGGTTTCAGCTGCCACACAAAAGATTGTGAAGCTTTCCTTGCCTGCAAATATAGTCTCTGCAGAGCCATAAATGTTTTGAAGTCGTGTTCCATTTCAAATCCCCCAAATTGGACCTGAATGGGCTGAGTATATCAAAAGTGTATTACTCTGCTTTTCTGTTGTTAGTATGAATGCTGAAAGCAAAACTCTTTATTGACAAACTATGTTTTTTAAAAGAAATTCCAAGTTTCCACTTTCTCATCTCTCATAATCCTCACAAAGCAGGATAGCATGTATCCTGGGAGGTGTTTAACTTGAAACTTCTTTAAACAAAAGGCTCTCGATTTCACCAGTGTTTTGTCTTTTACTTGCTCCAGGCTAAAAAAAAAATAATCTGTGAGCAGTCCCATCAAGCAATTACCTCTGGGTCTCTTTCTGACTGCTGTCTCCCTGCTCTTGAAGCAAGCTGCTCCGATAAAAGAGCACAAGTTGCAATTGAGATAAAACAGATAAATCACACTGAGCTGACCAATAGATTTTATTTCAATGCCTTCCCCTGATGGTGTTTCATTTGTCTGCGGAACATGCAGTAAAACAGAGAAGCATTCAGGCAAGGAAAAAAAATTGGAATATAACACAAAATTTCTGTAATTTTAATATTAGCAGTTGATTCATGCCATGGGAGGGCGGGGGAGCAGTTCTGTGGCAGTCTAAGTATCAATGATCATTTTTTTCCAGCATCACCGTAGCAACACTGTAGTTATTGTCAATGAAGCACTTTCATTCTAAGGTGCTATTTTTAGATGATTTTACCTTTCCAGAAGAATTACTCTCCGGGCTGCAATTTATCATTTTTGTTTCTTGGCCCACGGGTGAATTTTAGTGGGACCTTTATTTTATTTTTAAAGCAAAACCAACCAGCTCTGTTTTTATCCCTGCAGACATTTCTGCACTCAGCTCAAAGTGTGTCTGCTATAACAGCTCAGACCTGGCAAGTATCAGTGAGGACTGAGCTCCTGGAGGAATTAAAAACAAAATACCAGCCTCCTTCCCTCCCCCAACAACAAAAGGCAGAACATGTCCTTTCTCAGCACATGAAAAAAATGCGTTGAGGATGGGAAAGGGGGAGAAGTGAGGACATTGGGAGGGAGGCTGAAGACCTACCAGCATTCTCCAAGGCTGGAGCTGATGATTGCAGCAGCCTCCTTTGCCAGGGCCTCATTCACCTCTGGCAGCTTCCCAAATCTCAGCCTTCCTCCCACCACACCATGCCAGTAGGGCAGCTGCCTCCCAGTGGCATCACCTCTCTCATCAGGATGCTTCTGCTTAGGTGGTCCCATCACTGAACCACACAACAACCAGCCACTGTGGATGGAGAGGAACTCTGGGAAGGCCACCTGTGGATCAAGTGCCACTGAGTGTCCCCAACACACCATATTCTACATTTGGAGAGTTTAAATACATATTTATACAGTGAACACACAAGAGTGAGATTGCCCCTCTTGTCCACAGAGCTTCGATTTAGAAGCACAAAATGGACATAGTAATGACTCAAAAACTTGCCTAATCAGGCAGCCTACAAGCAGGAGCTGATTACACAAATTCAGTTATGAGATCCAAATGAGCCCCCTGCTCCTACTCCTATAAAGCTAAATAGATCCTGCACCTACTGGGTGGAACTGCAGTCACACGAGATGTTGAATTGGTACAACTATTCCAGTGTAATTCTAAGTTCCCATGTGAAATACAGATAAAATCTCTCTACATGACACAAATTCTCAGGTTTCTGAGGCTCTGAGGAATGGGTGTAGGCAGCATGTGATCACACAGCCAGGGTGACAGCCCCCAAAGCAATGCCATAAGACAAGTGAATAGAGATACCCAGGCACATAAGACACTCCTACTCACATGCAGCCAGGGCTGCTGAGGAAAAAGGATTGTGTGACTCTTGGCCAGGCACAGACGGTGTGTTTAGCACTGCTAAAACTTCTGAGAAGCCACAGTGCAAGCCCCACACACCAGTGGCAGTCTGCTGGTGGTATCCTGAGGACCCTTCATGAGGTTTTTTAAATCCAAAAAAAGCTTCAGTCTCTGAACGACGATATCTCTGCAGCACTGCAGAGCTGTCATGAAATGAAGCCAGCAGCAAACAGGTTAAGTATCTGGCCAAACATGAGTTGTGCACACCATGTGCAGTGAGGACACAAACCTGCATAAAAAGGCAGGAACAACTTCCTATTCATGTGGCTCAATAATATTATAGTCTGAAACCACGGTCTGCTTTCAGGGTCTGAAAACAGTTCCAGAGTCCCATGGTTTCCTTAACTCTCTCCTGTTCCACCCCTCTGAGCTGTGCTGAGCACAACCCCTTGGCATAAACTACATCCTCATGCACTGCGCATCCTGCCAGTCATCCCTGAGTGGGATTTGGGAGTGCTCCTGAGCCTCTTGCCCTGTTCCAGCCCCACAGCTCTCATCAAACCCTTTGGAATCACACCATCCTTTGCTCAGAGCTGTGCTCTCCAGATACCAGACACCTAACTCAGGGAAACAGGAGTTCAGAAAATACTGGTTTTGCTCTCAAATTTAAAACACCAGTGAATTATCCACCTATTGCTCTGGTACAGGTTTAATATGAAACTGCATAAAGCTTGTTTTTCTTACATAACTATAGTCACAAATCATTAAGAAGAACTTAAACAGATTATGGAGCACTGCTAAAAAGGCAAGGAATAAAGTATCTGCTGCTTCCCGTGCAACTAAAATATTTCTATGAAATGTATGCTATATAATGTCACACAGTCTTCACACCAAAACTGTATTTATTGACCAAGAAGCTCATGAAATAACCCTTCTCTGTCTGACACATAACAAAAGATCTACACAGGCCAGTGCTGAAAATAGGACAACAAAACTTCTGCCTTACACTTCTGTTAGACATTTTATACTCTAGAAGAAGAAAAGCAAGCACTTTTCAACCTTAATTATGTCTAGACAAACCACAGTAAAGCAAGAAATTAGTATAATGTCACTGTTCCCAAACAGTTGTCTCATGTGTCACACTTTCATACTTAGAGCACCGCTTGTTAAGTTTTATTTTCATATTAAACTGAATGCCCTCATTCTGCTCTCAACTTGTGGAAGCAGCAACAAACAATCATTTCTGGAAATTACCTTTTCTGAATCCTGCTAATATGTACCTGCATGAACTGCTACCTTCTTCATTTGTACCTTGGAGAGATGAGAACCAATGATTGAAACAGCAGCTCATCAGCTGTTTGTGCTGGTGATGGGGATGTGCTGCTGTGCTAAAGTTTCTAATCTAAATGAAGGAGTGTCTCAAGCTTTGCAGGCTCATCATACGATAGCACAGCTTGGAAATCTCAACAGTCCTAAGATGACCTGAACCTGATTTCATAGAAGGTGGGTCCAGAAGTTAATGCCAGGACCCAGCCAGTCCAGACATACACGAGTATAAGCACCTGAACAGAGAGACACATCAAATCATTTCGCTCATTCTGTAAAACTGTAATTACTGCATTAAAAAAGACTTGAATCATTCATTCCATCCTCTCCCTAAAGAAAACAAAGTAAACCTGAAATAAGGAACTAGTGTCCAGGGAAGCAGAAAGGACTGTAGAAATTCTAGTTAGTAGGGCAAATTTCCTGCAGTAATTCTTTTCCCTTCAAAATATACCTCAGGTCAAACAAACTGGCCACAAATTCCACAAACTGTTTCAATCAAAAAGGGCATATTTTTAGTAGGTAAGAGTTTGAAATGTTTAATCAATAAAAACATTTAAGGTCACTGGCAGAAGAAAGAAAACTAACATGCAAAAAATAATTTTTCTAGTCCACAAAAAAAAAAAAAAAAAGGATTCAGCTTGGGCCGAGGAACAAAAAAATAATTCTCCCCTCATTTTGCATTTCATTTTAATTGGGAAATCCCTTTCTTTTGTTTACCTCAGATACATTTGCTTTATTTTGTTGGACTGGCCAACCAGCTGAAAAAATTAAGTATTCAGCTCAAACACTACCAAGCCCGCTATAATTCTAATTTAAGGTCCCTGCATGGCAATTGCTTGGTGCTGACATGTGCTGGGTTCTGCAATAGCACAGCCTACATGTTCTGCATACTTGCCAATATTTCAAAAACTATAAATGGAAATCTTCAGAGAGGAAAGTAGGGACATACCTAAGGAAATACACTGGTCTTTTTTAGACTTATTGAAAAGGCAAAGAGAAATGCAAGTTGAAACTTCCAAAGAATCATAACTTGTACCTCATAATTATAAGGGTTGCCAATTACTTGTTTGGGGGAAGAATTTTGCCCTAATTTTTACACATGCCTATTGCACAGTTATGACTCCATTTTGGAGCAGAAAACTTTATAAACTTCTTTACTGGCACCAGGCATATCTACCTTTGGGATCTCTTCTGTCTGCCATCATGATAACAGCTCAACTGAAGTCAGTATTTCTCTGTACTTACCTAAACCCAAGGTTAAATACAGTTTGCTGGAATTGACTCTGTTTTAATCTGCTGTTCCGTCCTCCAGCCCTCACTGTGCATTTTAGGATTTTCTTCCTTTTAGCATATGATTTTGATTAGCTAAAGAAATTCTTTAAAAACACCTCAGTGGGAAGTCAAATGCTGGTTCAAATAATTAATCATTAAGCTTAAAAATTTTAACATGAGCACCATAAAATGCTCCTGGTGATCCCGTAGCCAGCTTAGCAATCACGGAGAAAAAAACCAAAAACCTAAAGCAGACAGGTTCTCCTGGCATTTCTTCTTTGGTCCTCCCCACATCTCTTCTCTGAACTAATCCAGCTGGATGTTACCACCCATGTTCGAGGGGGAGGCTATTTTGCTGTGGTCACCGTGCTTTTGGCTTCTGCTGTTCCCTTATAGATCTAAGACCGTGGTATCAGGATGTATTGTGTGACTTGTGGTGGTGAGGGTAGAAGGAGAAGATGCTTTGTGCAGACTCCTGTTCTCAAGCAGAAACTTCCTTGGGGAACCAGGCAGGGTCAAGATTCCCACTACAGGGAGGGACAACTGTGGATATCCAAACCCAGTTTTAGAAAGGCCCTATCCCACAGAATGCCTCAGTCTCCAGGATCAATAGAGACATTATGGCCTCTCCATAATACAATGCAATACCATGCAGGGATGCCTATGCTGGCAACCTGGACACTAGAAACAATGATACCTGTACAAAAACCTTATCCCAATTACATTGCATGTCATACCATGACTCCCAGGTTCAGACCTTTCAGAATAGCCTGGGTGTCTCAAGATCCCTGCACCCTGCTGTTAGCAAAACCTTGAGAGAGGCTAAGCCACAAGGTTTGGCAATTTGGTAATCTGCAGGAAGGGGGTCAATGGTAGGTATGGGCTCAGGTTCCTTCTCTCCTGCATGTCTCTCAGCTAAGTATGCTATCATGCAATGCCCACTGGAGAAGAAATGCTGGTTTAAAGGGCATCTACCAACCCTACAATCTGGGAAACATTGAAACCAACGTGTCACTGACTTGATATGGACTATGTAAATAAGATTTTAATGAAGAAAATTCATCCCATACTTTTGCTGCATATCACCCTGGAAAGTCTGCAGTTTCATTTTGCAAGTCTTTAATCATTCAGGTATTTAAAAAAAAGTTTTTCACGTGCTTGGTTTTTCCCTGCATTTACAGGGAAGGGTACATCAGGACAGAAGGGCTGGGTTCTGCAAATCTTCAGGCTTCCCATGGCCACTGCTTAGTTTTCTGGAAGTTTAGCTACAGCACAGAGTGCAGGAGTCAGCCAGTAGCGTTGTCACTCTGTGCCATGCTGGGGACTTGGGAATTGCTCTTGTTTCAGTCCCACACCTCTGTCAGGCTGCTCTGACTCTGAGCAGCCTCTGGCAGATACAGTTCATGGGAGAGATGGCTCCTCATCCAGAATGTGTACGGTGTGTGCCCTCACCTTCACCTGAGTGCACTCATACACTAATACAAACTAAGGAGTCATATTAATAATACTGTTGCTATGGTTTTCAAGTAAACATTTGAAGTTGTCTTTTAAATTTTAAAAATTGTAACAGCTCTGTGTCCTGGGCTGCTGCACATGGGCACAGATCATACAGATCCCTGCGCAGACAGTGGGTGTGCCTTACCTCTATAAAGCAATAGCACTATTATGTATCTTTTCAATGTGCTGTTTTGGGCTGCAAACATTCACTAGACTATTGTTTGATACAAGTCCGCCTGCTTACGCATTATAAAACCTAAAAAAGTTTTATGCTTAATTCCTAGTGGAAACATTACATTACCTGTGAAAGTCGGATCAAACACTGCTGCTCTTTATGCCCTGTCACTGCAGATAGGCACAGTAATATATCCTGCCTTTTCCAATATAAATTCCCTTCCAATGAAAAGGCTTAAGCTGGGGTATTTAAAATAAAATGCTGTTCTTCGCAAGGTCTTGCACCGCTTGACCCCTTCATAGGCGTCTATCACTTGATCAATTGAATAACTCTTTGTTTCACACTGTCTGGCAGTGTTGGTCTTTTCTTTTTCTAAAGCAGTTCTGTATGTTTTCTGGTCTGCTTTCTGTAACCACTATATTCACTCCTTCAGCTGAAGGACTGATCATTTGTTTAACCTAGCTCTGCTTGAAATAAAAGCTTTGTTTGTTGTTGCTAGTTTCATTTACTTTTTAATGGTGCCTAATAAAGACTAAAACACATACATACTATATATTTAAAAAAACCCCAAAACAACAAGAAATGAACACAGAGGTGCAATTTTCAATCATTGCCCTGGAGTGGCACAGGAGGGAATAGAACTATTGTCAGGAAAGCCTGGGGTGCTTTAGCTGGGTGAGGGAAATGCCTTGGCGCTTGCCAGCATCGCTTCAGGCTGCTCTCAGTCCTGCTGGGTACTGGCTTTCTACAAGCACTGAAATACCTTCCTCTTTTAAATAAATCAATAAACAAACAAACAAAAATAAAAGCAGCACTGCCTGAAACCTTGTAGGAGCGGGAAGGGGTAATCTCAATGTGTCATTTGTTTCAATCCAAATGACCGGCCAAACGCTGCTCTGGGGATTTGGCTCTAAGCCCTGTTGCAGAACAGTCATGCTCCAATCTCTCACTGCAAAACAGTTTCCAGCCTGCTAAGGGGCTGATAGAGCTACCCAGCCTGTGCAGTCTGCACATCCTAAATCTGTGGAGGTTTCTGTTTGCACTGCTAAAATTGTATGATGGAAGTCTGGATGAGCAAACCTGTTGCAGACTCTCCTGTGCATCAGGCATAACTTGCGCTACTTTATTGATTTAATCGATGTTTGCAGATCCATTCAGCCATTTCAAAACAGTAACTCTTTCCTGGAGCCAATCCAAGCAAAAATAAGAATAGAAATAAAAACCTCAAAGCCAAGCCCAGTGCTCCTTTAAGAATGCACTGGGTTTTCAAAGTTGCATTGTGCATAAGAGATATACTAGTTAACACTCAGCCTCCAGAACCAGATGAACTTCCAAGAATTCAATTTACAAAGGATGGATTGTTCTGTCAAGAGCCCATTCATATGTGCTCTCCAAGTTCAAGAAAATTTCGGTTTGAATTAATTTTGTTTTTTCTAAAACAGATTGCACTTTGAAGACCCAGGATCTGAGAATGTCTTGCCGTCATCTGCTTCAATTACATAGCCAGCTTCATAACACCAGTATGTTCTGGGAGAAGAGATTAGGCTATCTAGATGGCATACTCATCTAAATGACATACCTACAGGGGACCCATCAGGTGTGAAAAAGCATGTCCTCAGACTCAAAAACTAAAGAGGAAAGAAAAGCAAACACATCTTTAGGTGTTTTGTTTTAAAAACTCGGGAAATGTGGCCCTTTGGGACTGCACGAAGAGTTTAAGACAGTAAGTGCCAGCCAGCCTATGTATTTGCAATAACTATTTTCAATAATAACATCATTTTCAATAATGTCAGAGAGCCTCAGCAGTGGCAAAATCCCTTTCCTGTTACCATCCTTTGAAAGACTGTACTCAGCATACAAGATACGACAGAGGATAAAGTGAGAATCCATCCCACCCTTCATCACGCCAGGGTGGCACCTGAGGATGGGGCAGACTGTTGCCTTGCTGCTGGATGGCAGTAGAGACAAAAGCCCCATCTACCAACAGTTTTTTCTGGAAAAACAGGAGATGATCTCAACCTTCAGATTCCATCAATGAAGAGGAGAGGAGAGGAGAGGTGTCCCTCCAGGACATATGGGCAAAACAACTCTGTGCAGCAGCTGGTGGCAAAGGAGTTGCAGCAGCATGAGCTTGGGAAGGGGTGCAAGGGCTTGCCACAGTCCTGACTTCCAGGGTGGAGCTGCTTGGCCATTTGGATAAATGGGGACTGACCCTCTAATATGAAAGAAGAATGAGGTTAATGTACTAAACGGTTAACTACGGAAATTACAAAAATTAAAACCCGCCTCAAAGAACAGAAGTTGCTTTTCTGAAGGGGCAGAGAGGTAATTCCTTGGGGTAAGAGCACTGTCTGAAGGCACCGCTCCCCCAGTAAAAGCTATCTAGGAGCAAGTGACTCACCAAAAATAGTAACACAGAGTTTTCTGTTTATAATATACTGAAAGCTATAGGGCTTGATTCATAAACTCTGATAAATCCATGGGAGTCCATGTGAGTGATTCACTCAAATGGGCTTTGGACCAGATCCACAGCAGGTTTTATTTTATAGAGAGTTTCAGAAAACCATAAATTTATTACTCAGATATAAGAGTCTCCCACAAGCACCAACTTCCTGCAATGGGTATTAAAAAGAAAGAAGAGTTATTCTGGTAAGAAGTAAAGCTTCACTGTTGCAACAGTCAGCCTCTCACTCAATGGAGAACTTAACTCCTGCTTGCATTTGGGTTTTTTTGAGAACTACTAGGGCAATAAGGCATGGACAGAAAGCAGCGTGCCTCTATGCTCTCTTCCACCACTACCAGAAGATATTAACCACAGCAAGCTCTGTCCTTGCCAAGCTGGCAAAGGTGCCAGCTAGTACCTAACATGGTTATGATAACAGCTGGCATCCAAACTCACTTCATGAATGTCACCTCTGCTGGTGACAGCTCCAGAGAGTGAGTCAGTTCAACCATTGCTGGCCTTGGTCAACTTCCCATTACCAAGTTAGGCTGGGAGAGTCCCCGGATGCCCTTTCCTGGACCTACTTACTCTGGTACTTTGAGCAATTACCCATCCTTTCACACCTCCTGAAACACAGATATTTTGAACGTACTCGAGCAAGGTTTGTTGTGGGCCAAGAAACAGGCCAATATACTTGGGATGTACCAGGACATCTGCTCACCCCATTCCTGTCCCAGGTCTGGCACATGGGGACCTCAGTCCTCCACTTCTGATATGGACACCACAAGTCATTGCTTGGCCCTTATGGACTACACATTAGCTTGTGCTGAGGACCTCTCTGCCCATCTTAGCCCTGCAGAGCCCAGTATTGATGCTTTGAGTTGGAATTGCACAAGACTCCAGGAGCACCCCGTGTCTTACAGCCATGGTGCCCTCAGCTGCTGCACACATTCTCTTTAATTCAGGGGAGAGGAAAGTTTTCCTTTTGTGCCAATTCCCCTTTCCAAAGAGGAAAAATAAAGGAAGGAAACGCCATACAGGCATTTCACAGCCCCACCCTTCAGAGGCACTGTCTGCCTGGCACAGGCCACCAGTGTTTTTCCTCCATATTTTTACACGTCCTGAACTTTGGGAACCACATGTTCAGCTGTGGCAAACACACCCATTTCATCTACACAGCCCCGTGTTTGTCCTTGTCACATCCCAGAATTGAGGTTAGTCTACATGCCAGAGCAAATGCATAAAAGCAAATAAACTCAGAAATTGGTTTACACTGCATTTAACTATCTGCAAATAAACATAAAAAACATATTTTCACACCTTATAGAGCTGTTTAATATTCCAAAAGTATGCAGCCAAGTTTTTCAGACTTGTATTAATCCAAACTAGAAGCATCTCTTTCTGTGATCAAGTAAGTGTTTGTCACATAAAAATAACCTCAAAGCCAAAAAGACTGCACTTGAATACCCAGAATGAGGGAAGAAGGGATTCATAAACAAACAAACAAGACTCCACAAATAATACTGAAGAGCTAAAATTACCCAGCTAATTTTACAAATCACACAGAGAACTTTTTCCAACATAAAAACAAGCTCCTGATTGTTGAGGTTTAATACCAAGCCCATTAAAAAATGGAAAATGCACCAGAGGCACAGAAACTTTCAGCACAGCTGGTCTAATGTAAAAACAAAATATGTAATTGTTGGCGATTAACAAAATTGTGCCTTGAAGAGTTGCTAATTTATCCAAAGCTCAACTCTGAGCAGGGATTGACTACCTAATGATTTTCATTTTTCCAAAGACTGTCATACCACAAAGAAGTTGCTGAGGATTTGGTTTCTTAAGCAATGGCTCCTGGGCTGAATTTGTCCCTGAGATACAATAAAAGTGGACTTTTTGATCACCTTCTCCCACTTCTCTCCTCTGCTTCCTTCAAGGGCTGTCTGCACCTTTGAAAGAGCAGTGACAGAAAGAAGGGTGGCACTGAAATCTTGGTAAGTAGGATAGCACAAACTTCAGTTATACCTCCACCTTCGCTGAAAGCCGCTGTGTAGGAAACCAGAAGGGAATCTCTACTGAGTTGTTATGGGAGGCCACCAGAGAATCCAGCCCTGGGGGAAGGAGGCACCTGTGACACTCTCTGTAGGAGAAGGACAGGACCAAGAGAAATATTTAATGGGAAGTGTCGAGCTGCCCACAGAGGAGGGTGAAGCCCACTGCACTTCCAAGTGGCACTGACGCTCATGGAAAGCCCACAGTACCTGTCAATCACACCGCACCCAAGCACGAGTGTGGCTGCCAACAGCAAATTACCGCGGCCTCTAATTTGTTGCTTTTTCAGGATCAAATTATTTTTCATTGCCAGAGTGCTGTATAAACCCATAAAAAACTCATTTTGATCTAACTCATTGCATGTTACTGTGCACCTCATTCCATTTCTAAGGTGCCTATGGACGACCTGCTTCCTATGGATTTCCTATGTCAGCATCCTGATGTGGAGGGTGAGTTCAAACACTAACCCTTTTAATTACTTTTATATTTATCAACCAAAATCAGAGTCCAAATCAGAGGATTGCATTATCCACACAATTAATTCAGGGACAAAATTAATTACTCTTTATTTTCTTCCCCACACTGCGTGCCAAGAAAGATGATGCTCAGAGCTAAGCCTTTAGAGGACATCTGTGCCAAGCCCAATGGAAGGGAAATCATTCCCTTAAGATTAAGAAAATGAAAATCTAACCAGAACAAGTATCTTTCTCCCATATCCTGAAGACTCATAGGATTAGGGAAGATTACCAACGAACATCGAGCCCGAGCTACCGCATCGGCTGGAGTGCACAGTTTCACAGACAGGCTCCAAACTGAGTAACTTGTCAATGTGAATTTTTAATGACTTTTTGATTGCGAACATATGCCGTAGCTGGGCTTGCTCCAGATCCCAGCTGAAGTCAGCTGGCGCCAGTCAGGGTGCAGCTCTGTGTCACGCCTCGTTCTGTTCAGTGGGGGACTCTTGCCCAGCAGGTTCTCCCAGTTCCCTTGCCCTGTCCGGCACTGCCTGAATCAGGTCTGCTCACAGATCAGACACAAACACTGGTGGGGACAATCTGTGCCCAGTTACCCACATGGCTCCATGAAACACTGCCACAAATGCAAAGCTATCAGGGTTCACTCTGCACTGTGCAAGGGGCTTGAACCTCCAGGAACACCTACCACCCACCCCAGGAGCTATTGCCTACCTAAATGTGCTCCAGAGGGAAGAGTATCAGGAGCTTTAAATGTTAGGAATTAAGTAACAAGCCAAGGGTAGGTGAAAAACAATCAATGCTTATGTTCAGCTTTTGTGGTGTTTGACATTCCATCTCCAACACAGGCATCCCACACTTTTCTCTATGTTTTTCCTCCTAAAAAACCAACTTTTCAATGTATTTTAAGAGTCAAGGAAAAAAAAGCAACCTGAAGTGACTTGATGTGTGCTATCTTATGTACAGAGAGTGCTACCAGAGAAGCATTTTGTTAAAGCATCTTCTGCATTCACCCAGGAATAAATACCCATCACTTCTTACTCTGCTAAGAGTAAACTGTTTGGAATTTAGGTTCAAAATATGAATAATATAAGAATACAGGTTCTGTCAGGTACCCGAGCCCCCAAAATCTGCTTGTAAGCTGAATAACAACTGATAGCAGTGGAAGCTGTGAGGAAGCTCAACAAGCCTGAAACAGAAACCCTTGTTTGCTATTTCAAAGGAGCTTAAGAGAGAAAAATAACCAGCTCCCTTCGAAATGTCACGGAAATTAGGTGTGTAACTGCTTTAGGCATCTGTGAAAACCCTGCTTGTAACCTTTTTTTAAATTTTTTTATTTTTTGTGGTTGTGATATTCCAGAAATAAACATCCTGAGACACTGAAATGAAAAGCTAGGTTGCAACAGAACAAACCACACGTCTCCTGATTAGTAGGAAAACACCCTACTCTTATTGTTATTACATTTTTTACTCTCTTCCTAGGGAACAGTTGATATTTGGGGTACCTTTGGCTGCAGCTTTAACAGCTGTGTAATATGCATGACATTAAATATACTGGTGGGTCCTACCTGGTCATTCTGGCACCATTTCTATTTCATACAATGCCTTCAGTTTTTCTCTGTAACCTCAATTATTTATCAATCATTTAGCAATGCCAATAAATCAAAGGGTCTGGGGACCCTTAAACATAAAAATAAGGAGCTGTAAAAAAAATTACTACAGCAATTAAAGACTCAAATAGTAATAAACTCTACTTGCATTACACCTTTAGAAAGCCCCACTGAAATTAAACAAACATCCAATATCAACAATATGAAAGGGCCTTTTTCTTCTAGTTTGTAATAGCAATAGGTTTATTCGGAACAGAAGAGAATTTGGGTTACTTTTATAGATCATGGAGACTAAAATGCAAAAAATGGGGGAGGGGGGAAGATACAGTGAAAAGGTAAAAGAAACTGGTGATTTTTTTTCCAGAAGACTAAAAGAACATGTACCAGAATTTACAAAATAAATGTGAATCTTTATCCATGAAGTGCAATCTTTTGTTTTGGATCAAGACTGTATTGGTAAATAAATATATTTTGAATCAACAACACAGCTGGGTCTTTTAAAGTAAAGGTTTCTATTTTAGTACATAAACTTTTTTGCTGTTTTCATTGAAAGGATTTTTATTTTTCAGAAAAGCTTTTTTTTCCACTGCCACCCAAGATGAGGAGAAAAAGGTTAGCATTATTCAAGAAAAGAAAATGACAAATCTTGGCCAGATGGGTGAAAACACAGTCATGGAGATGAACAGACGTAGAGGCTGCCTAAATTAAGATTGGTGTCTTGGCTGCTCAAACCCCTGACGAGAAGGGGGCATTTCTCTTCAAAAGGGGTGAGGTGCTGTCACTGCCATGACAGTTTAGCACTGCACTTATTGTGACAGGCTGACCAATAATTTCCACTAAAAGCTACACAACAGCACTGGTGTGTCTCACAGAGAGCCCAGGCTTGGGTTTTACCCGTGCCAAAATCCTGAGTTTTTGTCAAGGTATTCCCACCTCTTCTCTCAAGGGGATGGGAGGCTGTGGCTACACACCTTTTTTCCACCAGGAAGCTCTTGGGAGTGTGCCATAAAGTGGCTTCCATTGCTGTCAGGGCAGGGCTCTCCCTGGGCTCTTGCATTCCCTGCATTAGATGAGAACCAACCCTTATTGTGAAGAGGAGTTTTTTTTAATACTAAAAATACTGCAGGGAACCCAAGTGCTTGGATTGGTGTCCTTATTAAAAGCTACCAGTCCCACAGTGCTGTTGGTTTGGGTTGGCTTTCATTACTAGCCCACCACAACTACTGCCAACAGAAAAGGGGTAATGCATTGCACCAAACAATAAATGCTTTTAAATTTTCTTCTTTTCCCCTGCTCTGTTTTGCTGGAGCTTTTTGGATGGGACCAGGTGTGATGTCCTAGCTTTAAGGGGTCCCCCTTCTCTGAGCCTCTACACTAGGGGTACAAGAGCTAGTGGTGGCTGTGCCAACAGCCAGACGTGAAGAGACTGGAAACCCCCATCTGGGTAGCCACCCTGACAGACCCCAGCTTGGAGCTGTCCTGGAATCATAGAATGTAGATCATGGAATCATAGAATGGTTTGATTTGGAAGGAACCTTAAAGATTATCTAGTTCCAAACCCCCTGTCATGTGCAGGTACACCTTCCAGTAGACCAGGTAGCTCAAAGCCCCATCCAGCCTGGCCATAAGCACTTCCAGATGTGTCTGTTCAACACTTTTCAGGCACAAAGCAGCCTACTTATGATTTCTAACATTCATCAATCACCTTCAAAGTGGGTTGATTGAAAAAAAAATCATAAATATTGATCTAGTCTGAAAGAATAGCAGTGGGGACTGAAGAAGGTTTGGTCTGGAGGCTGTGCCTAGCTGGGCTTCTGCAACCAGTGGAAATTTCCTTCATGCTTTTTTTTGCAACAGTATTCTCTTTCAGTAGTTTCCTCTCTGCTATAAAGTGTGCTTTTATTATATCTGTGTTGAGCCGGTTCCAATGACGCACCTAAAATAGATGAAACTGCCCCAGTGTGTTTCCCTATGGCCGAACAGTGAGCTGTGCTGTCTGCGGCAGCAGCGCTGGCACCAGGACCAGGCACTCAGCAAAGCGCTTACCTGTGCCAAGCACAGGTACTGCCAATGCTGCCGCCAAGATGGGGCCAATAAATCCACCCTGTGCATCTCTTATCTATACTCCCCATGTGCACTCAAAAGTTCAGGGACTTCTTCTTCCAGATGAGTCATTACCCATCTCCATGCACCTTCATCTTTCAAAGCCTGCCATGCTGAAAATCTACATGAGGAAAACTAACAGGCTCAGCACAAAGCTTTGGAAAAGCTGCAAAATTAAAGGAGTCTTTGGGAAATCAGCTGTAGGCTTTAAGGATGGCTGCTAGGAGGCCTGGCACAAGTGGGAATGATGACCTGCCACCCAACCACTCCAGCTGGAGATCTGGCTGAGGAGCCTACACTGAGCATGCAGAGTGGCCAGCTGCCTGCCAGCTCATCACATTTAATAAATTAGCATGGATAAGGAAGTTAAGATTGTGCTTGTAGAGACTGAATATATACAGACCTCTACATGAAGGTGCATAAACAGCACTGTTTGAGCCTGACTCATTGTGTCCTTATTACGTTGTTGGTTGCTTGGAGACTAACTGAAGGCACACAGCAAAGATGCTGGCTTGGGAGTTACTACCCTGCCTTGTTTTCTTTCTCTCCACGCACATAATTTTCCTTTAAAGGCTTGCCTTGCCCCTGCAGATTGCTTGACTCCCTCTGCCACTGTGGAAAACTACGGCAGGGGAGGCAGCCGGGTGTCCGGGAACACTGTCGGTGTTGTTCCACACTCACCTCCCAACCCCAGCTCCGTGCACCACAGCGGGAAAGAAAGCATGTCTTTATTCCTCTACAGGCTCGCCTGGATGCTAAATTTTACCTTAAGCCAAAGCAGTCACAGATTGCTCATTGAGAGACATTCCCACACATTTCCAACAGGTTACCCTGAAGTCCTCAAACTTCCTTAGCCAGGAATAAATATCTACAAATCCAAAAAAGCAGTGGAAATGTAATGGGGAACTTGAGCATGTTCCACTACTTGACAGGCATGGCACAATTGTGCTTGGATGGGTAATGTGGAAATCTTGCTTGGCTCTTTCCTTATGCAAAACTGAGAAGTGTGGAGACAATTATTCATAATTTAACAAGTGCTGAAATTTAATGCCCGTTGCATCTTGAGCACTAACAGTATCACACTTCAAAGCATCAGCCTGTAAAATATAAGCCGGACTTTTAGGACACTGCTAAATTACATGGGCTAGAATCTACATTAGTATAAAAGTAAGGATTGTGTGTCCACTTCCAACAGCCCTGTAATCTCATGTATTCTTAATAGCTGGAAACCAAGCAGTATACAGTGCTATAGGGTAAAGAATGACCTCTTACTTCTCTGTTCTAACAGGCCTTTATTCCCTTAATCAATCTCATCATTCACACCAGGGGAATCAGCTAAAAGCTCTTTAAAAATACATAGGTGTGCTCAGGGCACATCCTGCAGATTTTTCTGGAAAGAAAATTTCTGTAAATAAATGATTAAAAAGGAAGAAGAAGCAAAGAAGCTTTGGTGGAAATTTCAAAAGAGCAAAGGTTCCCTCTCTGGGGGCCAGAGGGCAGGAGGGAAGCGAGCCAGCCTCAAAGGCTTGAGGTGGCATGAAGCACTGCCTTGGGCTTTTCCGACCTCAGGGCTGCTTTCTCTGCCCAAAGGGGATGTCCCCTGATCTTTGCTGGAGGTAAGAAAAAAGTGGTGATGAGTTACTTGTAATTTCAGGAAGGAAAGAAATTTCTAGCAACAGTGAAGGAAGGAGCCCTACAGAGTTTACTTCCAGTGCAAGCAACTTAAATGAATTAAATCCCTTGCACTAAGTCAAATGGCCTTAAGACTATAGGGGCGCATTGTAGTTGCATGCAGGACCACGTAGGTGGCAAGAAGGCAGGTTTTTGGAACAATTCTCTGAACACTGGGCCCTATTCTGAAGGCTCAGATTCAACAGCACATCACACTGCCAAGAAACTGTGCTCCCAAGGAACTGAGATGGCACAGCCAGCTCCACACTGCCCGAAGGACCAAGAGGGAAGCAAGTGAGACATGACAAGTCTGTATTAATCCATGCAGACAAACTGTTCCCTGATTTTCTCTCTTTGCCCTACACCTGCTCCCAGCAATTCTGCCTGACATATGCTTGGTCAGTAGGCAACTAATCTGAGAACAGCAGGGTGCAAAGCCTGCCTAAAGCTATGCTAGTCCCATGGTGCTGGGGCTGTGGCACTTCAATCCCAACAGGCAGCCCCAACACTGCATCCTAATGGTCTATGAGTGGTGCTGTGCCCAGCAGGATCTGCTCCCACTTCCCCTGCAGAGACAAAATACCTCACAGTCAGCCAAAACCCATTCCAGAAGTGGTTTTTAACTCACTGTCTTAACTGTGAGCAGCTAAACCCAAAGCCTTCTGCAAGATTAAATAGCTGTTAAAAAACTGGGGGAAAACCCCTAACCAAAACATGGGTTTACCAAAGAAACCATATAAAGGTATGCAAGCGAGTCACAGACTGTATGACAGGGGGGCCACACAACCCTGCACAGAAAGCCTTTAGAGCACCTAAGCTGGGCTGCAAAGTAAAATGTGCAAAATCACGTGATTTTAACATTGATGCTGATAGAGATCATTCAGGGGTTTTTTCAGAATGATCCAAATAGTTTGGCTCAGGAACAAGACTAAGTGAAAGGCAAAGTGGCTCCTTAACACCCCCATTTGTCCTCTGTTCACTGATGGCACAGTGTATCAGCAAAGATCTCAATCTCCACTCTGAGCAAACTCAAGTGCCTTGAAGGAAAAAAAGAAAACTAATAAAATCGAACCAAAGATGTATGCAATTGTTGAAAATTTCGTTGAAGAGGCATGCAAAAACATAGAGTATGGAAGGGTAATTTGGGCAACCTTCCCTTTGCAGGCTGCTGCCCACAGGCTCCATCCACTGCTCATACTGGTTTTGAATAGGGTCTCTCACTGCATTTCTCTATGTAAGTGGAAGCCAGACAGCCAGCTAGTGTATCCTATAATAAATAAACAAACATCTCCCCTGCCCCCAAACACATGTAAAAGATGGGATTTGAATCATTATGATTTACTTAGCTCTGAAAGGGAATATTTTTTCACCAGACTGCACAAAATCCCACTGCAATGGCTGAGATTTTCAGAAGAGGAAGGAGTTTAAGTACCCAGTTTCTACAGAATTTCAAGGTAATTTGGCCATCGAGGTCCCTTGTACACCTTTCCTTGAGCCCTTGTTTATCCTGAAAGTTAGATTTTTACTAACTTGAAAAGAAGTAACTGAGTAATTGTGAAAGGTTACAAGTTGCTTTAAAAATAATAATTTACAGAATTGTGAAAGGTTACAAATTGCTTTAAAAATAATAATTTACACAGGGCCTGTGTTTCCCTCTCCCATGACTGTTCAGTTACAGAAAGAGTAGTGCAGCTCTCTGGATATAATATGGGATGGGGAAAAACCTGGTGAAATTCCTTATTCTACCACTAGCTTTTTGTATGGACTTGCGCAGCCAGTTGGAAGTTCAAAAGTATTTGTGTCCAGCAATGCATTTTCAAAAGTGCTGGAATACTTATCTTTGGATTGCAAATGAGGAAAATGAGCTGGTTTTAAACTACCCCAAACCAAAAGTTTGACAGGATCTGCAAACACTGTGTTGATAAGAACAAGGATTGCTCTTTACAGCTGGAACTTTCCATCCAAATAATACCAAAGATCTTTATACACAATAATGATTAAAGATGAGGAATACACCTGTAATACTGATTCATTATTTGCTTATAGCTCAAATTTGGGAAAGCACATAAGCTCTCCAGGATGGTGGTCAAGTCAGATTTCATGAAGGCACAACTGAGAAGACTCCCAAGACCTCCTCAGGCTTCCCTTGGACTATCCAATACCTACACATAGTGTACACCCTCTTGATCAGCTAGAATTCCAGCACATTTTGCCAGAATCTTAGCCAAGTCCCAGACAAACAATTCCTACTGCATGTGCACAGGAAACCATAGGTGTTTTTTCTTGCCTAGTGCAGCATCGAAGCCACATGCAGCATTAGAAAGGCAGATCTCATGTGCTGTCTCCTGCCTAGGTGGACCTTGATGAAATTACCCCTCAGACCTCAGTAAAAAATTGAGTAGCCCATGTAAATTCAAAGAGGAAAGTGTAGAAGTAATTCCACCTTCATGCAAATTTTGTACCTCCCTTTCCTGCCTCAAGATAAACAATCAAATGCAACAAAAGGAAATATAAAAGTCATACAAGAAACTTCAAATGGCCTTGACTTTTTTCATGCAAGTATCTCTATCTATGCTTTATTACTTCTGATTTCTGACATAAAGAAATGTCAAATGTGGGTGAGAAACAGAGAAAAGAGAACAGTGCCAAGTATCCAAGAGCAGTCAGACTGGACTTAAAACAACAAAACTCCTGTAAGATCCCAACTTAGAAGAACTTTAAAAATTATTTTATTGGCAAATGCTTATATCCTGGGCATGCACACGTGTATCATGGAGTACATTAAAACTTCTATGACATTTCTGCAGAACCATATTATCTCCTATTTGCCTAGATCCATATACAGGAGGTGCAAGATGCAGCGTGCCAAGCTGCTCTCCCTCACCCTACGGCAGATCCCAGCTCCGAGAGGATTCACAGCACAGCCAGGCAGCACCACCACTCTTGGAGATAGTTCCACACAAATGGGGGGCAAGATCAACAGGGCACTTGCCAGAGAAGGATTCTGCCAATTTGCACTAACTAAAAAGGCAGAGCAAACCTCTTATAGTAGAGCAAGCCTCAGCTTCCATAAACCTTAGCAGTTCCTTCCCTGAGCTGTGCTGCACCCTTAGTGACTTGGCCACTAAGGATTTGATCCTAAATGTAGCACAGCCTTTCAATCAAATTTTCCTTATGTGCTGAACCATAAGCTTGCCAAGCAGTAGGAACACTGAAGCATTAAATAAAGAACATTTTCAGCAGTCAAGGCCAAGGTTAAAAACATAAGGAATGTGAAGAGTTGTTTTTGCAGTGAATTTATTGTACGGGCAAAGTAATAAACCATTTGCATTTGAAGGATCTATAGCAAAATGATGTAGATTAGTAGTGCTTCTGTTGATTTATTTCTTAAGATGTATATTTTTTTAACACAGGGAAACTTACTGTTGTCTTTTACAGGGCTTTGCTCGTACTCTTTCAGCCTCTGTGGCATTTGGGTGAAAGTAGTTGCTGTATATTTGCAGTGGTTGACTCAGAGCAAGCTCTTTTTTGTCCAAACGTCCAGCATTCCTTAAGGAAAGAGGTGGGCAGACTGTCTTTTTATACTAATATTTCTAAAGTATCATTTCTTTAATAAACTGCTTATAGAAGAAAAGCATCTGATTTTTAGACTGGGCTGAGCAGGGTTTCCCTTTTTCAGCTACAAACATACACAGGCTCTGGCACAGTCAGTCAGAAGTCCCTGTCTGCAGATGTCTGCATACCTGGGGTTCCACTAGCAACCACTCAGGCTTACAAATTAAAAACCTGTCTAAAAACCTGACACTATTCATGCACTCAAATGCTTTTAAGAACATGGGTTTGATCCAGAAGTCCATTAAAGCAAATGGAAACATGAATTGATTTTCCACTGACTTTGTATTAGAGGCTAAACTTCCAGCCAGGTCTGAAGACCACCTCATTCCCTCAGCTTTTAAACCAAACCTATTCAAAGCCTCAATTTACAAATGCTAGCATTATAATGGGGCATTCAAATGCTGCTAGCTGATTCTCAAAATCAGCACTTTGGTTTGTAAAGCATGCACTAAGCATACCTTGGTGCCAATATAAACATCCAGCTGCAGGGATTTCTAAAAAAATCTCATTATAATTGGGCTCAACAAAAATAGGTTACCACTTGTGACTATTAAAGTGTGAGGGAACGAGAGGAATGAACGAGAAGGCAAAGCTGAGTGACCTCACTTCAATTGCTCTCAGCTTCTGGCTTGTGAAGCCTGCCTGGAATGGTGAAGATGGCAGACAGCTTTCCAGGAGAAGGCGACTCACAGTAGGATGGGAATTCATTGGCGGTCAGGGAAAATGTTAAGATATGCAACAGGTGATCAGGAATCTGGCATTCTGTAACAGGAAAAGATTAAAAGACGCTTTGCAAGGTGACAAATGGTACAAAGAGAGATGAAGGTGTACTCATTTAAAATTAGAGTACTTGAGCAGAGCAGCTGCTGAGTTGCTTATGGCTTACAAAGCCCTAAGTTGCAAAGGCTTCCTTCCACACAAGGACTGACACAAATCCCAATCAGTTAAGGATCACTGTGGCAGTCCCTGCCCAGACTGGAGGTGGAATTAGATGATCTTTAAGGTCTCTTCCAAGCCAGGTCATTGTATGATAAGTGTAACCTAAAACATTTATCTGTTCCCCAAAACAGCAGTTAAGAGTTTGAGCCCCCTGTCCATCTGCAATGTCGTGGCATGTGCCTTTTGAGGCAAAAACCATTTCAATGGGTACAACCTCAACAGTAGCCTGAAAGAATATGGAGAGCAGAAGACTTGAAGACGAAGAAGAGCTACTTAGTTTTCCTACCTTACAAAAAACATAAAGCACATATTAAAATTTGCAGTTAATAAACAGCACAAAACCTCTGCCAAAACTGCTGTACCTCTTCCTGTAGCTTTTTGAAATACATAAAAGTGAAAATTTAATGAAAGATCAAGGCTGCCAAGTTTCCCAACTTGAGCAAACAATACCAGATGAAGAGAGCATCTGATCCCAAAGACTCCTATTCCGCCTCTCCCTGAGAGGTCCTGTGTAACAAAAAAACTACTCTTTATTTAAGAGTGTTGGGGATAGCTCTCCATCAGCAGATTACTACAGACCTTCATGAGATACTTCTTTATCAGCTCTGTGTTTATCCCTGGCCACTGCTGTCTCAAGGAGCCTGGCATGTGCTGTGAGCTGCAGCAACAAAGACATGCTGGAGCGCTGAATGGAGCCTTTAAAACACTGTTCACTGCAGCACGAGATGGAGACAGACTCCCTGATTACGGAGTTCATTCCCTGAGAGTGCACAATACACTGTCTGTGTCGGCAGCTGTGCCCCATGTTCACTGCTATGAGATGCCTCTCAGCAGAAGAAGAAGGGGATGCATTTTCACATGGTGCTTCATGACACACCTGGATGTCACCTCTATTTTTCTACACGTGTTGTGAACCAGGTGCTGAAACCATGGTCAAAAATTCCCTGAAGTGGTTGAGGTAAGACAGCAAATCAAAAAAGCCACCATCCCTCTCAACTGGGATTCTGGGCCCTGGTGGGCAGTGCTCTGAAGAATAAAAATGCTGTAGTGACATCTCCACTACTGTTTCATATAAAACATTCCCCTCAACTCAAGGTGTTTTTCAATTTACTGATGGAGAGTGGTGGGGGGAAAATGTGTTCTGAGTAAAAGAGAAATCTCAGTCTCTTTTTGCTCTCTCACATTCTTTATATTCCCCTTGGAATAAATTATATGGAAATATTCAAATACTTGTTGTATTGATACTGAGAAGTAAGAAGCTATGTCACAGAGGACCTTTGCCAGGCTGAAATCCCAAAAGACCGATGACTAACAAATGCTTACATCCTGCTGACATATTCCTCTGATAATTTTTACAGCGTGTTGCTGAATGCATGATGAGAATACAATGCCTGCTATTATGCTCAGCTCTCCCTGCTAACACATTTATACCAGTGTTTTACTTTGTCCTGCACTGGGTGACTGAAAATTGCCAAGGACAGTAGGACTTGAAAGGACTAGTGCTACTAATTTCCACAGCATCCAGCTGCTTAACTACACACTGTCTCCATAGTCTTATCAATTTCATTTAACAGATCCTTTTTCACATATCGAGGGGGCAACTTTTAAGGCTTTGCACGACCAATCTGGACACCCAGCAATCCATTTTAGAAGGTGCCTGGCATACCTTGTTGCAATTTTTTTTGTCAGTATATAGTTTTCTCTTCCCCACATATATTCCAGCTCTTCTGATATCATCTCAGTCATGGGTGTATCTACAACACATTCTCTGCTGCTGGCCAAAATAAATTGACCAGCTCTGAGATTGATGTTGCCATCATTAGACTATTATCATCACTCAAATATGAAGTTGCTGCATGCATCACGGTGCTGTGTTTACTTGCTGTATATATATATTTTCCCTTTGAGAGCTGAAAACATGAAGGCATGCAAACGTTCAGCTCTGCCTTTCATTTTCTGACTGCTGTGTTGGGCTGAGGATATTTCGTTGGGTCTTTCCTCTTAACAAAACCCTAAACATTACTGATAGAAACTGAGACACCTCTGCAAAAATTTACTTTTAGTCAAAAAGCTATTTTTCCCTGAGTTCAGAGGTGGCCTGAGTGATAACAGTATAATAAAGAACCAAGTAGGGATCTACATGCCAGACCTTCAGTGCATAAATCATCATTAAACTGTGCTGGTTCTGGAGAAATTGGTTTTAACAGCACATTTCAGCACAGACATCATAAAAAAGGATATTCTTCCACCCCTGCTAGGCTGTTCTGGCTGAAGAGGGATTTGGAGTTTCATCCAGAAGACTTTTCTGGGCTTTCTCCTTCTTTACACACATTTCAGTGCTGTCATGTGTGGCATAGGGTGGTCTTGTGGTAAGAACCCTAACATCAGCTTCGGTGGGTCCCAGCATACTTTAGGTAATTCTGATATACACTAGAAGAAGAATGACTTAATGAATCCAAATCCAGATTTAGGACTGAGGACTGAACTTCCCAGCTGCTTCGTATTCAGGTATTCACCCTGCAGTTACACCACCAGGAATATGAGATGTGGTTACAGGGCATGGACTCCAACTTAGGCTCATTTGCAGACACCTTTGTTCTTTCCCTTTGCCTCCTAAGGTATCCCAAAGAGGATGAGATCATGAGAGTTGTCCTTATCCCTTGAAGAGTTGTAATCAGATGTCAAAGCAGGAAGGCAAATAATTAAAATACTTTTGTTTAAGTTCATGTAAAGTTAATTTTTATTTGCTTAGGAGATTCTTAACTACTACACACTACAAGAGGTGTGTTTTTTAAAAAAAGAAAAGATTTCTTCAACAATGTAAAGCACTTAAATAAACTGGATTTTTTTAATCCAATTTGTCATTTTTCATGGAGATTTAATGACATGAACGGTTCTTGTAAACCTATTGCAGTGCAGTCTCCCTAGTTGCTGGAACACATTATCAGTAATAACTTCCTCTACGTCTGGCAAGGAAAAAATACACCCAAACAACACATCCAAGAAGTTTCTCAACAGTATTTTCTGGAAAACAAACAGTCCAGGAAGTTAGACAGTACACACTGGAGAGACAGTTTTGAATACCTCGAGAACATTTCACCTGCAGACCTTCACTTGCATCCATCATTCTCCCAAGCAACCGAGATATTCTCCAAGTGAACCTCCAGCACTTTTGCTGTCAGGAGCAGACAATCCATGTGTAGGACTGTCCAATCTGGTTACTTCAAACACATACACTGTCTTGCATTAGGAGTGAACAGTCGGATCTAAAGTCCACTCCTGAAGGTAGCATGAATTATTTCTATTGACATTGATGGGGTTTTAAATCAAGCCTTGCTTCTTATCATCAGCTGTATATTAACTGTTGAATCCTTTAAGTGTCTGACTGCAAAATGCCCACAATCCCTAGAGAGGTGTGGGGCAGCTCGTACCTTGTCCTTTTATTCTTCAACAACTGTAGCACATATATAAGTATGTCTTAAAAGAAATAAATCATTAATAGCAGAACTCGTGTGCCTTATCAGCCTCCCAAGCTTTTATGATCCAAGAAACATTCAACTAAACACAGCAGGCTTAATACTGAAGTCTTTAAACAAGCCAAACTCTCTCTCAAATCCATGGCTAAGTAGCACCCAGCCCACAGTGAACAGATCATGAATTAAAAATAATTATTCTTCAGTAAGGCAACAGATGAGTCAACTTTCCTAGTAATTTAGGGTGTTCCTTCAGAAAAGGCTGCTGTCATGTATGGAAATGACACTGAATAGAAAAATGGCTTTCAGAGAACTCTCAGGAAATTTGTATTGAACACCCTCAGCAGACTGCACCAGTCAACTTCTACCTGCAGCTAAGAGAGGGCTCAGCTCTGTGTAGAGACCTGGCAAGACTGTTTTTTCAGATTTCACTGAGCAGAGCTACAACACAGCCCTGCTGAAAGATTGAAGAGCCAAGGCCATCCAAGATGGGTACTGAGCTCAGGATTGTTACTGTGGTATGGTCCTCGAGGCCTGACTTATCAGGGACATGGCAAGGGACAGATTAAGGGGACTAGCTCCAACTCACCCACACGCCAGTGTGTCCTTCAGATCACCTGGACAGGTATGTCACAACTATCACGGCTTCAGCCAGCATTAGTAAAGAAAATATTAAGACAGCTATTTAATTTACCAAAATTGTTACTGTTTGCCACTCAGACACACCAAAAAGCCATCAGCTGGTCTCTCTCAGCTTTAAGGAATCATCTTTACAAAATCCAGGGTTCTAAATAATGCTGTCAATTCAGAGAGCTGCAGTCAGGCAACCCTTCTACAGGGTTAACAGAAAGACTCTGAACAGGTATCTATGGCATGGAAAGGAGCAGGTATCAGTCCAAGTTTTTATCACTCTCCTTACCAGCAGCTGTGGGTTCTATAAAGGCACTTTGCTTTTTAACTTTTTTTGCCTCAAAAGAGTGAGATGAGCATGTTCCTGGGGACAGACACTACGTACTACACTGCACAGCACAGCCACAGGCACCAAGCTCCAGTTCTGCTTGAATGCAGTAATAAGAGGTGCTACATTTTTCTCCACTGCCAGATGTGGCATTTGTTGCCAGCAACTCTAATTATGTTTCCAGACATGGAAAACCACTAAAAGACTTGTTAATAAATTAGCAGGGATGTTCATACTGTAATTTAATAAAAAGATAACTAGTGCATTTTCTCACTGTATGGAGTATGCCTTGCATCCCTGTGCTGTCTATCTATTAAGCTACCTTAAAATAAATTTCATTTACTATGCCTTCATACAAATCCCATTACTTGCTCAACAAACAGTTTTGTTTTCCTGTCTGGGCATCCCTCCAAACATAGGCTGCTGTGTATGCTTTTCTAATTACTGGTAGACTGTATAAGAATCTATGGCATGTTTCTGACAGACTAATTGAAGGCAAAGAACAGCCTTCCTGAGACCTTGATCCCATTGTTATTCTCCCCTTGGCTTCCCCTGTGATCTCCACCAAGCCATGTAATCTCTCTATGCCTCATTTCCCCACCTGTAAACAGGGATGGGAACCTCTCATCTGCCTCACCTGCTTATGGGGTGAGATCCTTGTACAACGGGGCCATGGTTTCAACTGACTCCTGGGCGCTCCTGCAAGGTATGTGTGGTTTAACAAAGACACAGAACAAACCCAAGCCTTTCCCATTTAGGTCCCCCTGTAGTCCCTAAAAGGACTCTGATGGCTGTCAAGTAACACTGAAGAGCAGTAACTGTTATCCTCAGTGGGACAGCCAGGGGGAAACGAGGAGGGAATTTAAAACTTCATTACACAAAGTCCTCAGGTTTTTGCAATATCTTTGTGCAAATTAAAAGGAAACAGCTGCCATTTGAAATCAAAATTCATGTGGATTAAATATTTCATGCAAATATAAAGTTTGGAGGAACAGTTAAAGTTGAAATATCACAGCTGCCTCCAACTCTGCTTGTCTCAGTTGACTAGAATTTTATCTCTGATCCACTAGAGCAACACAGCTTTTCTTGCCTAAGCATTATTTTTACCCAATTTGCACCTTCTAAGCCCTGTTGTAAGTGCATAATATTAACAATAATTATTATAATTGGCTAGCAAGATAATGCTATTCAATTACAGAGCTAGAATAAAGTAACATCTCAGAAGCAGCAGGAGATAGGCAAATATTAACATAAAATCAGAGGTCAAATTCTGTATCAACTATCATATGTAGAAGCATTCAGTATTATTATGTCTATTTAGTCAGCCAAGTATTTGACCTTTTGTTCTTAACACTTTTATCATCCATTGAAATAAGTTGGCAATGTTTGCCTAATGTAATTTTCTTCATTTTACAGGGACTGATCATCCTAAAGAAGGGTTAAAGCATACAGACTAGGCTGGGAGGTCTTAATTTCTCTTTCTCTCTTCAGGTATAGAAGAGATGAACATTTCTGTTGATAGTAGAAACAGAAATAGGATGAGGCAAAAGGGAAGAGTAACATTGCACAAGCAAAATGCTGTCTAGAGATTTATATATTATTCCAAACTTTATTAAGAGGTAGACTAAGTGAAACACCACAAAGTGGGATCCTGACTTAAAAGGATGATTTTTTTTTTCTGAAATAAGACACAAAAAGGAAAAAGAAAAAAATCTTTTCCCAGCACGCTACTGGTATTTTTATCATTTTAATAACAATTTGGCAAGCATAGCCGTGTAGTTTGCTATCTGGACAGTACAAAGACCAAACAAATGACAGACTATGTGGAGAGCACATTTAGAACAGCTTTTGCAGCTCCTAATAAGCCAAAGGGGGAGTACGCCCAGTAATGGTGTTTCTAAGCAGGATGTCCATAATCCTGACAAATGGGGAATCGGGAGTCCCCTGGAGCAACCAGAGACCGTGGCTGTGGCAGGTAAAGCACTCCAGCCATAATGAGCTGCTACACTGAACCTTGCCTAATATGGTGGGATTTTTTCTTCCTCAAGCTGTCGTTTTTTCCCCCTCCCCTTGAAGCCTGAATAGAACCAACTTGCTCTGCCTATGTTCAACCAGGTGCAGCCTCAGGGTCTTCAGCTACAGCCTGAGTGAGGAGCCTTTAGCTCCAACATCCCTTCCACACAAACAGCCTCCTCCAAAGCTATGTCTGGGCTAATTGAAAACATTACCATCCTTCAGATAAATGCAGTCTCAAAACATATTTCTGGATTCTTTCCTAGCAGCATTTCTTTTTCCTCACCAACCTAAAAACACCAAGAAAATATGGCAGGTTGTAAAGGATGCTGAAGGGGGTGTGGAAGGAGTACCTATGCATCCCCAGGCTGGCAGTTGTGTTGCTCCTCTTTGCTGTCTGAACTGTTGGTGGAGGTATTAACAAGGTGAACAGGATACAAATACAGAAGCAAGAAATTTACTTTGTAGTCAAAGTTTTCCACCTCCTTAAACTTCCAGGTTGCCATGCATTGATGACAGATAATGTAAGATTAAACTCTGCAGGTGTCATCAACACACTCCACATTTATTCTCCTATTTCTGGAAAAATTGGTGCCTTTAGTACTTACCTCTGGACAAGTACACATTAGTCTAGGTGCTACAGAAGCAGAAAGCACAAGAAGTCCACTTCTGCTTTCCCAGAAATGCTTTCACTGACCTTAAAAAACCATGAGAGCCCATGCAAAGGAGGACTAGCTCTGTTTCCACTAGAATATAAACTCAGTGTTTTAAAGAGAAACAATGTGTATGTACAAAAGGAAGAATTATATCTCTACAGGCACTGTCTGCTTTTGCTGTAAAAATCTACATGCTACCTTCAGAGCTTTTATTAACAGTCATGTTATTCCACCTGCATGTTTTTCTTAGTAACAGATTTATGTAAAGCTGATAATTTGAAAGGAGGACTCCAGTGAACAGTACAATCTACATTAATGTTTGTCTTTAAATGTTATTGCTGTTTCCTTCAGAACCCTGCATAGGTTACAAATACATTTTGCTTCAGCTGTTACGCTGACAATGAATTTTCCTTTTACACAAAGAGCTGCTTAGGAGGCAGCAAGGCATCAACTACCTGAAGGGAAGTTCTAGCCAGCTGGGGGTTGGTCTCTTCTCCCAGGCACTCAGCAATAGGACAAGGGAGCATGGGCTCAAGCTCTGCCAGGGGAAATTTAAGTTGGAGATCAGAAAAAAATTCTTTACAGAAAGAGTAATCAGGCATTG
>JAWWEV010000043.1:53978903-54129049 GCA_035583235.1 Hafferia zeledoni
CCTCTCCCCACAGGACTTGTGCTCCAGTCCCTTCACCAGCCTTGTTGCTCTTCTCTGGACCTGCTCCAGCACCTCAAATGTGCTCTGGGTTACTAGAAGGTAGAGGGGCTTTCTCTGCTGGTTTTTACTTGAGCCTTCCCTGTATCACAATATTTATCTAGTGCATGCACCTAATCAAGTCATGGCATGTCACCAAGGCTCCTAACCTGGTGACATGAGCCCAGGCTTTTTAAACAGCAGTAACTGACAGGTGTCTCACAAGCAGTCACCTCATCAAAAAGGGGTCAAAAGAGAGAGTTCTCAAAGCACACAGCCGGAGCAACACCTGGCAAATGCAATTCTATCCTATAAAGTGATGGAACAAGACAGAAAATTACTACACTGCAGTACCAGGGGTTCCTTGCCATTTGGTGGAGAGACAGAACTATAAACCTTATTTATGACTGCAGCGGCTATAATGGACTTCTTTTTTTAGGTTTTATTAATCCCTTTCTAGTCCCACGTTAACAGGCAGGAATCTCATCTCTGTGCCATTTTAAACTGATTCAGAATACATGACTTACTGCACATTGCTCAGATTTAGGGGTATAGCTTAGAACTCATTACTTACAGTAGCAGCTGCCAACTATAAAACAACTATTGTACTCTTGTGACGGGTTGACAGCATAATGCAATTTTTAGGACTTCAATTTTGGGTTTGCCAGAACGTCTGCAACACCAAGGAAAAATAACCAAGCAAAAGAAATTGTATTCTGCCAGCGTTTTGCAAGGCTTTTATCAAAAGACACAGAATTATCTATGAAGGACATGTTTTCCATATGATCTTAGATATTAATTTATACGGTTCTACAGGGATCATTGCTTATCAGATCACACTGTCTCAACTGGCAGAAGCATCACATATTCCAAATTCAGGGAAATCCTGTGTTGTTCCAGGCTTAACTTTAAACTGGTAGTAAATGTTCAATTTTTTAATAATGATCACTGTATTTCCACCCAAATAATGAAACCAACATAAAGCATATACAGAAGCTAAAAATGAGGATAATTTTCTTCCTTTGAAACATGCCTTAGCTCTTAAAAGCACTAATGCAAATAAAGCACTACTGTATTCCACAAACCTGCTTATTTATACACAATGCCAAATGACTAAAGTTCAAGTCCCACCACCTGAATTTCTGCGGGATTTTACTGTTTACAACCCTTCAAAATCAGCCCTGATAAAAAAAATGCCCAGCTTGCATTCTGCTTCTCCTTTTCCTTCATCAAACAATCCTGTTGAGAGTGCTTCAGACTCAGACAATTACTGACACCCGAAAGACATGGACTTGAGCCAAGTTACTGCACTCCATCTCGGAGACACTGGCAATGAGGGCAAAAATAGAGCAACCTGGAAACTACAGTGCTTGCCCCAGCCACCCTGTGGATGTCATTTGGGCTGCTGAAACTATTTTTTCTCATTACATTGTCTCGGAGGGTGGCAGGGAGGAGAAGAAGATAGAAATTTTTTTCCAATTTTTAGAGCCCAAATGGAGCTTCAGAAGGAGAAACTCAAGAAGCCCTTTCCAGCATCAGCTGAGAGCACACAACCCACCTATTTAAAGGTTTTGTACAGCAGCTAGCTTATGCCAGACTTACATTTTCAAATTCTCCCCAGTGCTGGCTGCCAGAAGCACTATTTACAGCAATCCTAGGAAACACACCTTCACCTCTGTCCTGGCAGCACAGCTTCAGAAATGAGCACACAAGGGAAGCTTCTCTCACCACCTCTAGAGTACGATGATCCCATCCAAACACCATTTAACTCCATGGCCCACTTACCTTATAAGGGGCAAGCAAAGGGTGGGCTTGGCTACATGAATACAGTGAATAACATCAGCACCACCAACAGATGGGCTGAACGCAGACATTGGCTGCCTTTCCAATTGAATGATCTTAAAGGAGTCTTTGATGACAAAGTGGTCCATCCAAGTCTTAAGGTCAAAAATCTAGATCTGGTGTAAATCCCTGCAGCTTTCTGTATAAGATCTGAAGAAGTATAGATGACACACAGATGATGCAGGAATATGATATACACAGGACCTTGTGCTAGCCATACTCCTGTAAAACCCTTCGTGCCAAGTGCCTGCTGAGTGAGGGAAAGGACACAGAAAGCAGATGAAGACACAGTTGGATGATTCAGTCTAGCTACAGGATCAATAACCTCAGTAGCAAAAAAACACATTAGCATTTCTTCACCAACCCTGACCCTTCAAAACTGCAGAGGCCCCGACAAAACACTATCCCAGAGAGTCACTGCAGTGGGCTGCTGGAAGTTTCTAATGAATTCTGGGTTGCCTACAGCCCGGGTACTGGGAGCCACTGAGAAAAAAAGCAAAACCAGGAGACATTACTTTACAAAACACAATTAGAAGAATTTAAACATTGTTCGATGGAATGATGCACTGTTCCGTGTTATTGCTTGTTTGATAAAGAGCAGGCAGTTACAGCTCACATTTTTAGCCAAACTGAGTTATTTTGTGAGGTAGAACTGAATCAGCAGTTCACTTACAAAAATTAAGCCCTGGAGAATGTGAAAGAGTGAAATATTTCTACTCATTAAAGAAGTTATTGGTGCTGATAGTCAGCATACAGACACAGCCCAGAAAGGTGGAATATTTATGTGCCCAAATCACTTTTCCTGAGATTCATCTGGTATGCAAATTGTCTGTGGCTTGATAGCATCCCTTAAATTTACTTCCCCCATAGATTTACAACCCTTGTCCAAATCACTGCACTGCACCACAGGGCCACAGTGCTTGTACCTGACTGGGGCTCTCTGGGTCAACCCCACGAAGCTTACTCTAAAATCAAGCAGTAAAGACAAAGGTTATTTCTGCACCAGAAATGCTATTAAAATTTAGTGGTGCATAGAAACAAACACTGTGGTTGCAGTCCCACTCACCATGGGCACACATTCTGATCCTCCAGGCACAGCATTACCTGGTGGTCACAGAAAACGCTGCAAGGAACTGATGGCCAGATACTGTTCTTTTTGCCTGTGTGACTGTCCCCAGAGAACTCCAACAGACACTATAATGCATCTGATTTGTGGTTAAATCCACACTGACAGTTCCACATCCTTCAGAAAATAAAAAATTTGTGTCCATACATACAAGTAAATTACTCTTGGAACATATAGAATAAGATAATTTGAGACACTCTCCGCAGATAACAGTAGCAAGGGTGATCTGCTCCACAAAGGAAAAAACATTGCATGTATTTCCTTCTAAAGTGCGAATTCATTTCCCACTGGATAATATTAGCCTGAGTTGGAATACATGCAAATTTTAGTTCCAAGACAATTACATGTTTTGGAGCTGATATTTTACAACTCATCAAAAGCAGAGACCAAAGTTTCTGATGCTCTAAAAGCATCTTGTTTTTCCAAAGAGAATTACCATGTCACTTTCTAACTTTCAGAGATACTGAACCATCAAACTTTACTTTAAATTTTGTTACAGTTGAGAAAAAGCTGTGCAAAGTAATTTATAAGAGTTTCTAAATTTTTTTTTTCTTATTTCTTCCCTGTCTCCTTGGAGCTTCTGTGATTACTGGAGAGTGGTTTTACAAGTGGAACAGCACTGATGTAAGTTGAAAACGATGCAAAGTTGAGAGTATTCCTAAATCCAGGCTAACAAGCCTTTATCATATGAAGGGTGTCCCTCTTACTCTTTCTGTTAACTGCTCAGCATCTTGGGAAGGATACATCGTCACATGTATGCCCAACCATACCATTAATACATTTAGAATTCAGAATCCATGAGTTTGGAACAGACAGTAATGAAAAATAACAGATTAAAAGGAAAAAGCCTAAGTTGGCAGGAGCACATTATCCTAGGGGAAAATTTATGAGCATAAGTTAGATCCAATATATTCATTCTTTTAACTCTTCCATGCTGACAGACAGTCAGGAACCCAGACTCATCCAGACCTCAAGCAAGCAACGTGTAAGAAAAGGGAGTCCTGCCCAGCAGTGACTCAAGTACAGCACAGGACCTGCAGGGGCATGGACAGTTCCCTGGTGCTCTCCCACGTCTGCCCCGACTGGTCCCAGCTGGGTTGTGCTTCAAAGGTTACAGCTGAACAGGATTGCAGAACCAGATGCATATACCAAAATGGGACACACTGCATCGGAATGTTGCATTTGCTATTGTGGAAATTCCTTTCTAGATGCTATTTTTAATCCCTGGTATTAAACACTCTTATGGATATTCCATTTCCAGCACAGTTACTGCTGTTCAATTGCCATTAATGTAAATGGTGGGTGCTGGTTAATGCCAAGCCACATGATGAAATTATTTCCTTTCCCATCTGGGTTTCTGTAGTATTAAATAAATAAAAAAGGACACTGGTGAGATCACAGCTGAAACATTCATCCTGATCCCCACCTTTGAGAAAAAAAATCTCTGTTTTTAGGATAAAGCACATCACAAGCATTATCCCCTCTATCCTACCTAATGCGCAGTGGATAATACTACAGTTAAAAATATTAATGAAAAATGACTAATGGTAACTAAATGATTCACTTAACTTGGTTCTCCCTGTAATGTATTCTTCATATGACAGGCATTTATTAGCTCTCACTGATGACTCCACAGACACCCTGCTATGCACAGAGTGCCTGTCTACACATTAAAACTTAATGCACAGAGCAAGAATTATTGATGTTAGCTCTGTTCTAAAAGGGCATATCAGCAGGACTTTTTTTTCCTGCCACGGCTCTATTTTAGTTAGCTACTGAACAATCACAGATTTTAAATTTTATTTGAAGCTAGTGGTCAAAAAACCTATTAATTTCACCACATTCTTGTTTTTCCCCACAACTGTTATATTTGTGTGGGGTTTTTTTACAGACATATTAAAGTAAGCACACATGTGATGTTTCAAACCTCATATCCTTCCCAGATTTCAGCACTTTTAAGAAGAGTCAAATGCTGGTAATTAAATACTGCGTGATGTTGAATCCTGCCTTCAATATGAGCATTTAGTTGTCTTCACTTGACTGAACAGATTTATACTCTGTCACTGAGAAGGTGCCAAGTGCTTTGCTTCTGCACTGATCTGATGAAGAGTATCACATGCTAATGCAACAACTCTGCTGCTTACAGGTCTTTTCTACAATGGAAGCTGCAGACTGCCCTAAATACCAGGCCTAGGTTTTAACACTGCTCGGTGTCCACCAAGACTGATGCTAATGAATGCTTTAACTGCCTCCCAGTCCCTGAGTGAGATTTTCAAGTCCCTACATCCTAGGCACTTGGGAATCTCAGAAAACCCATGGTATCTCAGTCCTTTGGGAACACACTATCTATCTTAAAACCAATACATTTTCCCCCTCTTCCTGAGCTAAAGAGACCTCAGGCATGACACACAGCTTTTTAATAGTGATGGGCCATCACTGAAGGAGATCCTCTGGTCTCCTGGCACTGTTTAGTTCCCTTTGGTGTAGCTGAGTGCCAGCTCACCCAGCTGTTGAGACAGTGCACTGGAGAGCCCATGTTTTGCTGCTGGGGAATTTGGGTGGTCACCATTTCTCTTCATACAATACTTCCTGAGGCTGGACACAACCTGCCTGGAAAGGTGTGGCTGGAATCTGACCAAAAGCAAATCTCAGTCAGACGTGTCTAGCTGTTGCTGCTGCCTTGTGAGGACCTATAACAACACACCTGGCTGTGGCTGCTTCAGGCCAACCCTCCACTGCCCTGAACCTTCTGTAACCCTTTATGCCAGCAGAAAGTAAGCAGAGTAGATGCAAAACAATACTGTTTGGATCTGACAGACTAAGACACTTGGTCTGCAGTCCCCTTCCCTACTCAAGGAACTTCATAAAGCCTCCACATCAAATGGGAAAAAACCCAAAACAACAAGCCTCCAAGTTGAGCAGTGGAAGTGCTCCCTCCATTTCTTTTCCTCTGAGTCAAGACAGAAAAGAAAGCACTTTCAAAAGTGCCAGAGTGACTGTCCCCAAGAATTACGCACCAGAAATCTGAATGAATCACATGTTTTTTTCTAATAGCAGAAACCAGGCTGAAAACAGACTTCAACCAAAGACATACAAGCTTTTAACCTATGCCTAAGTATTCCACTAAGTAGAATTTCCACCAAAAAGTCTGTGCTACATTACTTTAGTATGAATGGGACCTTAGACCAGATATAGTAAGGACTCATACTCTTTTAGCTATGCTTAAACAAAAGACAAGTCAACAGACTATTTATCATAATCTATTTTTAGGTTTCATGAAACTACAGCAGAAGAAACAAATCAAGCTTGGCCTTTATGATCAGGAAAGAATGACTTTCTGTGCATTTTTCTTTTTTTAAGAAAAAGCTCAAGATTGAAGGCAATGGGATGATTTGTTAAATGGATATGTTTGATAAGGGAACATTAATGCACTTTTCCAATAATAAAAGTGAAGAATGCTGTTCCAGCTAGACTTTCTTCTCATTTTTATTACACAGACAGTGCTTGATTACAGTTTAGGGAAATGAACTGAAAGAACAGATGTACTATTTTTTTGATAGGTAGTCAGAAGGGTATTTTACAGAACCTGGGAAGAGTTGGAAGGCAGATGATTCAAAGGATAATTGAAGAATGATATTTGAACAGGTTACACTTGTGCCCTCAGGCGTTAAACATAGGAGACTTTTAAAATTCTCAACACGGGAGTTCACATGCCTGCAAAGCAAATGAACACAATGAATAATTTTGTTTCAGAGACACGCAGTGGCTGCTGGTTAGCAAGAAAGGAATTTTCCATAATACTGGGAAACAGCAACATTTTATCTGAAGTTATTTAGAATAAGCCAGATGTTATTTAGTTTAATATTCATCATCATTTGTTATGTTACAGTGTCATATTTTCAGTAGTTTAAGAACAGAGATCAAAAACATTTCAGGGCAACACAGGTGAGAGCAAGAATGTGCAGAAACAGCCCCAGAAGCAGGACTCTGGCTCTCTAGCATTAGATGCAGAGTTCCACAGCTGGTCCACACCTCTGTGACCTGAGGTCACTGGTTAAAGCTGTCAGGCAGGTGGCAATGCCCCATCCTCCCTCTGCAACAGACCAGATCTCCAAAAAGCACGAGCGCCTCTATCCCCTACTTGAAACGTCCCAGCTGCATTCCTGGTGCAAGCTGGGACTCCCTTGTCATGGCATAAGGGACATCCAGGGCATGCACAGTACTTTTATTCAAGCCACATCTTTGGTGTCAATTTTAGCATCAGATTTCAGGCGGGAAAAAGCCCCCACACCTTTCTAAGGGTTTCAGCCCTCACTAATGCATGCCCTGAACAGCAGGGCAGTCTCTTTAAAACCCCTCCAGGTCTGAGACTCCCATATCCTGCTTAACAACAGAGTCTACATTAAACCTTTCCAATAAAAGCCAGATATATTAATTAGCAAATTTCAGTGGAGCACACACCCTACATCCACACTGATGGCACATTAATGCATGATGATTAATGTTGTGCATTTCATGCCAATTGAATTCCTAATGATTAGCCACTTAATTCTGAGCTGAAACAATTATTCTTCCCATTGAGAAATACTTGTTTCAGCTCAAAGCTCGGCAGCTGGAGTACAGAAAAGCCCTCCATAATCAGTCATGCAAGTACATCTTGTGGAATCAAAATTCAGGTTTACTAATATGTATTTTGTATGCATAATGGAGCACTGGGCATACAAAACCATCCCTTTTCAAGACTGGTACAAAATCTGTTGGCAGGACTGAGCACATCCCTAATTCATAGATTTCTGCAGCAGCTGGGGCATGCACACATGCATGTTCATTTTTCTGCACGAGAAAGCAGTCTGCCCTTGGTCTGTGAAGGCCTCCACACCAACACTGGCTCTCCCTGGAGTCATTTAGATGAGTATTTCCAACTCAGTATATATTGGTGGATGCTGCAGTGACAAAGTTATATGTCAGAAAAATCGAACAGGTATATTTTGCTTTAGATAATTATAGAAAGGAGCAAATACTGGGCTTGCCTTCATGTAAGTAAGGAATTTAAGACATACATCACATGGCAGCTGTGTAGTTTTGGTAGAAGCACAATTTAACTTGCAACCAGCAATTATACTTGTCATCCTTTATGATCAAAACACTATGCAGGCAATAATTATACCACCAGTATGCCCCTGAGAAACAGATAAACAGGCATAACTGTTACAGGCATTACAAGTGTGGAATCAGAGACATAACGATTTGATGACAAAAAATACTAATGGCAAAACCAGCATTAAAATGTATGGTGTGCTCATTGTGCAAAGTAGCTCAACCAAGGGCATTGGCCAAACATCCTGCAGCACAGCAGGCCTTGCCAGGCCAGCACTGCTGTGACTTTGATGTGCTGATGATTACTGTATTATCATTTATATGGTGATTCAAGGAAAGCACTAATGTTGCCACACTCAGAGACACAGACTACATACAGAAAGCACTGGCTGAGTGTCACTGAACAGATGGTAGTTCTCCAGGACTACGCCTCAAAGTCGTTGTTCAACATAGTATTTATAACACAATAAAAGCTGCTAACAATGTGAGTGGAGTTTCCTTAAGACTCTGCAGCTAACAGGGAAAAGAAAGCAAGAGGGGAGTCTTTCTGCTGACTTCAGTAGTTGCTGAATGAGACTCCTCTTATGTGTGATACAAGGGGCTGCTCTGACATCCGCAAGAGCCAGCAAAAAGATCTCTGTTGACTTTCAAAATACATCAAACCATTTCATCACCTACACACTGACCTACCACACAGTACAGTATTTAGGTTTCCTATTCTATGTGGACTGGTAGCTTTGCAGGAAATGCAGTCTAGCACTTCACTGTTTAAGGGATCCAGGGCTGATGTGTGTGACAGTGAGGATGCACAAGGGAGCAAATTATTGCAGGAGACAACTGCGGTGCCCAGGAGATGTTACTTAGAGGACTAAGTCAAAAGCTGATTCTCAGAATTCATTTTTCAAAATAAAGCAATAGTAGCTGATAATTGTAATAGATCTGTAACTCTTAATTTCTAAATCAGTGGTTTATTTTACAGTGCCTGCGGCTGCAGGCTGAGTTCTCCCCTTTAGTTTTATTCTTGCTTGGCCTCTGCAATTACCCTCCATGCCCTATTTCTCCAAGTCAGAACCCATGTCAAGAAACCACAGTTCTGTATGAGTCTGTTTTCCAAAGATACACACACTGGCCAAGCCCAGTTGCATCCAGACTGCTTTCCTATCCCCTGTTCTTATTCCTCAGGCCTCTCTGGTTTTTTCACTATCTGTATACACTGCACAAAGCCAATCCACACAAAGCAAGAATCATGTCAACGTACAGCTTCCAAAGACAGGAGGTTTGGCAGGGAAAGAAGCTTATTTACATTATTTTTGGACACAGATAATGAATTGAATACATGGATTTTTATCCTGTTGGTACTTACACAAGACTGACTTGTTAGTGACAAGAGAGATCTTGAACCTGCAGGAGAGCCTTTAATAACAGATGACAGTACTTTGCCACTGGTGGGATAAAGAGATTCAGTGTCTTAGCAGATGATACCTTCTGTCTTACCTCTTTAGCCACAGATTTAATTACACTGATAATGTCATAAGAAGCAGAAATCAATTATTCATTAAGCCTGCCTAAGAAATCATTCTTTTATCCCATGTATTTTGTTACAAGATCATTTACACTTGAATAAAAAGGCACTGTTCTTCCTTCAGTGTCAATATTTTATACAGTAACTCACTTAACAGCCCAAGTGAAAATTGAAGTGGGTCTCTCAAAGAGGACCAGGACACGATACTCTGCGCAAGGCATGAAGGTGATGCTTGAAGACTCCACCAATCTTCCTGCTGTCTATCAGTGGCTGTGTGATTCAGAGATCATAAGCAGGATGCAGGGAGTGATCTGTTACATTCCTTTTGAAAACCAAGTCTTTCAATTCATTTAAATCTCAGTGTCCCATGACTTCTTTAGAGGCTGTTGGAGGTGAAACTGCAGGTCTTGCACTGCCTGTTTTCTAGCTCCCTCCATTTTTAATAAACACCAGACCTGGCCTGCCATTACTTTCTTGACACACTTTCTTGTTCTCTTTACCAGCAAACAGATTTTTTTTTTCCTTTTACCTGGTTTGTTTTTGCAGCAGTTGCCTAAAAATAAATGAATACATGAGAGTGTAATTTTCAGAGGGAGAAGTTTCTCTCCTACTTGTTCTTTCACTGTCTGGCTCCACCACTTTCTGATAAAGCCATGATGATAAACCTGCACAGTCACTCATGTAAAAATACATTTGTTTTCGTAAGATAAAAGGTAGGAATGGGAGAGGGAGACTGAGCAGACTTGAAGTTTAAGGAGGACTAAGGCTGAGAAGGCGGCTTCAGGGCTGGAGGAAATGAGGGGGCAGGAATGGAAAGAACAAAGAAGTAGGTCTTGGCAAGGAGACAGCCTTATCCCCCCCTGCACACAGCTGCAAATTCAGCAACAGTTTATTAACCCAAGTTTACATGAAGCAGAGAACAAAAAAACATCTGCAGAGGAAGCAGTAGGATCACTCCTATCCCTACAGCAAGACAGCCTGAGTGCAGTGTCACTGAGCCCCATGAGGCTGTTTGGGAGCTGGACGAGGCTCAGCTGTGTGCATCACACTCCACCATCACACTGCCAATGCACAGCTGCCTAAGGTGTAAAATTTCATACCAACCACATACCACCACACATTTGTATGCACACGGTGCAATAGCTTTTTGCACTGCCCCAGAGCCTCTGAGTTCTTGCCAGAGTCTACGTTTTACCTGGGCTAGAAACTGCACAGAAACAGAGGCGAAAGCATCTCTGCAGACTCACAACTGTGCATCAGGCAGGGAGCTGAGCAGAGTGCCCACACTTTATAGCTGAAGATTCAGATTAGCAGAAAATCATGCAGAAATGGGAGTGTGCATAGAGAGGGTGAGAGAAGCCTAGACATACAGGACTTACCCCCACTGTGACAGTGTGCCTGATAAGTGCAGCGTGGAAAGGATTTGTTTCCAGGCTGCAAATATGTGGCATTTAAGTGTGAGAAAGTGCATCTATATGCTTTTGTAGGTCTAAAGCTATGGGAAAAAAAAAGAAGGGAAAAGCCTCTCCTGTGCTCAGAATAGCTTTGTAGAACAATGTCACTGGCACAACAATCTTTAACAGAAAGAAATCAGCATTTGTGCAAGTGCCTAATATTGTATATCTCACCTTCACCACAGGAACCTTCATTCAGTTTACATTAAGACATTATACTTCTGGAGAAGTACCAGTGATTTCGGCTTCTCCTTGCCAGTTCAACGAAACATTTCTTTTCTCCTTGAGCTGAGCTTATTATGAATATTTAACATATCAATATGAACTGAAAGCTACCACTATGCATCTGCTCTCAAGATTTTCCATCCATCTATTGACATCAAGGTTTAGTTCACAAAATATGACATTAATTGTATTGCTAGGTAAATTCAACTCCTTCAACTACTACTGCATAAGTAAAATATATGCAAGGCAAAAGCTAAGTCTGACTTGAACAGATGAAACTGTCCTCTCCCAGGTACAGAGGTGTCTTTGTTACTTTGGCTCCCAATGCCAATTCCCCGCACCAGCTTCTGTCCACCTTCTGTCCTCTAATCGAATTAATACTCACTTCCTCTTACTATGGTGCTTGTCTGAAACTATCTAAGACACAGCCCATGTGTACAGGGAGAAGAGAAAAGATTTATATTAGGGCAGAAATTTGATAGCTACAGAGGTTGCTAATTTGCTCTGCAGCCAGGCAATCTGACTGCAGGAATGTGGTGATTTTTTTATTCTTCCTCTAAACCTTGAGATGCAATGTTTCACTTTTAGCCCCATGCTGGACCACATTAAAAATACCGTTCAGACTTGATTTAAGGTTGAAAAGAAAGGAACCCTGCTACCTGGATTTCCAGCCACCAGAAATACACATCAACTTCAGTGCACTGTAAATTTGCCAACTCTCTTTGGTCTGGCTATATTTATTGTGTCACTATCGGCGGGGTGGGGGGGGACAGGGAAATCTTTTCATCATCAGACTTACACTGTTCAGCATTTTCTAATGCAATAGAATGTGTGGAATGGTGAGAAAACATAAAAAAGAGTCTACAAATATAGCTCCCTTCTAATCTCCTGGATCAGCCCTTTTAACTTTAAGTTTGGCCTCTTTAGAGCTTAGGAATTTTGCCATCAAATTTGAATAGATCAAGTTTCACTTTTCTCCCAAGGTTATGAATGGATGGAAACATCTACACTGACAGCATGCTGGAAAACCTGGAGTACAAAGCCACTCTCCCCCTCCAATGCAACTACACAAAAGCATCACTGTGAAGGAAAGAAAACCTTGTTTTCCTTCTACACCCCCTATTGTGCCATTGCTTCATGAACGTAGGAATGGTTCTACAAGACCACATCCACACCAGAATATACAACTGCAACAAGTTAACAGATCAATAAAGATCTACGTGAGTAGCTCCAGTGTGACAGGTACTATGTTGTTTATAGAGGAGAAAAAGACATACACAATATAAACACTGTTTTTGCTGTGTTCAAATCCTGTATAGGTATTACCTTGTAAATTTTTTTTTCCTTTTCTTTCCACACCTGTTTTATGAGTAAGAAGCAAGGTCTGAAAACAAGTGAATAAAAGCAGTTTAAGTGTGTCTGGCCCAGGTGATGATTACTCAAACAACCAATCTTTCAGTCTGACGATTAAACAAACGTAAGGACAACTCCAACAACCAGCAGTTCAGGTGTTTTCCTCTGTTTGCAGGGATTTGGCTCCCAGTTCTCCCGTTACAGGAAAATGCCCTGACCATCTGCAGGAACAGCCAGGGCCCCTCCAGTTCGCACTTTGGATTCAGTGAACTGTTAATTATTGCCATCACGAGGGTTTGATGTTATCAAACAAGACTGACAGGAGAAGGCAGAATTTTCTCGTTGTTTTACTAGATCAACAGATCAGCACACAAGGTCTTAAAATGACCATGGGTCTTACCCTATTACAGCCTGAGATCATCATGACAAGAGGCTTAATAAAAAGCCTGTCAGCCTGAAATTCTACTCATTTCTTCTGTTTAGTTTCAGAATGCATGACAGCAAAACCAGGAGGGACTGAAGACACCCACTGCACTGTGTCCCCTGTATACATGACCTGGGCACTCTGCTGGCCAGGCTGGGATGCACTGCTGAATCACCTCAAATTCATCATTACCCACACACACATCTGACAGATTAACCCCAAGTCAATACAAGTGTTTCCCAGCTACTTCAACTGGAAGAACTCAGACCAAATTCACAACTGCTTTCAGCCATCCCCAAACTGCCTGTTTTCCAGCTGATCCTTTTGCTCAGCCCTGTCTGTAGGCAGGCGGAGCAGCCCCATTGGATGGGAAGCGCTGCTATTTCACATGCTAAGCAGTGTGGATTAGACCACAGCACCTGGCCTGACCCACCTTACACTTCCTCACAAACTTCAGCAAAAAGAAAACTTACTTAGAAAGTGTCCTTGAATAATCTGTGCTTGATTCAATGATTTACACACTTGTGCAAAACCTCTACAACCCATCTCCCCACAGTACCATGAATTTCCTTAGTACAGGAATCCCAAAAGGCATGCTGGCTTCTGTAGCCACTTCTTTTAAGAAGTATTTTAATCTTGCTGTGTCTGTGGCATTCACAGAGAACCATTCTGGAATCTCTCTGTATAAACAGATGAGAAGATTATTGCATTTTTCCTGAAGAAAGCCTTGGTAAGGTACAGGTCATTACATGATTGAGGTTAATTTATTTTGTAGAAAGCTAAAAAGTGAATAAATAATGCATATCGACATTACATACAGAATCAATGGATATTACAGGGCATTCTGTATGATTTGAGGTGCTGCATCAGATACAGTCAGGTCTGCAAAAATGGGACTTGTGGTATATAATCTCTTGAAACTAATTGCAAATCTAGAAACTTCTTTTTCTCCTCCTTAAAGTCAGGCAGTAAATAAGAATTAAAAGTACCAGTAGATGGGCTGCATGTCTGTCTTCTCTAATTTTCACAGTTACCTCTACTGGGACACATTACAGTCCCTCTGGGAGGGAGAGGCTGCAGCTGGGCTCTCAGGATTTAAAGAGATCATCTGGCCCTGTCATTAGTGGGCTACAACTCTGCTGCACTTAAGAAACCTCTTTGATTAAAAAAAAAAAAAAATACAGGGAAAAGAAGGCAGATGTTTAAGCAACACAGCTGCTTTCCTTCACACAACGGAGAAAGCTGCCCCAAAACTACTGGCACCAGAAATAAGCAAGAGAGACCACCGTTTACAAGGTCTAGGGATGAGAATACTGGGATACAGCAACATAGCAATGCTGGAATGCTTGGATAATTGCTGATGCTTGGAGATGCTCGAGGCACAGACAGAAAGGACACACTCTGTGCTGCAGGGGCCGGGGGCAGAAATCCGTGCTCATTACACCTATCTCCAAACACTGATATTCTCCCATTGCACTTTGCTTCCTAATCCTCCAAACTGCCATATCCTGCTGCATGCTGAAGTAGGATTGTCCAGCTATGGGGAAGAAAGATGAGAAACTTCATGCAGAGAAAGAGGCAGGTGGGGTGCCCCATTTGAACATTACTGAGCTCTGAGCAAGTATTTGACTGAACCAACATGGTTCATGTCTCCAGAGGTCTGATTTGGAGAAAATTAAACACAAAAGCCACTGAACAGCACCAGGTCAGAGTGCTGCAGCCCACGTCTTCTCTCCACCCAGCTGCCCAAGTGCTTGTCTAACAGGGAGTCCACACATTGCATACAGATACACAGTTTTGAAAGCTGTTTTATCCTCTTTCATTCTCTTTCACCTCCAACAAATAAAACCCTTTTGGTTTTGACCATTTCTCTTGTATTACTAAATCCTTCCTCTCATACTTTTATGCCTCCAGAAATCTTTTCTATTAAAACCCATATGCTCTCAAAATGATAAAATATAAATCAAGGACTGGAGAAATTAAAAAGATGTGTTTCTGCTGCTGCTTTTTCTGTCTGGGAAATCTGAGCTAATTTGAGTGAGACTGTATTTTTTTTCATTTCATGCAGGTAACAAGTCTTTCATTAAACACAGGTGCCCAAAAGTTTATCCCAATATGCTGCAGTAACTTGAATGAACATGTTCTGGGGATAATTCTGGCCTTGAGTGCTGGTAATTACTGTACATACTTGTCTGATTAATTCCTCTTGAGTTACAAAGGTATCCATCATATCACAACAAATGTTCTATGAAGCACACCATACCTGAAACCCTCCCCTCCCCAAGCCATTTCCTCAGCATCTAAACCTGGCTCTTATCATTTGTAATCAGTAATTAATAACAAACCATTCTCACTAGTGTAATTTTTCTGCTAAGGTTAATGTAATAATTCATCCCAGGCCAGCTGCTGTTTTATGACTTCCAAGCACAACAGTAAGTAATGTCTTTGCATACGAAGTCATCCATGGAGTGTATCAATTAGCTCCTCTTTCATCAGCAGGCATTTTGCTGCAGCAAGTGAGGCTAATTACATATAAAATTGCTGTTTACCAACAGGAGAAGGTACCCAAAGTGTGGCATTGCACATTCACTGCTTTTCCTTATGCCTCCATTCTGCATCTTTTCCATTAAGGAGTTTTTAATCTATGATAAATCCAATACTGTGATTATGAGCCATACTTACCATGCTGTTATTATCTGCACAGATTTGCCTACAAATATCAGCATCAATCACACAACATATGTTTTCAGTACTGGTAAAACTTTTGGGCCACTTCTTGCCCTGGAGAAGGACACACACATATTTATGACTCTTCATCTCGGTTGCAAAGCATTAATAAATTCTAATATACTGTTCTTTAGATAAACCACACTATTTCTCAAACGCTAGAGTTCACTTCATAGAATAGCTATATGGCTGTCCCAAGGAGGAAATTTGGAACCCAGCACATACATAGGTGAAAACTAGTGAAAAATTAATCTATAGCATTGGTGTACAGCACTGGTATAATCTTCTTACTGCAGTTGGCAAGTAACTTTGGAGACCTACTTTCCCCCCTCCACTTTTTGAGTGATATAGTAACTGTCTGTTGTCTGAGGCTTTTCTTGCATGATGTAGCTGATGAAAACACAAGTCTGGCTCAGGCAGCTCACGACCCACAGGTTGCTGTGTGCTGGAAGAGTATCATGAGTTCTTTATCCTTCTTGCAGTCTGGTCACTTGTTGCTGAAGACAAAACACAAGTGAACCACACCTTTCATCCCACTTGGTGACCTTTGGTTCTTGTGTTTCTGAGAATGAGAAGCCAAAGCACACTGAAACAAACTGGACAGTGCTCAGCAGCTCAGGGTCACCAAGGGCAGAGATACCAGGATTTATGCATCAGAACCTGTGATCCAAAGTACTGTGGATGATGCATACACAGAGCTCAGACCACAAAGCTCCCCACAAAGCTCTGTCCAGGAACCAGCACAGCTGCCCACAGAGCCAACCTAGTGAGTGAGAAATCAACTGAGGATGGGAAACTACCACCCCAGGTGAAAGATGAGTGATGTGGGCTGAACTAGGTTGATATTTGCTGATGCTATCCAGGCAGATAACCACAGGGCAGCTTCACAAAAGCAGCATTGTGGCCTGAAGTGACTGAGGATGTACAAACACTGCCTGCAAGGCCACAGTTCGCTTCCTTCCTTTCACTTGGTAAGCAAGAGCAGAGAAAAAATACATGTAGAAGTAATAAAATAAATGGGTCATTTTGGAATGACTGCTTCAAACCAGTCCAATACAACTTCATAACACAAAGGTAGCACAAGGTCCACAGCTCTGACTCACCGGATTTAACAAATCACTAGATATTCTGGCTCCAGCTACACCAAAAGCAGACACCTAGAAATACCTCTCCTCAAAAAAAATCAATGTGTTTAAAAAGGCAAGTAACAAATGGGAAACAGCATGACCTTTAGCAAAATAGTCACGTGGATTCATGAATTGACGTTAGGCAATGGCAAACTACAAACTGAAACAAACTCATCCTTGGATTTGGATCCTGGTGGATACAAGACTGTATCTCTTTATTCCTCGTAGGAGTCTAAACAGTTAGACCAAATTAACTATGCTGCTTATATATAATGAGAATTAAATGTTAATCCTGACAACTAGAAGACAAAATCTAACCTTAAAGATGCAATTATTTCCTAACCCTTTAACATTTTGTCTATTTTGGTTTGCAACTTCTTGTAATTCAGTAGCACATTCATTGCAGCAAATAGATCAATGCTAACCACTAAAGTGCACATCATGTTACCCAGTCCTGAACTTCTGGTGACTCCAGCTCATGGGCTGACCCACAATTATCTGTTATTTTTGGAGCTGTGGGGCTCTACACATCCATGGAAATTACAAGACACAGTTGTGTATGTTGCCTTCTAAGAATACATCTTGCAAGTATTTGTTTACCCACATTCTTACATTCCTGAGGTTTCATATACAAAAAACCCACCAAATCCACCCAACATAAAATACAAGTTTTTGTCACATTCCTGCAGGTTCTTCATCTGTATTCAGTTATATCTACATTTTCTCCTTTGCTACTTGTTGTGCATTTGAATCCTCTTTCTCTTTTCATTTATAATTATGTAGCTTTTAAAAACCTCATTAAATAAATGGTCCATTTTGGCCCTCAAAACTTGCCTCTGGTACCTCTGCAGCTCATTAGTAAACCTGCACCTCAAAATGAAAGGGGGAAAAAAAAAAAGCTAATGTCTCAGAGATGCTGCACATTGCCTGCCATGTATGTGGAGACCACAGCCTGGAAATCCACTTAGAGTAAATCCAGTTTGCTTATACTGACTTTTCCTTCCCTCATGGTATATCAGTGCTCATGAAGAATCTTGCTGTGAAAGCCCTAGAGAAGAAATCTTGTCCACAGACAAATACACTTCCCACATTCTGCTCCATCACAATGGGCAAAAGAGCAAAAGTGTTGTTCCTACTTTTACAATAATCACAAGGCCAGACACCCAGCTGAGACACAAATACCACAGGGGCTTTGTCATGGATGCTTTCTCGAGCCCTAATTCAAGTGTTACCTCCACCTGTTTGTCCTCTTTAACTCCACCAAACATGAATAATTATGATGAGTTCTCTGAAAATCTGACTGCAATTCTAACATTCAGCTCCTGCAAGCTACCAGACCACCCTTTCAGTCACCTCCAGATCATTGCTATATGTGAATTTCCTTAAAACAAATCTTCCTAATCTTCTCTTCTTTCTTCCTTTCCACTATCACTCACCAGGCCAAAAAGAAATTCAAGAGACAAATGATGGCATCTGCAAACATCTCGGAGAACTCCATAGAAGGAAACAAAACAGGCCAGGATCAGAGAGGCTGTTATATGTCAACATAGTAAATACCCACAGTCAAATTCTCAGCTGGTGTAAATCAACATGTCTACATATGGTTTTATGAGGGTGGTGCAACTTGATGTTAAACAAACAGTAGAAAAACCTTATTCATGTTAAACTACAGCATTTTAAATCTCAGACAGTACTGACCCTGACACCTATTTCAATCTTTGGTCAAACTTGCATCTCCCCAGACTGGGAAAAGCCAGGAGCACACTGCATGCAAGGTGATATGAACTCTTAATACCATCTCAAATTTAAAGTCTCCTATCCTGAAAAAAATCACAGCTACACATAGCTTGTAGTAATCCAAAACTGTATCTTCAGGGCATCTCTCAGTGGCCCATGTCTGATGTTTGAATCATACGTATTACTTTGAACTACAAAGAGAACTACAAATACCTGCTCAATCAGCTCTGCTATTCCTCTGAGGCAGCTAAACCAGCTCAGAGTGCCAGAGAGTTTCTGTGGTGGCACACACAGCCATCAGCACCCAGGAGAGAAATGTGGATTAATGCCAGGAGTCCAACAGATTCTGATAGTCAAAGGTTAAAGATCTAAGTTGTGTTTTCATTATCTAGATCAGTAAGAGAGATTTTGACCAAAAGCATCTTCATAGAATCAAAGAACGGTGTGGGTTGGAAGGGAACTTAAAGATCATTCGGTTCCAATTGCCATGAGCAAGGAAACCTTCCACCAGACCAGACTGCTCAAAGCCCCATCCAACTTGGCCTTGTCTTCCTGCATATTTATTATATATTGACTTCTGAGCTGACTTTACAAATGGCTGATTGTGACTGCTTCAGCAAGGGAAGATTAGAAGTCCAACCTCCATCCTACTTCCAGGATACAGTCCAGTCTCTAATCTGCCATCTTAAGAAAGGTGGGCAAAAATGGAAACAGAAAGATGAACGTATTTGATGAAATATTCTAGAGGTCATCTCCAGTCTGTTGTCTTCCCTGGCAGCCTCTGCTCTCTGTCTTTTCTTGTTACTGTTTTCCCACATTGCATGCACTCATTCATCTGCCATTGCCAGTCTCTCCAGTGCTGAGTGCAGCATGCAAAGCCCTTTACAGAAAAACCAAACACCAATTAAGAACAAAGAAAGAAACAAAACCCAAATGCTTGATAAAAATGGATGTCAGCTAGGTGATGGAAACACTTCTGCATAAAAAGTATCCTATCCCTAGTTCAACATCAGCTGCAAGAACTGCTGCACTTCCTTGAACACCAACTTTTGGCTGGCTCACAGGTGAGCCTGGAAAGGGATGTTAATGGTTTGCTTGGTCAAGGCACACAGAAAGGAAGGAGAGCCAGTGAAGGAGCTGCCAGCTGTGTCCTGTGCTTCAGGAAGCTCAGGAAATCTTTTCAGTTGTCCAAGCTTGCAAGGGCTCTGGGATACCACCCTTCAGTGGATGGGGATGTTTTTTCCTTACGGGTTGACCTTCAATGATGTTGAAGGACAAGGAGGTTTCGACTGACACACAGCAGACCCCAGAGACACTAATTACTCAGTCTCTTTTCCCTTACCCGCTCTTCTTGAGCTATCTGCAAAGAGTCTTTAAATTTAACCTGCAAATGCTAACAGTTTTCCTTTGTAGCACTGGATTGCTCCTCTTCAGGGCTTTTATGTGCACTTTCCATTTATGCAATGCTAACTGCCATAATGGTCAATAAAGGCCACTATACTAGTATGACAAACTTACATTCTCAGCCATGCGCATAATTCAAATTGAATTAGAAAGTCAGCCTGTGTTCATAAAAACAACACTAATGAGCAAATGGAGCTTTACTGTGCTACACAACAGATATCACATATCTTTGGACTGCTGTCAATTCTTTATGTAAATACTTTAAATCCCTTAGACTTTGTTTTGCACACTGTATAGTGAGTCTCTTCATAATCAAATAGTATTTAAAACATTTACTGCCTTGTTAAATCTAACAAGTTAGATTTACTGGGATAGTCACTTGTCTTAATAGCCAATTTAGGAAAACTCAATGTATTCATTGATGGATAAATATATAATAGGCGGTTGTTAAACTTTAATAAATATGTTTAATAGTCAGCTGGCATTTTCACTCAATGGCAGCACTTCCTCTTGGCTGCCAACAGGAAATGCTGCTCCTGAATGTGCCAATTCAGCCCACATGTAGGGAATAAATTGATCTAGAGGAGCAAGCAGGAGCATGAATTTCAGGTAGCTTTCCTATGCTGCTTGTCACGAGAGTAGCAATAACTGAAGTTATCCTAAGCTCCCATCAACAGTCAGGTGTTGAATAGCACACAATATAAGGAAGCTTACAGTGTTTGCTTACACTCCTTACAAGCAATGAACCAGGACAGGAAAGGCAGTTGGCTACCTGAAAGTCATATAAATTATATTCATGTATGATTATTGTAATTTACAGTCTAACCACACTCCTTGTTTCATTTAGATCATGACACATTCTCTCACTCCACCCTGCCCCTCTATGTCCATACGATGCCTCAGCTTCTAGCTAGATCTAAAAAGTATACTCTTTAAAGGCTTTTGGGTAACTGAGAAAACATTTTGGAGGAGTCCACATCATTAGATGGCTAAAATGTTTAAAAATTGGGCCCTTAGCTCAAACTGTAGAACTTTATGGCTAAACTCTGAAGGTCTCAGGATCAGTTCTCCATAATGAAGGCAGCTATTGCATGTAAATGAGGAAAAAACCCAGACAAATGGATCTTCAGAAGAGACTGCATTTGTATGCTGGGCTGGGAAGCTTGATCATAGCCACGAGACACTCACCTGGGTGGGATTATACAGTTCCTGGAGTGGGCTTCTGGATCCTTTCCGACAGCACATGTCCATTCCAAATGGATTTCTACGCATTACTGCAAGGGGAAATTGAAATTAATACAGGTTAGTAACACTGGTTAGCAGCAATCAGTTGCAATACCTACAGTAAGAAAAGATTTTCTGAGAGATCATGGGATTCTAGACAGTGTTGTCCCTTAACTCCTAATTTTACTTCCCTTAGAAACTGTCCAAGAGCTTAATCCTTTATCTATTGTGGAAGTTACTAAAATCAAAAGCTCTCTTATAAAAGCTGTTGGGCAACAACTCCCAGCTTGGGAGCACAAATATTCAAGCACGGGGACCAAAGCAACACAATCTTCAGCAGTGCCAGGCACCTGCTTCTTTCACCATCAAGGAGGAGTTGGACAGATTCCTATAAGGAACATCTCTGAGAGGCAATGTCTGAGCCTCTCTCAGCCTCAACACAGATACACACAGAAACCTAATAATAAAACACATGATTTTAAAGCTGCTGGACTAACTTTTTTGTTTCTTCCAGAACAGGTAGTACACAACACACATACAGTCAATCACTGCTGCACTTCTTGCCCCAAACTATTTTGCTCTACATATTACAACTGGAAATTTGACTGATCTGTGAACCAGCATATGCTCTGTTATCCCCACTGGAACCAGCAGGTTTTCAAACCAGAGACTTTGTCAAAGGTCTGATCAAGGAGAATTTTGGATGGCAAAACAACTTTCATGAGAGATGCTGATCTGAGTCCCAGTGGGCACAGAGATCAACAGTCTCAAGTTAGACCTTTGTGGTCATAAACTCTGCATGGGAAGCCATTTGGCTCCACCCACCTTCTCTGCTCAGGAGGAAAACAAGAGCATGCTTCTAATCTCAGGTGGCCCACATCCTCCTCTGTTAATACCCTTCAGCACTCAGCTTGCCCTGAGAACTATGGAAGAAGCGTCAAGCTGTCAAACGCCCACATGAGGCATTTCAGCAAGGGGAGATTGGTCTCATCAAGGTTTAATTAAGTCATAATCAAGAAAAAAGGAATAAAGAGATGTTCCTGCTGGGAACAGCAGGTTAGGCAGAGTCAGGCATGCTTTTATCACCTCTTGCCACGTTTTGTAACCAGAAGCTATCGAAGTGTCCTAGAGCAACAAGCTGCACCACTTGCAGACATGGTATTTCGAGCTTCAAGCCAAGTCAGAGAATACAGTCCTGTCTGTTCTAATACTGAGGGCTAATAACATGCAATGATAATTGATACATCAAGTAGTATAAACCATAGAAAACTGTATACAGTCCACCCTGGAAACATAATTGATTCCTTCACTCACTACATGTCTATTTTTTAATAGAAGGTAATTATCTAAAAACACGCTGGGTTGTTTTTCCCTAAGCAGACAGATTCCACGACTCTTGTGGTGGGAGTCAGACATACATACTTAGTAAACAAACTGGCTAAATGTTTTTATTTTCTTCACAACTAGGACAGTAATGTTACTAGAAGCTATAATTTTAATTGACACAATTGAACAACTGATTAAATTCTGAACATCTTTAGTCATGCAGACAAGTATAGCAATTCCCCCATTTTTGTGCTAATGTGCCCTTTTAGAAGATAACTAAGGATGTGTTTTTAAAAGTTAAAACTTTAAAAACATTTCACATGACTAATGTCAGCTTCCAAAGCCTGGAAGGGGTTCTAGGAAGAAAACATGAAAGTGAGGATGTGAGGATACAGCAGCCACTCTAACTACAGAGCTCCTGTCCATCCTGTCCCCTGTCTGTCATCCCTCTCCATACTCTTGTACCAGGATCCAGAGATGCTTTCCAAATAGTTTTGTAGCCCCTTCCTCATTAAAGACATCTTTCAAAAATGAAGCCTTGCACTCAACAGCAAACCACACGGTTTCCATTTAAAACACCACAGCAGGGGGAAAGGAAGAGGGGAATGTTTCAGTGTATCCAGGTCATTAGATTGTGATTAACTAGGATCCTAGAACATTGATGCTTTGTTCCAAAATGAAGAAGAATAATAATTCTAGTGTGGTGTCCCCTAATTTATTATTTCACTTTTCATTTCCATTAAATACAGTAAACAGTAGTGTGGATAAATGTATCCCTTCCTGGTTCACTTAGCCAGCAGGTATCAACACAGCAACACTTTGTATGCAGCAGTAACAGCAATAAAGATTAAATTATTTACACAACATGCAAGATCTGTTTCCACATGTAAACAGACAGCAATAAAAAAAAGCAACTGTCTCTCCAGCAAAAGCTAAATGCTAGTGTAGAGCCTTAGTCACAGAGGTGATTCAATCTATTTTATCATTCCCAGTATTACTTAATTGTTTTGTTTTTTTCATTAAGCCTTGAGAAGCAGATTGCAGGGTTAGCATAGCAACACAGCACTCGGTTCCCTGTTTATTGGTGTCAGGAACAGCATGCCCTGATGCAGCTGTACACAGCACCTCTGTGCACACCTGGAAAATACTTGTGCCTGGAATTTAACTACAGCATCCAAATAAAGGTGAATACTCCCCTTTCTCCAGAAGAAATCCTACTTGCAATGTTTGCAGAATTGTCCTTAGGTGAATAGTTATAAGGAATGCTTTTATATAGTTCAGCCTTGCTGGCATGTCTGGGGACAAACTCATCTTTCTGGGCTCCTGCAACCAGTTTTCTACCCTCTCAGCTTCTCTGAGGCAGCACTTCATCATGCAAATGACACAGCATTTTGGGCCTGAATCCCACCCATAACAATCTGCAGTAAGAAAGCCAATATAAATGGTAACTTCAGCTATACTAATTTTAACAACACTTTTGCTAAGAATCCGTCACACTATTGTGGTAGTGAAAATTTTAAAAAATCAACCCCTTTATCCTCACCAAATCTTCTTATTAGCATAGTAAATATCTAAATCTACATTTTATGGCTTGGGCTGATCTCCATACATAATTACAGTTAACTATAATCTAATGATAAGTACTGCATATGCATGGCTCCAAGAACTGATCAAAAGATCATGCTAAGAGTGTGAAGCAGCTGACAAAGAATCTTAGAATTCTTTAGGTTGGAAAAGACCTTTAAGATTAGCAGCATTCAGTGCCTTCAATGATTAAAGAGCAGTGCTAATACTGCAAGTGCAGCAAAAACATGAACACCCTGAACTCAGCCAGGAGTGCGAGCAACTGGATGGACTGTTAGTTTGTTACTGAAATACAAGAGCTGTAAAAACACAACCTTTCTAACATCGCCAGGAATGATTTGTCCAAAATTCAGTCTTGGCCCAACATGCTAAAATCTCTGGAATCATTAGCTATTAATCTAATAGGAAGTTTAGAGAGGATGTTATCTACGCACCAAATTTCAGTTTCTCAAGAGAAAGATAAACAGCCCCGCTTATCAACACAATAATCAGCTTTGTATATAAACACAGAAGAGAAGGAAACTACATGTGTAGGCTTTAAATCATCTCAGAACAGAAGCAGTTGTGTACAACTTCCAGAAAACTCCATTTATACCCATCAGTACCAAAAGCAGGAATTTGACCCGTGAATTCCAGTGCACTGAACACAAGAACACTGCACTCCTTCTTGTGACAATGTAGAAAAAAAGTCCAAAGGTTTTGCCACTCAGCCAGGTATCCTTTGAAACTCATGCCGTGGTCTAACAATTGATGTGCTTACAAACACCTCCTCCCCAGGGGCCCCAGGTGCTAAACCCATGATGGCAGAGCCGAGGTTACAAGTGACAGAGTAACTGCACACAGCAAAGCACCTGCAAGATCTTGGCATCTTCAAGAGGCACCACCAGGTTGCATCTATAGCTTAGAATAATGGGCACAGGTGAGGAAGGGCAACATGCAGGAAGGTGTGTCATAAAGCCTTCATTTTTTGGCATGACACTCAGAAACTGAAGATCATTCACATGGAAACGTGAACCAGGCTTACACTGTCACCTCTACTTGGCAGATGGCATTTATAATGCACCTGGTAATCTACAAAAACCCTGTCCCAGAATGGGAGATCTCCAGAGAAAATACCAAAAATAAGAAACATCAATGCAATTTCTGCCTCTCCCTATCAGAAGCTACAGAGAAACTGAGAGAGGGGACATGGTAGCACTTTTCTTGGGAGATTACTGGCCTAAAAAGGTATGTGAAACACTGGGACTACCTAGACAGAAGTAAAAAGGAGGTGGGGGGTGTGGAATATGGGAACCAAGATTTTTGGAGGCTTGTAACCATAAAGGTCACCTTCTCACAAGCCTGTGTAGGATCAAGTCACAGAGGAGACTCTGCTGCAAGAAACACACAAAACAAGTGCCACTTCTTCCCACTGGATTTACAGAGACAAGTGACATTCCAAATGCTGGGTGTGTGAATTCAGCAGCCACCTCTATCACTACCACCCTCCACTCTTGTAAACGTCAGAGGCTCCAATTTCCAAGAATTCCATACAATAAAAGTTTCCCAATTGCTAGCTAGCAACTGCTTCCCTACTTGGTAACATTTCATTTATATTGCTTGAACTCTTCTAATTACTGGCACGATAACAAAAGCCAAATGTAAAAATTTTACCTCTGTTTGCTGTCTCTTAAATTAACAGTCTCATATTACAAATATTTGAGAAAAGTTCTGAGGACATATTAATATTTAACTTTTCATTACACTGAGCTAAAGTACAAAGACAAAATTCCCTAATACAGCATTGCTTAGAGCTGATATACATAATTCATTCCACCTATTGGACTACAAATTGTCTCACTGAGAAGGGAAAAAGGATGGATTGGCAGCAGTAGGGTAAGGTTGAAGATGGGATCCTGTTCTTTTAAAGAAAAAAAGTCAAACATATTCCTCATTTTGGTCTGTTCTTCTTTTTTGGTTCAGTTTTTGTATGAGAGACTGTAAATGGACAGCATTCTGCTTGCTCCTTTTGCTTTCCAGCTAATCCACTGCTCTCCTGTCCAACCACCCCTAACTTCAGGCCAGAGTTAATGCTTCCCATGGAGCATCTTTTTGACAGCAAAGAACAGGTACATAACACAGTAGCTTTTTCTTGAGCTGTAAACAACTAGGTTAGGGCTGGCCATTCACCTAAACATTCCCTGCTCAACCTAGACAGAAAAATCAGTGCCACTTGGCTGAGGCAGGACAGTAGTAAAATCAAAACATCTTTGGCATCTCTAGCCATGTTTATATAAAATACTGTCTTCAAACTTCCTGAATTTTTAAATCAAAGCAAGAATAAATAATTATACCCATACTGAAGGTTTGGAGATTCTCTTCAGCTAAAAATTCTGACATGATTTTCCTTGCACAGACTTCTGCTATGACCCTAAAGCAGGACAGAAAATTACTTTTGCTTGGTACATAGGACGAAGCATTGAAATACACATTCAAATACTACACAAAAAATGGAGATGCACATGGTTCAATCATAAGCATACATCTGTAAATGGTATTACAAAACTACTGTTCTGCATGTACTCGCAAGAATTATGCTTAGGGGAAACTGGTCACATCTGAATATAAACCAGGCAAGGTTCAATCCAACAACGTTTTGCACATGCAACATTCTTTAAGCATGATAACACTTGGGGCAAAGTTGAAGTAAGTGACCCTCGGAAGCAGCTCATTTCCAGAGTTTGCCAAAGGTTTTGGACTAAATCTTTTTGCAGTTTTGAGCCTCCTGTCCACATACCTTTCAGACAGTTTGCTAAAATCATGCTGAAGAAGCTTGTTATTAGTAACTGGCTCGTTCTGCTTCAGGAAAATGAGCCTTCCATAATAATTTACAACAATCTGCTCTGCAGGACTTCAGCCAACTCCAAACTACAGGCAAAACTGGAAACTCAGTGACAGAAAGACTTCCTCGTTTCAAATGTCATTAAAATTCCTATGCTCCCTTCTACAGATTAATCAGGAGAAGGGCACCAAATGGTATGAGAGGGTTAATTTTTAATCAGCAACCAGGAGCACGAAGAGCGAATGCAAATGCTGTCACCCAGCAGTGGCTCCAGAGCCTGAGTAAGGAGACTTTGAGATAGCTCTCCAGGCAATGATTTATGAACACTAATCCTTCAGCAGGGGTTCACAAAGATCTACGGATTGATAGGAACATTTTGTGACATCTGGGACCTTGTGCTTTTCTGCATTCACTAAAGATTTTAGACTAAATTATCGGTCTTTCATCTGGAGACCACAGGTACAAGGATTTATGACTAAACTCTTGTCTGGCCTCTTTCAATTTCTTAAGGCAAAACTGCAGCTTTCTTTGCTGGAGCTTGACAAACATATTTTTAGAAAGTAAAAATCAGATTAGGCATTTTATGTAAGCATGTCAAAGTCTTAAATGCAGAGAATGTGTTAATTCTTATTCTCTGTATTAATGGAGAACCAGATTTTACCCTACACCAGAGAGTAAGTACAAAACCAAGGGTTTACTTAGCCTGAGAAACAAACAAAAATGGATACAACAAAAGTGAAGGATGAAAAATAAAGAGCTCACACCTTACTGAAATTATTATGGCTGAGAAGGGCAGAAAAGCTGCAAGTTATGGGGCCAGGGACCAGGGTCCTCAGGTCAGAAAAGCAGAGGCAAAGAGGTTAAAAACTTCCACAAAACCAATTAGTTGCTACAGACTGAATTCATGTTAGGAAGTGAGATTTCTATTATAAGCTATTCATCTAAGCAATTAACAGAGAACCCCAGCTGCAAAGATGGGTCACCCCACACAGCTCTGGAGGTGGCTCCTCTTCTTTCCACTGACCAGCAACCGTAGATGGTTGAAGCTACATGAAATAAATCCTGGCACAGTAAAGAAATGAATCTCAACATTTGTTTCTTAGCTCTAATCACTAATTACAAAGGTTGTAAAAGCCCCCCAAAGAATAGAGATATATTTAATACCTTTTTGGTTTAGACAGTTTTTCAGAAATAAATTTGTATTTTATCCTGTTTGTTCTCAGATTAGCATGGGGATGGATTTAATTGGGCACAGTGGGGAAGTTAATATCCTTGGGTGAAATTATGCAGAGACTTAGATCCTTGCCCACCCCACAGACATTGCATGTGGCATAAATTAGCACAACATCTTTCCTGTTAATGAACAATGAGAAACTTTTTTCCAGTAATTTTCTAAAAATGTTAATCCATACGGCATTTCTTTAGAAGTCTTGAGAAATTATCCACAAGCCTAAATCAAGAGACTTTTCCATAGGCTTTACTTCTCCCACGAGGAGAGCCCTATTTTGTTTATCTCTGGAACACACAGGCTGCTTTTAATGTGGTAAGATTTTGTGGGTGCAAACTACAAACTATGTTAAACATGGCCAGAACTCTTCTGATATAACCTTGTTTTCTCTGGCATGAAATGCAAATTTGGGGGCATCACAATATTTCACAGGTCCATTCTGGATGGATCAGTGACCACCTCGGCTGTTTGCTCACTCTGTGTATGTCCTGGTTTATGCCACCAATGAGCAAAGCCAGAAGTCCCAAAATATTGATCAAAATGCCCTATTTCTTTTCTTACCAAACTACTTCTAAGTCTTTGTACATAAATTTTTAAAAATGTTACCATCCACATCAACTTAAGAATTTCCTTGTTTCCTTTTTTTTTTTTGTCTCAAAAGCAACATTCTACAAAGGAAGTTAGAAACTTAGGAACTGTGATTTTAACTGTATGTATTTCACAGACACGTGCATCACGAATTTGCATGAAGGGACACTGTGGGTCCAGTATATCAAATGCAAAGAAAAACTCTTTCTGGACATCACACTTTTTCCTACTCTTCCACCACAAGTTAGCCATGCGTTTTGCAAAATGAGACCGCAGTAATCTAGGAAGGTTGGAAAATGTCTAGTGAAACGTACAGGTTTCTACACATGCCCCCCTCCAATTTCTAGATACTCCGTGTAACAACATCAGCAGGTACATCTGCTGCTGGGCTGTCTTTACAGCAAAGAACTGAATGCTCTCCTCTGTTCTTCTTATCAGCCTAGTTTTCAAGGTTGTAGGTAGTTGGCTGTATCCCATCTCTCTGATGTACGTTCAAACAAAAAGTGTGTAAATGTAGATTCAAGGGGAAAAAAAGCTACATTTGCATTGTCCTAAAAAAATATAAAGCTTGATTTCTTTTTCTGTATTTCCCACTACTTCCATCACACTGTTTGCACCAGTCTACCTAACAGAAATTATTTGAGCTCACAAAAAAAGAGTGATAGAAAAACCCTTAAAGGAGGAAGGTTTCTTTAGAAAGCTGTAATTTTAAAAGCATTTATCATGAATCATAGTCAAAATGAAAAGGACGGCTGCTGCAGCTGCAGTCTATTTAAGCCACTGTTTCTTTGCTGTTCTTCAACAGATGTGCATCGAAGATGAAACACAAAATCATATTTGCAAAGAATATACTGAAACGCACAGCAAGTATTCTCAGAAGTCAAGAAGAATAGAAAATAGAGCTGCAGCAGTCATTTTAACCTGGAGCCATGAGAGATTCAAACTTTTGGTCTCTGACCTTGAGGCACACACATATGTGCACACCTGAGCCGACACAAACAGACATCAAGGGACATAGGTCATTTCTGTCCAAGTGACATGTCCAGATGGACCAAGATTTACCACCTCGGAAGCAGCGCCCCAGGTATTTTTAGTGCAATCATATCCTCCTGATACTTCACTGTGATTTATGAACAACAATTTTCTTTACAAAAAAGAAACACTAAAGAACTTGATAAGCGGAAAAGAAAGTATGAAATCCTGCAGTAATCGCTTCCAGAGCAGTCATTCATTATGGCAAAGAGGATTACGACTGCAGCTTGTTGGATAAGCACAAGAGCTCCTACAAATTAAGGATGCTACTTCCTTGTCAATGTGAAGGCCAAATGCTGATATTGAAAGGAAAAAAAGTATCCCAGGCAGCAAAGGCCTGGTTCTGTGATTTGCAAGCTGTCCAGACCAATAATTAATACACAGCCAGGCTTACTGACTGATTCCACGAGTTTATTCTGTTTAATACTTCTAAACTCCAAGTAATCCCAAGGCACAGAGACACAATCAGCGTCTTTGCAAGATCTTTTACTTTCCCAGCAGCTCTTTATTGCCTCAGCTGACCAGGATCAGGACAGGTCCAGGCCTGCAGAGCACTCTGGCTCCATGTCCAGCCCCATCGGACCACAGAAGTTCTCCACCACTCCTGCCTTCTTCCAGCAGGATCCACACACCCATACACGGAGGATGGGAAGCTGCTTTCACACACTTCTGTCTCTGTTAGCAATGAGCTCTACACGGATAGTATTGCTTTCAGATGTAAGAATCCCCTCATGCAGCAGTTTTGAAATATCCCAAACCACAGATCCTTCACAACATTTTACATATGAATAGGACATTGTCAGCTCCCACAGACACAGACTGCACTTCACCACACAGAAGAGTAAAATACACATTAGCACTATAAAACTTCATCTCAATTAGCATAATCTCTATTTCCATTATAGAGCCCAGCTTTACAGCCAACCTCGGGTGAGGCACTGAGCACTCTGGATCTGTCTTTCTCTAAGGAGGAATTCTCAAAACACAAGGAAACTATTCAGAATGGTGAATGCATGAGCTCTCAGGACCCGCTTATCTTTCAGCAGTTCTATTCCCTTTATGTGTCTCCTTCCATTGCTCCCATCATTTCAATGAGTTTAATTAAAACCTTTTGATGCGCTTTGTCTGCAGTGAGGAAATGCAGCCATGCCCCACACATACCAGAGGGGGTGCGCCAAGCACACCAACTCCATCTCCTGAAGGCACATCCCAGAGGAATAAGGAGTGAATGATCTTTCTGTGATCTTCCTTGCAAAGAGAGCATTTAAAGGGGAACCAAAACAGGCAGAAGTGGCAAAAGATACACATTCTTGTATCACCAACAAATAGGATGCTGGACAGACCAAAGTTTTCAATTGGCAGGGTCTCTTCCTCCAAGTAGTATGGATATGCTATATGCATATATAAGCAATAAGAACATATAGCCTGAGGCCACTATGCAAGTAGCTTTCTTCTGCATCAAATGGGAATGAAGGAATCACACAGCATTTCAACACATAGTTGGCACCAAAATACTGGATACCTATGTGACCTCTACTGGTAATAACAGCGTTTCGTAATTAGCACGGAAAATAACTGGCTTTAGTTTCCATCACAAATAGCTTGCCAACTATACTGTGGAATTTCTATTAGTGTTGCAGCTGGTGACCAGCAAGTGTCTAAAATCCAGGATCTCTCTAACAGTATCATTTTGAAGGAGAGAGGCAACAAAACTGGTTGACAAAGCCATGGACTTAAAAAGTTCTTCCACAGGGAACAAATGCTGACCTTGCACTTGTGAGGTCTCATGCAGAGAAGCACAGAAAGAGCAGGGGAGGAAAAAAAGGAAAGCACCCTTTCTAGAAGGCTTCCCTAAAATAATTCCCATTTAAATTATATTTAAGTTCATATTTCAGAAGATAAATAATTCCCATTTAAGTTATATTTAAGTTCATATTTCAGAAAGAAAACTCATCTTGTTTCTAAATTTGCCAGGAGCAGAAAATTCACCTTGGAAAACTCTCCTCCTCAGACATACCTCTTTGCTAAGCTGATGTGACCTATGCACACCTTCCAGCCACTGGATCGTGTGGTACATCTGTCTCCTCTCTTTTATGCAGGAACCTATTCCTTATGATCAAGGCACCCTCTAACTTCCCATCATTCTGCAGCAAGTTTTCCAGGCACTTTATGCCTCTTTTTCCTTTCTGCTGAACACACTCAAAGCTAACATTACAACTTGCTGAAACCAGGGTGCCCTGCATCACCCAGCACCACAGCAACGGCTGTGGCAGGACCCATAGGATGAGCACGTGGCACCTTCCCTCTCCATCCCTGTCTTCCACTCCTTCCTGTGCTGGGATGCATTAGCTCTCCTGTGGGCCAGGCAGCAGGCAGGCCAGCTGGTGAACCATCACCCTCAAACCCCTTTTCAGACCTCCCTTTCAACAAAAGACTGTCCTCTACTAAGTAAACATCACCTAGATTTTATTCCTCTGTGCATTTCAGCCCAACAAGATTGAATAAAATTGGGCTGCCACCCAAGTTACTGGGTATTCACAACTTTGTATTAATGGCTTGCAGTTCTCTTACTCTCCATGCACCACTGCCCTAACTTTTGCATCCTTTGTAAACCTGGTCAATAAATGACAATGTTTCATTGTGGATGATAAATTAGAACATTTAACAAGCATCAGGGATCCCATGGGAAATGTATCTGCTTAGTGATGATTTCTTAGTTACAGCTATTTTTGCAAAATGTCAAACATTTTTAAAATCAGTATTATGTGTGTCAGATTGATATGCATTTGCTTGCCAATTTAAATTTTGGGTTGTTAAGTCCCATATACACCTGTATAGGAATAATTCTGACATTCAAATATTGTATCATTAAAACAAAGAGGGTCATCAGCTTGGAGAATTAATTTTAAAACATTTATTTGTGAAAAAGTCTGTCTTTAACCCTCCAAGGCTTCCAGAGAAGTCTTCTGTGATGTATTCCAGTCCCACTTTGCTCTCAACTCTGCATGGGTTAATTTTATTACAAATTTTTGGAAGCTGAAACATCAAAACTGCATTTTAATTCAAAATATTTTACACTTTCAGCTTAAAGATATAAAGCAGAATAAAAATCACAGTTTAAGTGAAGCTTTCTTAATCCACAGAGTTGAGTGTCAGAGAGGAATGATCTGAAGGGAACAATCTCAGACAGCTGCTGCTTTTGGGGCAATCCTTAAATTTTATTCTGAAAACTCCATTTGTCTTCATTGAATATTAATCAGCCATTACCAAGGAGCATATGTAAAAGCTCTGTTAAACAACAGAGTACAACAAATGAAAAAAAACCTGATTTGATTTTCAAATTTACAATAAGAGGTTGTCACATATTACCCCTATCCAAGCTGAGATAAACCATCTCAGCTCCATGAACTCAAACAGATCTGTCCTTCTGCATGGCTGGGAATTGCATCTGAACTGTCTACAGTGAAAGGAAGATTTACTGAGATTGACTGCTTGAGTCCTCAGGAGGCAAAGCAGTGAAATCATTTTATTCAGCTGGGAAGGACACCATTTGTGTGCTTACATGGGGCTATTCGTGCAGGTATGATATGAGTGACTACATTACACCCATACATGAGTAAATACATACTTGCATTATTGATGTTGACACAGCACACCAGTGTTTTGCCCACCACCAAATGCTGGTATTTTTTTAATTTTGTAATTACTTAATTTTCAAGAGTTGTAACACGCTGCATCATGTTCTACAGTTCAAAAACAACAATTAAATAGCAGTTTATTTTGGTTTCTCCTTTCCATCTTCTGTATTTTGCTTCTATCTATTTCATTAGGGGGCTCCCAGGCTGAAAGCTTAAGTAATAGTCAGAGAAAATGGCAATGAGAGTTTTTCATCTAATAGCAGTCTCTTATTAAATAACCTTATTTTTTTCCAGAACACACTGCTTTTCAGTTATTCTATTTAATCAAGCTCTTGACATAATATTTTCCTATCGAAACCTATTCTATTTCGCTGACATCTTTATCCTCTCTTTATTCCTCTCTGACCTTTTCTTTTCTCCCCTCACTAAATTGTTCCCTTTTGCATTTTGCTGCTGCCACTACACACCTCTACCAATCCTTTAGGCTCTGCTAATCATTTCTCTTGCTTCAGCTCTTTTTGTCTTCCAACAAGCCAAGAAAAACATCCCACATTGCTCCCTAACCTGGCCACCATGCCAGGAACCTGGTCCTACTCAACCAGAGCAAAGGGTGGCAAAGGGTGACAAGAAGAAGACACTGGGAGCTTTGCTTCAGTTGCTCTAGAGGCAGCAGAAAACAGCCCTCTCCCATGTGTCCCCCTAAATTTTGGGGGATTTAATCCCAACCCTGAGCCTGGCAGCCCTTCCACTACCTCAGTGTCCCACTCCCAGCTCAGTGCTGTCACTGCACACATTCCCCTCCTCTATTCCCAGGAGACCCCATTACCCAGGAGCCTGCATCAGCTGGAATGCAAAATAATGAACAAGGGGTTTGAGAGGCAGGCAAATTACAAGGCCAAGAGCCACAGTGCAGGGAGGCCACGAGGCATGACTGGGTTTATTTATAGTTTTTACTCGGGGCTTTGTTTTTCCTGCAGTTAAAGTAGTTCAGAAAAATGACAGAGTTCAAGGTTGGGAGCATTGTCACAGGCACACAAAGGCATGACCAGACAAGAGGTTCAGCAGGGATGTTGCCAAGTGCTTCCCCATTTCTCAGTAAACAGTAGCTTTGCTTTTCCATTTGCATACTTGCTTTCAATTCTCTTTCCCAAGTGTTTGAACAAAGACCAGTCATCCCCTCAAACAAAGGCTATGAATATGGAAAATAGTCTAAGACTTTACATGCTACTACTTTACAACAGGGTGCACAACAATTTTACTCTTCCTACCAAGGCTCTGGTCCAGCTAAAATCAGTGTTAGAAAAACAAAAATTTCAGGTAAATGAAGACTGTCTATTACCTCTACCTCAGCTATGAATGTTTTCTTGTAATGGGACTCCCAAATAGAAAAGAAAATGAGAACACCACAAGTTGGTAACCCCATTGGCATTAACCTTGTGGAAACTGCATTTGCAGTATTGCATTTGTAGCTACCACCAAACGTGTGCTAATTTCAAAGGACAGCTGAATATGCATATTTAAAAAAATCCATTCCAAAACAGTAGCACTGACTAATTTTGCTGCTCAAGAACTTAGCTGTTGGTTTGGGGGTTTTTTTTGCTGCTTCAAATTGCCCACAAAATAACGAGGGATACAAAGGCTATAGATGAGCATATGAGTGAACCTTAAAAATCAAATCTTCTGATCACCCTGAGGTAACTGCAATGTAAGTAAAGAGTGCACAGTGAAGGTAACAAGTGATTTCATTCAGATACTCCCACAGGAACAGGATTAATTCCATGCTCTGCAGACATTCATTTGTGTTCTACTTATCCTATGGGGAAATTAAAATACAGGGTGGTTTGCTGTGTACTTTGCTTACATGTTAAGACAACTATTTCTCTTGCAGCTATCCTACTTCTCTTCAAAGAGAGGACAACAGACCTCAAGCCTATACCCTGCATCAGCCCACACCAGCCCCAATACTGAGGACCTTATTTAATTCCTGCCTCACTGAGGAAAGTTTTTCAGGTAGAAGGCTCTCCTTACCTGTGTCATCTTGCCATACTAGTAATCACAGAATTATAGAATGGTTTGGGTTGCAAGGGACTTAGAGATCAGCTAGTTCCAACCCTGCTCCCATGGCAGGGACATCTTCCACTTGACCAGGTTTCTCAAAGCCCCATCCAACCTGGCCTTGAACACTTCAGGGATGGGACATCTACGATTTCTCTGGGCAACCAGTTCCACTGCCTCACCAACCTCACAGTAATGAACTTCTTCCTTATATTTAACCTGAATCTACCCACTTCCAGTTTGAAGCCATTATCCCCTGCCCTGTCGCTCCAAGCCCTCGTAAAAAGTAATGCCAGTAAGTACTGAAATTCAAATAAACTGTGTAAGGCTAAAGTGTAAGCTTTAGAAATAATATGTGCTTGGGGATTTAATGTGAACTCCATCATAAGCTTCCATTTGCAGCTTTCTTCAAAACATGTGATGGCAGCATCCAGCTTTCCAACTATCACCTCCACCACAGCTACAGCTAAACACCACTCTCCAGCTGGACAATGCAACATCAACCATCTGTTTTGCTCCAGTGACTCCCTGTTTGAAACGGTGCTTTGCATCAATGCTTCTTTATGTAGAAAAGGGTGGGAATGCCCTGGTTACATTCCCACCATTTTCCATGCAAAGAAGCCTCAGAAAATCTTCCACATTGCCATGTGGGAGCTGAATCTTCAGGACACCCTTTGCATGGTACTCTGGGCTGGGAGCAGATTGAAGCTCATCCCAATTTGCTTGCATCAAAAACACAGCTGGCCATAAGTTGTCCCTATCCTTAAGTCAACCCCAAATAAAACACACAATATAGGGAGAGAAAAGGGGAAATGAAACACAAGCAAGTCCCAACCGAACACAAGGGTTTCTCTCCTTCAACTGCTAGCCCTTTGTACAGCCAAAAGACAGCGGTAAGCTCAGCACACGACTAAGGGTTTCTAGCACCAGGGGTTTCTCAGTGCTATTTGTCTAATCAAAAAGTCAACAAGCTCCCTTGAGGATTTTTATTGCTCGGGTAACACTGAAGGAAGAAACCACAAGATTTCATTTCCTTTATCCCATGTTTTTCAAACAGCAACTCTTTGCTCACCGCAGACAAAACAAAACACAGGCTTTTTCTCTCCCTTTAAACTAGAGATTAAGAAATTCAGATAGTCCTTAATATTGAGAAACAAGTGACCAAAATGGTTCTTCCAAACCCAAACAGCATTCTTCTTCTTCACCATCCAGACACAATGTGGTCACACCAGCCACATGGGCTCTGCAATCTCCTTCCCAGAAGCTCCCTCCCAGCAAGGCTATTTCTCCTCCTCACAGCAAAGCTTAGGTCAGGATTAAAGAGGTAAGGGAATGTCTGAAATACAAAAGGTCTTTTACTGGCCACATCAAGTACAATACGTGAGACAGAAATGATAAAAGCCAAAGGAAGACTTTCAGCTTCCCAGCAAAAGTAGCCACTAAAAGCAATCATCAAGGCCAGGTGCCAAGCTAACAATGCACAGGGTGACAGCCATCCCCAGCACGAGTCACTTGGTGAAATCACTGTCTCCAGGCTAACACCTGGAGCAAGCACTTAGAGACATCTTGCTTCCCAAATCCCACTAAGAGGAGATGAGCAGAATGAACTGCAGGCCACCCTCAATGGTCCCTAATAAGGCAATTTCTCTCTAACAGATATGGCATTACAGCGACCGGTGTTACTGTTTGACTTGAGAAGTGTTGAACACAGCAAGAGCAAATACTTGTTCCTCCCTAAATCAGCCCTTTCCTCTTCCCATGGCCTTTTTCCTGAAAAAACATGAAGAAAGAGACAAAGCAAAAATAAGACTTTTAAAAAGCTGTGCCTATTTGGCACAAATCAAAATAAATGAAAAAAGCTTTTTCTTTAAAAAAAAAAGTTTCTTAAAAACCCCTGACCAAATGCTACCACCCTTCTATTTTCAATGACAGCCATTACAGGAAAGATTTGTGTACTTTCTTACCCAACTCTATAATTTCACTGCTGTCACAACACAGGCACCAGTGGTACTGAATTTACATGAAGTCACACCCAGAAGGTTATTAAAAATACAAATTGCACAATCCAGTGCTGAACACAACAGCTTTCCTCAATTATGGCTGTTTCCTAAAATATGAGCTGGTGCCACACTGCCAACTGTAGCCAAATGCATGACCAACTCATGTCTATCCAAACCACTTCAAAAGAGAGAGCAGCAGCAAGAAGTGACTGTCAAACAGGGACACTCAGCCTGGATTTTAAATGCAAGCAGGAGTTTATTATTAAGTTTTTCTTCTGAGTTACACAACCAATGCCTTGGCTACACTGGGTAAAAATAAAAGCATAGTACTTCACAAATCACCTGCCTATCTCAATGCCCGTGTTCTGCAGTGAGGAAAAGCACCCACATTAGGGGAAGCATGCAGAGAATCTGCGTGGCTTAGTGGAGGGGTCCCAACAGCAGCCTCAGGTGAGTGGGAGCAGAGAGGTGGGTCACACAGACACCCAGCTGGCTCCCACCACTGCCATGCACACTGCAGAGCCCTTCCAGGGAAAAGCAGAGAGTGATGGGGGGGTCTGAGGCAATGGCAGCACAGCCACAAGCAAACTTCAGTCTGCTCTCAGCATCACAGACAAAAATATCCCCGTTACAGCGAAGGTCTAGGGCTGGGCCAAAAAAACCACATGGGAGAAGACCCAAAGTAGAGTTAACGATGTCAGTGGGGCAAAAGATGCAACTGGGATTATATCCATACAGAAGACAGAAGCAAACCAGTCATTGGTAGACTGGACTAATCTTCAGTGTTTAAAATCTGAATTCCAGTATGAAGTAAAGAGCAAAAAGCAGCAAGAGACGCAAATCTATTGCCTTTCTCAAATTCATACACTGAACTACTACTCATGTTACTCAGCACTGGCTACCTCCCACCATCCTTCCCCCACCATGACTGACTTCAATGACTCTTACTCTTGGCCCAAAGAATTTTTGAGTTACTAAACAGCAAAATATCACTATTAAAAAACAAAAGAACACAGCTGATGATAAAACACACCATGTCTGAAACAGAGAATTCAAGAAGAGCTTCAGCAAAAAATACTCAGACTTTAGATTCCCTACTGGCAACAAAACCCTTCTACATACCAGCTCAGGATATTCTATGATTCTATGACTATTATTTTTCTCTATTTAACATTCTTAAAGAACAGTTCTTATTTATTTAGCAAAAGCAAACCAAACCAACTTGAGAAGTGCCTAATCCTATTACAGTTTTCTTCCACATCATCATCATATACCTTGTGCCCTATTCTTAAATCTGGATACACACTTTTCAAAGTCCATGGGTAAGACTCAAATCTTGGGGCAACATCCTTGCCCTGCTCTCTGCTTCTGGTTCCCTCAGAGTCTTCTTCTGTAACCTTGGGGGTATCACTTCAGCCCAAATTCAGCAGTATACTGAAGCACTCACTTCACATCATGCATATGAGCTGAAAATCAATGCAAGTATATTGGTGCAGTCATGAGTTGCTGAAGGTCAGAAAGCAAACTGATGACAGAGCTGGAAATAAAGCAGAGACCTGCTGATCTCAAGATCAAGTCTTTTAACCTCCAGGCCACGTGTGCATGAATCAACAAGGGAAACAATTCATCTGCAAGTGGTCTGAGTCATTTTAGTGATCAGGTAATGTGTCCCAGTTCTGTCATTGTTATATTTGTTGGCTCTGAGCTCCAATTTCCACCCCCATGCCACTTGCCCAACAATTTCTGTCCTTGGGAAAAAGTAATCAACTATGATAAGGATGACAATCTTAACTAGCTGAAAATACAGGCTGCTGGCATGTAGTGAAAAGACATTTTAATATAAAGAGCTAATGCAAAGGGAGCAAGACTAAAGCAATAGAAATTTTAGATTAATTGAACACTGATACCTGAAAACAAATTATGAGAAATCTTCATCTTAGGAAGTGGTAGAAATTCCCTTTATGTAAATTACTCCTTTAAATATTTAAATTCCCACTTCAGCCTCACTAGAAATTAATGTTTAATAGCTGCTCTTCTGTAACCTGACAGAAGTATTTGTAAAATTCATTTAGCCTGGTCAGCTCCATCCTGCTCTCAAAATATGGGCAAAGAAGGTGGACAAAGACCAAATAAGGGAAGAAACCATGTGATTTCTGACAGATAGGTTTGTTGAGCTACCTATCATAAAGTAAATCACTTGCCAGAGAAAAAAGGAGAATAGAACTCCAACGCTTGAAGGTGACCCTTTGTAACAGCAACCAGTTACGAATTATACTACATTAGCACCACTTCTGTGTTGTAGAAGTTTTCTTTTTCCAATACATTCATCCATCTTCTGCCATTTTTCACAGTTAAGCAATTACTGGTCTGTTGGAAGGATGCCAGCTGTCAGTAATTCTGTCAAACTGACACTTCACAAATATGTAAGAGTTCACATTTCTGATGATGAATTCCTCACTGCATGTGTGACAGGATAAATTACTGCCAGCAATACCTACACAATGACTCCATGGGTCAGTGGGCTTGCTGAAAGAGAGACAGGCAAGGTGAAAAGCACTGCCACAGGATGACATCTACTACATTGTGAGATTTAAAGAGAGAGTTGTGTTTGGGGTTTTTTTTAAACCAAACTTCATTGAAATTTCAGCTATCAAAATGCTGGCCATGCCCATTACATCAATAACATGAGTGATGAGAATCAAGCAGACCTATGGGACACACCAACACCAAGGAAGAATGAATAGCAACAGTAGGTTCCTTTACAACACAAGATACTATCCCCTATTTGAGTCTTCCTGACCCACTTCTGTTTGGGTGAGAAACAGATGAGAACAACACTCTCTCTGCATCCACAAAACACAGGCAACAGGCTTAGCTGTTATCCTGCTCCATGGGAAAGCACTCACCCTTCCCAGCAGTTTCTCTCTGCTGGCTCCTCATGACTTCCCCCCAACTCCTTGCTGCCCAGGATGACAACATCTGCTGCATTTGCAGAGTGATAAACCCTCAGCCACACTGACAGAACCTCTCAGAGGACAGGTTGCAGGTAAAACAACTCTTCAAGAGTTTTAATTTTGCCTTTAAACATACACTAATTTTTAATCCTCTTCTCCACCCTACAGATTCATGTACCATGCAAAGATTGATGTCACAATAATAAAGCACAGACATCAAAGCCTTACCACAATGAGCAGTATTTACCATAGTAGTGTTAGTTACATGTGTCTACTGCATAAGCCCATGGAAAGAATCTTTAAACTTGCCCTAACTCATGATTTTTCCAACCCTAACCAGCACAAGAGCTTACCACAAGTAGCAAACCCCTTTGCCCTTCTCACTGAATTTCATTCTAAGTTATGCACTGCCCCACGAGCTGAGGAGCAAAAGACAGTGTGGGATCAGCCACCTGATGAATAATAAAGCTTTATTTAATCAACTCCTTATTAAGCAGGGCTTGACCGACTAACCTGTGCAAACACCCAACTCTTCCCTAGCTACTTTGCTAAGTCTCTCCTGAACAGTTCATTAAACAGAGCAATGAAGTATCACCCTGGCAGGATGAACAGTCTCTGCAGGAGGGAGTGAGGAACCGTCTGAGATTGCTCAATGTGCACACATGATAGTGCTTGGAGCCAACAGAGGTTTCCGTCCAGTTGAGAAAAGAGAAGTACTGGTGTCTATGAGAAAAAGAAAAAAAGGACAAGGCTTTTCCCTTGTTCTTTTTAATTATTTCCAGTGCTATCAAAAGACAGAGAGCCACATGTACAGGTGGCAAAAATCTCAAGAAATCCACTGACTTTGACAACATTATATGAATCTAAAGCACCTGGAGCTTTGGACTCAATGCCTTAACAACTACAAATAAAACAGTAACACTGTAAATTTTGGTTCCTATTTAAAAACCCACTGACTGCCCCTGATAAAACTGAACATACTGACATAGCTTTCTGTGCACCCAGGCAAAACCAAAACTGTGCCTTTCTCAAATCTAAAAGAAAGAACTACATGCTGCTTAAAATAACAGCAACCACTGGCTGCTGCCTACACTCCTGCAGTTGCCTTCCATTACTGGAAGCAAGCAGTCATTGTGATTAAGTTTTCTGGACAAAGCCGTAACAGACAAAATGAAACAGTGGTCATAGAAGAATAAAATACTTAAAACAAAACAAAAAATATTGAGCTATTTAAGTTAAATATTAGTATCACAGATTCCCTCAAAATTGCTACTGACTCATTACTACTAATATAGGATAACAACGTACTACAGACAGCAGACAAAATGTGTCATTTTTCTAAAAACAACTTATATAAAATCCATATATAATTTATTTGAAAGACCATGAAACCACGATTGCAGGGAGGACATAAGATACAAAAAAAAAAAAAGATAATACACTATTTTTTTTTTAAATCCCACAAACTGTGGAAACACCTAGTTATTACCAAAATAGGATTCTCATAGTAAATGAAAAGCCACCGAAAATAACACAAAGATCCCAAAATAGCACCAAAAACCTGACAGAAGTAAAGCCTCACAGGGATGTGTTGTAAAATATCTAGTTACAGCTTCTCTAGATAACTCGGCCACACATGGATGATATAAATCATATTTTTAACAGGACAGAGCATCACAAGCAAGTGTAAATCGATAAGGCTGCACATGTACAAGTGAATGCTAAACATGTTAGAGCAAAACCCTCTGTGCTGAGACAGACCTTGCAGCTGCTCAAGGCAATTGCTGGAGCAAGCAAATCCACGGAGCAAGGGGGTAAAGTGTGGTGGGATGTTATTTGGACAGCTGTCGGCACAGAAACCCCTGCAGTAACACTCTGACTTGGGCTTTTGGGGTGAACAGAAAGGATCTGGGGCTGCAGCCTGGAGCCAGCACCCCACATCACAGCCAGCTCCTGCCATCAAACTGGACATGAGCCACAAGGCAGCTGCAATGCCATCACAGCAGGGAAAGGTTTTGTCTTGTTCTCACATAGAGTCTTGATCCAGGACTCAAAGAAAGTGAGGGCGAGGTCACTCTAGCTGCATTTAATATGGGCCCCATCGGCTGCAGGTACTGTCCAAAGCAAGCTGAGTAGAGGCCATACACAAGCAATCAGATTTATGCAGATATCCGAAAAGGCATCCTTACAATTCAAAAGCATATATAGAAAATCTGAGTCTTGAACTAATTCCTCCCCAGCCTATGCAAAAAAACAAGGTGAGAAATATTAATTTCATTTTTTAGCGACATATTCTCCTGCAGCATATACAACCCAGTTAGCGACATACACAAAGGGACAGTGTAAACTGGAACTAATTACAGCTTTAAAGGATGATATATTTAAAAACATGTTCAATGGGAGGAGTTCTGTATCCTCTCCTGATTCAGGGCATAACTGGAAAACTACTGACATTTCTTTGTCTATGTAACACAAATAAAGCAAATAGCAGCACAGAAAGCTAAGTGTAAATCTGGGATTTTCAAATTATTTACCAATCTTCTAAACCTAAACCAAGAAAACTACCCTGATTAAAATACTTGATTTTTTCTAATTTACTTTGCCTTGCTAAAACCTGAGACTGGAATAACACAAGCTGTGAAATGGAAAGATAGAGCACATATCTTTGTTCCTTTAGCACATGAACTGAAGAAACAAAAGTAACACTGAGAACTGGATCACCATAGATGCGAAGTACTAACAAAAGAATAGTCTCTACTGTGGTCTTTATTTAAGAAAACCAACAATTATGACACTTAAAATACTGCAATTTGCAAATCCAGACTTAACTTCAACTTCTACACAGGAGTCTGTGATAAAGGCAGAGGAGATACAACAAGAGAACCCTTTCCTGACTTACATAGCGAGAACCAAGGAAGGTCAAGGGCAGGCAGGGAAAACATAAGAGAGGAAAACCAGCAAGCTAATACATGAAGCTACAGCCATAGCTGTGAGCCAGGACTTCTGTAACTGGTGAACAAGCCTTTAGGCAGCAAAATGAGGGACATGAATTGAGATCCCATGCAGCAAAGGCAGGTAAGGACACTTCAGGGAACACACAGGGATCAAAGAGAGGGCAAGTGTTTTCAGACTGGCTGGATCACAAGCACTGAATGGAGCCAGAAGTAAAAAGAAACATGAAAAAAAAGCAGCTGTGATTAAGGAAAAATGACAAGACATGTTGCAACAAAGTACTGGAGGAAGCACAGGCTGGATTCACTGATGAAGAGAAGACAGGCAGCGGATGCACACGGAGCAATGCTGCCAGAGTACAAAGCCAGAAGAGGTCTGGGAAACCTGATAGCACATAGCAGGGCAGAGGCTAAAAAGGGGAAATAATGGAGAAAGCTTTAGCGATCTAAATGACCTTTGAAAAATAGCTGAGAAGGAAAAAAATCCAGTGGAAGACGTGGACTCACATCATCTCCATACTACAATCAGGGGAGGAGACCTACACAAGAACACATAACAAGTGCAAAACTTTGAACAGGAGCATAAAATTTGCTGTAGAAGATAATTAGTCCACCTGAGTACCTTGCAGCTCACTTTGGCCTCATCTATGTTTCTACAGAAAGTGAAAGGATCCAATTAAGCATCTAGTGCTGGGCTGAACACAAAAGAGAAAATTATGTCCTAGTGCCCACCGTGGCCTTTCAGTGGTGACTGTATCATTACCATACCAGCTTAAGTCTTACATATTTGATCAGGGAACTCAATGTGAGGAATAATACCAGGTCCTCTCAACTACACTTTTGACTTCAAACAATTTCTTTTATAGAACACTTTAATTTCACTTTGGCAGAAGGAAGACGATGCCTGGTCAGATTGAAGAATTATGGTTTTTCTCTCTCTTTTAAATCAAGATCTCTTCTCTTCTAGGATAAAAACACCCTGAACACATTAATTCATTACATGCTCTTGCTCATACGTTCATATATTCAAATCTCTTACTAAAAAAAGATCTCTCCAGATCTCTCTCAAATTAGCTCGTTCTAGATTACTCACCTCCAATAATGTTAATTAACAACTCAAGAACTTACTCTGTGCTTGCGTTGACTCTCTGCTCTGCTCTCTACAAAACCAATTCCTAGTTCCTAGATAAACTGCCTCCTTCTTCTGTGACTATTTATTTTCCTGAACAGCTTCTTTTAAGGAGACTTCAATTTTGAAAATCCAGATTAGTTACAGTCTCCAGGTCAGCTTTATTTACACTTACATTAACTTTTTCAGATAATTCTCTGCAGATGAAAGGAACCCTTGCAGAACTTGGCTGCACAGCACAGCTCATACCCTTCAGGCACTGGTACATGGCAGGGCTGCAGCCTTGCTCTGACCAACATGCTCAAAGAACCCTGAAGCTAAAAATACTACAATACTTTACCTACAAGAAATAACATGGTAATTAAGGAAACAGTTTCATGCTTGGACTCTCGCAAAAATGGAACTTGCTTTTCCAGCCTCAAGAGCAGAACTACAGTGAAAACTTTTGCTTTCTTTCCCTCAATTGCCAATGATTATAGACATAGATTCTGAATAATAAATACCATCTAGCCACACTTAAAATTATGCCAAGTCAAGACCATTTCCAATGTACTGGTCATAAAGTCAGTAAAACCAGGTTATCAAGCCTTCCTGCCCTGCTAGACACAGAGCATCCCCTCTCCCTCATCACACAACAGGAGCTCAACCACCTTTCCTTTACAGTTCCCATAGGTGGCACATTAGTTCAGTTCTCTCCATCTTTTTATCTTACTCTAAGCCTTATATTAAGCTGTTTTGTACTTCTGACCTCTCCAACACTGATTTCTTTGTCATCCAACATGAATAACACAAGGAAGGGAGGCAAAGGGCTTCTGTACAAAAACCAAATCACCTCCAGCTGGTGTGGTTCAGCATCAACGCGTTGTCCCCTGGGTTTCAGGAACCCTCTTTGCATTTGCAGGGAGCTTGTTGGCCTAACAGCAGAAATCACAGATCTGGAGGCCTTGCACCCTACAGGGGACCTGAACCCTGTTCCTCCTCCAGCTCCCTCTGGCCAGTGAGTGCGGAGAACAGGGAGCACTGACAGTCCCTGTTGGGAAAGGGTGGCTGCTGCAGTGGCATGAGCTCCACAGGTGGTCAGCAAGATTCTTGCATCAGAAGAGAGCAAGGTAAACACTGAGGGCCAGCTTACCTGCTGGAATTACGGCAAGGAGAATTAGGTGGAGTCTATTAACAGATTAAACCCTGTCCTGAAGACCACCAAGGCTTAGCCTCTCTGTTCTGCTTCTATTATGTGTTTGGCTAGACCTGTTTGAAATGTCCATCAACCATTTCTGCATGTGGGTGAAGAGGAGGGGAGGAGGCATTGTACACCCTCTGAAAAAAACCACCATCTTCAGAAGAACACACATTGCATCCATTCCAAAAAATAAATAACAACAAATGCAAACTTGCATTAGATTTCTTCTGCTTATGTACTTAAAGGACCATAAACCAAGTCACTCTGTCTTACAGGGCTGTTTAAACTGCAGTAAATTGTTAGAAACTAATCAGTTCTACAAGATACCAATTCATTACACTGGCTAAAATACAACCAACTAATCCCTAACGGCTATCTGGCAAGAATGTAAACTTCATTAACCTCATGTTTTGCTTAAGGCTTGCATAAAATGAAATATTGATTGTCTTGCCACTTAATACAATGTAAAGATGATATGTGTGTATTGGAGAAGAACATAAATATTTATTACAGAAGGAACCAAATTACAAGTAAAGCCAGACTAATCACTTTTTTTAGGCTGCTTTTGTGTTTGTTTTTTTTTCTCTCGAGGATCCAAAGCAGCACTGAGGGGATGCTAAATGGGAGGCATAATGCAGGTGTTAATACGTGCACACTCAACTACCTTTATCCCCACTTTGCTTTGTTTTTAAAAAGAGGGATACTCCAATTTTGAGGAAATGGTTAAGATCAGGCTATGAACTACAACTGCAGGACATGCAGCCACTGTCTGATCAGGGAAAAGGAAGACATTACACAGAAGAGGTTTAATTTATCAAAAGATATTTTCTCATCACTTGGTACACGCTTCTGCAATTTAAACTTTGCCATCTGGTTCAAGCAATCTCCCAGGCTCTGTTAACCTTAATTTGGGGTGAAAAGAAGCAAGAGATGTTATTGTTTACTCAGCTTACTATATTTCTGCAGTAGAGATTTTAATTTGGGGGACATAAGGAAAAGTGTAAGGAAAGAAACTGCTGTGTGGTCCATGAAACAGAGTCACTCTTAGCAACCTTTCTCAATGAGACTTTGATGCCGATTTTATCCTCTGGGTGAAATATTAAAACTGACTTTATTCCCACATGCCTGCCAATTTGGATACTGCACTTGCTGACACAAAAGCATAAAAAGAATATGCCAGTTAATTAGATGAATTATAATGATTTTGAAAACATCACTTAGAAAGGAGGTTGAACGTACTTTTACTTGAGGGAGTTGCTACTTCGCTGCAAAAATCGTCAATTTCCAAACTTTCCAAACACAGCTCTTTGCAGCTGTGAAGTGATGCAACAGGGGCTTGGGGGAATGAGGACATCATACAAATAACTAGAATACTCTCCTACCTGTGACTTTGATATTTTTACTACAACATGAGGGCTGGAATACTAAAGTCACTTTGTTCTGCCTTTTAATTTTGGTTTGATACTGGATGAATAAAATCTTAAGTGTCAATAACTTGAGACAGCTCAAATAAAAGAAAAAAAGGATTTTTCTTTTCCCTTGGCTAAACTATTTATTTGAGGTGAAATATAGGGCATAAAACAAGATTTCTTAAAACTGTTAGTTAGAAAAGGTGAAGACTTGCTGTTGGTTTTCCGTACCTAAACTACTTTGCCTTACTAAACTACGTATATATTGTAGGGCTACAGTCTCCATTCACAGCAGAATCTGAGGATACTTTTTGACAAAGTGCCTGCTAATTTTTCCTGCATGTCTCCATTGATGCACACTGTCCTTCAACAGCAGCACCCCTGGGGTAAGAGACAGCATTACCAAGAAAAGTAAACTTTAAGACATAGTAACCAAGCCAGGGAATTTGCAGTGCCTTGGCAATTACTCTTTGTCATCCTCTCTCAAAGCAAGTGAATACATTTGGAGCTTCTGCATTTCAGACACTGCTAATCTGAGAAAAATCATTTACATTCTGCCTTGTAAGAGGCAGCCTAAGGCAATCTGCTTTCTGCCCAGTGCAGGCATAACAGGGAACACATCTGGCACACTAGCCAATTGTTTACCCTTACTGCTTGTTTTGGGGAAGAGGGTCATCTTATGACAGATCAGGGCAGTTATAAAAAACTTCAGCCTGTGAACATGGTAACTGCTAGCTGATTTTTCTTTTTCTAAAAGAAAAAGAAGGAGGAAATCGCCCTTCATCTGGGTTTTTGAGTGCCTTGTACAGAGGGGGCCAGGAAAAGGTGGTTAATAGATTGTGGATGCCACTTTGCCCAAAGCAAGAAAGCCTCCTTCAACATCATTTACCTTGTACAGTGTCATGCTATGATGTTGAATGATGGCAACTGATGGCACAGTTGCACCGCACAGGAGACAGATATGTAACACTCCTTTCCTCAAAAAATAAATAACCTGTCTTTGCTCCTTCCTCAGCACCTACTGCTGTCCTGGCAGAGCAGTCCCCAGATAACAAAGCATTCCCATATGTGCACACCTGAATCCTTCAGTTCTGTCTCTCAGACAATGGATGGTGTTGCTCAGGCTTTTATTTCATCGTTCATCTGTCACCCATTTTGTGGCTTGGCAAGTATGACTGGTGGCTCAGGTAGGTTCAGAGCCATGTTTTCAGAAAATGCTGCCCAGGCACACAGCATGTGACAGAGAAAGAATTATCTTGCCAAACCTAGGGCTGCAAAAGAGATCCTGATTGCTCCAAAACAGAAGGAAATCCTTCACAGCTACCATGTAGCTTAGCATGAAGTGAGCAAATCTCTCCTCCAACAACTGGCATACTCTGCTTTCTCAAGTGTGAAATAACTTTTGTTAGAAAGAAAAGGTGCTTCCTCAAATTTGTAATTAATCTGCACTCTTGAAAGAAGTTTGCTCTGTCACTGCCCTTGTCAGGCAGCAAAGTTACCCAGCAGTTGTCTGAAAAGAGGCTTCCCACAGCTCCTGACTGGGGACCAGAGCAGGGGTTGCTATAGCTGGAAAGGACCGGTGAGGCTGGAGAGGATGTTTCTGTTGGACATCACAGAGTTAGCTACACAAACCAAAGAGTGTATTTCCTCAACAACATAAAATAGGGAAATTGATAAACATCCACAAGACCCACTTTGAGAGCTTATTCGTCATATTACAGTAGTGTTTTGTTGTATGTTTTCTTATTTTGTTCAAATTGTACATGTTTTATAGTCTGAAATATGCTTTTGTTTTTGTTTTTGGTGGTTTTTTTACATTTGGACTACTATAAAAACAAACACAGAACGTTAAAGAAAATAGTGATGAGCTTTTTCTTCTTCCAATATGGCAAAATAAATATCCTCATTATCACAGTCTTTTTTTCTGGGACAAGTCTTTCAGGTTCTCTGCATTAGTTTCTTCAAAAGCCTGTTTCAGAAGTTTTCCTTCCCTCTTTCTAACAATGCAGGAATTAAGAAATTTTGACTTTTCTTTTTCTGTGTTGCCTAAAAGCCTGTCCTATCTTACTCAGCTCTTGTGAATCTTGACTCCCTGGAGGAAATTTCCAAATCCATTCCTTCTACATAAAACATTGGCAAATACCTCATGTACACAACATGTAGTAAAATGATTTTGATTGCTGAAATACTTCACCAAATGCTACTGCAGGAGGGAAGGAAACATTTCTCTGTGCCACACTGCCAGGAACCCCTTGTTACCTCCACCAGGAGCTGTCACACACTGCACTGAACATGTACCCTGCACTTCACAAATCCACCTGTAGCTGCCAGGTTGCACCTTTCATGAAACAACCAGGTAGGGTGTTTTTCACAGGAAGTGCTAATCAGTGCTCTGCATCATCAAGTTCCTCACTAACACCAGCACAGACAGTGAAATGTCGATCATCACCTTCACTAGAGATCTCAAAAGGCTCTGTTCCTCCCTGGGGATGTAAATGTTCTTCCCACTTCATTACTGAGAACTGAATCCTGTTGAACTCCCATTTGCCCACTTCCCATCCCATTGTCTCCAGTACATGTTCAGGCTGAGTCACGTGCCTACGTGCCCCACTAAAGCAAGGCCACAAAAATAGCAATGAAGGTTTCAGTTGATAACGGGCTCTCAGTAGATAAGGCAGAAAGACAGTTTTATTCTGAATGCAATGACTGTCATTAAATGGACTGTCTACACCCCTAAGTGCTGAGACACACTTGTGTCAGTGTAATCAAGCCATCCAGACTGGTTTTCCTCAACACTTTTCTCTCCTGTATTTCTGCTAAGAGTTGTTTTGAATCTTATACCTGGGTTATATCTTTCCTTAGCCACTGCCCCTCTCACTGTTATCATGGGTGAAAGGCAGAGCAGCACAGGATAAATGTCCAGTACAAGGGCAACAGAGCACACTCTAAACACCTTGGAATTTCTAATGTCCTGCTGAAGGGTTTAACAGGTAACAAAGGAACATAAAGTAGTACTAGTAAAGAAAACCAGCTAGTTTGAAGGAAAATATTTGTTTCTTGGAGACTAGTGAGAAGTAAGGAAGGAAATACATCAGCAAACAGCCCCAAACAGTTTTGCTCTCAAGACCACAGAGAGTAAACAAGTTACAAAAAAAATATCCCAAACTGTGACCTACAAGTGATTAGGCAGTCACTTTAGTTTTCTCCATTAGACTGACACGAACTATACACACAGAAGGAGATCTTTAGTACATATGCCTTTGTTCCAATTTATCCTCAATGGCTTTCTGTGACCATTCTGTCTTCAACAATATCCCAAACAACTCCTTCAATTCCACCAGCATCTCACCAGAACGTTTGAAAGAAAAATGGTCATTTCCAGAGAAAGCAGTGTAAAGGTAATAAACCCTGCACCTATCTTTGCACTTATGGGGCCCTATGATGCTTGTACTTGTTCACTCAGACAAGCAGCAAAACACACAGCATTAAGCTCTTGAGTGGCTGTCAAAAATGATGCCTCCCCAGCACTTCTTTAAATTTAGGCTGTGGTGTTATGCAAGCCTTACAGCTACTGAAGTGATTCGGCACTAATAGGCTTCAATAACATTAGTATTCAGAAAATTCTATGAGGTTTAATACACCTATATTTGCACTCAATGGCATGTCAAGACAAAAGTGAGACAAAATGCCAAGTTTTGTAAAAACAAGTTGAAGGGACCCATCACCAGCAAAACCTCATGGATGGTCCTTTCTGAACAGCATACAGCTGGAGCAAAAGCAAAAGGTAATCTGTCTTCAAAAGGTGAGGCTGCCCCATGAGCTGCTCCAAAGGGGGCAGAGAGCAGCTGCAACAAGGCAGGCAACACAAGGATGAATCAGGCCATGTCCTTCATGCTCATGCTTGGCTCAGACTGTATCCCCTGGCACGTTGCAGTGGTTTCCACTAGGATAGAGTTTATTTTCTTCACAGTAGCTGTGTTTTGGATTTGTGCTGAAAACACTGTTAATAACACTGGGATGTTTTAGTTACTGCTGAGCAGTGCTTACATAGAGTCAAGGCCTTTTCAGCCTCTCACCCCACCCCACCAGAGAGTGGGCTGGGGTTCACAAGATGTTGGGAGGGGTCACAGCTGGGCCAGCTGACCCCTGCTGACCCAAGGCATTTTCCATACCAGATGGCATCAGGCTCAGCATACAAAGCTGGGGAAGAACACGGGGGGGACGTTTGGACTGATGACGCTTATCTTCCCAAGTCACCATTATGCCTGTCAGAGCCTTCCTTCACTAGGTAGGCTTTAAATCCAAGATGCTTTGCAGCCACATGACTTTACCATGCAGGGAATGAAACCAAAAGGAAAAGGTTTTTTCACCCAGAAGGTGACTCAGCACTGGAACAGGCTCCCCAGGGAAATGGCCACAGCACCAAGCCTGTCTGAGTTCAAAATCATTTGGACAACACTCTCAGGCACATGGTGTGACTATTGGGGTGCCCTGCACAGGCTCAGGAGTTGGACTCTATGATCCTGATGGGTCCCTTCCAACTCAGCATGTTCTATGATTCTATGATCAAATGCTTTTAAGAGGTGTAATTTGAACAGGGACTCAGTCTATAAAAGAGAACAGGATTACAAAGTATCAGACTTTCAACATCCACATAATCCGAATCCTTAAAAAACCAGTATCCTGGCTTTGTTTTTAAACAACACAAAACTTCTGGTAGAGGAAAAAAAACCCAGCAAAACAATTTTAACTGCAAAGAAAACCCTTGACATGGAAGGATACCATGCAGATGCTTTCTGCTTCAGTCTGGCATCATGTTTTCTCCTCATATGGATTTGTCATCCATTCTCAACTCTAAATTCCTGTAACTGAGGATGAGGTTCTCCAAAACCAGAGAGCTGTGAAACTGTAGAAATTAAGAGAGATATCAATGTTGAACATTGTGGAACATCATCCAGCAGCAGCTCCCATTTGCTGTCTCACCTATGTGAGCCCTGACAGGCTGGTAAGAAGGGACAGCCACAAGGAGAGATCCCAAGACAAGCACACCGCCCTCCCTGCCTGCTCCTGCCACGTTGCAGCACCCTAGTGCAGATGTGGGATGTGCAGGCTCAGCTCAGAGTTGAACTGTGCAGGGGCCTCCTCTCCCTGGTTTTGGTGTGTTTGCCTCTGTCTATACATCTGTAATCAGCGAGCAGGCAAAGGTGCCAGCAGACAGCACTCAAGAATGTATCACGCAGCTCCTGGGACCCCCAGATCCAACAAAATCCATGGCAGATTGCATGGGACTCAGCTGGAAAAGCTCTACCTGTTAATTAAGAACATATGTACAACTCTATATGCAATCTTTGGAAATCTAATACTCAGAAACCACCCTGTCAAGATAAGGTTTAAGAAAAACAAAATCACTGTTGTTACAATCCAGTTTTAATCTTGGCCAACTTACTCTCCAAGCCTCCTGTTCTCCAAGCAGTATTTTCTTTATTACACAGTGCACAAAGGGGGGAAAAAAATGTAAACAAAAAAAATGAGTGACCTCTAAGGTTGCCAATTTGTTCCACATTTTCCTTACTCTGCAACATACGACTGTTCCGTGTGCATGTCCCTCAGTCTGAGTTCTACACACCCATTACCCCAAAGAGCTGCAGGCCAACAGGGAAAAGAAAAAGGGTTAAGTATTTTATTTCAGCTGCTGCTTCAAAAAAATGAGCTATGAACCCACCTGAAGAACTAGAGGGCAGAGAAGAGCAGGGTGCAGTATGTTCCACATACTCTGGTTTTCTGTTCAGTGGCCCAGTAGTCCTCCAGCACACAGCAAGAACCAAACTTGTATTTCTGGAGTGAAATTAGTAAGTAAATGCACAACAAGACATACATAATTTTTAGTTAAAACCACAGAAAAATTCTTTGTAGGGAGACCTTGAGTTAAAAATTATTCTCCATAAGATTTGGCTACTGCACCAGAATAAATATTCTCAGTGGGACACCTTTTCTTCTCAGCATCTGTCCAATCTCTATGAACAAGGGAGCTATTTCAGTGCACCATGGCTATGAAATTTTTAGTAATTTGGGTAAGTTTTGAAAAGGTCTAGAGGACTCAGAAGAATATCTCCAATTATTTTTAAGAGGGCTCCCATGCAGAAGTCACTCAAGATCGACCTTTACAAAAAAGTTAAATAGATGTATTATTAGGAGGTGTCTGAGGTTAAACATTTTAAATAAAATGCATGTAATACAGGCCATAAGTCAGTTGCACTGAGCTTAATTTGGACTAATTAAAAGCTAAAACTTCAACACATGAAAGAAATACCCAATGGAACTAAACTGATAGAAGTCTCTTAACTTAAAGTTCACTAGGAAGTAAACTGTAGACCCTGCACATGAACAAGCACAAGAAACTTAAAATTTTAGTACATCTAGTAAGTGGATGATCAGGAACATGTAGCTTTGTTAGAAAAGAACATATTAAAAGGCTGTCATTTTCTATTTCTTCCCCCAAATTCATGGCACCATTATCCAAAAATAAATCCCTTTAAACAATTAAATTCAAAATTTCAGGCAATTTTTTTGCCTGTATCTTTTTTTTATAAGTAGTAGATTCAAAAGGTGAGACGAAAGTTCTACTAAATGTCAAGACAGACACAGTTTAACCATAGTACATTATTATCCTGAGAAAGGTTCCTTGAAAGTATTAGCACTGGAACAGATTTTGCTGCTATTAAAGGTCACAGACATTTTTTCTAATAGTTTCCACTGGAATAAGATAGGGCCATTTTGGTACTGCTCTGTAACAGCAAAATGGATAGAACTGCTCACTGAATAAACAGTAAAAGCACAGGAACAGTTGGGTATTTTTATCTAACCAGGGTAACGTTTTGTGTATACACTGATACTATATATTTACACAGCTAGCATATTATATCTGTAATGGTTACAAAGCTACAAGGATTAGTCATCAAAATCGATTCTATCACTACCAATCTCAATAAATATTAATGTCCCACAGTAAACTACTTAATCTGCCACAGGGAATCAAAATCATTTCAACTTCACCGAACACTTTAGCTTACACCTAGAATTTCCATGACTATTACCTTGCCCTGTTTATAAATGGAATTAGTGCAGTTCCACAAAATTGATAGTGTAAACCATCCAAGTGCTATCAAAAGAGAGTGTGCTTCCCCCCTCTGAGCTTAGTGTCTTTGTTTTGTATGGGTAGCAGAACATTACAGTTCAATCTTGCAAAGGCAAACTCTGCACCGGTTGTGGCAGGGGGTGGAGACTGATTATGAGGGAATTGTTATACAGTAACTTCAATTAGCAGCTCCAGAACAGAACTAGGGGCCTGCTGTGCTGCAGAACATACCCCAGTGAGGACCTCTCAGGAAAGCATCCCTGTGCACCACCCAACCACCCTCTGTGTCCTACAGGGGTGTTCTGATGCACTTCTCAGCTGCCACTCCACAGAAGGCAGCTGATTCAGGGAGAGATGAAAGTTCTGCCCTTCAAAGGCAGAGTAGCAGCTGTCACTCAGTGATTTTAAGGAGGAGCAGGTGCCCTACTTTGAGGACCTGTGCAATCTGGGTCTCATCAGGAACACACTGCAGAACTGGAGTTCAAATTCCCATTTAAGCCACAGTGACAGGGTCACTCCTCCTCCAGCCCTATCATAAAAACTTCCCAAGACACTTGCTAATTAATACTGAGACTCCTGGAAATGGAGAACAAATTAAAAAGATGTGGTACAAATGTATTCTCCATCTGTGACTCTCACCACAACTCACTCCACAGAAGCTGGAAGTTTTTCCATGTGATTTTAGTGAGTAATAACCTGGTTACTCTCAGCTTTACTGTGATCTCATTGCTAAAAACATTTCAAGCAGACAACTCAGTCTTTCTCCTTCAGTGTCAAATATAACAGAAGTAGCCAAGAACCCACAAGCTTTTCAAACCCATAAAATCGCATTTGGCTTTCAGCTACAGAACAAAAATAGAACCAAATCACAGAGGTCTTATATAGTCCCTGGAAGCTTCAATCAAGAAACAAACATGGGCTGCAGCCTTTGCCCACTTTTTGACAGATTGCCGTTTCCAGCAAAAGTAAAATGGGTTGATGGTTATCAGGTTTGATCTTCTATGTAAAGCAAGCCTCCATTCTCACTACAATTGCCTTTGCTCAACAACCTTCATCTAACATGGAGCATATTACTTAGAATCTCATCTAATTTAAATAAACACTGCGAGCAACCGAGGATTTACCACATCGCTGATAATCAGTTCCACTGCTTCACTGCATTCACCGTTAAAAATACCCTTTTACCCCTCTTGATCGAGTTGTGATGACTTACACGGAACCACAGGAAGCAAAGAAACTCCCCAGGAAGAGAGATGTTCTCCTTGTGGAAGCAGTTATACCCTACAATCCAGTGTTTTCTTTTCTCATGAAGAAGCCAATATGTTTAGTTTGAGTTCTCATTATAAAAACATGTTTTCCTAAATTCTCTGGAGTTAATTCCCCAAGCAGAGTGCTCTGAGAATCTTGTTCTTAGTTAAACAATGCTTTTCTTGTGCTTTGCATGATTTCCTAATTATCTTTCTCCTTTCTTTTCTTTCTTTCCTTTTTTTTTTTTTTAAGATGAATTACTTTTGATGTGTGAAGCAAAGACAGTGATATAGTCAGAACATTCCATATAACCTCTCCACTTTCCCAAGCTTTGAGCATCCACATTGGTATCTGGTTTTGAAACTTTTATTCCAGACAAGGAAGAAATAAAATTATTTTTAAAAAAAAGTCTCAAGATGGAAGGAACACTGTTAATTAGATAGGAAAGAGTAGATAATTTTTTGTGACCAATTTTCTGACAATGACAGTTACAACAAAGCAATCTTTTCACTACCAGCAGTTTTTATTACCTGTATGAAGCAAAAGTGAACCCACTCTCCTTCAGAGACATGTGGCTCTCAAAATAAAAGTAGCATAAACTTCACCTTGTGCTGCAGACAGCAGGTGGGGACAAGCCAAGGTCTTTCTGACCTTGTCTATATGCTTTGAAAAGCACTGTTAGGAGCTGTCAGCCTGACCACGTGCTCTGCAAAACTGCAAAAATAACCTCATAGGCAGGAGAAATCCCATGAGCAGAGGGCAGGGGCAACCAACAGAGCACAGCCCACACAAGCTGGTGGTGCCCAGCTCTGCAGCTGACACCTCGGCATGGGGCAGAAAGGAAAAACTCAACTAGCCAAAGTCACTGGGAAAGCTCCTACAAATAAGACACAACCTGGGAACAAGGACTGTGATGCCCATCTAACCTGCCTGCTTTGCACAGCACTGACCCCCCCACAGGAATCCTTCCCTGAGCTCGTTAACTTGGGCCCAAACTCTGTCAGATGGCAAACCCTTTGAAACCCCTCAAAAGGCAAGAAGTTTCGCACACTGTGTGCATTTCTCCCTGACTCCCTCCTTAAAAGGATCTTCTGATGGTCTGTTTTCTTTTAAGGGAGGGTTGCCCATCCCTTACTCTAAAACCAGGGAATACCACAATCTCTGCATAACCTACAGAGCAACATATATTCTAAGTGAATTTTTCCCTCTTCATTCATCGTGCACAAGTGCTCTTGTCACTTCATATTAAACTACTTAGTTTCCTCCTGCTGTCTGAGTCTGGACACGTCCATACCCATTCTTTCATCAGTGGCTGTAAAATACATCCTGGCCAAGGACCTGGCCCGCCACTGGCCCACAAAAACTTGGAAATAGAACAAATGTTTGCACAGGAATGGAAGTATTTCATCAACACTAAAACAGAAAAAAGGGCCTAAGTGCACACATGCACAAGCCCCAGGAGCCACATAGAATCATAAAATGGGGTTGGAAGGGACATTTAAATACCATCTAGCCCAACTCCCTGGCAGTGACCAGGGACATCTTCAACTCAATCAGGATGTCCAACCTGACCTTGAATGTTTCCAGGGAGGAGGCATCCACCATCTCTCCCAGCAACCCAATCCAGTGTTTTACCACCCCCACTGCAGAAAACTTCTTCCCTTATATCTAATCTAAATCAAGCCTTTTTTGATGTTAAAACCATTACTCCTTGTCCTGTCACAACAGGCCCTGCTAAAAGTTTGTCCTTATCTTTCTTTTTAGTCCTTACCCTCTCTTTACAGACCATGGCTCAGCTACAGATCCAGTGAAAAGCCACATACAGAAATACAGCAGCAGTAACTGCAGCAGGAACAAATCCTCTCCAGCTTTGCTTTGTATTGTGACAGCAACAAAACAAACAAACAAAAAAAACCCTGTGAATGTTTTTAAAACCTGTCGTATCACTGCAGTGCAATACATACAAATATCCACCGTACCCTCCAGGACTTCAATACCAGCTAACAATTCTAGCATATATTTTTTTATTTTATAAAGTAAAAGCAGCCTGATTTTGAAGACCACTGAGTCCCTGCTGCTCTTACTGATAATGAAAGCAATAACTCCCCAGCAACGATGGGGAAAGGAGCCCTGTCTCCAGCACACAACTGAACTAGCTTGCCAGCAGGTGCCCAACTTTATGTGGCTTTATGTGGATCTGGTCCTGAACAATCTGGAATAGCTTTCTGGAGAAGAAACAGTAAAAAATAGTAATGTGGGTTTTTTTTTCAAGGATGGTTTTTATAATGTTCCTGGAAACAGAATGAATACAAAAACATTGTAAAACCCTATACAGAATAGCCCTTCATCTTAAAACTATCTTTGGAACCTCAATGCTATGTATGTATATCAGACAGAACAAGGCAGGGTACTTTGCTTTTTCTTCTTTTTTTTTTAAGGCCTGAAGAGGAGGAAAATTTAACTTCATATTCTTGTTTTCTGAGGGGTACGTGCTTTTCTAGGCTCCAATTCTGCAAGCACTTAAATGAATGCTTATTTTCACTGATACCCCAACCACCTCACTACAAGCACTAGAAAGTATATAAGGCTAACTGGCAGAGTTTGGGGTTTTTTTGTTTGGGGTACTCTTGGTGGTGGTGGTATGGTGTGACTTTTTAACTCAATTTTTATTTTTTCATCCTTTTACTCAGGATTGAGACATACAATTAATGAAATTGAGACAGGCAATCTTTATCCCAAACCTGCTCTGGGATAGTCACTTCTAAACCAGGATCAGTGTTGAGGCAATTTGAGCTACTAGAGATTTATACAGGAACTCATGAGGGCAGATTCTGCCCCAAAGCAAAGTGAGTTGTCACCTGAACCCTGCAGCTTGCTGCTGAGCTGAGAATTAATAAACACACAGCTATCAAAAAGAAACTACCTCTTCCTGCTCCCCCACATTTAGTCCACAGGACAATTATTCCCCTCCTTGGCAGCCAGATCACCAGGGAGAAAAAGAACCTTTTAGTCTTATGGCTGAAGTAAGGGTGAGCAGTCAATGAAAAGCCATTTGTTCAAGTGTGGCTGCAACTTTTTTTTTAATGATCTCAAAAGAATGTTAAAATTTTGTGGCTAAACTGTCTAGACCAGATTCGAGCTATAAAATATTCCATTTACTAGAGAAAATGCACTCAGAAGCCACTCCACTCTCAAACAGGATACTCTTCCAAACTGCAGGAATAATTGTCAGTTCGTCTTAGTTTTCCCTTCTTCCATTTGACCATTCCCTCAGACCATCTGTACAGCATCTCGCCTGTTCTACACCAGATTTGCTATTGCAAGCCTGATCACAAGTGACATCAGCTCAAATCAACTGAAGTTTCATCCCTATTTCTGGCTCTCTCCCCTGATCGCTTGTTCCTAAACAAGAACATACTCAACTATAGTGTTTCTCAGGGACCTCATGAGCCTCTAGAAAGACTCCAGGCATAGTGGTACAATTGTGTTGGGCATGTTGTCACATGATTTCTCCTTCTCCAAGAAACTAACTAAATCAGGTGTGCAGGCAATTAGAAAAATTACACATATTAGCTTTCAAATGGCAAGTGGTTTTTCCTCCCCGTGCCCACCCAGTATGGATTTAAAGTCCCAAGTCTTACGGCCCCCAGGAATTGGGAAGATACCTGCAGGGAAATCAGCAGCAACAGGGAAAGCAATTCAGTGCTCCAAGACTCTGATTTCTAGGTTGCATTGGGGCAGTCTCAGGTTTTTCCACCCAAAGATCAATGTTTCCAGTGGGACAGAAATTGCCAGTTCTTACCAACCCTGATGATAGGATTGAGAAAACCAAAACAACACCTTCTAAGCTATAAGCTGCTTCTTCTCCATCCATAATACAGTATTTCTGTGAAGACACAGCCTAGCTATCTATACACATGTGCCTCTTCCTATTAAGTTTAGGGGAATTTTGAACCAAACATGACATAGGAATCTCCAACTTTCTACAGACCAAGTATCCTGGAACTCCTGGGAATATAAGCAGCAGAGGAGAAAACGCTACCACTGTTCTCCATAAGGAAAAAGTTGCCGCTTGTCTTAGCCCTCATTATACAGCAGAAATTCAACACTGCCCGAAGGGAATGCTGAGAGGTGAGATGGAAGGAGGCTCCTAGCACAAAATCCACTGCTGCTGCAGCAACCTTCCCCACAGTAGTGCTGGCAGTGGGTAAGTGTACTCTGCTGTTCCAAGGGGCTTTTTATACACCTGAGCAGAAGGGGCATAGAGGTTATTTCTCCAATGCTGTACCAGGATTTGACCATGAACAGTCCTAAGTTAGAAACTGTAGCAACTAAGGTCTTAGTCTCCATATGATGAAGAATTAAACTACGCAGCTGCTTGTATGCATCAACATCAACTGCTATTGAGTGGAGACCTTCCATATGCTCTTCTTGGAGGCTGGTGGCTGTGAAGGCCTGCCAAAGAACAGGTCTATTGTTCAGTGCCTTGCAGGGCTGCTCAGATAACAGATGTCTTGCCATAAGTAGCAGCAATCTCTTTGAAACAGAAAATACCCTCATGGAGATCTGCAGCTTTCCAAGTTCCTTAAATTACTTCTAAATGTATTTATACACAGTATGGCAGATTTTTTTTTTTTTTAATTAAGATATCCATCTGAGCCTTGTAGGAGATCTCAGGGCTGCATGCTAGCAGTACAAGACCAGAAGTGTGATAAATAATTGTCATTAAAGCATAAAGGTCAGGGCAATCCCAAGTACAAATTAAGGCTGGGTGGAGAATGCATTGAAAGCAGCCCTGAGGAGAAGGACTTGGGGGTACTGGTAACTGAGAAGCTCAACATGAGCTGCTATGTGCACTTACAGCCCAGAGAGCCAGCTGTGTCCTGGGCTGCATCAAAAGCAGCATGGCCAGCAGGGTGAGGGAGGGGATTCTGCCCCCCTATTCTGCTCTCCTAAGACCCCACATGGGGTCACATCCCACATGTGCATCCATCTCTGGACTCCCCAGTACAAGAAGGACCTGAACCTGTTCCAGTAAGTCCAGAGGATGGCCATAAAGATGATCAGAGGGCTGGAGCAAGCTGAGAGAGTTGTTCAGCCTGGAGAACAGAAGCCACCAGGGAGACTTTAGCGCACATTTCAGTACCTAAAGGGGCCTGCCAGAAAGCTGGAGGGACCTTTTACAAGGGCACGCAGAGATAGAACAAAGAGCAATGGCTTTAAACTGAAGGACAGCGTGTTTAAAATAGGTATAAGGAATAAATTCTTTACTGTGAGGATAGTGAGGCACTGGAACAGGTTGCCCAGAGAAGTCCTGGCTGCCCTATCCATGGAAGTGTTCAACACCAGGCTGGATGGGGCATTGAGCAACCTTGTCTAGTGCAAGGTGTCCCTGACCACAGCAGGTGGGTTGAAACTACATTATCTTTAGGGTCCCTTCCAACCCAAACCACTCCGTGATTCTATGACGACTGTGAAAAACACCAGCACCCTACAGTTTACATCTAACAACATCCAGGAGCAAGCTCATGAGTGATGATCTGGCAATGACAATGCCCACTGCAGTCTTCTTTCACCATATAGAAGCAACACACCGCATCACAAGGTAGGCAGGTGGTTACAGAGCAGTCTGCAGCTGAGCAGCCAACTCCCTGGGAGGACTCCTCCAATCCCTGAATTGATGAATGCATGATCCCAGGGATGCCATCCAGCTCTGTCCTTGTCTCTCATCTCTGCTCATCAGGAACATCCTGATCCACCAGCAGTGTGCGACTCACTGCTAGTTCATGGCCACCAGCTCTTGAGAGGAGATGGAGGAGCAGAAGAGCATGGTCAATACTGCCTGCCACAGGGAGACTGGGGAAGCATACTGCAAAAGTAGAAAAGACCCTGAAGTTTTACCTTTTGTTGTAGGCTAGTCAGTAAAATCAACAGCCTGTGTGATAAGTTATTTCTGTCACTGTCCCCACAACAGGGATGATAGAGCTAACTGCAAAGTTGAGTGGAACAATCAAAAATATGCCCACCTATACCTTCCTCTGATCCTGTGAAATAAACTGGGTTAAAAACCAAACTCAAATCAGTCACAGAACACAATGAGACAGACACGGGTAGCTGCTTGACAGAGGGAACACAGAGCGACAGCAGAAATACTCAAAGAGAAGCAGCAAACATACACGCCCAAGCTGGTGCCAGTGCAACAGCAGATGAACTGTGCCCTTACTCACACTGTTTAGTACCTTTCAGTACAAGTAGTTTCACTGAAACTGATGGGACTACCTGCACAGCAAGGTGCTACCCACCACACAGAGCAGTGTTGTACTTCGGCTGTGTAGGACACTCATTTATACCCCCCAGCTGCACTGGGGGTAGGATGTAATAATAGACTGCTGAGTCCAAAATACACTTATCTTTTCTGTTCTTTTTTATCTCCTCTGCCACACTCTTCTGTCCCCATCCCAAGAGAGTTTTTTGGGAGTGTGGGACAAAATTTTGACAAGATTTCTACACAAGTAAGATCTCCATAGACAAAAAATGAGCTATAATAAACTATGCTCTGTATTTGACTTCTTAAAAGAAAGTCAATTAAGGTTAATGTTCCACAAAGGTATTTCCCTTACAGCCATTAAAATTAAAATGGCAATGCCTTAAACACATGGGAAGTCACAATGAAGATTCCTCTAAGTTCTTATCAGAAAGTCTATAACATCAAATAATTCAACAATAACCTCCACATGGAACTCAAAACTGGCATTAGCTCTTAAAACAGCCAATCCCAATGAGGGGCTTAGAAAGCAGCAGCAAAATCTAATTAATAGGTTTGCTGAAGGAGAACCCAGAAACCTAGGATCTTTTATGGCTGGCTGCATTCCCCACCATGCTGATACTGTCTTTCCCACCTTTTTCCTTCTCATCAGCTTAAGAAAACCCCTTAGGACAGGTATTGAGATGCCTCTGGTACAATGAATTGCTGCCACAGAAGTCTCAGGTGTTGACCAGAGAAGTGCTCCTAGTTCAAACCCTCCTCAAATGTGAAGGCTCTCAGCTGGCTGGAGGCTGAGAAAAGGTCATCTTTGAGCTGGTCAGCTGTGGCATGCAATGCCTTCTGCTTGAGAAGCCTAGTAAAGTCATGCAAATTTTTTTTCCACCTTGTAAAGGAGCCTGGTGGACATCAAGCAACCCCCACGTCAGTGCAGAGATTACAAAGGCAGCGCATCCACCCACAGGCAGCAGCACAAGCAAGCAAGACAGCTGCACTCTGGGGAATGCATTCACGGGAAAGATGTGTCTTATTTGTGGGGCTGATCTCTCTGCTTGTCACAGTGTCTCTCCAACAGTGTGAACTACTAAATATCTATCTCCACAGACCATGCCCCAGTGCAAACACACATTCCCCAAAGCAACACAGGTTTCATTTGTTTAGAGTAACAGCCAGGACCAGGATCTGCACTTTCATTGGTTTTCTCCCCAGCTTCCTCCTGTTATACACCTGTGGCCAGGTAAACTAAATGCAGTCCTTACCTCTCTCTCTTCCTCTCAGTGTCCAGGGACTTGGACTGTAGCAGCATCAAATAAATCTTGCATCTGCCTCATTGGCAGATGGCTGGATCCTGCCTCCACCTCCAGCTTCCCTCCTCCTGGAGGCAGCTGCTCTCAGTGACAGGCCTGCTGCCACTACCCTGAGGCTGCAGATGAGCCAAAGCGGTGGCAGGAGCCCCTGCACAGCCCAGACTCTCCTCATGCCACATCTACCAGGGAGCCACAGCAGCCAGTCAGGCAGAGCCAGGAATCTGGAAGGTGACTCAGGCTTCTTGCCCTATGGATTATGAGGAAGCACTGCAAGCCTCATGTTTGTTTGCAGGCAACTCTTACAGAACTTCTATCTTGTTTCTGAAAAGTCCTCAATATTTCACTCATGGTGTTTCCTAGGGGAGCTGCCGGGAGATCAGAAGAGGAGATGGTGGCTGGCAGAAACAGGAGTGCTGAAGCAAGCACAAGCAAACCCCCAGGACTCCCCCACTGCTGCCTTTGTGAAGTCATGTTCTTCACTGATAGTCCGAGGATGTTTATTTAGCTTGGTCCCCACTAACATCAAATAGCAGCACTGCCCAGCCTTACTTTCTGAGGACAGGGAGGGGAGCAGAGAGGCAGCCAACCAGGATGCTGGTTCAGAGCACCCACCTGTCCTGGGACAGGACAAATGAGAAGAGAAAGACAGCCCCGAGCAGACACCATGCAGCAAAGCTGGGCAAGCTCCACAAGCGACCTTGTGTCCAGCTGCTCACCTGAGTCCAGATGTTGGCACACCAGGATGCACCTCGCACATCTCAGCATCCACTGAGAGTTATAGGCGTGTAGGAGCCTGGCTCTCCCCAGTTCTCCTTGCCCTTCTCAATATAGTGTGATTTTTCTCCTTTTGAAACCAGGTGATGGATTCAGGCAGACCCAAGTGCAGCAGAGTGTTTGCTGGGGAACTGCTGCCCCAGCGCTGCCTGTGGCCACACATCAGCATCAAACGGTACTGGGGAAAACCCTGCAATGCCAAGCTCTCTAGATGGAGGAGGAGCAGGGGAAAAAAGGAGAAAAAAACAGACTGTTTAGGAAAAACAGGTGAAAGAAATGATACAACATGGTTTGGTCTTAAATGTAATTTTCCCTCTTCCTTCATCTATGCCATAATCAGACACTGCCAAATGAAAATTAAATTATGGACCAACCTCTCTAGGCCTCTCTGTCAGTTGTCATCACAGGATTGTTTGCACTGCAGGCAGAATAAGGGACACAGCATGGCAGACAAACACTTTGACCTCCCTCTGGGCTAAGCAGCAACTGAAGAACAAAACCCAATAGACACACACAAAAAACAGGTAACATGCAAATTCTAGATTTAACCAGGATTTTATCACCTGCTTCTACCCTACATACTCATGTAGTCTCTGCATTGCAGGGTTTATTGGAAAGGGTTGCCCAAAACAAAGCCAATACTTTCATACTCTGAGGGTCAGCAAGACAGGTGAAATGATAAGAAAAAACTAATAGAAACTTTTTATTTCAGTACCTGGTGAGTGTATGCTTTTCCTCAACAGTTACAATATGCACCCACGAGCCAGGATGCCCAGGGATTATCCTCAGCTTTTCACCACTGATGCTATCTGAAAGGCCCAGGCTGCTTGGCTATTCTTCTGTTCTCCTGGTTCAGTGCAGCAAGACAGTAAACGCTACTAATTAAGATCTCAGAACGTGTTAACATGTTCTTAAATCCCCTAAGGCCATTTAGAAAAAGCAAAGTGTCAAGAAGCAGAATTTGGGGCAGTTGCTACCCAGATTTGCAAAAGAACCTCAATGAAATGAAGTTCCATGAATAATGGAGTTTTCCTATAATCTGGTCCCTTTTTAGCCACCTACATCAAATCCGAACATTTGGAAAAGGAGAGAAAAGAACTTCAAATCCTGGTGCTGAAATCCTGAAATAAAGATTCAATGCCTAAACCCATCTTAAAAAATGTTTCCTTCATATGTCACATTTCCATACTTGCTACATGGGAAAGGTTCCTCAGATGAACCCTAAGCAATCTCTGACAATCATTCATTAGAAGAGATGAGTATCTTGAATCATCTTTTTCCAAGTTGAAGACAGTCTTGTCTCATGTTTCTGAACAACATGTTAAATCAAATTTACAAGAACTGGCTTAGAAACGAGTAACATCTCACACTAATGTAGGTTTAACAAATTCAGAGTCAACAAAAACTTCTTTATATAAATTTTGTGGGCTGAAGACTGTTAATGACTTTCCAGAAAGTTTTAGAAAAGAAAGGAAGTTTTAATGCAAAAAATTTCAAAACTTAAACCAGCAGATCTTGTGAGGATTACTCTAATGTTTAATAAACTGTGCACTTAAAAATGTATCAATAAGTCAACAACACAGTGTGAACCTCAAATAAATCAGCTATTGATTTCAAGACAATTCAATTTAGGCAAAGCAAACAAAAAAAGCTATTGCAACTAAAAGTCATCTATCTTTATTACACTGACACTGATTTTTGAAGGTCATTTATGTCGGGGGGAGAAGTGCTGTTAAGGTTACAAAGGAGCTGAAAAATAATGTGAAGCACTTCAGTCTAAACACTGAAGCCGTGCAATGCAATGTCAGGCTGGGAAAGCATCACCTTGACAAAATACTTGTTATGGTTCAGACAGACTTTTATTTCAGTTCCTGATCAGAGCACATCACCCTTCGCAACCCAAATCCAGCCTTCTCACAATTCTTCACCACAGTGGTCTTGACGAAACAGAAAAGTTTGGATCTGCTACCTTGACTAGCCAAAGGGAACATGGACAGCATCTGTGTTATTCATTCCTGTTTAAAATACTCTTTATTATTCAGTAAAATATTTAGGGTATGTTGTTCTGCCTCACTAAACTCCTTCCCAGACAGATGGAAGACAAGATTTCCCTCACACTGGTCATGCCAGATGCGAAACTACCCTGATGATTTCATGAGTGGCCACGGAAAACAAGATTCAGCACAAAACACTCTGACCAGAAAAGTGCTGCCCACATCCTTACTCCTTCCCTGTGACACAAGTGTCTGAGAGCAAAGCTGGGAAACCAGATGTGGCTGCATCTTCCCCGAGCCCCAGCCAGACCCCCCCTACAAAGCTGCCTGTGGCAATGCTAATATGAAATAGTATCAAGTGGTTTAAAGTTAAGATCAGCAATAGCAATGCCATTCCAGGGTCACAAGGCAAAACACAAATTACAGCAACAGCAAGCAAGCAGAAGACTCAGAAATTATGTTTACATCATCACAAACATACTCCATGACCCTCAGTGATGCACACAAGGCCTGGGGCACAGAACTTCCATGCTGCTATCCACATACCAGGTGCCAGTCAATGTGATTTTTTCACATTTAAGCACATACACACTTAGATTTCCAGTAGATTAAGTTTCTATCATTCACTGTTGCCTCGATCTAAGTACTAAATAAAAAAGAATTTAGTAAGCTGTAAGTGGGAGTGGCTAATATATGTAGATCTGAGTGCAGAGTCTTAGCAAGCTGGAATAGCAGAAGCTTTTATTTTAGAGTTATCAGAAAGACACAGAATTATTGTGAAAACACTGCACTCTCAGCACCCTCCTTCCACAAAATTCTTAATCTATTTCTGCTCAAAAGCTAAACTACTTTGCAGGTCTGTGTAACTGCTGTGGTTCCTGTCAGCTCCCTGCTTCCACCCACCCTCTTGGCTGCCCAGCCAGGCTATGGATCCAGCACCTGCAAAGGGCCCCTGTGATGCACAGCCTTCCCCAGTGAGAAAGGGACCACACAGGTACATGCAGCCTCACCAGGCAGCTTATGTGAGAGGGTAATGCAAAACTACTGCAGCAGCTCTTCCAGAGAGAGACAGCTGTGGTGTGGTTCTGAAAGTTTCAGATAATAGGCAAAAATACACGTTAAAAGCAAATTCAAAATCAGGAGAGAAAACTTCTATGAAAATATAGGACAGCATTACTTGGTTTGACACAAAATTCAACTTCATTAACCCTATTAGAGGCTTCTGTGCAAATTCACAGTCAGACACTGCTCATTCAGGTCCTCAGTGTCCATGTTACATGAGACTACAACATCGAAGCAGGGGAGGGAAGGTTGTAACTACAATGCCACACTGAAAAACCAGTGGAGGCAGACCTTCAGTGGGGGACTAGCATAAGAGTTTCTATGAGAAAATTTTTGTGCTTTAACTAAAACAACTAAGCAAACAGAAGAAAACTGACACAGGAAGAGGCTCTTCTAACCATCAGTGATATAGGAAAAAGAAATCTGCTTCTACTGGCACACTGCATAGGAGAAAAGATAAACTCAGCTGAAATACTCGGAGATGCAGTGGCTGATGGTGTACAGGACCAGAGATGAATCAGGGGAGATGTATTTTGTTGCCTGACTCCGCACTGAACCCAATACAGTGGTGTACAAGCTACTCTGTCTCTGTGCCAGGGCATCCTTCTCCAGTCCTGACAGCTGAAAGAATACACATTTTGACTCAGTTCTTGTCTCAAACAAAATGAGCATGCATTTCCTAGGATACCAAGACTCCTGTAATAAAAATACTTCTAAATGTGTATTTGCCTCTTACTGACACAAACTGGTATCTATGGTCTGACTCTCACTTTGCACTCCCATTAGAAATAAAGGAGTTATTTTTCCACCCAGGAAAAAGAAGACATATAGTGAGTCACTAGGACAGGGATGAGTCACTCTACTTCAGATGCTCTAGCCTTGTGATGATAAATGGCAAACCCCTCTGCAGTCCGAACCCTGTAGTCTCCTCCTCACACCCACAGAGCCCACAGTAAGGAAGGGCAGATCCTGCACAGCGCCACAGGTGTTGGATCCAACACCTCTCACTCCAGCCTGGGGACCCGGAACAGCTCCCACTTTCCAGAGCCCACAAGTGAAATTATGCAGGAACCAAGTTAAGTGTGAAAAGCAATAGTGAATTTGAAATCTTGATAGAAAAAATCTGAATATTCATTGGAAGAACCAAAATACTTCTAGAAGAGTTACTAAGTTATGAAAAGACATCTTGCTAGTTTCTAACAAGAAACAAGGCATCTATCACTATCACTGCAGTGTTACAGAGCCTGGCAAAAAGCAACAGGAAAACAACTAGGCTGTCTCTGTCTTATACAGAGCAACTATTCACCTGGAGTTTTTCAAATTAATTTTACTTTGTTGAAGTGCTTCAAAGTCATGTGCTCCCATGACCAAAAGTAACCACGATGATTTGTTTAAAACACAAGAACAAGCAATTTGCAGCACCATGCTTGAAAAGCATCCTTGGTCCAAATTACCAGTGAAAAATAAAAGAGATGAACAGCAACTAGGGAAAACAAACAGCACTACACGCTTTATCTACTATTTACCATAGTATCACAAGTCCGACCTTTTCCAATTTCTATCATGCTAGGCTGGCCTTATTTTGGCACAACAGTGACAATAAGCAGTTTTCTGTTACTGCGTTGTACAGATACTGAGAACCGTCATCAGCTTGAAAGAATAAGTTTTTGTTCTACTACATGGTCTATGATCAGAGAGACAGCTGCAAGGTCAAGATAACAGAGACACACATGCTCACAAGGTAATTATCTGCCTGTAGAAGTCCCAGTCATGAGGCAGAGAAGCACTGACTTGAGTGGCCTCAAGGCAGGAAGAGATGGTGGCTCCTGCTCCATAAGGCTTTCATAGAAGCAGGATCTATCAAAGAGTAGCATCTTCTTTTAGATCAGGTCACTTCAATTAGGTTCAACAAAACTAGTGAACTGAACTGGCTTTGACTTGTGCTACTTCTGAAGAAAAGTAGTTAATATCCCAGCTTACTTTACCTTGTTCATCTCAACATCCAATTTTACAAGTATAATGCTTTTATACAGCAGCTAATGTCTCATGGGCACATCCTAGTGGGAAAAACAATGCACTGTTATTATAGCAATGGCCCTTGGATCAGGCTGTTGGACAAGAACTGTGTTCAACTGTAACTGGAACAGGCTGCAAGAAAGGATTCAGCACAATATCTAAATGCTCAACCATACCCAGTAGGATGAACCAGTTTTAGCCACAGATGCAGCTAAATGCTCTTTTAGCTAACTTTATTAGGGAGTGGCAGTTTGTTATAACCAGAGAGATTTAGAGAGAAAACCTGCTGTCAGAACCCTAACAAGTTCTTTGGTATTTTTCCACATTTTCAGGATGTGCTTTCGTCTATGTGCACCTTTTGCATTACAGTCTTTAAGATCCCCCAAGAGATCTGTGATTTGGCCAAAGAAAGCCATTAGCAACAACCTCATGAACTTGTGCCATCATCTTGTCATATTTTAGACTTTTGGAATGAGCAAAATGGGTAAATTTCTTCACTCCCAAAGGAGGCACCTCTCTCAGTGCAAACAATACATGTGTAACCTTTGAATAAAATGAAGTACCCACTCTGTTTGAGCCATAGCTAAGTACTTGACTTCTGCAAACAGTTCCCTGCCACAAACTGAAAAATGGGAAACAAAGCCAGGTGACCTCCCACCCCACAGATTAATTACACTCAACAACTTGCAGGTATGCAACTCAAATTCCTTCTTTGTTTCCCAGCATCCAATGGAATGGATGAGTTTGGAACTGTTAGGGAAGTAATAAATAATTAACTAGGAGGGGGGGAAGAAAGTAGTCTCTTTTGTTATGCTTCATTACATTTTGGTCTTTATTCAAACACTGGTCAGTTAATTATTTTTAAAAATCGGAATTGAAACTTCTTTCACGTAATGGCGGCATTGACTCACCTCCACCTATAGTATCTATTTACCAAGAGATATAGAGCAGATCTGAAAACATGAACTGTTGTCTGGCAAACAGGTTTCTCTTAGCCATTCCCTTAAGCATTCATTCATTTTAATGGTATAGGCTTCTCATTGAAATTCAGCCTTGAAGATGTTAATTATTAGCAGTGTTTCATTGTCCTTGTGGTGTTCTACAGCAAATCCTCATGAAATTTGTCATGTGCTTTATTATAGACTGTAAAGCCTACCATGAGATAGGATAGTTTTGGGGTGGGGGTTTGTAACCATTTAGTGCTTTCAGGGTGCATACCTGGTTGACATCTTTCAACTCATCTTGCTCTTCCACCTACATGGCTTCATCTCAGACACTTAATTTGCTCAACTCACACAGCCAAAGACTGTGCCTATCACACAATTCTCCAAAGGTTCCTTGGTGAGTCTGATTTTTATTATGTGGCTTTTCCATGTGATAGGAGACATTACAGCCTCCACATCTGGATCCAACATCTGATACTGCTTGTCTAAGCAGAGCTAAAGCAAGTACCTCCAGCAGTCCCTGCCATGAAGCTTTTCTTCATTTATCCCGAACAAACACTCTGCTCAGGATAAATTTGCCCATCTGTAAAACATTTTGTCTACTTCAGCAATGGCTTTGGGGATATTGAGTGAAAAGAGGTTGTAGTCAAGTATGAGGTGGTCTCTTCTTCCAGGTAACAAGTGACAGAACAAGAGGAAATAGCCCCAAGTTGCGCCAGGAAGGGGTTAGATTTGGTATGAGGAACATCCAAAACATTATTAGAAATCTGTGGAAAATTGAAGTTCCTTGCTTCAGTACCATGTTGCTCCTGCAGAGTAAGGGAAAGTGAGCCAATACCAGTGAATTTCAGGCTTCTCCACATGCAGTTCTTGAAGTTTTCCAGAGAGCATGAAGCCCCTCTAGAAGTTTCAGATTTGGTCTAACAGCACATACAAACTTGCTAACTTGAAACCATGTTTTAGGCTCTTTCAGTGTTGCCCTGAACTTCAGGGAACTGCGAATGCAGTGCTGGAAACCACTGTGCAGAGCAACTATTATCAGACACTGCTGTAGATCCAACATTGTGTTGATACATTCACCAGTTGAAACCAGATATTGTCAAACTACATCAAAACCAAGAAATCACACAATAGAAACTTAAAGGATAAAAAGGATGACTTAAAATTGGTCACTGTCATCACATACCCGGGGAGCAGAAAACGGGGAGAGAACAGATGAGGAAATTCCTAAAATACAACAGAGACAACACAAATTAAACTTGAAGCCATTAGCGCTAATCTATATTCAAATAACCTCCTAGACCTCATCCTAAGCACTAGAAGCAGCAGAAAAAGCATGGCATGTTGAAACATCATATTTATAAAGGAAACACTCTCATTTGCCAACTGATACTTCATAACCATTGTCACAAATCAGCATTAATGCCCTGCAACCCCTCAGTCAAGATAAAGCACATGCCAAATCTATTTTAGTGCTGTCTCTAAGGAGGAGGACTGGTTGCCACTCCAGAAGGGCAGATTCTGTATTTAAAAAATTATGATTTAAAAAATTATATATATGATTACAATTTGGTTAGAGGTCTAAGAATTCTTTAGCATTTTGTAAATACTTTATGTATTAAATTCTCTGAATTCTCAGAAGATGAACCAAGTTCTAATCTCCATATCTCAATTGTGGACTCCAATCAGGCTAATGACAGTACATGAGGAAGCAAAAGGCAGAGCCCACAACTGAGCTGGCAAACACTTTGAACTTTGCTATGGAGAACTGGCAATTTCAGGTGCTGCAGGAGAGCCAACTGATAATAACGATCCTATAAAACCATGCTATTAAAAAACATCCAACATTGTTTTAGTTTAGTGACAGTCACGAGAAAATTTTCTTTTGGTTTGTTCTTAAATAGTTTATCACAATGTCACCAAAAAAAAAAAAAAAAAAAAGAAGTTTCAAAGATTTTCCCCTCTCTCATTTTGCTGAATTTTTCTAACACAAAGTAGATGTGAAAGCAGGAACCTATTAAACTGTTCATTGAAGACAGCAATTAAAAGTGATGGAGGGGAATTGTGTAACCATGAGGTTATAGAGCCACTTTGGCCAAGAACAGCTTCACAAGGTGGAGGGGACACCAATCTCCACAGCTCAGTGCCATGGGCTCCCTTCTGAAAAACGGAGAGTCACAAATTTAATTTCCTCTGCTTCACTGAGAGCCATCTGAGGGATGCTCATTCATCTCAATTGGGTAAAAGCAGATAGAACTCTCATTTTCAACTTCCTTAAGCAAGTAAACAAACGTGGGGGTTGTCAAAAAGCAGAGCTTGCAAAATCTAGCCTGGTGAGAAGGAGAAGGATGCTTCCAAATACTGCTCTATGTATGTTTTTACACAAGTGAGATGAATTATGTATTCAGATAAAACTAACTGAATTTGGAAATAATTTACAGAGATCCCAAAGATGCCTTTGACGGTGCAACTCTTCACTCCTCAAAGAAGTTTTACCCACACCTATGCCTGTGATAAAGCCACTAGTGGGTAACTGAGGAATAGCTGACTTCTATGTACAGCAATACCAGAGTGAAGGGAATACAAAAAAAGGGTTCAGGAAAAAGGACAAAGAACAGAAAAGCAATAAATACATTGAAAACAACCTTTTTTTGCAGCAGGACATAGGAAAAAGGAAAGAAAGGAATAGGTCACTAAGATTGAACAGTTGAAAAAAGACAGAAAAAGATCAGTTGAAGTAATTTTTAATGGAAGCTCTCCTAACACCAGTAAATAAAATAGAATGAGAATGTTGCAGTGTTTTATGCAGAGGAACAGTCCAGTGATTAAATAAAACACCAAAGGCAAAGGATTTGACTGGCTGTGGAGTCACGCCTGATCAAAAATGTTTAATTAAGACTCTGGGGCTTGTGGAAAGCCACCAGAGACAGTTTGAAGCAGTTTTCCTAGAACCACCAACAATTCTGTGTTGTTAGGAGCATGTTGGAGGTCAGAGAGCTTACACTAAGCTTGGAATAAAAAATTAAGTAAAAATAAAAGAAAACCCTTCTCATCTCATCTCTGTCCACATCACAAAGCATTCCCAGGAAGCCTTTGCTTGACAGCAGACCCTAAAGCAGCTCAGACTGACACAGATCCTCTTGGCTTTCAGCACTGTCTGTGCCCAAGGAAGATGTAAAGGTGACTTAGAACCAGAACAGTTTTCAGAACCCAGTCCACATTCAAGGCTTCTGAAGTTCTTCATAAAAAAATAGGAAATCTTCAATTTATGTAATTACATCACCTCATCCTTGCCAAAAATGCTTCCAAAACACAAGAGCGATCATAAAATTTGGATCGCTAATGAAGAAAAAACTCCTTCTGAGCTCTTTGGATCCTGCCAAAAAAAGACACATCCGTTATTGCCAAATGTTTCGTTCTTGCAATTTTCAAACAGACGTGCCTCTTCCCTGTACCGATCTTTAACTGGCTCTGTTACAGTCCACTCCAGACTGACTTACTGGAAAGGGAAAATAGATGGGAGAAACTATTAAAGATGACAGTAAATCTGCTTCTTGCTGAAACTCATCAGTTCTGATGGAGTCGAGGTAGGGCCACACTGACAGCTCACTGACAGGTACATCTGGCTGTGGCTGTGCTTGGTATCAGCTACTCCCACCTCGCCACTTGTTCGTATCTGCACCTCCCCAGCAGCTCACCACAGCACACTGACCTCCTGCACCATGGCAGTAAACTCCCTAACAACTACCTGGGACACATGCATGCACACACACCCCTCCAAAAAGAAAAAAACAACACATTTCTGATGAACTGCCTGATCAAACAGGCAAGTGCCAGAGCTGCCAGAGCAATGGAGCCAGAGCAGACAGGTCAGAACAAAGACAACTGGATGCAGGTGACATGCATTAGGTGGCATACAGATAACTGATGTAAGAAACACAGAACTGGTCCAAGCAAATGAACAAACTCCCTCTTCACACGCATTTAGTTCTTTTATCCTCAATTCTTTTCACAAGTATTTCCCTATGCTCTCTGCTTGTGACCTCCTGACAGTCCTGTTTGTCCTTACCTCACCTCCCAGCTGTCACACTGTAGTAGCTGTAGAACACCACATGGATGAGGAAAGGCAGCAAGATGATTCTATGGGATAAATGTTTTTCCCATTGGGGATCAGACAGAAAACTCTGATCTCCACTTCAGCTACGCCAATGACTTGATTTTGAAAGCTATGCCTGTAAACATGATTTAAAGGTGTAACTTACAGCTACAGCAGTGTCTGTAAACATGTTTCTAAAAACATTCACTGCATTGGCTTTCATCACCATATTAGCCATAAGCACATCGGTGCTATGCATTGATGCAGTGGCAGCTACAAGCTGCCATCCTCTCAGGGCCACCAAATCCTGCACAGCCTCCCTCCCTGAGAGAGGGCAGAGCATCCCTACTCACAACTGCTACAATTTCAAATATAGGAAAAGCCATCACCTTAAAACATCCATCTTTTAACTCCATGACAATGTTTCCCTTTAGCCAGAATTCTCCATGTCACTTGCAATTTTTTATTCATACTGAAATCTCTTCCTATAATGCTTAAAAGTACACAAAGAGTTTCACCTTCCTCTTCAATAAGTCTTTTAAGCTTCAAAGACTGAAGCTTTTCAGTACAATGGTGAATTTTTCACTTGAAGTTACAGTACGCAACAAAAACCCCATGTTAAAACAAGATGCCTCAGTCTGACACTCAGACTGGAAACAAAGTGTTATTTAGGCTGTGATCCTCAATCCCAACTCACAAGTCAGCTTTAGAACCAGATCCAAAATTATCAAGGACCAAACCCTAAATCAATTGCAAACATGACTCAAATTGTCAGTCTTACAATTAAGACCTGCTCTGCAGAGATCAACATTGTATAAATTGACATAAATTTTAATTCTTTTTCCTGAGATCTAACTTTTTACAGCCAGATCACTCAACAAACCTTCCAGTTAAACTTTGGCTTCCCTGGAACTCCAAGCTCAAGACTGAGCATTTTCATGCCATGAAATCTGTCTCTTTTAGACAAACATAAATCAGGAGAGGGTTTTTTTGCTGATGATATATGAAGATAAAACAAGATACAGTCGTTTTTCATGTCAGTGATGTATCTGTTTTCTCTTCTTGCCTCCCTCCCCTCAAGACAGGAGAGCCAGCAACCACTGTAGCCTGTAGCTTCCTTCTAGCATTGTAATAGTCCCTGGCAAAGCCAAGCAGCATGACTGCCTATGCTAGTGCTGTTCTGCAGCAATGCTGGAAAGATTGAAAAAAATACCAAACAAATCACACTGGTCTGTCTTGCTAGAAAAATCCTAAGAAACTCTCCTATGGCTTCTAAGTATTCCTGGCCATCCTGCCAAGTAATTACTTGGGCTTTCCAGTCCTGCACACAGATGAAAATGTCTTCCTTAAGATACTGTCCCTGAGTAACATATTTCAGGAAAGGAAAAGCAGTCAAGTGCAAGACGGCTAAGAATGGCAAAACACAAACCCTAACAATACTAATCAATATTGCATCTTAAAAATGTGGTCTTCAGCAGTAGAAAGTGGCATACTAAATTGCTCATAAGATTAATAAATTCCTGTCATAATAAAATTGAGTGACATATAATTGAAAATTAAGGGAACTTGTCCTTACTACTAAGGATAAACGGCTCTCACTGTTACCTCCCAGTTTATTCTGAAGTACATTTTAGCACTGATCACCCACACCCTACAGTGGTGACTGTCAGAATGAAAGGCATTGCAAAACAGTCAAAGAATATTAATTTACAAATTAACTAGGATACATAGCAAAAGGATAAAAATGTAAATTAGTAATTAAAGTTTTACTTATCCGTTTATTATTCCAATACAAACTTGCAGAATCTGTTGCTAGTTAGGTTGACATTTCTTGGCTGAACCCACATATGTTTCTTCTGCTCGCTCCTTTGGAAATGCAACTCCCTTCCTCCAAACAATCCTTCTGCAGAGCCAAGAGCAAGGAAGCCCCAGTGAGCATCTGCTCCCTTTTTCCATACTTACAAAAATTGCTTCTCTTGCCTTAACATCAAGCTGCAGGCAGTGGGTCAGAGCACACTTCCTACGTGCATCCACAGGTTCCAGTGGTGTTCTTTATTTCATGAAAGCATTTCTTTTAACAATATTAAGTTCAGTAATCTCTTTTTAATTGCACTTAAATTCAGACTCAAAAAACCCCCATCTGGTGACACATTTCTCCTCAGTACTAATGACCACTAATGGGAGTATTTAAAAATCCAACATTTTTAAAGCAAGATGTAAAAATCCAATTAGGCATGTGCTTTGATCAGGTTTTGCCTGCTTCCCCACCAGTTCCAGCTCGAGAAGCGCACCAACATTAACTGTAAGGAAAGGCCCAGCATAGAGTAGTGTGGTGTAGTTTGCATTCCAGCACCACCACAGCCAGATAAAAGGGCCAGCAGGTTCATGGCAGAAGAAGAGGAAGCAACAAAAGCCATGGCTTTCAATGTTCTTGCATGTCACCAGCTAACTCTGCCAGGGATTGTACACTTGGAAAGTCAGTCCTGCCACTCTCTGAACACGTGCCAAGCTATGTGTGTCCATTCAGAAAAATGTAACTGGTTTTCTTTTGCATAAATATTCATGATAAAATCCCTACTAGGATCCCTCTATGTAATGCACTTCCTTTCTGCCCCCAAAGCATCTTCACATTTAACATCCAAAATTGGGCAAGTCTAAGAACCAAGATTAAGCCATTACAAAAAGCATGAAACCCTTATGATCATGATGGCAGAACAACTGGCACAGCAAATTCTTCTCACTGCCTACCACTCTGGGCTCACTCTGTCTCTGTGCTCCCCTGACGCACAAGGCCACCTGTGATGTCTGTCAGAAGAGCTTTTTCAGAAGTCACTAGTTAGTAGATAAAAAAAAATGAGCTAGCAAACCTACTGCCAGGGGCCTGAGAGCACCGAGAGATCTCAACTGCCCTGACCAACATCCCTAGAGTTGCACCTCTGTCACCAGGACCATCTCTTCCTTCCCACCTTGCTTGTCCTTCTTCTGCTGTCACTGCCCAACGGTATGATAGCTCAGTAGTAAGCCTGGAGCTTGGTAGGTTGAACTTTTGGCTCCTCCAACCACAACCTGAGTAGTTACGGGCATATGCTAGGAAGGAGGTTAATTTTATTGATTTGGCCATTTTACTGCAACCTGGTCTTTCAACATAGCAGATGGCCTGCAAAAGCCACTGTTAGCAGCACTGTTCAAGAACAGCACTGGGGCACAGCTCATCCTCACACAGATGTCGCGTCCGCACTGCTCACAGAGCCAGCTCAGCCTAACAACCTACAGAGCAGGACACCTGCCTGTCCCAGCAAGGAGAGCAGCTGAACAACTTACCAAGCACAAGCTCACTGTGTTGGAATAAGGCATTTCAAGATAGGCAGTGAAGAACACAAATAGAAGCTATGGACAACCTATGCTTGGCTTACCATGCTGCAGACACAGACAGACAGACTCTTACTGTGGCAGCAATGGAAGCGTGAGTGTCCTCTCCATCCATACCTTGGAGCTTCCATAAACCCTGTATCTGACACAAACCCATTTCAAAGCAACAGCAGAAGTGAAGGGGTAAGTGGGATCATACACAGGCTCACACTTGAGTTTGAATAAATCCATCGGAATCACCAGTTTTGGTAGCCAGCAGATGTCTTCAGCAGTAACTTGGTTTTCAATTGTGCTAGTGTGCTATTAAATGTGTTGCCACTGCATGTCAGGCACATCAGATTCCTGCCCTCGAGATCTGGGCTGCAGTGTGCCCACCACAGGAATCTGCTTCAGCAGAGCCACAGAGGTGGAGTGGGCCCTGGCACTGCAGAAGACCAAAAACAGAGATAAAAGCAAAGCAGAAACAGACTCCTCCTTTCTGACAGCTAATTGCTATGGTCCACTTGAATGTGAACTCACCTTTGCAGCCTCTGTTACGGATGAATATCCTTCACAGTACGTCCTAGTTATCCTTTAGCCATGAATGCAGAAACACAAACATGAAGTTCTCAGCTCACATCCATTTGCACCATGACCTCCTTGCAGCTGCCTCATATGCTGCTTCTTGCATATGAGAAAGTGAGATGCATTTGGGGTATAAACTTCAGTTTGACCTCTCAATCTTGTATTGTACTGACAGATTATTGACAGCCTGGAAAGACAAAGCTTCCATACTTCCTGGGGTCAACCTCTTCTCCCTAAGGGCTGACTTATTTAATTGCTGCTTTCTATGTCTGTTATAATATCCAAGTCTTATTCTCTGAACTTGACAACATTTTCATGTGTTAGAAAACAGCAAACCACCCACTTGCCAAAGGGCACAGGAACAGATGGGAACTGAAAGGGCTATTAAATAAATTTAACCTGTGAACAGTGGCTGTGTGCTTAAAGACCAGCTCCTTTAATTTCCACATGTGAAGTATTTGATGTGGCCATAGCACCTTTCTCACATGCCTGCACTTGAGGAAGATGGGTGTACATAACTATAGCATGCTTAAAACTCCCTGCAGCTAGAAAAAAATGACACACATGACAGAACCCTGCTATTTCCAGCACAGACATTAAAGGGGGGGGTGGAGGGGTGGGGAGAGTCCACACATATTTTCAGGCTATAATTGAAATTTTACAGTAGTCCCTCTTTTGAACATTTAACATTGATGTAGTGTGCTGGCAATCTACTACAAGCCCAAACTTGTGACAGAGCAACATTTTTCATAATTCAATGCAAAATTAATCTCTGACAGATGAGCATGAAGCAAACAAAGCCCAAAATTTCAGATGCAGGTACATATTTTGCTATACTTACTTGTCTATGAGGGATACACAGAAACTTGCAGATCAGCAGGGGAAGGAAAAGGCAGGAAGAAAAGCATTCCTAGATGCCTTGCAGCATTGACAAAAGACCTGCCTCTTCAAAATGCCTCACTGCAGCTCACAGACTACAGCTGTTAGTCCTGCTGAGTTGTGGGAAACAATCACATATGTTCAGTAAGACACATAAAAAACTTCCCATGTTTCCAAGACTGAGGTAGAAAATACCTTTCAAACACGCTGAGTAGCATCGATTTCCCCACCTTGCACTGGATGGAGCAGTGCAATGCCTCCAATGCCTCAGACATTCCCAAGAACTGAAAAAAGTTCTAGATTTAAATGTGAGGCCATTCTGAGCAGTAGCAACCACATCCATGACATGCTACCAGGGTTTTCTATTTCAAGGAGTGAACATCAGTGATGTCCCACAGCCACCACAGAAAACATGGAGGTCTAAAAGGGATGGATCTGGCAGAGCAGCCGCCAGATGTGACACATCACACAAACACTTAAAACTTGGACCTTAAAACTGCAATAAAATGAGCAAAGTGCAAGGACCAATGTGTCTTACAGAACAGTAATTATTTTAATTTACATCTATGTTAGTTATGGACATGTGAGTAAAAACCCGGGATGGCTTATGTACCTCAACCTTAACACAAGAGCTTTGCAGACACAGGAAGACCATGCAAAGGATATGGTTTCATTATATGTGCTCCTTTTTCTTTCTTATTTTAATAAAATAGATTTGCTGGTAAAACCTCTAATAGACCTGAACACAAAGGCAAAGGAAAACAAATAGGGAAGAGGCAGGCCTCTTTTTCACTTACATTGATCATCAATGCAGGAAAACTTCCACTGGCAAAAGTTGTCCAAGCACAGCAGTATCTGGAGCAAGACAGACTTGTTATTCCAAAGAGATTTCTAAGCACAGGCACAGCCTCCACCTCAATCTGTCTATGCCCAAACAATAACATGACATCTCAACAGACAGTCGTATAATGGCATTGCCATGACACTTCCACCTAGACAGTTACTTTTCTCTGAACACTACATAGAATGTGACCTTTCCACAAAAAAACCCCAAGGCTAACTGTTGCTTACCTAGTGCTAGGGAGAAGGTAACTGAGTAACAAAGTAGCTGAAATTCTGCCTGCACGGGGCAGGAAAGAACTGGCAGGAACAATTCCTCTACCATCAGGCAACACTATGCTTGTAGTCAATGACTGCATCTCTCAAGCAATGGAAGCACCAAAGATGTCTGATGTTTCCTGCAGAGCAAACTCTGTTGTACTCAGCTCGAAAAGGTGAATGTTTTGCTCCTTGCTTCCAAGCTCTATTTATGCAACCTGACTTCAAACTGCACGTGCAATGCTGAAGTATTAGAAGCCACCAAGCAGAATTACTTCCCAAGCTAGTGAGGGCCTTTGATGTTTTTCCTTCAAGTGTGCCTTCAACTTTTGATCCAGACGAAAAACGCCATTCAACATTTTTCAGGGCATACACGAGGAAGATTTACACTTTAGAAAGCTAAACACAAAAGCCAAACACAGTGAAAAGTTAGAAACAAGAACTGTTTATGCCTCTGGTCTGTAGTACAACCAAACAGAGAATGCCTGTATCTTAGCGTCAGGACTCAGGTGCCCTGGAGCACAACTCGTGGTCTCATGGAGGCAACACTGTATAGCAGTGTTCAAAAGGAGCTCTCAAACCCCCATGTATCTGCAACAGGAGCATTTTCCTGGCAGGAGCACCACAAAGGACACAAGACAGTCCACAAGAGTCATCCTCATGAGCAGAGAGAACACCTGGAGGGGGCTGCAGTGGTGTCACTTAGGCTGAGTGCTGGGTCTTGGGTTGTGTCTGACATCTAGTTTGTGCTACGGTTAATTCCAACCCTACAGGGGATTCCAGCCCTTACATCACACAAGCTCAGCAAAACCACCCTACTCTCCAGTTTTATTCCTGAACATGCCACTATGCTAGTGGGAAAACATTAACACCTGCATACACACCCTTCCCCTGACCATGCCTAAGTTTCCGTAGCTATAGAGTGAAAAAGAAAGTGCGGACCTACTTTGTGGACCACTTTTAAGCCTTCTGATCAAATTAAGTATTACTAACAAAGAAGTAGACTTGGACCCAAATTCTCAAAGGTCTCTGGGAATGCTGCTCCTGACCTGCTGCTAGTGAAAGCTTTCAACTGCAACAGACAGCAAGAAAGCACAAACTCCCCATTAATCCACATACAACACTTATGGCTTGATGTGCAGTAGTGTTTCCAGGCTCCCAAAATGGTGGAAAAGTACACCAGGCATAAACCATTCTGGCAAGGTAAGAGCAGCTGAGGTACAATCTGTTGACAAGAGATCCCCTCATGGCTGGAAAGGGAACATGAAATAAATCTCTTGGTCACATCCCAATGAACGCAGAAACAAGCAAAAGGTCTGAAGAGTACAAAGGAAACTAAAACGAAGTGGGGAAAAGCCTATGTAAAAACTGGCAGTGGGAAAAACCCCAAGCTAGTTTGGACATATAAGAATTATGACCTGTTTCCCTTGGTGCCCAACCACACTGGGGGGAATGAGATGCATTTCCAGTTGCACAAAGAGTTCTCACAGTACGGTGTTACCACACTGGCTGCAGCATTCTTGAGATGGATGAGGCTGTAAGTCACTGACATTATACTGATGTACGGGCTTCATGGATTACTAATCATTCAGACACCATAGTCCCATGTATATTTCTGTTTTGCAAACTTTCCTGGCATTCCCTGCAAAAATTCTCCTTTCTCTACTCTGGAAGATTTTAAGAAAAAGTGTTCAGGAAACAGGCACAGAAAGAGGAAAGACTCATCAGAACCACTGATGTGTTTTGTGGGATTAAAAAACACACAAAAACCCTCACAAGCTGGATCAAGACAGCCAAATATGAAGACAATTTTAATTAAATCATGTCTGTCTTATATCACCCATTTCAGCTCATTTAGTACCTCAGAAGAGTTTTATCTCAAAATAGCTAACAGCTCCAGAAGCCCCAACTTTTTCCCATTTTTTTTTTCTCTAACACAATTACACTTTTGCAGTCACACCAGAAATATTAATAGCCTTTTCTGTGCAAGATAGAGAAGCTTACAGCAGGACAAGACTTCGATCATATTGATGATCTGCATGCTAATGGTTATATATAGCTTATGTGCTGATGGAATTTCTACTGAAGCTATTGAAAATAGCACCCCCTTCAACACTTCAAGTGTGCACCCCTATAGGAAAAAACTTCCAGTCACCTGACTGCAGAAAAGACTCTGTGAAGGATAAGTAAGTGGGGAAAAAAGAAATGCAAAGCTCTTACTCTACTGTATATTGCTCTGTAGGAAGACAATGAGAAAAATTCTGCTTTTTGTTATAGTACCTTGGATCCAGAATTGGCAGAACCAAGTGAATGGAACCGACCCAAATTTGAAAGGGAGAAACAGTCCAGAGCTCCACCCAAGCCTGCAATCCTATATTTCTTCCTCCACAGGGGGTGTGTGCCCTTTAAGCAACTCAAAAAACCTCTGCTCTAGCACAGCAGGTCTGACCCACTACTCACTAAAATCAACTAAAAAGTGACCAACCACTGACTCCTCCAGTCCATCATTCAATCCACCCACCAGCAATTTCAAACCACTCAGTGTACACCATTCAGGAAAAAAAAGTCATAAAATCTTATGGCTTGCCCAAGACAAAACCCCAAACCCAACAGCCTAGCAGGGAGCTATGATCATCCCATTTGAGCTTCCCTAACCTTGCCACAAAGGATAACCAAATCTGATGCAGGAAGGAATGTGCAGAGGCAGAGATCATGTGGGCACAGTCCACGGGATTGCCAGTGCCACAGTGGCAGGAACTTCACACAACGTCCAGCTGAGTGGTCCCGTAAAACAATTACTAAAAGCAGTGAGTGGGACACAGCAAAGCCTGGGAGGCAGAGTGTGTGTGTCCACAGTCACCCTTGCAGTACACCACTCTCTGGTGTATGGGTCCCACTTGATTAGCAAGAACATCAACCTCATAATTACATGCACACATACACATGCTTAATTCTAAAGATAAAGTGCTTATCGCCATCTGGAAACTCAAATGTATTTTAGAAGTTAATCAAAACCAAAATACATAATCAAGACAGGCTTTATCAGTTTTATATTTATGACCCCAACTGACACATTTTATTAATCACCAAGTGTTTAAAAAGTGTTAATGCCCTCCCCCTCAGTTACTATAAATTCTCTGCTCCCACTTCCCAAACAGGCTGTAAAAATACAGATTAGTAGAAGGACATATTCGGCTCCTGGTACCCACCAGCGTGGGTGCAGAATGTGCTATTCCATGTCAGGTCACTTCAGATAATGCAGACATTTTTGTTCCGCCTGCATACCAATCAGCTTTAAAGCACTATAGTGCAAATAGTCCTTAAAAGGATTTTAACTACTTAAAGCTCTTTGTTTTAAGACAAGGTATCATCCATAAGATCCAATTATAGTCACCTTATTAATTATATGTCTACCTTGCCTAATTCAAAAACCCCTACAAGCTATCCATTTTAAATCTTTTGATTGCCTTTTACAATCATTTATCAGCCAAAACAGCATGAAATGACTAGCTGCAATGTCATTTATTAAATGAATTCAGAAGGCATTATTCTGAGGGTCCTGAGAAACCCACCTTTCCACCATCTACAAAACATGTCTTGAATTGTCAATGTCTTAAAAATGAATAGAAACTCCTTTTAAAATAAAGAGAAAAAATCCTGTACTTTTTACAGAATACAATGTGTTTGAGAAGTGAATTGAAACCCAACAAAGCCTTTTATTCCTTGTGGATTTTTGTAAGTGGACTCTGCAATTAAAAACTGTCATCTCTCACCACTCAGACAAGAAACACAAAAAGACAGAATCTTTTGACATTAAGATATTTTAATATGGCATATTTTAGCCTGAGACAATGCCCAAAGCAGCAGCAGCATTTCCTTTGCAGATTAAGCACAGCTGAGAAGGACGATATCCTCCTCCTTCACCCACTAGAGAAGAGAGAGAAGGGGAGCCTGATCCTGCAAAACCACACATCCATTGCTTTACTCACATCCTTGAAATCAAGGCCACTCAGGGTAGCAAAACGAAGAGCAGACAACACTTACAGGATGTGAGCATTTCATACCTGGTTTTGTACAGTGCAGCCCACCTACCTCTGTGACATTTGTTGGATGGAGTTACCATCTCCCAAGCCCCCGGAATCACAGTGCTGTGAGAAATTCTGTTCAATTGCATTGTTTGTATTTTCCATTTCCCCCAGCACCTTCTTTTACGTTTTTTCATAGAAGTGTGAAGCCATTGCAGCAGTGATTGATAGTAATGGAGCAAAGTCATCCTTCAGAGTCTACAGCCCAGCACAAAAAAGATGAAGGCTACCTTGAAGAGGCACTCTTACTGTTTAAACTGATATGCTGATAAAATATAAAAATTCCTGCTCTTCCACAGCCTAGAAAGAATTCATAAAATCATTACATCTGTCAAGCTGGATGTTTCCAAACATGTATAAGTTGAGAAGGAATAACAGAAAGGAGAAACCACACTTACTACTCATTTCAATTAATAAAATAACAAAGACATCTATGTGGAGCCTTTGGTGCTTCTGGGATTACTTTTAATAACAAAGAATTTGATACTCCTTACAGCAGCCTTGGTAGGAGAAAGGGTTTGTACTGCAGAAATCAATGCATTTGGATTACTTGTGCCACCAACTACAGATTTGGTAGGGGGTGTGAAGTTGGGCAAGTGCACGTTCACATTCATTGTAGCCACCTTTTTTTTTCTGTCAGCATTTCACAAGTGCCCACACTCAGCTTTTTTAATGCAGACATTCAAATTTGTCAGGGAAACAAAATGAAATACAAAGTTTCCAAATCTAGCCTGAATGGTCATTAGTAAAGAACACTTTACTTCAAATGTTTCAATAGCAGCCATCTAATTGTATTTCTTTTAAATAACATCCCCCTCTGATGTTTACAAACTAAATGTTAATGCCTCATTCAGGACCTCATCTCTAATATGTCAAATTAATATGGCCAAAAGCAAATCTGTCATTTATTTTCATTGCTAACATTTGGCACAGTGTAAAAAGCAACCAAAAAACCCATTATTATTTTAAAATTAATAAAACCTAGATATTTAAATGTTACATGCATAAGGCAGTGAAATTTCTTCAATACAAGGAAGTCTCCCTGACTCACATGACGCAAAGTTTGCTTACTGCAAATTAACAAATGCTTGTGCTGCACCTACTTGTACCATGTTGTTTATTCCAAGTTAGTGTATTACAGAAGTGAGAGCCCTGTTCATTCACTCTGGCTCTCCAACACTTGCCACCACAGAGCTTTCCAATCTTCTGAGTTCACAGGAGTTAAACAATCCAGCTCCCACAGACATGCCTGCAATTCCCAGGTTCTGTCTGAGGGGCTGCCCACCAGCTTGCAGGGACCAAACTGGACATCACAGAAGGGGCAGAGCAGAGGATATACACTGCCACAGGACTGTCAACACGCTCCATGTGGTTATTCCTTATGGATAAGTGCTCATTATCTGTGCACAGGTCACCTTTCATTAAGTACTTCCCAGTGACGCTACCAGTGGTGTGACAACACGAGAGGACAAGTGGGGAGGGAGCTGAAATCTAACATAGGCCATTAATATGAAAACCTACAATTTCAGTTTGACAGAAGGGAGCACATGGAGAGGGCAAGAAAGCAAACCACATTCATCGATCAGAGTTAGATGAAAAATGGGGGACAACAACATTACACAAGAGAAGCAACCCAGAGTCCAAGCCTTTATCCGGTAAAATTTTGATTTATCCGTGAAACCTTAGTTTCAGGTGCCAAACAATTACATGAAAGGGGGAACACACTGCATTCTCCACTGATTACATTCACAAAACTGAAATCCAAGAAAATCCCTATGTCTGGGGGCATGAACCAGAGATAATTAGGAACTGAATTGTTTCACTGGTTCGCAGTAGCCTCTGGTGGTCTCATCTTCCAGTTAAGAGCATGAGGGCTGTGCAAGAAACAGCACTTTGTCACATGCAAGCATTCTGCCCCTAACAAAAGGGCACTATCTCTAACCTGAATACTGAAACACAAACAATGAGGAATTAACCAAACTCCGCAGGTTGAATTGCAACTATAGGGACAAACACCTTGTCCACAAAGATATTACAGGAGCGGACTCCACAGGGAACAGGAACAACCAACAAAATATGAACCAGCTTTGAAATGTTATCCTTGTAATTTACTAGGTTCCTACTGAATCTAAACGGCCCATCACAGACATCTCTTTTTCTTTATCCTGGACACCCCAGGTCTACAAAAGTACACCATTCCTAAACTTAATTTTATTTCTTTAATGTGAAGGGGGAAACTCCTGCCCTTTTTGTTAATTTGAACTGGGCCCTTCACCCATGCATCAATGCCTGATATTATGTATGCTGACACTTGGACAAGTCACACGCAGAACTCAAACGTCTGCTTTGAACAACACAAACAATCAGAAAGAAAAACCACCAGATTCAAATGGTTGTGTCCCCCAGTCTAGTCCTTAACTCCCTCAGGATCAACTTAGAGTTGATACATAATACATATGTATCAGCCTAAAAGGCTTGAGAGGAAAAAAACTGTGCTGAAATGACATTCACACAAGGACGACTGCAGCAGCTTTGTCAGGCAGGATTTGATGTAGTACATCTGGCAACAGAGTCAAACAAAATACAGTAGTGCTGGCTTTGGAAATCATAACATGGATATAATTTCTTCCAATTCTCTGAACCACTTTTAGAGTTAGTTCCATGGTACAGTACAAGATAAACTACCTATCACTTCTAAAAAGTAATGGAAACAATTTAAGAATTCAGAAACATGCTCTTATTTCTAAATATGAGATGAAATTGAGATACTAGTTGCACCTGATCAACTGTATAATATAATTTGTTCATAAACAGCACTGGGAATTTCTGCTCTATATGCTTTTTTGCTGGGGAAAAAAGAGTTTCCATTCACATTATCTCTGTAAAAGTTACTTTATCTAAGTCATGACACTTTTACATCTGTGAATAGTGTCAATGCTTTGAAAGTCGGCACATAGTTTCCCAATATTGATATACAGTAATAACAAAAAAAATAAAATTGCTTAGAGAAACCTACATGGGAAAAATGTAACTGTGGAGTAATAAATATCCCAATAAGTTAAAATGTAATAAGACATTACTGCTGACAGTAACTACTCTGGTAATTTTTACTTAAACACATTCAGAGACAGAAATTTTTATTTCTTAAGGTCAGCAAGCAGTCGTTGCAAAAGGCTACGCTCACACATACTGCAACAGAAAAAGTTGCTCTTGCAGTAAGATTAATATTCACTAACCAGGGAGATTTTCACCAGATACAAAGGGCAGTTTAACTCTCAACTTAAAGCAGTTCCAGAGTACTAGTACCTTTGAGAAGAGGAACCAGAGTAAGTTTGCTCACACTGATGACAGTTGCATGGAAACCTGTGAAATGCTTGCAGGGACACCAACAGAAAGATACAGCACAGTCCCCTCCCAGGCACACAGCAGGGTCTCTGCCTGCAACTGGGGGATGGATTTCATTGCATGCAATTAAATGAGGGCCAGTTTCTTGTGGCTGTCAAATGAACTCCACTTCTCTGTATCCCAAACAGAATAATTTAAAACCAGTATACAGGGTCCATCAAAGGAATGCTACACACCCACTGCTTTGCAGATCTCATTCTCCTTTATAAGCAGGGGAGAAAGCAAGGATCAATTGCAAGATGGGAGACTGCTGCACTGATTTTCAAACAGAATCTACCATCAAAACCAACGGTGAGCTTGTCTTCAGATACAAGGAAAAAATTCCCATGCGGTCTGAGTTGTTCTGACATTTGAGCAAAGGTAGACATCAGTCATACAGTGTTGCATATGTAACTGAGATGGTCATGGACAGGAGGCAGGTCTGAGGATCTAACCTTTGCCAGCATCCACAGGAGAGCACTGAAAGTCTAAAACAGGACATGAAAAACAGAGAAAAAAATTTCTAGTTGGGAGGAGGAGATCAGGTTAAGAATAAGTTACATGTCTCAGGTAAGATAAAGATAGCACTAATTATTCTACCTATATGAGGAATTTCACATTTTGAGGGATCCCAACACACTGCCAGTCTGACTCTCAGCCTAGCACAGCAGCTCCTGCCTGACTGACTCACTCACAGTCCCTCTGCTCACTGCAGCTGGCATGCCTACAGAAGAAAGAAAACACATCTGTGAAAGTGTAGGCAGGCTAAAGACTAGTGAGCAAACTGATTTCACAGGAAAAGCAGCAGATAAAATTATGATGGGCTGTCATATAAACCCCCAAGACTGACCTATTTCACACAGACAGAACATCCAGGAGTATGGAGCAATAATCAGCTTGCACTCAGTTATCTAGACAGAACATGGCAGGAGAGTGAAGGGGGAAAATATTCTGAGCAAAAGAACAGGGGAAAATTAGCTATACCTTGCTGTATGTCCAGCTATAGCAAACACTGCAGAATGCTTTTTCAGAAAAGGCTAGACAGGCGACACTACCACTTCCTTCCACAGGAACAAACAGACTCCCTAGGCAAGCCACAACAGCCAGGATCATCTTCAAAATCTTCTTTACAGTGCTCCTGAGCTCTGGAGAGAAGCACCGTTCACCTTCCTCCACTAACAACTGCATGGCAAACCTAATTTGGGAGAGTGGGTTCCATAGCTCATAGGAAATCTCTGCCAAAATTCATATAATGCAAAGGTGCATTAACTAAACAGCACATTTACCAATGGCTTCCCAACAAAGAATGGGTACGGAGCCATAAAAAAGAGGGGGGGAGCAAAAAATACCTGATCTCCTTCCAATATGCCCATATGAATATGTTGGTATTTAAGATACAGCACAAGGACCACACATCAGAATCTTTTGGGATGAAGCTTAGTTCATCTTCCCAGCTTCAGGCTTTGTGTGTGTTTGTGTTGTATTGGTTTTTTTTCTGTTTGTTTGTTTTAAAGAAAGGCTTCTGTAATTGTCATTTATTTATTTATTTATCCCAAAGAAAATAAAAAGCTGTCAGAACAAATTTGCCTCTTGTGTTTCCAGCAAGAGTTCCACATTCAGACCTCCTAAAACGGAAAATTCCCATCTAACAGAAGGAAAGTTGTCTTGTTCCCAAGGGGGTCAGACTCATCATTTGGTGGCCTTCTGGCATCTTTCACCTTCGCTGTCTCACAGATAAACTTGTTCAGAAAGCTTTGTAAGCAGACCCTCCTGTTTACCAACAGAACTCCAAGGAGGAAGAAATTGACAACAAGAAGCTGACAATTCTTGCAGAAAACTTAACTGAAAACCTTATTTTCCATGCAAAAGATCAGGGGAGGAATTTTTCATCTACTTCTGGTTACAAACTGCCTATGCTAAAGAGCACGATAAGCTACCAACAACAGTGACGCTGGCAAGCCAGGGTATGAGAGACAGCTCCCTCCAGCAGCTGTCCTAAGACTTGCTTCAGCAGAGACCAGCAAGAATTTAGAACACCCTCCACAACAAAAAGGACATTAGTCAAGATTTTAAAAGCTCTTAATACCTCCAGCCCCATCCCACCTGACACGCACACTGCCCAGGGTCCAGCTCCAGTGAATTTAGACATACATCAAGAAGGGTTACAAGGGTTTATCTTAAAATAGAAATCTAATTCCTAAAAGTTATCTCCTGCCTGGTGTATATCACACTGACAGCTCTACTACCTCCATCTCTCCGGACCCTTCAAGAACTCTACATTCATCTCTCACTTGCACTACCAAGATGGTAACACATACAACTGCATAATAGACACCTGGGAAAGCAGCTGTCCAAGCCTTACAAACCATGTGTAACCCAAGCAGGCACGCTCTATACAGGACTAGAGTAGGGCTTAATAGCTTTCCAGCAGTTTCCACAATAGAAACAGCCCACAAAAAAAGCAGAATCAGTTATGATCATAAAAGTACAGTAAGGGTGATCTATTTATTTCCATATCTACTCTGCTCACACTAACAACCTAAATATGTGTCAAACAGAAAATGGGTGCATGTTATCCTCCCAGTGATTTCACAGCAACACATTCCCTCCTCGGAGTTTATGCCAAATCCTTTGAATTGTACTAAAATCTCAACCTATTTATAGCTTCACAATACAATGAATATAAAGCCATAATCTCCAACAGTTAACTACAGAGCACATTGAGAATTCTTAAAAGACATTTCTACTACATTCAGAAATTCACAGAAGATGATTTAACCCAATCTCTCACCTACTGCATGCTGAGTCTGTATTCCAGCAGTGTAATTCATCTGACACAAGGGGAAATAATAAATCTTGGCCAAATTTTTGGAATATGTGTGCAAACGATATTACCAGTGGAATTCTATTAAATTGGTGAAGCTGTGCTACAACCAACAATTCTGCAGAGTGCCTTGAAGACCTGAAACAAAGCGTTCTCCAGGTCTGCTAAGGACTGAGTACTCCTTGTGAAACCAGTAAGCATGGGGCAAACACAGCAGGAAAGGAAAAAATATGCTAATTTTTCCAAGAAGTTGGCAGGTATTAACACAGATGGGCACCATACAAGAACACATTCATCAAGCAAATGATACCAACTCTGGAGGAGCAGACAGCTGATAGAACAACACCAAATGGGACTTGGCTTCACCACAGAACAGCATATCTACTGACTCCTAATTCTATTAGTGCATTAAGCCTCAACCATTTGATAAAAATGTCTACAAAAACTTAAAGGAAAAATAATTTTTCATAGAATCATTTACATTAGAGAAGACCTCTAAGATCCAGTCCAACCATTAACCCAGCGCTGCCAAGTCCATCACTAAACTACACTCCTAAATGCCACATCTACGTGTGGCAACTATGGTAGACACAAGCAGCAAAGGAGTGAGTCAAACTGAATAGGTCCTTTTTCTTTTTACAAAGCTGCAACTCCTTTTATCAGCTACAGCTCTATGCGTGTAGCCAGGACACTTGAGAGCTGACAGTAGAGATTAACAAGGCTGAGAAGACTCGCCTGCCGAGGAGTGTGGCCACTCTGTCAGCTACAGCTGTTGGCCCGCAAGAGGTATCACTCCCTCTTAGAAGCTTCGCTCCTCTGCTCAGCGTGTCAGATCCCTCCAAAAAAAGACACTGCAAGTGCCATTTCCACCTTATTTCTCAGGCAGGAAGGGGGAAAAGTGAGACAGACAGACAGATCAAAATTAATTTTTTTTTGCCATGCTGGACAGATTTTGCAGCCAAGCTGCATAGAGCAGCCTCGCTGCAATCCACGACGGGTCTGTGCGCACAGCGGACACCGCATGAAGTTTCCACAGCCCCATGCCACCTTTGTGTGAATCAGCAGCTGACCTACGTGGGACTTCCATGAGAGCGAGCATCCGCTACCCCCATAGAGCTCCATCCCTCGTTTCTACCGAGCTTCTAAACTGGAGAAGTGAAGTCGCATTAGGTACCCGGCGGTGGATCCGAGGGCACCCAGGCACTCCGCACGGGGCTCGGCAGCCGGGGTCCCTGCGGACACCCGTGCCCAGCCAGCGGCTCCCCGGAGCTCCTCCCGAACACCCGGGACAAGGCAGGACCGGGCAGCAGCGCCCACAGGCAGGGGCAGCCCGGGCAGGGCAGGGCAGGGCAAGGCAGCCGCCCCCGCCGCTCCGGCCAACTCGGGCAGCCTGCGCGGAGCTGCCGCCGGCGGTGCCGGTGCCGCTGCCCAGCCGAGGTGTTCCTGTCACCTCCGAAAACGAAAAGCAGGGAAGACGAAGATCCGCGGCCCCGGACGGGCGAGGGGACTGGGGGTCCCGCTGCCGGCGGGGAGGGACCCGCGGGGGTCGGGCAGCTCCCGGCGCCGCTCTCCGCTCGCCAGCCGCTGCCGCGCCCCGTGCCCCTGCACCGGCATGGAGCGGAAAACAACAAAATTCTGTAATAACCCAACTTTCCTCCCTCCCGCGCGAAGTTTTTCACCGGGGGGCGAGGCGACCTTCCCGTGGCGGCCGGGACGGGGCTGCGGGATGTGCGCCCCCGACCCCGCCGAGCCCCGCGCCCGCCGCAGCGGTGCCGGGGGGCGAGAGCCACGACCGGCGGCAGCCACCGAGCGCTCCCGGGAAGCCGCCACCTGCGCCGGCGGGGAGCGGAGCGGGCGCTGCCCTCCCCTCGGCGCGGCCGGTGATGCCGGTGCGGTTCTGCGGTGCCGGAGCCCTACCTGGGTGCAACATACTTTGGAAATAGAAGATGACGAGGATGAAGGAGCCCACGGAAGTGACCAGGACCATCCTGCACACCCGGTTCATCCTCATTATTTCCAGCACCGCCGGCTTCATGGCGTGTCCCGGCGGCGCAGAGAGGGGCGGCGGAGGGCGCACGGCCGGGCTGGGACCGCTCCGCGCCCGCCCCGCTCCGCCCCGCGGAGCCGCCGCCGGAGGATGCCCGGGCGCGCGCCCCGCGCCGGGGGGCGGTAATGCTGCGCTGGGCGTGACCACGGCGCGCGCAAGGCGGAGGGGCGCTCTGCGCCGCGCGGGGGGAGGCGCGCCAGGCGGGGAGCCGGGGCGGAGCGCGCCCCCCCCCCGCGCCAAGGGCAGAGATGGTCCCGCCCGGCGGCGGCTGCGGGCGGGGACGCGCGGGCGGCCCCGGGGGCGGTGGCCGCAGGGACGGCCCCGGCAGGGACGGCCACGGAACGTCCCGCCGTCTGCCGGCACCGGGCGCTGCGGGCCCTGCCCCCGAACTTGACCACTTTGGGGGTCACTCTCGCACTCCTCAGGGGCTTGGGGTCCGGGCAGGAGCACCCACCCCCGCAGGTGGGCAGGAATTCACTTCCAGTCCGCTGTGAGTGTGATGCCTGTCACTCTGCCAAGCCTAAATGCCACCGTCCAGGTCTTCCCTGGCTCCAGGTTATGCCGCACGCAGCCGCTGCCGCCCTGCGTTCCCGGTGTCGCGCTGTCCCGGCCGGCAGCGCTGCGCGGTCACAGGCGGTGTCCACACCAACTTCCCGGCGCTCCGAGCCATCCCCAGCCAGCAGTGCCACCTGGCCTGCCCGAAATGAAAGCTCTGTTTGTTTGTGAGAGAGACTTTTAAGTTTCCTGCATTAACTAACATTGCTCCTTTGCCCAACAAAAGGTCCCTGCCCCGCGGCTCGCGCACCGAAGGTGGATCCACCTCTGGGGAGCCGGGAGCGGCACCAGGCAATGAGATGCGAGACCGTACGTGGGAGGAATACAGAGGAGCTCCGAGCCACAGAACAAAAGGCATCTGCCGTGTCCAAGCCTTCCTCGGGGTTTGGGACGTCTGGGGCTGCTGCTGAGCCGCGGGGTGTGAGAACTGCGGGTCAGCCGAGTCCCGAACGAGGTTTCCAACGGGAACCACACGGGAGAGCTCCCAAACTGGAACTCTCCTCCTACTCTGAACTAGACAGGTGTTGAAAAGTGCAGTGCTGAATGAAAATGTCTTCTTAACAACATACTATTTATCCTTGGGCAGTGTTAACTGTTCTGTTGGTTCCCACGATGCACCCAAATAGCGGTTTGCTACTGGTTTTCTTTTTGCTAAAGTGAAAATCATTTTACTGATGCTGATGCCATCTTCATGTGTAAAAGGATTTTTTCCCCCTCAGAATTCTGTCTGTTCTTCGCATGACTTGCGGGGGAGGGGTCTGTAAAATGAAAATAGCCCTAAACAGACTGAGTCCAAAGCTGGGAAGCAAGTGGGGTTAAACATTTTAAGTTAAAGTAAATCCCTCCACTTCCATCCCACCTGCCTCCTCAACCCCCAACCCAAACCCAAAAAAACCCCAAACAAACCAAAAAAAACCCCCCAAAACAGGCAACAGATCCAAAAGGTATGAGTATTCCTTTCTGAGTAATTGTGACTGAAACATATGAAGTCATCAGTTTTCCGTTCAGACTTTTTAAAAAGCCAATTAAAAAGATTTTACCTTAAGGATAAACCAATAATTAGTTAGACATTTGTAAGAGTAGATTATTTAGTTGGCCTAGAGTTCCTTTTTTTACCAACAATTTGCATTGTTCATCAAGGAAGGTTTTACAGAGTATTTTGCTTACTTTCTTGTAGATTTTTTCTGTTTTTTCTTTTAGTGGCTTTAATATGCAGTGACCATTTTCTAATCTTCCTAATGTAAAGGAAACTTTAAATTTATTTTCCTCTTTTAAATCCAAACTGCAAATGTAACAAAAAGCCATTCTACAAAAAAACACTAGACAAAGACAATTATTAATATGTAATGCATTGAAGTGGTGGATCGTTAAGGCAGTGAGCAAAAGTCAACCAGAAGCAGAGCCTGGCATTTCAGCATCCCCTGTCAATACATATGCTGCAGCACAACAGCAACTGCAGTATTTTAACAGAAGGAACTGCACTGTATCCGGGAATCTGGATAAGACATGGAGGGATGAGGGCAAAAGCCTAGAACTCAATCCTCAGTCAAGTGACAGAAGAAGAGAAATGCTTTACGCTCCTAGAGAAGGTGGACAGTTGTTCAGTGGGGCTTAACAATAGTTATCTTTTTTTCCCTGAGCATCATCCTCTGATGGAATGATGGAGAATTTTAAAGCAGCAGGAAGAAAATCCCAAGCTGTGTTGCCATTTACTATTAAAAGAACATTATAAAGCAACAGCATCATTATGGGCATTGTGATTACGAACTTAACATCCACCCAAATGCTTACAGCATCTCTTCAAATTTCCAACTATGACAAGCTTTCTAGTGAGTCAAGACAATGAAATGCAGCAGCCTATTTTTTAGAGACTGAGACAGCTGTGTTTTTCCTACAGAAAAGAGCATAATTGAGGTAACGTAAGGAAACACAGTTGTCTTTCCAGGTAGATGCCAAGTTATAGAATAGGTACATGAACAGCTCAGGCACTTCTTCTAAAGCATACTCCTGAGTGAAAGCTTTTGCAGCTCTGGAGCAGCAGGAAATCCAGATAGTCCTCTGGGTGTGATCACCTACCATTCCCAGGATAATAACCAGCATTAGGTATCTCTGAGTATCCAAGAGATGCCTGTAAAGAAAGACTTAAGAGATTAAGAACCAGATGCCAGTGACATCAAAAAGAACACAGAGAGTGTTTTGTAGATTGTTTTGTATAATAAAAAACTTCACAAAAAAACTAACCAAACAAAACCGCCCACATCACTATTTATTGATAAAGCTCTAAAAATAGCAAAACCGCAGTTGAAAAACAGCACAGACAGAAATACAGCATGTAGTAAACTCAGGGTGCAATTTGTCAAAAAAATGACATGCAGACTGATATTGAAGAGCGTATTGAAATGTGAAACAGAAACCCATCAGAAAACAGAGGTATCTGTGAGAGACATGGGTGTCTGTGCAACTTTTCCTCTGTAAGGAAAGAATGTCAGAAAAGAATGTGCTTTGTTTTTTACTGATTCGCTTCATCCTCCTAAAACAGAAGGTGAAAATTTTACAGAATGTCTAATATTTATTACTGAAGAAATATGTACAAGCTTTATGTACATAAACTGCCTTCAGATCTGAAGCAGAAACAGCAAATTTCAGACTCTCGATCTAATCTGAGACAGTTATAACTCCAATCCCACCACAACTCTTGACCACTACAGCGTGAAGCAGTCTAGTCAGGTGGATGAGTAAGTCTTCTGGACATGTCTTCTGGTTATACGTGAGGATAGTTTTTAACTTTCTCTGCCTAAAACTGCCATATCATAGACTAGGTCTTGGGGTTTGTGCTGCAAGGAAAGAGCACATTGATTTAATGATTCCAGCCAGTCAGTGGACCTTTCATTTGAACAGCTGCCCTAAGCTGTGCTGTCTGAACACAACAAATGCCCATGTTAATAGTCAGACACACCTCCCACCTCATCCTTTGTAGGGCACTGTAGCACAGCCTAGGATTGCCTGTCAGTCAAAATGCATGTGCACACATTAATGTATGACAGTCTTTTAAGATACTGATTCTGAGCTCATTTAAAAGTCACTGAGAACCTCCTTAACCTAGCTGACTTCAGTAGAATTAGGACAAAGCTCACTTCCCTACACAGACTTTTCAGTCAGCAATTCACTGTCTCCATGAATAAAAGGCCACCACCACAGGAAAATGAAAGACAATCCTTTCTGGAACTAAGCAGATGTTTTGCACCCTTCTTATTGCCTCCAAATAAGAAACCCCCCACACCTAACATGTTCCCAAAGCTAAAGCATCTGCTGTGTTTCTGAAATACTTTGACACACCTTGCGTTTTCTGTGATGACTCCTTAGCTAATGCCTTGATATCTTTATGACCTGTTGAACCTGAAGGACTGAATGAGAAAGAAAGTCCATGTTCTTGTAGTATTGGACTCTTGGTCCTCTTCTGTGAATAGGAGGGTTACCATGGCTTTTCTTTCAGATTTTAAAATATATTTTATTAGATGTCACTCTGATACCCAGCTGGGTTCCTCCTCTTTCAGAGAGGATTTCATCTGCCTTTGATCTAGAAGGAACAAGTTTATGACTTCTTGCACTGTATGTCCCCCAGGTGATGCAAACCAGACTGATGAGACAGCTTTTAAGAATGCAATGTGTATTTTCTGAAAGGCATTGTTGTCTTCACCTCCTCTTCACATGTCAGATTTGTGCTTTATTTGTCCATTAAGGAATTAGAGCTTCCTTGCTTCCTCACAAAACTCACTAGTAGTTTTGGCCTGTGTTGGAAACAGATTCTTCTTTCCCTGAGAAGAGTTTGAGAAGCTGGGGAGCAGGGCTAAATGTGGAGTCACTTCCATCTCCAAAATGCATAGGGTAATTTGATTAGCATAATCTACTATTAATTTTATTATTACTTTTATTGCTAACTATTTTTTATTAATATGTGTATTATTAATGATTTATTATTATTATCCTCAATAGAAAAACATCCTGGCAAGCTTATGAAACTCCTCTCTAGTGCAACCCGTGCAAGAAATATTTTTGCCAGAGTGGTACATGCCTGGTCTGCAAGCACACTAAGCTGTGCTGCTAATGTCAGTCTCTCACATGCTTCTGTATCTTAAAATCAAGAACAATGCTCTAGATTTAAATGACTTCATAATGCTGACACGGAGTTTCTGTTGTAGAACTGGATTGATTTAAAGGTGGCAGAATACATGATCGTGGTTAAGTTAAACAAAATACATAAAAAGACAAGCATACATCTAACAACTTAATTCATAAGGAGAAGTAATCAGGAGAAGCAATATATGATGTATTTCAAGATTAAAGTAGGACCTACAAGCAAAATCTGTGGTTCATTCGAGACCACTGTGATATTAATTGCAAAGTTCTTAGTAAAAATACATAGAGACAGGCAGAGAAGCAATTTTTTAGGCTTTGTTTTGAAGGATGCAGTTTCTAGAGGTGATAGATCTTTTCTGCCCGCTGTGATCAACAGCTGTAGTGTATCAAACTCAGTGGTCCAGCACTGCCCAGGACAAGTTCACTGGCTTCAGGCGAAACATCAGTTTGCCCTGCAACAGGTAGAAGTGGTCAAGTCTGCCAAAAGATTGAAATTTATTGAGACATTTGTTAGGTAGAGCTTGGCTTTTGTCTGCAATGCAAATGGCTGTACTTGGGGAACATCCCCTTGAAAGTTAAATCCAAGAAAAATTCCAATGCAACTTGTCACCACAGCTATAACCAGAGCAGCCAACACAAATTTCTGAGCAAAGCAGACATTAAAATATTTGGCAAATTCCAGTGAAGTTCAGCTCTCTCTTTTTTTTCACCCTCTGTATACTTCCATGGCAGTTTTCCCCACTGCTAGTTAAGGACACTTTTTATGAAGTGAAATTATTGGAGTGAAATTTAACAAATGTAAAGGCCAAAGCAGCTGCAAGACAAGCTCTTCTGCCCATGCAAAATCCTCTTGTATTTAGGTAGTTGCCTTTGTTAAAAGGACTTTTAAATGGACAAGTATTTTCCTCAGCAATGGCAGTGCACCCTTAATCTGCACTGAAATTCAAATCTCTTTTTCGACTGGCCTTGGGGCATCATCTAAGTGTGACTCAGAGCACAGAGAGGCTGAAATAAGAGGAATTGCTGACTTTTCAAGTGGTTGCTCATCCCAGTTCTATTCTGAGGCACTAGGGATAACTCATGCTCTTCAGAACATACTGCTGGTATCCTGCTATGCTCCTCATTAGGCACGAGGGCGTGAGAATCAAACCCAGTAGCCAGGAAGGCAGGATGCAGTGGCTCTGGAATGGCAGAAGCAGCGCAGCACCACAACACAAACTGCATATACTTTACAAAATATAAGCACACTTCCTCCATTCACCCTGCAGCACTTTCCCAGCTCAACTTCAAACCAGCTACTTTCAGGACCAAATCAATTTGTCTCCAGGAACTGGAGTAGCTTATTGTAACTTGTGGGGAAAAAAATTCTGTTGAACAGGAACATGCACACATACTTAAAAAGGAAAAAAACATCTTTGCAGAAGACATGAAGACAGTCATAGAAAAAAATTATTACTGTAGGGGGTGGGGAACAAGGAAAATACCTACCCCACCCAAAAAGAAAAAGGAAACTGGAAAAATAGTTACTCAGACTGTCACAATTGTATTATTTTTTAATAAAAACCAAAATAATCTTCCATGTTTATGGACTTTAGAAGTACTTTATCATGATTCTTAGGCTTTTCTGAAACAGTCTCTAATTATTTCTGAGTACGTAAATCAGTTGCTGGTATTTTCTGTAAAGTGTCTCTTTCAAAACCTTAATCATTGTCACTTCTAGGGTAGATCCATCTCACCAGCTCTCATATTCCATCCAGCTTGTCTCCAACTGGTGTAACTTCAATACGTGGTTAGTCAACAGGAAAGAAAACACATTTACATTACACAATTAATTTGCCCTGTTTTAGACATGTGAAGTGCAATGAGATGACTCATGCCCTAGAAGTGCCTATCCACTGAAAAACTCCTGGATGTCAAGCTCTGCTACAGACACCTACGTTGTACATGGGGAAAGTTAGGGAAAACAAATCCCAACAGAGCCGTCTAAATATCTTTTTGTTTTGAAGGAAATGCTGCCAAATCTCATATTTTCTGCACTCTAATGGTCAGCATTTTATCCTGTTTTCTTGTCACCTTCCTTATAGTTAGAGGTGGGAGCCACATTCTTCATTGTTCTTGACCATGTTAATTTCAGTAGAGATTGTTTTAGGTCAATAATATGTCCTCTCTTTTCCTATAATTTTTCTACAAAAAAAAAAAAAACAAAACCAGACATTTTCCTTTATAAAATGTTTCCTATTAAAAGTGTTAACCCTATATCAAAATTCAGTACTTTCATACAAGATATTAATTCGTTATTATTGTCAGTAAATCCCTTTTTTTTCCTTTTCCTTTTTTGCTAAAACAGAAGACAAACACATATCCTCTTTACCTGGAACTTGTTCAGGAGACCATTTAAAGTCAACAGACGCTGAAAAAATCCCGTATTATTTTTCAGTGGTAAAATGAGTTCTATGCAATTTTTCATTCTAGTTTACATGTATAACTACTACATATTCAATTTATGTACCTATTTGATTTAATTGTATGCTTAAAGTCCTTAGGACTCACACATGTTGAAGATTTTCCAAAATCAACAGCAATTCAACAGTCTTAAGTGGAAAGTTACATACCTTTTATGATGTTATGCTTTTCCTATGTCTCATTCTTTTAGCATTTGCACTAGGAGAAAAAATCCACTGAAGCCAGTGTAGAAGTATGGATGTTAAAAACAGATCCAAGGTTGAAAACAAGGTAGGTTTTGTGCCCAAAGGACAATTGCACTACTGAAAATCATCAGCCTGAGCAGGAGAGGCAGAAATTCATACTGAGAAGTAGGATTTTTCTCACTGTCTACACTACAATGACCTTAGGCTTGAGAAGTGCTAAAGTGAAAAGTACTATGGGATTATAAGAAGCAGTTTAGAAACACATCTAAAAGGAAAGCATTTTCTAGAGCTAATTAAGTGCTAGGGTTTTTTTTCTCTTTCACCATCCCATCACAATTAAAATGTGTGACTTCAGGGACTCTTTCTATTTAAAGGATGTCTAGGTGATATTACAGGAGAGCTAACGGAGGTAATAAATCACACAGCAGCTGTTGAAATAATATTATCCAACCTGCAAAGACATTTTTCTAAATCACACATTCGTCACTCCACAAGTATCACATTTGTATAATGAAGTAGTCCTTACCTCTCCCCTCTGGTGTGGCTCCCTATTCTTAGGAACTGCCTACACTGGAGTTACAATTCCAGCTGTGCTTTGAAGTGTTTGTGAAGCAGAAGATGACTCAGCTACAGCAAAGAGAGTCGATAAACCCTGTTGATAGCTGAATATGGAGCATCTTGACCTAAGGAAGAGGAAAAGTTTGAGTTTACCACTAGTTTAATTGAACTAAGAAAAATTAACACAAGTAGAAAGGTTACCCAGCTTGGGTAATTTGACAAGTCTTCCTTCTGCAGCCTAGAAGGCAGAAAGGGATATTTATGTCACCTTTCTTTGGAATAGAAAGTTAACAGCATCTTCCAGAGCAACAGCAGCAACTAGAATACATTTTCTTGATCCATTCTGGTATGATTTCAGATCTGATTTATGAAACATGAGCCATAATTCTATCAAAGCTTATCTCTTCCTGGAGATGAGCTAGGATAACATATCCATATTGCCTCTACAACATCTGTCAAAGGTTGATGAGGAACGAATACCATTAAGCTGTCTGTCTGACCATGCACAGGGAGAAGAATGACCATTTGTTATATGTAATTCATCATTAAAAAAGAAAACAAACAAAAAGCAGGACTGCTTTCTGGAGGCGTTGTTCTGTCTCATTATTCTCTTGTAGCCAATATTTAAGTAAAACTAAGAGAAAATGCATATATATAGTTTGGACTGCAGAAGTTTATGACTGATGACTCTCAAAATCAAAGAATGTTACAAATGCATTCTGAAAGGTACATTGTTTTTCCCCAAAACCCATAGAGCTAACCCTGAGAAGACAGTTTACTGTCAGTGCAACTGCAAACTGTCCCTTTTCAATGACACAAAAAGGACTCAAAACCACTTTATAAATTACTCCTACTGGTACAGGGGCAATTTGAATGACAGAACTTCAAACTCAGACTATTGAAAAGCAAACTGATCTACTTCGATTCAGAGTGCCCCAGTAAAGAGTGCCATACAATCAAGCCAGCTTTTTGGCATTGCTAGGGAGAGTGAGGTTTTCTTGGAGGACATCAGCCTGTGGAGGATGGAGAGATCACTGTGTTCTGAGGAGATCCATTCACAGAAGTCTGTGTCTCTGCATGGTGCTAGCTTTTCATTCTCACCAAGAATGGAGATTTCCATTGCCTTTGTGTGGGTCATTTACCAAATAAACTTTCTGTGTGGCCATATTTTAACTGCGAGCAGCAGGTTAACCTTGGCCAGCTGCCAGACCCCCACCCAGCTGCTCTGTTATTCCCCCTCCTCAACAGGACAGCAAGATGGAAAAGCCCATGAGTTGAGATAAAGAAGACATGGAAATCAGTTACCAATTAGTGTAAGAAGCAAAACAGACTACTTGGGGAAGATAGATTTCATTTATTGCCAATTAGGAATAGACTAGTATGGTGAGAAACAGAGACAGAACTAAAAACCAAAACAAAACCCCACAAACCAAACAAACAAAACAAACCTCCAAACCCAACAACAACAAAAACAACTCCACCTTCACACCAAATCCCACTCTTTCCAGCTCACTTCTTCACTCCGACTCTTCTACCTTCTTCTTCCCCAAGGGGCACAGTGGGATGAGGAATGGGGTTTGTGGTCAGTCCATGTAATAGTTCCTCTCTGCCTGTCCTTCCTCCTCAGCCTGTTCAGCATGGGGGTCTTCCACAGACTGCAGTGTGGATATTTGGTCTGATATGGTCCTCCATAGGCTAGAGGGGGACAAACTGCTTCACCACAGCCTTCTCCAGGCACTATAGGGTAACCTCTGCTCCAGTGCTTGGAGCCCATCCTTGCTGTCTTTTCTCACTGACCTTGGTGCCTGCAGGGCTGTTATTTGTTGGGGTTTTTTCCCTTTGTTCCTCTCTCTCACAACTGCATGTTTCACCCTTTGTTAAACGCACTTTCACAGAGGAGCCATCGGCTTCACTGATGGGCTCAGCCTTGGACAGCAGTGAGTCTGTTTTAGAGCCAGCTGCATCTGGCTTGAGGAGACCTCCAGGTGTCTTCTCACAGAGGCCACCCCTACAGCCCTCCCACTATCGAAACCTGGACACAGAAGGTCAGTACAGTGAGGAAGTAGGGATGATCATCCATTGGGTATTTGGATTATAAACCTCTCATCCCCTCCCCTTCCCTCATTACCACCAGTTTGTTTATGAAGTAAAAAATGAAAGAGACCCAGTTCAAACCAAAGCCTGCTATCCCACCATGTAACTGATGGGATTAAGGGGAAAAAAACCCAAACAACAAAACAGCTGTGATTTAGTCTAAGGAGAACATAAACCATGACCAGAAAGCACTTTAGGGAAGTGGATTTTAGCAGTGTGCGCACAGCTTGGGTACACATTAACACAACTTATACTGAAATGAGATTTGAGGCTTTACAGAACTGAACCAGTAGTATTCCAAGCCACTGGCACAAATCCCACATGAGGCTGTGAACACCAGAAGTGTTCAGTAGTAGCAATAGTGCTTCTGGTCTTCTTCACACTGGCTGCTTCCCTGCAGAGCTCCTCCCTTTGGAGGCCAACTGTGGGTTTCTTTGAGCATCGAAGGCAGAGTCCTCTTTAAGGTCTACTGTGGTAAAATGCACTCATGGGTACTCAGGTACAGGCAGCCACTGCTGTGTTTCTGGGGGCTGTTGATCTCTCAGGCTTTCATCCTCAACAGGAGGAGAGGACATACTACAGCATGCCAGGAGATTGCCTTTCCTCTCTGGGTAGCAAGCAAGAGTAAAGCAACAAGCAAAGGCTTGGGATAGCAATTCTCTTCACTGCAATTTCAGGGACAGTTAGAGAAGCTCCCTTATAAGAGGGTCTCATCTCCATTCCATCGGAGAGATTTCCCTAAAATACCTGAAACTTTGTTGCTTTGGTTTGATGTTACACTCAGTAGTTTCAGACTGTTCAGAAGGTAGAGACCTGAAGGAAGAAAGGAAAAACAGGTCATTTCTTTAATAACTAAGTTCAGTGGCAGGCCCTGCCTTTAGCTTAATCCTTACAGTTGTGCTTTTCATTACTTTATTTATAAATTTATGTTAATTTTTGTAGCTATCTCTATCTGTCACAATGCTAGCTACGGGTGCCAATTCCACATGTATTAAAGCAAATATCAAGTGGCTTTGCAGTTGGGGCAGGAAAAAAATAAATCAAAATGAAATTCTCTCTCGAGGGACCCAATCATCCCACCAATTTAAGTTGCAACACATACCTGATGAAATGGTTGTGCCTCAAATTAAGCCTTCTAATTTGTGTATAAAACTGGGTCACAAAGCTTATTTCCTCTTCTCTTCACAGCTCCTATACAAGTTAATGCACTACATTACACAAAGAAGAAATTATGCTGATGGGCAGAGCTTTGTAGATGGCTCTTCAGCGTATCTACACTGTGTATTAAAAGTACAGCTTTTAGCCAATATGAAAACTAAATCAAAACAGAGATACTCTTTGAATCTGTTACTGTTATGCTGCTCAATAACCATAACACTATCAAAGTGGTAATACTAGCTCCTCCTCTTTTTTTTTCTTTTTTTTTTCCTTTAACTTTCCCAGTTGTGTCACCAGCATCTAAAAAATCTTGAGATTTTTTTCCCAAGTGTTTCTCAGTCCCTTGAGTTATGTAGGCAGTTCCCAGACTGGAATTTGTAAGCTAACTTGGTAATTGTTGTTACTAGTTTGGAAACTGTCCATTACAATATACAGTAGTCATAGAAGATTTCGGTTTTGTTCTCCAGATGCAGGTTTTATAAAAAAAATAGATCTAAATTAATCTGTACTTATTTAGAAGAATTATACTGTATAAGGGGAGATAAAACATTTGTCACACATGCTGAAAAAGCCTCCCAGCCAAAGTCTCTTATCACTCAAACATCCAGACAAACAACTGACCATTTTATTCCCCCAACAGATGTTGCAGCTGCTCAGGTCAGCGGAATACACACTTCCATCCCTGCCCAACAGCAGCAGCCTCCAGCTCTTGAAAGTCACCATCTGACACCAGGACCAAAAGGTCAAACCATAGTCTAGACAGAAGCTGTAAACTGGGATGCTCAAAAGTCACCAGTCGGACAGACTGAAAAAGCAGCCCTAACAGGGGTTTTTGCAACAGATTATGTGCGTAATAGACATCTTATCAAACATATCTTGCTCCCATTAACTTAACAAAGCATAAACACAGGTCAGATTTCTGGCTTACACTACAGTCTGCGTAATTTCATAGTTGTTTATGCATCTCAGCTTATCCAAAAAGTAACACAATTTTCTCTCTTTCAGAAAGGTATGCAATTGCCTAATATTAGAAAACCAGATCCAAAAGACACTATAGACATACCTTTATTGAGATGGGAACAACTGAAGTGAAGTGTCTAGAAGAGTTCCAGAGATTCATTTAACCTTAGGATTAAATTCAATCTTCTGTCTGGAAACACCAAATTGAAAAACCATGGCAAAACAGAGAACTAAACTACACAACTGTTGCACTTCCATTCTTTTTCTTTCACAAACCATCGCAATGATGCGAATGTCATCTCAACATCAGGTCATACAGGCACCCAGTCAGACCCCTGATATTTTTAACTTGACCTCCTCAGGGCCAGGATTTCACCCCATCTGCTTTATAACTTGCAAGTAAAGTAGCAATCTGAAGGTGAGGAATGAAAAATGCAGCCAAACATTCAGGATTCACACTCAGCCAGTGCCTCATTATGTTTCTACTGGCTAAGCTCTGCTGTGGTGTCATGGAGCACAGCTGAACACCTGCATTTTGCTACATGGCTCTAATATGCAAGCAGCTCCTATGCCCCCTGCCTGCTCTGATTTCCCCCACTTTTGGCAATTAACACCAGCAGATTAACAATTGACAGGACAATTGGCTCTGGAGGCAATTAGCCTCTTACAGGCACCTCACTAGCTGCCAATTTCATAGAGGTGAGATGTGCAGGGGCTATTAATGAAATGCATCAGGAAGGAATAACTGGGCTGTCAGTTAGTCTTGGGCCTCATCCATAATTCTGCTTAAAAACAAATGCTGTAATTCTACATTCCAAGTGAATCACAGAAGGCTAAAGGGAAGTCACCTTAGATGGACTGCTTTCTTTTTCCACAAAGATGGGATTCACCAGATGCTCCCATTATGGTAACATCCATTTCATATTTTCCCTGATTTATACAAATTAAGTGGTATTGGATTGAAATGACAAGGACGTGGCTGTGCCAGTCAGAGTCAGATCATTCCTATCTGACACTGATTAGACACATCTCTCTTGCCAGTCTCTTGTTGTGTATAAAAACAGATATCTCTGCAGACGAGTGCTGTTTGCAATGCTGTGGTCAGTTTGTAACCAAATCCAAAAATACATGAGCTGTTTCAGACACAGAAATACATGAGCTGTTTCAGAAGCAGATGGTGTGCTTGAGCCATTTAAACAGCAACAAGAAATGTAAGATTTTAATTTTTTTTTTTACTATTTTTAGTAGACTATGAGCTCAGTTCAGCAATCCCTAACTATTTGAAATCTTATTTATATTTGTAAGTGTTGTGTGGATATATATGCTTTGAGAATAAAGACGGTTTCCATGTTTTTCCTGTTCAAAGAAATACACTTCATTCAGCAAATCCTCATGTTAGAAAAACAGGTAATGTACTAGTAACACAATGCAACCACAGCTGTGCACCAGGAGCTTCTCAGGAGAAAATCTGTGAAAGGAATTAGGTATTTTAACCTCACAGAGAGATCTTCCTACTCTCAGGGGAGAGAAATGCTTGGTACTGACAAGGAATAGAGTGCTGAGCCATCCTCAGAGGGTGGTGTGGGAGAGGCTGCATCTTGTGTCTTGTCCCTTTCCATGTATTCTTTTTGTGGCTATGACAGCTGGAGAGCCCACAGTTAAGTTGTTGCCCTTTGCAGCCCTCACTGGCTTCGAGTTCAGGTGGGCTAAGACACACTCATGGTGTTTCTACATTCCTCTTGTCCCTGCTCCCACTTCTTGTATTCTTCCTTTTTATATTTGAGGTTTATCTGGAGCTTCTCATTCATCCAGTGTGGGCCTTCTGCTACCTTTGCTTGACTTCATGCATGGCACAGATGTGGGCACGGACAGTACGGAGGGGGCTCCAGGAGCAGAGCAGGTTCCCTTTGCTGAACTCAGAGAGTACCTCCCACATCTGCACTTCCATAGATATGTATTGAGGCTCCTCTCTGCGCAGCATCCCGAACATGTTGACAAACCAAATAGGGGAGGAAGGTCACCCTGGATGAATGAAGAGCAAGATCAACCAGAGAGATTCCTATCAGCAGGACCAAATGGTTTAGAGAATCTAAAACACCTTTATAAAGACCAGTAGCAACTCTTTTTTCCTGCTAGCTGCAACACGAGAAACAGCAGGACAACCTGGCTGAAGGGACCACCTTGTACCACAAGCAAGAGGGGCAGAATTTAAGCAGTTTGAAGATACATTGCAGAAGAAGATGCACAGTTAAGTCTGCACCCATTTATACTCTGCTTGAATCTGTTTCTAGGAGCTCATTGCCTGCTATTTCACTTTCTCCCATTCTAAAAATGTCTCTTAGCTTGTATAATCCTCCTTCAAAAGATATTTTCCTGTTAGCAAATTAAATCTAGTGCTCTAGAGGCCAACAAAAAGCAGTCTCTTAGTGCAGGTGGGCCTTTTAAAAGGTGCTGAGCATTTTATTTGAGAACTGGAGAGAAAGAAACAGTCATATAAAAATTACATTACACCTATTTGATACCAGTCATCATTTTATTGCACATGAAACCTGAAGAGCAAAACATTTAAACTCATCTATGTTTTCAGTTCAGTTATATTGTAAAATATTGTATTTAGCATAAAATATATTCTCAACCAAAATATTAATCTACCAGTTACCCTAGACAGAAGGCAAATAAATGTCAGTTTAATGGTGTCTCGCATTTCAATTTAAAAACCTGTCCGTTACAAAGAGAGGCAGGTAAAGTCAGAATCCACATTGGGCGGGATCTTCTGCAGGCCACAAGCAAGGGGTGTACCTGGGTCTGGTACTTGATTGGCACAGAGAGCAAGAGGTGAAACCACACTGCCAGTGTCCTTGGATGAAACCGGACTGACTGTACCACAGGGCAAATATACTTGCTCTTCACAGCTTGAGTTCTCATCCATGGTATTGCCTGTGGAGTGGACATTGAGGAGCACAGTAGAAAAGATATAAAAGAGACAGCAATTACCACTGTTTAACATCTAACAAAATTCATCTCCTTAAGGAAGGTGTTTGGAGGCCTCCTCTATTTATGACAGGTAGTTCATTTGGGAACATATCCACAATTCACACTCCTCAGAGACCAATACTAAGGAGCATTTCACTTTGCAGCCTAGGTTGGAATTTCAAGGCGAGAGACAGAGCTGGAAGGAAGCATGACAGCACAGAGAATGGCAAAGGATAGACAGCTACACTTTGATGTGTATGGATTTTCCAGCATGTCTGTGACAGACTGCTTCAGAATAGGAGAAAAAAAGCAGTGACTCAGAAACAGAAAAAAAATAAAAAAATCATCATTTGGATAGTTTCAAAGCTCTCCAACCCAAGCAAAAGGAAAAAACTTGTACAGAGTGTCCAGTGTGTGTGAACAGAGCAGGATGCCTCTCATAATAAAAAAAACCATAGCTGTGATTTTTATACACAGGGATCAGTATAATGCCTGACTGCTTCACAATAAAAGTCATATCAGAGGCTTAATGGTATGGGGCAGAGAAAAGCCTTTGAATTTGACCCTAGTCAGAACAGGATTAGGACTTAAAGGCCACATATGTGGCTAAAAATCACATTATTGATGCACAGAGCACTGGTAAAACAAATAGTGAGAAGAGCATTGAAGAGCTATTGCTGCCAGTAGAGACCAACTTCTGTCTCCTGACAAGCATATTAACCTTTTGAAACTCTGATCCAGGTGCCTCATCGGTTCTGTGATGATTCTCTGTCTCACCATCAGTGTGCACATTATACTCAGGCTATTCCATCTGCCAGCCAGGTCACAGGGCACTGCTGCTCCGAGCTCGTTTATGGTTTGATTTCACACACCCTTCATCCATTTTTTCAGCCTTGAGAAAGCTCAGCTCCTGCAAAGAGGCCAGATTTTTTTTCAAAAGCGCTTAAGCTCCCAGAGTCTCTTCTTGTTCTCAATGGGGGATGAACCCCTTAGAAAATGCCAAATTTCCATTTAGAGTGTGCAGCTCTGTTGGAAATCCAATCCTTGGCATTTTGGATAGCATTACCTACCCACGTGCTTTGTTCATGGCAATTGTTTTTCAGCTGAAAAGTCCAGTCACATACAACTGCATTCTTGATGAGTGCTCTGAAACTGGACAAAGCGCCCTCCCTGTTATCAGCTAAAAAGAATGCAAGCCACCTCTCAAGAGTGCAATTAACCTTCATATTTAGATAAGAAATCTTACTATTTTGCGGTTGTTAGTACACTAACATCTGCACAATCTCTTGATTACATTCATCCTCCTGTCACCTCCATGGGGTAGTGTTATCATCTCCATCTTGCTGATAAGGAGCTGAGACAGAGAGATGGATTAAGTTAAATCACCCGAGGTACACAGAAAGTCTGCACTAAAACTGTCAGCTAAGCCACGATTCTGCTCAGTGCTTGCCAGTGGATCTGCACTCTTTAACACAGAGTAACTACAAAATTCTGAAACTATTAATTTATATCCAGAATTAAAAAAACCCACCACAGTGACCTCATTTGATTATTTTGAGGAATATACTGATAGCTAGTGCCAAGAATGACTTCTGTATTCTAGAGAGAGTCCTAACACCAGATATAAATACAGAAACCAGCAGGCAGATAAAGAACTGCAGTATGGATCTCCAAAAAACCTGCAACAACCTTTAGTTTAATACAACAAAGCTACTGCATTTGGTTATACAGCATATCAGTAGGAGAATCCATTTGAAAAAAATATTGTTCTGTAGAATTGTTAAGGGGAGGGTTTTTGTTGCCTTTTAGGTGCTAATCTCATGAACCCTTATGCCCCTTTACACCCCAACAGCCAAAGGTACTCACAAGTATTTCTCAAAAAGATTCTTCTTCCACACACTATGCTTACAGAATTGGATTTTTCAAGCCTAGAAATCATCACTTGCGAGTTGGGTAATAGTAATGGATTTTTTTCCCCTTGTGTGAAGGAACCAAGCTGGTATTAGAAGAACATCAATAAACCTTCCTGTCTTCTCCAGAAAGCCTTTCAGACCTAACTTATCAAAGTATTGAGACTCTCTCAAAACTTTCTATATCTACCTTCAATTTTTCCTTATCTGTTCCTTTGGAGCCAGAACCTGCCATGCACTGAGGGCATAGTTGTTATCATTGCTATAGGGCTTCCTGATTTACCAGAGGTGCATTCCTCCAAGAGTCTTTATCACTGAGACCTGGCCCTGAAAATGTTTTTGCACACATGAAATCATGCAAAAGCACTTGCCCATTCCATTCTCACTACTCTATTCCAAAGAGCATTTCCTTCTTCCTACTTCATGAGTTGGGAACATACCACACAAGATTGTGAGAGTAACTGTAATCCTCCAGGACTGCAGTTTGCTCCCAGCAGATTACTTGTCTACAAAGCATTTTCTCACCTGGGTCACCTCGTTAAAGGGATTTTCTCTAGCCTGTGTTTGTAATGTTTCTGTAGAACATTTACTATATTGCTATTCACCAGCATGAAATCCGTGTTCCATATGAGTTCATCAGCTACAACACAGCAACTTCCTAGACATTCTGCTATGCCCAAGGTTCAATTCTTAAATCCAATTTTCTCCACTTTAAGTCTGGCTATCACTGTGTCCATTTGAGACTAATTCAGTAGCTCGATTTTAGAATCTGTTACTCCCAGCAATTTTAGCAAGACCAGTCTAATAAAGTCAATTTTTCAAAGGCAAGCTGGTGCAATTCTTTGTTTCTCCATTTGACTCACAGGCAAATTATTTATGTCCGGTACACACTAAGAGGACCTCCAGTTCTGGACTAGCACTATCGCTCACACAGAGTGGCATGTTACCATCATGCCCTTCAGGTACTCTCTTCTCCCCTACAGAAGAAAAGTAAACTAGTATTTCTAGTACTGTCACCTGAAGACTTTTATTCTGTTTCTACCTCTACCTCTAAGATCCTACGTAAGGCCAGTGCTTCATCTTCTGTGCCTCAGCTCCTTTACCTCCAAAGTACAGATAATGCGGCTATTGCCATACAGGGCCACATGTATGCATTAGGAAAGAGGAAAGACTTCTGGCCTAACCAAAAGCAGGAGAGCAAGCCAGAATACAGCACTTCAATATTTTCATACCAATGAATTTGTGTAGCTGTTCCTACAGAAGCAGTCACCTCCCTCCTTGCACTGTTTCAGTATCATGCACAATCAGTAACAGCTCTTTATGGCCTGTCTCATCTACTCTGCAACTTGTTTCTTGATTGTGTTCTGCACCCCTTGCTTTTGTGATCAATGTGCATCATTGATAATTAGCCAGCGTGTCATTACAGATCTCTAATCAGTGAAAAAGGCCGCATCTTGTACTGGATACATCTTGGATGAAAAAGCAGCACCTCTCCCAGAGGGTTTACAGTCTGCAGGTGACCATGGGTCAGTATGTGGATGCAGAGAATACAGGTAAAAGACAATGATTAGGTAACTGGTTCTTACCCCAACATTTCCAGACATCCTGTGTGACTGGCTAATTCCCTTTCCTCTTCTGAATATCAGCCACAGATTGATGCTTCCAACACTCCAGATAGCTTTAGTTCTGGCTTCCCCACAAGGGACCATCTCAGCACATTCCTGACACCAACTCAGCCTGCTTAGCCCAGGGCAGGCAGCCACAGCAGCTCCTGGACCAGCAGCTGCTGCAGCCATTGCATTGCCTAGGATTAAAGCACACTAGGACAGAAAGGACTGTCCATCTCTCCCCACCAGAGAGGCAGGGCAGAGCCACAGGGCAGCCTGAGGGGATGCTGTGTTAGATCTAAATTACATAAGGAGACCTGTGCTGCCCCTTCTCGATGACCAAATGAGCATCTTCTGCCCCAAAGCAGACACACATTTACAAATAGGGGTGGGGAGTTCCAAGTGCAGCTTCTGGGTCTTAGGGAGAAATCAGTGATGAACTTCAGCTGCAAAAGTTGGCTTACTAAAGAGATTGTTACAAAGGAAGGAGAGTCTGGTGTTGCTATACCTTTAAGGCACTTTGAATTTTTGTAGGTTCCCAGGGCCAGTCCTACATATAATGAAAACCATAATGAAAAACAGAGTCGCTTAGATCTCTTAGGAATAGAAAATAAGGACTCAGGCATGAAAATTAACTTCTTTATTGCCCTCTTGCCTACACCGAGCTTCATTTGCTGGGACAGGAATTCCCCTGCACTGAGCTGCTCCCAAAAGGGAGGCCCAGGATCACAGCTAACTGGGTGGCCTTTTGCTAAACTGCAATTTCCTCCTCCTTTGTAAGATGGTGAAGCAGGAACAGATCAAGGCACAGGCAAAACTGAATTTTGTAGCCCTGAGGAATAGGAGGGGAGTCGAACACAAGCTGCTCCTACTGCAAAGCCCCAGAGGGGCCAGCAGGGTTTCCTGCCCTCTGAGGTGCAGTGGGGCACAGAGGAGGTGGCACACGGCCTGCACAAATATTGAATATTGAGTTCAAATTTATGACCAGGTCCTTTACTCTTGACAAGGAGGAGAAAGATGACACACAAAGATGCACAGATACGATGCATACAAAGCAGATGTCAGTGAAACTGGAGAAAAAACATCTTCTGTTCTAGCTATTAGGACAGAAAATAAAAGCCAACTAACTATCATTCCCAAAAATTCAGGTATAATTATTTTGTGCGTGTGTGTTGAAATACAGCTCTTTTTGCATCATTGCGTCAGCTCCTAATATTATGTGGAACTTGAGATTTTCTAGCATCAAAAGGAAAGTACATGTGTTTAGATAAAATACAAGTTCTTATCTGTCTTTTTTTTTTTCTCCCCACCAGTTCCTTCTGTTACAGGAGTTAAGGGTTCAACACCATTTAAACAGGTAACTCCAAGGAGCGCTGCTCGGGCCGGGCCCGCGCGGCGGCGGCGCCCCCTGGTGGCACCCGCCGGCCCAGGCTGTGCGCACCGACCAGGCCCGTGCGGGTTTGGGTACCGCGGGGGGACAGGGATGTGGGTTTGGGTACCTCGGGGGGACAGGGCTGCGGGTTTGGGTACTGCGGGGGGACAGGGATGTGGATTTGGGTACCGCGGGGGGACAGGGATGCGGGTTTTGGTGTCGCGGTGGGACAGGGATGTGGATTTGGATACCATGCTGTGACAGGGATGTGGGTTTGGGTGTCATGGTGGGACAGGGATGCGGATTTGGGCACTGTGGGGGCAGGAGTGCAGGTTTGGGTACCTCAGGGGGACAGGAATGTGGGTTTGGGTACCACAATGTGACAGGAATGTGGGCTTGGGTACTGCGGTGGGACAGGGATGTGGGTTTGGGTACCAGGGTGGGACAGGGATGTGGAGCTCCGGGAGCACATCCAGATGGGGGACATGAAGGTGGTGAAGGATCTAGAGGGGAAAATGTATGAGGAGAGGCTGAGAGTACTTGGCCTGTGCAGCCTGGAGAATTGATGGGAGACCCATTGTGGTCTGTAAGTTCCTCCCGAGGGGAAGCAGAAAGGCAGGCACTGATGTCTTCTCTGTGGTGACCAGTGATGGGACCCGAGGGAACAACATGAAGATGTGTCATGGGAGATGTAGGTTGGATATTAGGAAAAGGGTCTCCATGCAAAGGGTGGTTGGGCACCAAAACACGCCCCACGAGCCTGTCCAAGAAGCATTTGGACAACACTCGCAGGCACATGGTGCGATTTTTGGGCTGTCCTGTGAAGGGCGAGGAGCTGGACTCAATTATCCTTGTGGATCACTTCTTGCTCAGGATATCCTGGTGGAGGCACCCATGCCAGCGGCCTCTTGCAGGAGTGGGGTTATTTACGTGACCAAGTGGCTCCACGCAGGGACACCTCACTCTCAGGGGAGGGAAGTCCTGGGCACCCTCTGCTCCTGGACCTTCTTCAGTGCAGGATAACTGGCCTATGAGGGGGGCCAGCAGCTGAATGCAAATGGCATCTTGTTCTGTGATCAGCTCACATGAGTCCCACAGTGGAGAAGTGGATAGAAGGGCAAGTACTCCAGCATAATTCACGTGAAGGTTTCTCCTGAAATCAGAGCTGCTGAGCAAAAAGAATTAAAGTATGAAAATGGAAAGGAAAAAAAAATAATCTCAGCTGCTTTCACCTCCCTCCTTCCCAAAATAATTACTCACAACCTGAAGCTTGTTTCAGGGATACAGGCGCTTTGCCTGCTTTACCAATGTGGTATTTTGCAGAGGTGAAGACCTGAGAGCTTTTTTCCACTTGGACAAAAGCTGAAGCTTCTAAAGCAGTGGTATAACAATGCTATGCTGAAGGTGACCATGCCTTTATAAATAAAGCTTAACAGTAAAAGCATCTTTTATCCTGTCTTTTCTCTTTGCTATTTTACATTGAAAAATTCACTCCGATGGTCCTTGCTGTAACTCCGGAGCACCTCAGAGTTGAAGCAACACCAGTGATCTTAATGCTCACCTGAGTTTTAAAATCAAGGTTTGACCCACATAGACTACTACCAACACCAGGTTTCTGCTGCTCCCCATCAACAGCACATACCAAACTCCTCAACAGGCACTGTGACATCACTTTAGAGGGAAGGGGCCTGCTACCATGTGTACAGCTCCAAAAAGGAATTAGTGGGTATTCTCTGTAATTTCAGAGGAAACCTTCTCTTACTAATTTGAATATGATCATCCATGTGACCTTTTGGGGGGAGTTTTGACAGGGGGTGAGATGAGACGGGTTGTTTGGAAATTCTTTCTTGCCCCAGATACTACAAATCCTTTGAACACTTTTTTTTGTTTGCATCTTTGTCAGAGGATCATTGCAGAGATCAGGAAGACATGCATAAGATAAGGAATGTCTCCAGTCTGTGCTGGAGCTTTATGCTCTGGTACACTTAACTTGATCTCAGAGTACATGACCGAGATTTGCCCATAAGCCACAAGTAGAGGGGATTAGAAGGGGAAATGGACAACTGGTATGTAAGGCCTTCAGGACACAGAAAGGGGTGAGGGAGAAGATCACACCATAGTATTTTATTCTTCCTGGCAGATACTTCCCTTTGAGAGAAAGCACTCTCCATAAACAGAATATTCTCCAGACCACATTACCATAGCGAGAAACAAGCTTTTAACAAAATTCCTTTCTCAACTAGTTTGCTGTTTCCACCTTTACCTTTTGGCAGGGGATATGGAAGTATTTATAATGTAGACTTCTACTGAGAATTACAGATGAGCCCTTGTTGCAGCAGAAATGGAGAAATGCCATCAAGAGGGATGCATGACAAGTTACAAAGAGGGTTATTCTGAAAAGTGGGAGGTTTTTTCAGGATTGCCATTTCTTGCCAGAGAATATTATATGTGCAGGGAGGCTACAGGTCAAATGCCCTTGCTACAGTGGGCATGTCCACATTGCTGTGGAATTTTTTTGTCTAAGCACAACTCCTGGGACAGAAATAAGCACATGTAGGTGGTGTGGCCAGTAATGCTGCATGGTTTTGCATCCAGCAAAACTGGTGGTCACTTCAAAACTCCAAAAAAAGGAGTCAAATTTTTCAAATGCCACCTGACTAAACTTCTGGGCACAAAAACTGTAAGGATGTCAGATGCATGAGATATCTATTCCCATGCTTTTCCATTGACACTGCAGAAAATCATAAGCCAAGTCAAAAAGTTGCCATTTCACTTTGAGAAAGAGATGATACAATTTTCACAAGCCTGTGCATTTGCAGGATAATCTCAGTGGCTGCAGACTGCAAGCACGGTAGCACATCTTCCCTGCACGGCCCAGCTCCCATGCAGAGGACTCCTCAAGGCTGGTGCAGGGACTGCTGTCTGTTCTGAAGCCTTGGCAGTGGGAGGAGGTGAGCAAGTAGCAGCTCCTGCTGCCAGCATCCCTGGGTACCCTGGTCCCCAGCCTCATGCTCTGCCTTATTCCCACTGTGTTAGAGCTGTGGCAGTGCTCTCCTGCCAGTGACCTGTGCCTAAATTGCCTTCGCCCTTCAGCACTTGGAGCTACTTGGCTTTGCCATCCTGTCACCAAGACATTTTGAGTGGTTATTGGTCCCAAATATATGTTGCTTAAAACCAAGGGATTCTCTGTAAAATATCTACCACATAAATATTTCTATCATATCACCAGCAATCTAAATAGCTGTTTATAACACCTCATCCCTCCAAAAGCTCTATGTTTCTTTGTGTTTATACAGACACCTATTTTTGTTTAAGAAACAGGTGTGGGAGTGAATCCAACTACAATGTGTGAAATTCTGTACAGCTCCTCAGTTTAAACTCTAAACTGACTGTTCTCTGAGGCTACATTGTTAACTGGAACAGCAGCAATGCAGGAAAGACAAACTGTTCAGCTGGCCAACACTTACATGATCAAATAATTAATCAGCCTCGAAGGCAAAATTAGATTTCCAGGAACTTTGCTTCTTTGGGATTAGATTTTGGAGTGGAAAAGGTCAGACTGAGCTACCAACTCTAATAACTCACTATACTTTCTTCTGTCATTGTTATTTAATTTGTAACAAGAAAAATAAGCTTCCATCTAGAGTGACGTAAAGGAGTTGAGGTTCAAAGGGCAAAATTCTGACATACTTTCTTAAACCTCCAGTAGTTATTTTTGGCTTGGTCCCAGTTTCATTTCTGGCAGATATTTGTCTGCAATATAGAAGCCCCTCTTGCCAACAGCAAATTTATCACTCTCTGGAGAGAATCACCAGACTGGACAGTTAGGACCCTCTAACTTGCCATTTATCATAGAGCTGACCAAGGTAGAACTTCTATTGTGGAGTTTGTATTGCTGCTAGAAGATGGCAGGATCTATCTCAACACAAAAAAGGAATTAATCCTCTTAGGATATGTAAGATCTGGAGAACAGGTGCAGTGGGAAACAGTGAGCCCAAAGGCAAACCCCAACCCTATGGACATGACAAGCCTCTGGGCTCTCACGGTTAGATACCTCTAAGATTCCTTGGGATAGAAATTTCTGATCATGACTTACACAGATAGAGTGCAAAGCCTGTTAAATGCAGGGGTTACACTCAGCTTCAGGTGTTCTCAGCTGCTTTGAAAGCAGAGATGAATGGGAAAAACCCCACAGCACACAAACTCAGGCTTTTTCCTTCTGTTGAGCTGGCACATTAAAGGTCTTCCCAGCACAGCTTTGACACTAACCTGCAAGTGGTTGAGTCCATTTCTGATGGATATATAGAACTGTAATAGTATATAGTTTAAATATAATATGGTTTGCTCCAAAGTGGAAATCTCCCACGACCTCCACTACTAACAGGTTGAAAAATATTTTTCATTGTTAGTAATTACTTGATTAAAAATATTTGTTATTCCTTGCAGCACTTAAGAGTTAAATAGACAAGCAGGCCAAGACAAGGCAAGGTAAAGGGGTGGGATGAGATGACTCTGCACAGTCACCCAGGAGGTCACTGTCCAGCCTGAGAGAAAAGCCCAATACAGTTTGTGTTACTGTAGTCCCCACAACCTTCAGCCACGCAGCAGGACTCCAGACTATTCTTGACAAGCACATGCTGGGAACAGGCACTTTGGCCCTGGCAGAGGATGGGCATATCACCTTCAAAGAAGGTTGTGTGCAGCAAGCAAGACAGTGTTTTACACTGCACAGCCTATTAACTCCCAACATGGCTGTGCTGTCAGTGCATGAGGAGCAAAGTAACCTCCCTCACACACAGGGAGCACACACAGGGCTTGCTCAGTGACTGAATGCAGAACAAAGTGGATGCTGCAAGTTCACAGCTTTCCTTTCTTTCGTGGTGACTATCCCAAAGGGACAAGCCCCAAACAGCACTGGTGCTGACATGTGGGTCCAGCCAAACCCTGAATCCAACACTCAGGGCTTGTGAGGACTCTTGGATGGATCTGGGTCTCAAAATGTTCTCCCTTCTGTTTACTGGTGGGCGCAGTCTTGTAGGATTCTTTCTTTAACACTTAAGTCCCTTAAGACACATTTATCAGTGGTTAAAGAGGGCAAGCTGGGGGTGTAAGGAAAATACATTTATCCTACAGCTTAGGAGTGACCAACTAAATAGCAGACTTCTGTACATCAGGTACACAGGGCATTAGTAGAACTGAATGTAACTCACGCATTTCCTACCAGTACTAAGCTCAGCTATCACTAGAACTTTCAGTCCTCTCCTTTCCTGAGCAAAGAAATCTTTCCAGTTTGTTTGTTTTCTAAACAAAAAATAAAAACTAGGAAGAGGGAAATTTCTAAGCTCTCTATTCACTGCCAGTTGTTTACAGGTATGCTGCTGGGACAGCAAAGTCTGGTTTTAGTGACTGGTTGCACTATGAAACTTCCCAAAGACAAATCTCTGTTTTGCCAAGAATAACCTTTCTGGACCAAATTAATTTCCATAGTGAATGTACAAGGAGGAATGGAAATTTTAGGAGTATGCTTGAGAGTTAAGACATTCAATTACAAGCTCTCAACAGACCCTGGAAAAAATTTTTTGGGGTCCACTCACCTATGTGTTTGAAAAGTACATGCAAAAGATACAGCAGAACTGGAGTACTGTTGCCATCGTTTTTAAACGATGAGAACAGGAAGCACATTGTGTCTTATCAGGAAACACCTCTGAGGTTATATGTAAATGACACAGACTGCCAAGATGTTTGTTCACAGCAAGCTTTCAGGCACTGCTTTTCACTCTTTACAGTTCCAACCAGTGTCTTTGTCTCTGAAAAACAGGCAGAAGACAACAAATTGTACTGCTTAGGGTACCTAAGTGTAATAAAACTCCTCTTTTGCCACAGACTGGAATCTTTTCCACTTTTATCTCTAACTTGCAAGATTCCTCTAGAGTACCACTGCACTACCAAAAAGGATTGAACACACCCAAGAAGTGGGATGGATGGAATGGTGATTTTTTATTTTTTTTTTAACTGGTGCCTTTCAGTTGAAATATACAGAAACGTTCTTGTTTATCTGTTGCTCTTAAAAAGCCCAAACTCAAAATGCTTTACAGAAAAGTTTACCAATTCGTAACAAAAATCATATCTCAGTCACTGAATAGGGCAAATTGGTTAAAGTTCACTCATTTGTTATCAGTTTAGTATAAAGTTTACATAATGTATAAATGATAACATTTGTTTAGTCTGAACAAAAAGGTAGATGAAGGAAAAACTGTTACTCTTTTTTCACAAATGAAGAAATGAATCATCAAGACAGGGATGTCAAAGACAACCACAAGAAAACAGATTTGTCTTGAGCTAGAAAATTCATGTGGAGCAAACCTTCCTGACTTGAACAGAGCACCCAGTGCTTCTGGACACACATGTGTGGGCTTACTGCAGTGGGTGGAGATATTAAACCACTGCTTAGAGTAAACGTGATGCAGGGAGAACCCAACATTGTGTTTGATGTCCCCCACTGTTTGTTCCCATTATTGATGATGTGACCTCACATGAGCCTCAGGACACACCTACTGTTTCAGGTCACATCATGGGTGTGACTCACAAAGTTATTTGACTGAGATGGTCAAATTGGAAAATGCCTTCTGTGAGGGCTGAAAGGGTCAGACAGGAAATTCAACAACCCAACTGAATAAGCATCTCAGAAATTTTGAGGGTGAGAAACAGTATTTTTCTGGGTGTCCAGGCCCAGTCAAGACATCTGATGACCAAAGCTTGACAGGCTGGGCATTTTGTGCCCAAATTCCCACTGAGCCTTCCAGATTGCTTGCCCCCAGCTCTGGGCTGCTGCATGTGGTGATAGGTACATGTCTCACTACATCTGGCATCACTGCAGAGATGTCAAAGTCACATGACAAAGGAACAGTAAAAAGGTCTCTCTTCTGTTCTAGTCCACTGACATGGCCACAGAGAACCATCCTTCTTCTGAAAGGAACTGCAGAAGCAGAGAGGTCTGGCAGGGCAACATGTCAAAGGCAGTGTTTTCCCTCTGATTTTTATGAGCCTCCACAAGAAGGAAATTAGAAACTGAAGTCTGCACTCTCTCTCATTTATAAATGTGTCCATAATGTGTATGTTGTGCTGTAGGTTAATGATGCAGTTCTCAAGCAAGATTAATTTCTGCTTCAGACAGCCATCAATTTTTTATGATTGCAAGACCATTTCCCTACTAAAAATGAAAGTTACATTCCCAAAGGGATGGGCTGTATTCAGCATCAGTCAAGTGTGTAGGGTGGGAAGATGAGAATAAAATAAAAAAAAAAAAAAGGAAAGAAAAAAACAAGAGAAAGCAAAAGACACAAGCAAATTCCCCAGCTCCCACACCAGGGAACAGGTATGTGACTTTCCTCATTGCCATTTCTGAGCATCCTGAATGAGATTAATTATGCAGATGTGGGGATCTGCTACTGACCCTCACCGATGGGGACAGCTCTCTCTAAAGTGATGCTCAAGGCACTCAGTGCCCAATAACAAGAACTGTGACTTTGTACAAGATCAGCACAAGCATCATCCTGCTTCAAGAGCCTGAGACCTTGTTCATGCCTGAGACAGACAGTCCAAAGATTGCTTAATGCTGTAGCTGAGCTTTTTATCAAACTTAGTTACCTCTTCCACCAGTCTGTTTTAAGACATCTAAGAAAAGTGGGAAGAATTGTCCTTTGTCCCCTCTCATCCTTTCCCTCTCTGCATCAACTGCAGAGAGGAGCCTGATGCCTAACCTTGATTAGAAGCACATTTTTAGATGCCTGAAGCAAGGGGAGAAGAATCCCCATCTGAAGTACAAGTCTTTGTCCCAGGAACTCTGACCAGGTACATCAGGTACTGGTGTTGTTGAAAAGATCCCAGCTACCTTCATTAACAAAATTTTAAGTTGATTCATTAACATTTTAAGCTGATTGATAAAACCATTACCACTCAGTTTGAACCTGTTCAGAAATCTAAGCCAAAAGGCCACAGTGTCTTTGTAACCCTGTTCTTTGATTCATCTTTGGGGTAGCTCATCCTCACATAGCTGTATGTGGAGAAATAAATTACATCAATGCAAAGAACCTTGTAGCCTAACAATCATGTCTTTGTTTTGTTTTTGACTAATGAAATCATGAAAGTTGAAAAAATGAATTAAAATCAGGCCTCACATCACTAACCAACAACATATTACGTTGCCATTACTAGAAGTGCAGTTGAGATTTGTATTGAAAAATGGGGATCAGAAAAACTTCATTCTGAACATTGCAACACTTGACACCTAATTAAATGCAATTCAGCTACTTTAAAAACTGCTCTGGTGTTGGTTCACTGACAACAGCTGGGATAACCTTCTGAGAAAGCCTATGCCCAAGTTCAGGCTTAACTGCATTTCTTTCAGCCAATTCCTAACCATGCTTGGATTTCAGAGCTGAAAACTCTAGGCCTCAATAACATTTTCAAGGAATCTCCCATTTTTCCAGTCACAGTTGCAGCTATGGTTGGGTTTTTCCATTTGAAATTCTGTTGAAGAAAGCATTTCTGGGCTTGCTGTATTGCAAGGACTAAGGATAGGAGGATGTAGATGTGAACTCTTGAAAGTGTAGCTGCCTACAAACCACAACCACTACTGAGTTTACCTTTCTGCTTCAACATTTGCATGGTGAGATATGGATGGGTTATCTTCCAGACCCCTTATGCAGCTTGAATGTATTGCTTGATAAAGAATGGACCTCAAATTGCTTTGTATAGTAATTTTTTTTCCAGATCTAAGTCTGAAGACCTTTTTCTTTAAGCCTGAGTTAGCAGAATATAGATAAAAGTAAGCTGATGCACCCACTAAGCAAACAATTTAAACATTTATGAGGCAGGAAAATATTACAGCCTTTACTACAAATATGTGAGGTCTCCACACCTTCTGCAGGGAAACACTGTAAATATTAGGAGTGTATGTTTGTAACTACCTTGAGTTGTTACAGAACAATTATTTGTGGGACAGAATATAACATAAATATGCCAGATTTGGAACATCAGAAGTATCTCCTCTGAACAGTACATAGGCCAAGGACTAATTGTATAGGTTATTTCTCTTTCTATAAAACCCATAATCTGAATATTATCAATTTAGAATATTGGTAATGTCTGTATTTTCAGGTTTTTGAAAGAGCCCACTTGCATATTAGATGGTTGGTGTGAGTTATTCAGAGGAGATGTGATGGTTTTCAGGGCTAGTGAGCATCTACTGCGTCACTGGACAGCTGAGTCCTCACAACACACAGGTGGCCAGGTCAGGTCACAACCACAAAGGCCAGACCGACTCCTTATTCACTGACTCCTCCTTAAACACTCCAGCAAACACAAGAGAAAAACCATAACAAGTCAGTCTCCCTCTGAAAGAACAAATATTTACCAGTGTTTGTGCCAGTACAGCCTCAAAAGACTGACACAAAAACCGGCTGGAAAAGACACCTCTCCCCCTGTATTCCTTAGGCATTTGGGGAACAGCTATTGCTATGTTGTAAAAAGCTGAAAATCTTGACAAAGTAACATTTAAATGCAAAACGGGTGCCAAAATGAGAACTGCAGGGACTCAAGCTTTCCATTCATATGCAGAGCAGGTGTAGCACGAGTTATAGCAACACAAACTTCCATTTATATTTCTGTGGTCCTGCCATCTCCAGGGTGTGGCAGCTCCCCCCATGAGTGCTCTGACAGAGTAGTAATATTTTCTTCTCTTGCAGTACATTCAAGATGAAACTTGATTAATCCCAGGCTTGTTCACCAGCTCTGGCTCTGTGCGTCTGTGTATATGGAAACTTAGGAACCTTTGTCTGTCTGTTTTCATGCATATAGTGCTGCTCAGAAGAACAGCACTGGACATCTACAAGCTTATAGAAATAAACAAATTCAGTGTAAAACAGAAATATGCAAAAGTCCACACTCCTGAACTGTCTCCCTTCTGTCAACCTCGAGAGAAAGAAAAATGTCATTCTTGTGTACAGATGACAAGAGTTTCTGTTTCGTTTGCCAAGTAAGTACAGGCAAGAGCATAACACAGGGAACCAAGTCTATAAAAGAGTTTTGAACAAGCTAAAAACATTAAACTCCACATGCCACATGAGAGTCATGGCAATTGCACTGCTAAATATTTTCTTGTTTCCTAATACTACCACAAGACACTCATTTCACTGGCTATTATACTCAAAATTGTCACAGTGCAGGGGAAAGCAGGGAATAGCTTGTATATACAAAATGTGATCACTGCCAATATATCAGTGTATGAAAATAAATGAATGCATTTTCCCTCAAGTACCAGAGTAAGAGCATACATATCAAAATCATTTGACTCAGTCTTGTGAGGAGAAAAGCTATTTTTAAAGAAATAGCAATAGGAGGCAGAGAAGGAGAACAGAATAGCTTTATGGTCATTCGAAAAGAAAAGCAGAAGGCTCAGATGATAACATCTCTTCTACCACAGTGGCTGGTCTTTGCACCAGTAAAGAAAGGAATAGGAGAAATATGTCCTATTTCTCCTTTGTTGTGTTTTTAATTAAATTATTTCCCCTGTACTTTTATGTAGGCCATAAATACTAAGCTATGGCTGCATACTCATTGCTGGAGGATCCTGGCAAGCTTATTGTGATGTTACATAAGCATTTAACTGGAATAGCAGATCCTTTCCTCCCCCAGCTCAAGCTGCAGCGATGGCATACTGAAATTGAGGCTGAGAGATTGTCCCTTTCAGATGAGACCCTGTTTTGCTTCCCAGCTTGCTTGGAGCATAAGGGGTTTAGCCAAGTAAAGGCAGGGAATTATAAGGTTAAAGGGGACGAGGGAGAAGAGAACAGCTTGATTGACTAATTCTTCAAACACTTTGGCTGTTCTGAATTTCTAAATATAGCAAGAATTAATGAGGCAGAACTGTATTTCAACATCAAAATTACCCTAATATTGGTAATGCTTGGTCATGGAACACCATGCAAGAAACACAGGACAAGGTCCTGCATCCACCTTCACATGGCCACACCAAACCAGTCTCCCTTTCAAACAGGTGTCTTTAAACTCTTCCTGTGGAGAAGCACATTGATGTACGAGGGAGAGGCAGGTTGATCCCAGAGAGCAGCTACCCCGGTCAGGAGAGGATGGCAGTACAGGGAAGGAGAGCAGGAGAAAGTTCTTTATGTACTTAGTTCTTCCATATCAAGTAGATAAGGCCACAAGAATGATTTTTACCACCAGCTTATCATTTATCTCTGTCATGTAGGTTATGAACAAGTATAAATCCCTTTGCAAGGGAAAATGATGTTTCCAATCTAGACAGTTTCTGAAAGGACAAAACCAAGCCAGGCTGCAGAGCAGTAGCTTTCTGGCTGCCCTCATGTGTCTGTGAGCCTGAATACTCCTGTGTCTGGTTAGGTGCTCTGCTTAATGAGCAGAAAACAAAAAATTAACCTAAAAAGAGATTTGCGTATCTGTCTTTAGAGCAATCAATATCATGTATTTGGCAAAAATAAAACCCCCAAACAAAACAACAAACCCAAGTGTCAGAAGTATCATTTCTGTACAAAGGCATGCAATAAATCCTGATTAATGCCAACCAAATGCATATGTGCACCCAAAGACCATTGTCTTCATCTTCTTCTTAGTATGAACAGCAACTGAAGATCATGCTTGTAAGGGAGGAAGGGTATCTAATCTTGATGCTTTTTTCTCCTAAGTCACATCCTGGTTATTAGGTTTATTCAAAGCTTTCCTTGCTTTTGGCATTGGTAAAAACTGTAACTTTCACATTGAGTCCAGTCTTTTGTCAATTGCCTCCTTACCATGGGCAGGCCCATAAGAGGCAGGACCAGAAGGAAGTTTCAGTCACTGAGTGCAGGCCTGAACAGCTGCAGACTGAGAGCTCATATACCACAGAGAAAACATTTATCCTGCTCACCTATAAGGGACAAGATTCAGTGTCTATAAATGGCTGTACATTTTCTACCTGTAGAGTCAACAGCTGTGGTATATAGTTCCAGACCCCCTTAAATTCAGGGAAAAGCAATGTTGGACTTCACCTGCCCAATTAATTCTCTTTCAGCTGGACTGGAGCAATTGTAATGTTTGGCTTGTTTCATCACTGAACACCATAACCCTGACACCTTTGAGATGAATGAACACAGTTGCAAAGAGATAAGCAAGGAAGACAACACATATAATCTGGAGTAGTATGAATGATAAAGTCTGTCCCCAAGACATATGGTGACATTTTAAAGGCCTGATTAATGTGCCTTCTTTTCTTTTTTTTTTACTCTAGACCTGTGAAGGGAAGTGAGGCAGAGAGAAGTTGAAAAGGAAAAGAAGCTCTTACCATGAGTGGTTCATGATCCTGGTTTGCAAAATCAGGCGTAACTCTCCACCTTTGCAATCCAATTGAGGTAACATTCAGCATCAAAGATGGGTTTTCATATTTGTCACCACTCTGGATTTATCACTGCATAGGAAATGAAAATACAATAATGAGCAACATGCCCTGTAGCCTGAGAGCTAATTACGCACCTTTCTTCACAAAGTAAGTGAAAAACACACGAGCTTGGAAGATATCCACAGAGCAATTAAACATGCACTTGTCAACATGTCACAAATACTGTGTTTTTACAGTTGAAATGAAAACACAAAATGCCATCTGATTGAACTTCAGAATAATTAGCACATCACAGCACATAACCACGACAAGTACCTGTCAACAACTATCAGCACAGCAATGACATTTTCCACTGTGAATAATAATGTCATTTTCTACTTTTGAATAGTAACACTATTTTTTTGACTTTTGAAAAAGCAGCATTGTTTATAACAGATACAACTATATCCTCCATAAAACATTTCATTCTGCTAAATTAACATTCAAACAGAATGATTTCGTAGACTTTGTAACCAAGGCTCTAATTCCACATGCAAAGGCAAACAAAGCTCTAATTCCATGTAGCAGCTGGAGGAAGAGGAGGCTGCTGCCTGTGGGACACTGCCTTTGCTAGCCAGTGCCTGCTTACTCCCAGAACACTTTGTCTGTATGCCAAGCTGCATAACCAGCAATGCTCTGGACTTACACTAAACACGTGATTTCTTCTAGGAAACACACCAATAAAAAAGAAATCCCAGAGTCAGGTACTGTGGGCAGTTTTCAGCAACATGCAGGCAAGCTAATAAGGTCAGCTTTCATGTGCTCCTAGAGTAGCTTATTAAGAAGAAGTCAAAAAAAGTTTCTGTGAATGTTTGTTAAAGTTATAAACTGCTCTACTGGTCTGGTTTCCATAAACAAGTTGGCTACTAATAGATGTGATTTAAAATGCATGTTGAATTGCACAGACTGGCACACTCACCCTTTCTGGGTGGCTGCGTACAATTTTATGCTTGTTGACTGTGACTTTAATTAACAAGTCATATGAGCTTAGGCCGTTTTATGTCTTTACACACCATTAAAAAAGATTGTCTTTTATGAGCAACAACAAACTAACAACCCTACAAAGACAAGTTTTGAAAGAAAGTCTGGAAGAAGTCAGTGCAGTGTCAGTTTTGGGTACTGACAGTAGGGCAGGACTGGGCAGAGTCAGATCCCTTATCTGATGCCGCTGAGAGAGAAATCACTGTGTCAGTTTGCCTAATTGAGGATGTCTGGGCAGAGCAGGTTTTTAGGGAGATCTGCTGAATAATGAAGGATGATTTGAGGAGCAGGAGTGGCTTTGAAACACTTTGGATGGAGACACATGGGTCTGGAGAAATGTGGGCTGGGAATGACCCTGGGAAGGGAAGCAGGTCTGGGAATGACCCTGGGAAGGGAAGCAGGGCTGGGAATGTCAATTGCAACGGAAGCAGAGCTGGGAAGGCACTGCCACCTCAGGGATAGGAGCAAACACAGGCAATTCCTGCTTGGCAAGATGGCAATAGGCACCAGGGAAACATTTTGCTTTTGATTGTTAAAGCAATTCCCAAATTCTGGCTGTATACAATTCTGGCATCCTTGGGAACACTTCAATTTGTTAGACAGAAAGACGGAAAACTAATGCATGCTTTTCCTTTTGTTCTGGCATGATTCCAGACCTGCTTTTTGGCCATAAATAAACCTGGAGCTCCATAAACACTCCATATATTTTGTGTGGTATCCTTGTGGCGCCATCGCTTGGATTCCTTGGGAACTGGTTGTGTTGGAGCTCTCTCTGGTGCTGTTTCCATGTAGTATCCTTGAGGAACCATCCCTCGGATTCCTTGGGAACTGATTGTGCTGGAGCTTTCTCTGGTGCCATCTTTCCATGTAGTATCCTGTGTGGTATCATTGAGGAGCCATCCCTTGGATTCCTTGGGAACTGGTTGTGCTGGAGCTCTCTCTGGTGCTGTGTTTCCATGTAGTATCCTTGAGGAGCCATGCCTTGGATTCTTTGGGGTGTTTCCATGTAGTATCCTTGAGGAGCCACTCCTTGGATTCCTCGGGAACTGGTGGTGCTGGAGCTTTCTCTGGTGCCCAGAAAGAAGACTGCACCTGATCCCAAGGCCCTTTTTGTGGCCGGAGCAGGAATTCCGTGCCGTTCCATGGGTTCACCCTTCGCTCGGAGCTTGCTCCAGGTCGGGGCAGTGCCAGCGCAGCATGAAGGGGAATTCCCACCCAATCCCTCGGTTTTCCCTGAGGACTGTGTCCCCAGCAGGTGTTGCTGCCTGTGCCCGGCACGGCCATGCTACACTCCGGGCGTCACCACCAAGGAGGACAACGGCTGTGGCTGCAACACGCTCACCATCCAGCGCCACTTCCTGGACAAGAACATGACCTCCATGGACATCGTCTACACATCCTGCCACGACAACATAAGGACATTCCCAATCCCAGCCCCAGCCACACTACTGTTGCGTGTCTCCATCAAAGAATTCCCTCAATAACCTGCTCAGCCTCCTTTTCTCTGCGGATAATCCAGTTTCTCTGGGTCTTCTCCAGGTGTATGAAACCCCTTTCTATGTGGCTGTGGATCACAACAAGAAGAAGGTGGTCATCAGCATCCGAGGGCCACTGTCCCTGAAGGTCAGGGCGTGGGGGGTGCCAGGGGGACATTCCCAGGAAGGGCAGGCATTCCCAATTCGGATTGGGCTCAGCTGCAGCGAGGATGCTTCTCTTCCAGGATGCCCTGATAGACCTGACCAGGGATGCTGAGCACCTGCCATGGCACGTGGCTGGGACACAAGGTGGGATTGGGAATGAGTAGGGAAGGCACCAAAACAACCCACACAGGCTTTTTCCTGGCTTTTCCCCCCTCCTTTTTCCCTTTCACTTTCCCCTAATTTTTTCCTTTGTTCTTCCCCTCATTCTTCCCCTCTTTTTTCTCCTCATTCTTTCTTCCCCTCATTCTTCCCTCATTCATTTTCCTCTCACTTTTCATGACTTTGCCTTCTAATGACCCTCTTGGAATTTGCAATGAAACCCTGGGAATGTGTTTAAAAGCAGGAATGTCCTCCAGGGATCCCAGCAGGACTGTGATCCATGGATGCTCCATGCCTGGGAGCAGCTCTGGGATGACTAAATCCACTTATTCAAGAGCTGCCCTTTGCCCCTGCCTGGCAAAATAATGCCAAGTTTTTAAGAGGATCAGGAATTTGAATGCAGTGCCAGGTTGGAAAAGGAAAATTGAAGGTTGGAAGGGATGAAGCAGTTTCTGGAATTGCTGCTGGAGAAGATGAGTTGTTGCTCAAGGTGGGATGTTGAGCCTGGAATTCCTTGGGAGCTTCTGGTTCCTTCAGGATGTGTCCTGAACTCCAAAGCTCTGTTCCAAGCCACTAAGAACAGAAAGACAGAAAATCTTTCTTAAAAATAAAATTACATATAGGGATGTACTGGAAATTCACCAAAGTAAAGTTCCTATTCCACAGGCATTAGGCATTGAATTTTGCCCTCACTGGAGGTGATATGGGCTGAGCTGATGTGTTGCATTAGTTCTGTCACCAAAAGGGCTGACCTTATTCTCCTGTCCTCCCACTCTATCACTTCCTCTACTGCTCATCTGGCTGCTTAGTGAGCTGTTTCAGACCTCAGACAATTATCCCGGGGAGGGGAAAAGAGAGCAGAACACAGCTCCTCATCAACAATTTCTATGTTTTGTGGGTTTGATTCTTAACCTATTTCATTTTTTTTTTATTTGTTCTGGTGAGGTTTTTCCTCTTTCAGGAAAGAAGGGGAGAAGATCGGAAAAGAAAACCCACCGGACTGAAATTTAGATGAATGTATGGCCAGCTGGAGAGAGCTCCTTTCTCCACAAAAGTGTGTTGGCAGTGAGCTCAGAAGGGAACTGAGCTTGTGGTTTCCAGTACAAATCACCCTTCAGACACAAGTACTATAATCCTTCTGTGTGCAGTGTTTGGTGTTGTCAACCACAGCAGACATGAGGGACTCCCCAGTAGCCACCACAAGAGCACCCACATAGAGAAGCACTGTTATAACTCCTGGCTGAAAGATCTTAGAATAATGTCATTTTTGCATACCAGAGACATCGATTTAGCTCAGGGCACCACTGGAGGAGAACTTAATACTCTTTAAGTGACAATACAAATGCACCTGGCAACACCTGAACAGTACCAGACCAACTCCAAAATGGAAACAAACCACTTTGAGCATAAACTGCAGGGTTAACCAATTCACTAAAAAATGTTTCATTTTGCAATTAATACAAAAAGCCTTCTCAGTATTGCATGTTTCAGAGATTTAGTGAAAGATGCTGTTTAATTCAACTGAGTTCAACTATTCAAAAAATACTCGGAGGATATTTAATTAAATTGCAAATGATTTGCACTCTAAGTCATCCCTTATTACTTCAGGCCACTCACTGAAAATCTAAAAGGCATCATACTGGCTTAGCTGAGAGAAGTTGAAAGGGGAGCTCTCCTATGGCAATGCTGCAGCTCAGGAAGATGAATGCTGGCCCCAGGAAGTGTCAAGTGTAGATGCTGTCTCAGGGATGGAAAGGCTTGAATGGTCTGGATGAATCTTTGGGCAATAGGCCCAAGTAGAAACCTTTTTGGTGTAGCCATTGCATTGCCCTCCCTCTAACTCATCCCGCAGGCAGAACTTGTGAGTGGAAGGCCTTGAAAATTCTGAACCTTAAAGAGATGAAGAAACTGCAAGTATATTTTGTGAGGCTTGAACAAACCAGACCCCAAGAAGGGGAATTTCCTTTGGCATAGGAAGAACCTATGCCAGAGGTCCCTTTAATGTCTTATTCTGTCTCCCAGGATGAGATGATTAATTAAAGGTTATGTAAGAAACCCCACATTAAATATACAGTGATGTTTCCTGTAGGATTTCCTCCCAGCCTTTCAGCACTTAGTGGTGTAAGGACATCCTGCACCATAAACTACAGTCAGCTCATTATTTTACTAACCTCCAACTCTGTGTCCATACAATTAATCTCTTTGAATATAGGTGTATTTTTAGACTATAACATCCCATGAAAATGACTTGCATTTAGTTATGTGTAATGCAGAAAAACTTCCTTGACTGCTTCTTATATGGTGAGAAATGGTGAATCATTGCTCCTTGTTTGCCCTTCCCACAAGTTTTTACGATTTCAGGACTGCTAAAAACATGTGCTAGGAGAACTCCTCAAGAGAAAGCTAAGAGAGCAAAAACGTGGTAAAGAAACAAGGGGGAAGAAAGAGAAGCAGATTAAAGCAAAAGTGAATTCGTATCAACTCAGAGTGTTACAGCTCTGCAACATTTAAAAAAGAGTTGGTACCATGCCTCTTGTTCTAAGAAAATCAGTAGCACCTCACATTTCCTGAATGCATTGCTTTTCTTCTGCCTAATTTGCAGGAGGCAGCACGTCTAAAACAGAGGCACTACTTTAATGTGCTTTACAGCAGCTTCCCTACCAGTTTTATTTTAAGGCTGCTTTGATTTCCACCATGAATTTACCTTCAAAGATACTTCACAGCAAACCCAGCTGATGGTTCGTGTACACATTCCCAGCATAGTCAGGAGTCTCGCTCTTGCTTTGACACACATTTTTCATTTTTATCTTCCTAAATTGAAAGACACACATGCACACACCCCGGCAGGCTTCCCACCCAGTGTCTCAGCCTAACGACTGAGCTTTAATTGGCCCCAGGCATTACACCAAGTCCAATAGCTGTCTGAGCACAGAGCCCGGGCTCACATGTATTTTCCATTGTTTTCTTTTAACACTGTACCTCAGATAGTGGAAAAACAAACATGGGCCGATACACTATTTTAATGAGTCTGACAGATGGGTATTTAAAGGGGTTTGCAGCATCACTGCTTCGCTTCCTCCTCTGATCCTGCAGTAAGAGCTGCTCAGAATCCTCATGAGGTGAGGTTATCTGCAGAAATAGCCTTGACATGCTGTCTTCACCTGTCCTAGCCCTGGTACAGGTTCTGCCCACCAAATGTCCTCCAGAAATAGCCCACAAGTCCACTGTTGAAGTCTTCAGGGTGACTACTCATCTCAGACATGGGCACCTCTCTACCCTTCCCATGTTGTAGCTGACCCTGCTCTACAAATGCTTGCACAATCAGTATTACCCATCTGGCTTCCACTACCAAAAAGAAACCTCAAGGAATCTCACTTAATCCTTAAATGTGCAATAAGCAGCAGTTTCAGCATGATATGTTGGAGTGACCAGTACAAGTTTAATGGTTTAATGCAAACATAAGCCATTAATTTAATGTGGTTGTTTTTAGCAGCTGTCGAGCTAAGGAAGAGACATTGCCTCCAGAGCCAAGAAAAACAGAAACAAGGATAGTGTGAGTCTCCCTGCATTGCCCCTTACCACTGCCACTGTGGTGCTGACCTGCCATGCCATCTGCCGCACATGGCTCTATTATGGCCCCCCTGCACCCCAGAGGAAGTGAATACAAGTCTTTTATTTTCAGATACACTGGTGGTGTTGAGTCCACCAGGCTCCTCCCAAAAGATGGTTATGCTACAACACTAAACAGTCTTTGCTTATGTCATACAGTTTCTCTCTCTCTCTGCATCTTCCCTCCTATCTTCCTTTTCTTCCATGATGCAGTAACCCCAAAGTGTCACCCAAGGGAAAATTTGTCTGCAGAGACCTTGAGTTGCCCCATCCCACAGTCCACATGTACATATATATAATGGTGCAGAAGCTCCAGAGTGGGAACAGCACCTCTGGGTCAAACCCAAATACAAGTCACAGCTTTTGCTTGCCTCACATCATGCCATATGGCATACGTGTACTTCTCATTGTGGGTGGTATTGCCCATCAATTTACACTGACATTAAAAGGGAAGGCAAATCTCAGGCCAAACGTGTTACCATTTGTTTCTGAAAGCAAGTGATAGGCAAAGCTCAATTTGCTTTGTGTCTAACCTAAGGGTAAAACCTATTTTCAAGAAAGGAATGGCTTGTTGACACAAGTTATACAGAAGAAGCAGCTAGGTTTTAGCTGCACATTTGTCACTATGTGCCTAAATTGGCTTCTATCACAGTCTAAAGATGGGGACGGATACTTTTCTAGGCTCACAATGGCCACACAATGGGGTCCCTTGAGGGGTCTGGCCACAGCATGGCCTCCCTGGCAGAAAAGCATCCCTGATGGTCAGCCAACCTGATGGGGCAGGTCAGGAGTCACCAGTGGTCCTGAGCAAGGCCAGTCACATAGCTTTGCTAGGGTAAAGGAAAGCCTTCTCTCTCTGTCCCGATAGATACCTGATGTATATACCTGATAATAGCCTGATACATATATATCTGATATATCCTGATATATACTCCGTGTGTCAGCTTATTTCATATTATTAAGATATAAAAATGCTGTGAGAGAACTCCTGCAGGTAAGTCTGCAACTAGTTTCTAGAAAAGACAGATAAAAAAGATAATTGAATGAAAAAGAAACTGTATGTGTAAAGTCAAATTCTGCACAATTGAACAAGGGTCAGAAGCTTGTGGCAAATAAAAGGAAAACAAACATGTAATTTTTCTCCAACATAAAAACACCAACAACCCAGGAGAGCTTTGGCTGGAACGCAGAAGCAGAGGGAGAGTGATGAAAAAAGGGACCATGGGAAGGGAAGTGAGTCTCCATGGCCTGGTGACTCCCCAGGTCGCTGCAGCAGGTGCAGCTGTCCCCCCACCGATGTGCGACTCACCAGTCGGCAGCATCCACCATCCCGTGGCACACAGGCTCTGCAGTAAGGTGACACTTACAGGCAAGCCAGACCCTTGCCAGGTGAGGCTGAGTGAGGCACAGGAGCCCGTGGGCTATGCCTTCCACCAGGATGACATGGTGGAGGCACTGGATGTTCCTCTGGGCACCAGCAGAACATCTTTAGGATCAGATGTCCACCCCAAGTTGTCCTCCAAGACATCTGGCCCTGAGCCCTCTCAGTCCCTTAGAATAAAGTCATACCCTCATCCCTGAAAGGGCAGCTTTCCCCGGGGAGGGGAGGGAGCCTCCCAATGACGACATCCAGCTGTGTTCCCAACTCTGCAGTAACAGGCACTTTCTGGAGCCACCTTTGGGTTTGGTCACAACATCCCAGCCTTGCAAAACATGTGGTTCAGATCGGCAGGCTGCCACAAACCCTGCAGTATGGGCCCAGCCAAAAGGCAGTCCCTCATTGCAGAGACCCTCCTGTATTTCCCAAGCTCTGTGGAGTCTTGGAAACACTCTCAGCTATCTCCCCCTAACCCCCCCAAGCCCTCTGGTACCCCTCACAGATGACATTGCAGCTGCTATTGTGCACTGTGCCTTCGCCTTTCCCCACCGACAACCCTTCCCACCCCACCCCACAGCTCCACACAATGCCTTCCCACCCCAACCTGATGGATGTCAAAGCCCCTGCTCCACTCTCATCTCCCCACCAGTAGCCCCCAAACCAAAGCCCCTTGCTGGCACAAATGGTGCCTCCAGGATGGAAATATTTCAGAAGCAGAACAGAGGGCAGTGGTGTGGCAGATCCCCATGTGCCTTCTGTCTTGGTTTTTTGTTTGTTTGGGGTTTTGGTGGTTTTGTTTGGGGTTTTTTTCCAGATTTCTATTTGGAGGCCAAACTGGCCTTGGCAAAAGCACAGTCTCACACCACCCTACACAGAGGACAACTGAGCAATCAGAAAAGCTGGCCATCAAAGAGAAAGGGCTTCTGAAACTACACTCTGTGCAGAGCTGACATGTACAACAGACATTTTACCATATTTTGACCTGAAAGGTGTCTATCAAGTCTTACATAAAATATTCAGCCATCTGGCCCCTTCTTCACACCCCTGCACTGGCACGGCGAGCTCCAGCAGCACAGCCATGGCTCTTCCCCTGCAGCCATCCTGCCATATGGCATCGCAGAGCAAGGGACCTGCCACAGCAGCACAGCCAGAGACAGGATCATTACCCGGCTTCGTGACTCCAAGGTCTTCCCACAGGGAAGACACCTATGGTACTATGAAACCTCCAGCATTCATGGTATCTTCAGGAAATCCACCTCGTCCCACAGGGGTCCTGCCCCATCCCATGGCTCTACCAGGAGAGAGCCCCATGCAGGGTTTGAAGGACGCAAAGAGGGATGCATGTTAGAATATAAATCCTACAGGAAAGTTAGGACTGCTCACACAACTCACATCAAGGGGAGAGGGCTAAAGGGGAAATGAACATCTGGGTCAGGGGAGCTTAAAAAAAACAAGAAGACAAAAAAAGTAATTCTGGAGCTGTCAGGGAAACTTCATAAGTTCCCTGTTAAAGTTTGTGAAATTTTCTGTCAGCATTTGTATCTGTGGTATCAGAGGATGATTCTCACACTCTGGTAAACCAGAGTATCAAAAAATGTTAGTAAGTAATAAATATGAGCAGAACACAAATACTGTTTAACTTATTAAATTTTTTAGAATGTGCTTCTAAAACATGCATTACCCAATGTATGCTTAATTTTATAAAAACATCAAATACTTAGCGCTGGCATTTAATAAACCCTTATGTGATATTGTATTATATATGTCTGTCATCATGCACAAATGACACAAATACACACCTGAAAATGTTTCCCTTACGGAGAAGTAAAAGAAAAAGCCCTACCAAAAAGATCTGAAATTTAAAGTGAAAATAGAAGTAATTAAACCCAACAACTACTGAATTGTAAGCCACTAGTGTAGAAACATGCATCATTAATGATGACATGACCCACAGGAATAGATACATGTGTGTCCAGCCTTCTAAAGCCAAACTCATATATGTATTTATTCCCTCCAGGAAATAAAAGGATCCAGATCTCCAGGATCTGACTTTCCTACAGACCTGATTGAAAATGCTGCTATCCATGTGCTTAAATATGAGCAGCTACACTGCCCAACAGCTCAGGAACCTTCACTCCTGGGCTTTCAGAAGTTACACAAATGGCAGCTAGTGCAAATAGCAGATTTGTTTCCTAATTAATTTCTTATTTTTAAGTATGTCCTTCTCAAATGTTTCAAATGAAACAAACAAAAAAACAAACACATGAAACAGCCCCAAACCCTGTTTTGCAGATAAGTGTCTACCTTCAAAACGCAAGAGACAGAAGCAAACGAAGCCGAGTTTTTCACGGTGCCCTCTTCTGGCCATTGAAAAAACAGTCGGCTTGCTGTCACCTGGGTTCTGCTTGGAAGAGGCATCAAAATGAGCAGCTGCTTGTGCAAATATTCAGTTTATTTCATAAACTGGCCAGAAAAATACCATCACAGACCATTCTAGATACCACATAAAACATGTTTTAAAATCCATCAGTTATGTATAAGTTCATAAAAATAACTTACAACACTATTTCATAAATCTCAGGAATTTAGGCATAAGGCATCGTGCACTACTAAACTCTCAAGAACCATTTAATAAAAGTAATCCAAATCTTTCTGCTAAAAGAGAGGGAAAAGGAAAACCAAATCAAAAAGCATATTAATTTCCATTACAAAGAGGCATTTTTGCCAAATGTGTATGTAGTTTATCCAATAAAGGAGAGATATTCAAGAATCTTACATTTTCCATGAAAATCTCAATTTTAAAGGTATTGTTTTCCTAATTAAATATAAAACAAAGCACATACAGAAGCAAATACAACTTTTAGGCCCTATCTACATAACAGACTGTTCACTATTTATTTTTGGAGGTTGAGTGAGGGATTTATTTAGTTGGTTGTTTTAGGGGATGTTTGGTTGGGTACTTTTTTTTTTCAATTTTACAGGCCCACTAATCTTAGGGAAAGTCTCAATACTGTTGTGTCCAGAGAGGCCAATTTAGACAACTGCAGCTTACAACAGCTCACCTGCAGAGGAAGGAATTTACTCAAATTTAATACAGTTACAGAGTTCTTAGAAGCATAATTCATTCAACACTGGAGTTCTGACAGTTCCAAATTGGATTAATTATAATCACATAAGCTTCAAGAAAAGCTAAGATCATCACATCTGTGTTACACACATAACTGTTACCTTCAGGAGAAAAAAAACCCTAACAACTTTCTATATAAAAACACCTTAATAAAAATTATTTTCCTTTCTCTCTAAGAAGAATGTTCTCACAAGTAAGGCTCTCTAAATAAAAAGTCACAACAGAGTCAATTTAGAAGGCAGGAAATACACTATTTTAGATGGTACTAAAGTTTTTCCAATGTTTTCTTTTTCCTTATGATAAAACATGTAGATACTTCCCCTCCATAAGCATATGAGGCAGTAAAATGCATGCTCATGAGGAGACCTTGCAACTGCTGTGTCATAACCCAGCACACAGAGGCAATATACAGTTATCTGAACTTGTGGAAATTCTTCTGAGTTGAGAAGTTCTTTGTTCTGGAGAGTACTAGAATGGAATGCTCAGGAAAGAAACTAGAGAGGAATAAAACCAAACCAAAACAGTTGTTATCCAGCTGGGCTAGCAGTTCTTCCATCACTGCCCACCAGACAAAGCAGGCTTCAGGCTATGACTTCATGAAGGCATTCATTAAATGCCCTGCTAATCACCAGCTCGACAGTCAATACTCCCATTGCATTGTTAATTGCCAGTGAATCACCACAAGTGCCCAACTCCCACAGTGCTCTTCTCCATAGGACGATGGAATGTCCAGGTTAAGCTCCACACATTTCTGCAGGTGTCTGAGGACAACTTCTCCCCAAACCTTTCTTCTGAATTGCCCAAATCAGACACTGTGATGAGAGTCAATCTCTGGCAATAACAACAATGGGGCTCTTTAACCTCAGCATCCACTCATGAGGGTGTTTTCACCAGAACGCTTAGTCACAGACAGGGTGGTAAATACCTTAAAAGAAAGAAAAAAGCAGACTCAGTATGGCTAAAATTAATCTTTTTTTTCCTAGAAGATTAACTTGGGCACGATGCTCAAAACTACAGCCATTTCTTAACGCAATAAGATAATAATGAAAATCATGTGTTTAAAATCCTTGGCACTAAAAAGCACACACACATAAAAATAACCTTTGTTCTCTTGATTCACCTTATGGTCTTCCTTTTACAGTAAAAGAGAAAGAATTAAGGAAGTCACATGCCTTTATACCACCTCATGTCTTAATGCCCTAAGTTTTTACAGTGGAGAGAGCTCAGCAACAATAAACTCTGATCTGTGCACTGAATGAATGTCTTTATGGCTCAAAGATAACTTTGTTTGGGAAAGTGAAGTTAACCCAAGGTCACAGCATTTGGAGAGAACATAAAATTTGCCTTTGTACCTTTCTAGGCCTTAGAGAAGTGTGGAACTGATAGCTGATATAAGTATTACGTCTGGGATCTGTATTGTATCTTGACAATAGCTATGAAACACTCAGTAAAACTTGAAAAATTCCAATCTTTACTGCTTTCAAGTCACATTAAAGAAAACAACATATTCAAAAATAATTATTGTAAAATTAACAGATACCAAAATTCAGGAAGAAAAATTCTACAAAAACATATTTAACATTAGAACCTTACTATGCAAATAATTGCACAGTTTTCATAGATACAATATAGAAAGGAAGAAAGGAAATCAAAACCACTGCTATCTAAATGCTTCAAAGTTGCAATAATTAGCTATCATCAAAGCCATCTCTCAGGAAGAATAAACTTAGCATAGAATAAAGTACATACACATTTCAGTTATGCAAATAACACTGAAGTATCTAAAGATAATGGGGATCAGAAAGCCCTATATTTCTCTAAGTAGAAGCTTTGCTGCATTAAGGCTGCCAGCAGCTCTTCAGAGAATAACATCAATAAATGATAAGCCTCTTCTATTTTCTATAAGCACGTAAAGCATTACGCACAAATCAGGCAGAGAAATGCATATCTAATATATATGGCAGAAGAACAGCAATATATTAAACTATAGTGCATCGCTTGAGACAGGGATTTGAGCTCTTTATTTTTGATCTGCAGACTGAAGACATATGGGAATCTTCATTTATTGTTATTTCAGTTTGAAAGACCTACATTAAAAAGTGCAAAGTTTATCTGATTTCTTCCTGACCCAACTGCAAGGTCGAGGTGTGCTAGGGGATCACACAGCTCCCTAACATGAGTAAGCCAGCTGGGAGTCACTTGATAATTGTTGAAAAGGAGTTTTTTGACAGAATTTGTTCATTATTTTAGTGAGGACAAAACCTTAGATCCAATGGCTGAAACCCCATCATTGGCTACCTCAAAGAATCAGCCCAGCAGATGCTCCATCATATCTGCCTGTATTTCAAGCAGCACAGTACAGTCGAGGCTGAGATTTAATTCTCTGTAAGGCTGAGGTCTTAACATCTCTGTACTCACAGTGACTTGAACTTTGCCTTGCAAGAAATTCCATTCTGAAGTCATGTTTTCTGCAGAATTAAATGCTGCTCAAGTAAGAGAAGCAAACTCTGGCTCTAATTTGTAAGCAGTGAGAATATGACCCTCAGTCTTAAGGTCTTCTTCAAGTGGAATAATACCATGTTTCACAGAGGACTCAGAAATGAATTAATACTAGTGTCAGTGAACATGACAGCATTTGACCCTGTAACACTGCCTCATCCTGCTCAAATCAGACTTCATTTTCCTTAACTTTTACATGGATGTAAGTTAAAAATAACACCGTTATTATTCATAATTTTATTCATCCAGGTATGTTCATTCCTCACAAATTCCAAACAATTTTTTAGCACTTTTTAATCAAAGACTGCCATCTTGCACTTTGATTTTTGTTTACTGCTCAAGAGTTTAAATTAAGTAAAAGCATTAAAAAAATCTTTTGAAGACTGTCACTAGAAACGATGGCTGTTCCCTGGAGCTTTTAAATAGCATATTTCTCCTCAGCCAATTTCTTCCTCCCCCACTCAAACAAATATGATTATCTGAAATTACCTCCCTGAATTATGTCTAATCATCATTCTATTCAGTTTCAATTTTAGCAGCTCAGATGTCCAGAATAAATTATGACTATCATCCTCTCTTCACACTGCATATGCTAATATCCCACTTGAGTTCACAGGTTTGAATGCCTCCCTCAGAGATCCCACTCCACAGGGCCCCGGTAAGGTAAGGACACACTACTCCTCTGCAAGGGCTTCCAAGAACACCATTAGATGATACTACAGGGAAGAACAGAATCTATACTGTGGATGCTTTGAAGATGATTCAGATTGCTAGCAGTCCATTCCATTAAGGAAGTTCATATTACATTTCTTGCACTGTACCACTTCAGAAACATAAAACAAGAGAGGTGGACACCACTTCTGCAGAGCAGCATCCTGCTGCACCCTGACAACACTCTGTAGCTAACACAAGCAGGTGCAAACAGAGACTCTGTACAAAGACTTAGAGAGATCATGAATAAGCTTGCAGGAATCCTCAGCTAACAAACTGGTCCTAACGCTACTAAAATCAATAGAGTGTCTCTGATTTACATCTGGGAGGAGCTGTTCCACACCTGCTAGAGAAAATGGAGCTCTTCATTAAAAAGAGGAACAGCAAGATAAACAGAAGAAGAAATGCTTTTGTGGCCTCAAGAAGTGAAGGCCTACAGAATAAAAGAAAGATCTTTAAAAGGGCAGAATTTAATAGAAAAATTGTCACGTAGCTGGTCCCCTTCCACAGCACCAGTATATAAGCCTATCTTGAGTATGCCAACCTGGCTTCAACAACCACTTTAGCAGAAATAGTATTTGAAGTCTTCATAATCTTGAGTGAGAGGAAGATTCTATACTTCCTAGTAGAGAGAGCACTGGATTAAGGGAAACCATAAACTTTTCACAAATGAACACACACAAAAAATTAAGTGTCTCAGATTACAACTAAATGTCAGAATTCTAAATATTAAAACCAGTTAATTTCCTGTCCTTTCCTCCAAATTCAGACCTCTTTAATAGAGCTGTGTTATTCAGATTTCCAACACCTTACCCCAGAATGCTATGAAAGCTGAGCTATGAGGTGACTTCAAATACAAACCTCTGCACAGACAGGATGAATTCCAACAGTGCTGTCCAGCTGTTCCTTGGTCATCCCACATTTAATAGCAGCTGCAAACCCTTGGGTGACTTCTCCAGCATTTGGACCAAGGACATGGAAACCAATGACTCTCTCCTGAATGCCAAAGATAATCAAATGCAACACGGTCTTGGATTCAGTTCTCTTTAGACAATGCATAAGGTTTTCTTATCCAGAGTATGTAATTTTATCATCTCACAAAACATATCAGAAATGAATGTAACCACTAAAATGTGAACTATCATTAGCACAAACAGATGGGAGATAGTTGGCATAATTTTGTTCTCTCTCTGCAAAGATTCAACTAGGAATTCAGGAGTCAGCTTCCTTACAAAGTTTTGTACAGGAGTCCTCCATTTACATCAATTTAACACAGTCCATGCTCTATCTCAATTATGTCTGTCCGAATTGCAAATAAAATTTAAATTATATTCGGGCAAGTTATCCCACTTGTTCCAACAGAATGCTTGCCTAAGTAAAGATGAGCACCCTGCATGAAGTTTTCCAACATCAGAGCCTATGGTAGGTGGCTACATGGTCTGTATCTCTTGAAGAATTTTCACTTTGATAGTTGCTTACAGGAAAGGGCCACAAGGTGAAGTAGTGGCTAACACGACACAACTGGTGGCAAGAAGTGTATTACAACTAAGCTGACAACTACTCCTGTTTCCTTGGGAGCTAATATACATAGAGACTGGCAAAACAAACATCCAGTTACAAGGAAGACACTATTCACACTTCTCCTATCTATACTACTGTTCAATTGCAAAGTACGTCAAACTGCACATATGTCCTCAGAAAACATTGAACAGAACAAGCTGTACTGACTTGACCTGCTTTTCTTAAAGAAAAGCAAGTCTCCTTTAGCACATGCCAACTGCTGGTACACTTTAGGGGCTTTCAGGGAATTAAACAGATTTTGCTGAGCATAGATGTAGCCCAGCTGGGTATCAAAAGTTATCTGCTCTTCCTGCAAAATATCACATATATTGGATATAATGGATACTCGGTACACTGAAGTTATTACTCTTTCAGACTAAGGACTGAGATTCACCGCAGTGTTTATTTAAATAAGAAAAGTTATAATTGGGTAATAATGAAAATTTTCCTTCAAAAACATGGGACATACGTAAAAATAAAACCACAGTAATGGAACCAAGGTAATGAGAGTTTTAAATAGTTCCTGAATTATTTTTCATCCAGAGTAACTTTCAACTCTACCTCTGGATGTTTAAACATGTTTCAAATTATCAGGACAAAAAATGGAAACAAATTAATGAAACACTTTAAATCACTATTAAACCTTCTCATTTTCTTAAGTAATTTTGGATTGGAACATAACCATCTAAGATGCCTTTCACACTAGTGCAAACTCCTCCAGAAAGAGGACATGGGCAAAACCTCTCAGGTTTGCAAATTTTACAAAATGGTGACGTGATGCTTATAAAGACTGCAGGAAGAGAAATCTGTATCTAACGAAAAAAGAATATAGGTAAAGTAAATATTTCTTTTCAGGACAAACAGCTATGCCACTATCTTAGGAAGACATTTTAACAGCACATACTCTTTGTAGTAATTCATATTATTAAAATAATCAATTAAAGAGATTGTGATCATTCAGAGATGGACACATGTATTCTTTAATAATCAGTTAATAATTTTGGTTTTGCTTCAGCAGGTACTGTACATTTCCATTGCCAGGAAATTTTATTCTAGTCCAAGAATAATCTTGGGATTATCACCCTAAATGAGATTTGTGAAGGCAAGATACATCATCCTGTTACAACAAGCCCAAGAGTTTTGCAAACTCCCCCATGGAGGTTTGTAGAGGTTACAAGTTGTGATGGTTTCTGAGAGACCTCTATTTCAGAGACAAGAACCTCCCAGAAAAGTGTGGGAAGAGCTGGGGAAGGAGGGAATAAACAAATGAAAATTCTAACCACTTTTACATGCATTGATTCACTCACTTTTCAAAGTTAGTGAACAGTCTTAGAGATACCTACTTCTTATTTTACATACATGGAAGAAGTACCACATAGAAATAGTAATGGCAGAGTTTTCTGTTTTACTAAGGGTTGGTTTTGTACAAACAGCAGTATTGCATCACTATAAATATTTCCCACATTTCAAAAGGTAGACAAATTTAAATGAATTCTGTTAAAAACAACCTATTTACAGCTGTTGTATCATCAACAGTCCCTATGATGAACATACAGATACTGTTTTCCCTGGAAGGAAAGATGCACTTACATTATCTTGAATGTTGCAAATTATCTTTGCATAGCATTTGTTGTTGTCTCTGGATGGCACAGTCCACTCCAGTGGCCAGAAATGACTATGGTACACCTGGAAATACAACACAGGTTAAAAAGCAGTTGTGTGATTTCCAAGCACAGAGCATGATATTCCAAAAACTACCAGATTATCTTAAATAACGAGCTATGTATTGGAATATTTGGAATATCTGAAATCAGGGTGATGCTCTTTCCCCTCGATGAACGCCAGAGAAGGAAGTCTCTGCAAAACAAGTACTAGTGTCACCCAATAATTAAAAAAGGAGAAGCCATAAGTATATTACAATTCCAGGATGCATTCACCATGTTCTTTTTAAACTACAAAATCACAACCTTTCCTCAGAGAAAACTGTACTGTCTCTGGGTCTGCCTGGAATGAAGGCAGAAATGTTCCTCTGAGCAGAAAAAAGGAAGAAACAGCCTCAGGGCCTGGGTCTAGGGGAAATGAGAATATCACTGCAAAATGGAAAGTACATTAAAAACCAACACATATTCCTGTCTGCCCCAACTGGACAGATCCCAAACTGCAGCTGAGGCTTCTTGCACACCTGTACAGCATATACATCAGAAAACAATGGGATGTTTTGAGGCACAGTTCTACCCAGAACTCTTGACAGCTCCCATTATAAGCTAATCTTAAATCAATGGCAACTTGAAATAAATTTTTAATTCATCACAACTCCAGTAAAAATACTTCCCTTCACAAACTCGAAGAGGCAGTTGACATTTTGCTGCATTAATGGGGTTACAAAGCATTTATAAGCATCACTATCTGAAACTGAAATTTAACAACTCTGAATGACAGATGCGCTCAATAATCTTACCGAGGCTTGCAAAAAAAGCCAATAAGGTGACATGATAAAGAGGTCAGAATACACTAAATGGGGATTTAGCCAGAACACAAATGCTTCTGTGGATGCACATTTTAAAAAATGGCTTTGAAAATCGAAAGGGCATTTTCCACAACAAAGGGTCCAGTGTTTCACATAAAACAGCAAGAATTTCACTCAATAACAAAAATTTGACTGGGTATATGCAAACTTTGTGGGCAGAAAAAAATGTAAGCCTTTGCCCTGTGGTCAGGTTTAACAGTACTTTACACATTGCCATTTTGAGTCATATTTACCTCTTTTTCTCCACATCCAATTCAGAAAATGTCAGCTAAGAGAGAGACAAGGTCTCAATTTCATGAGCCACAACTTATCTGCTTATTTCTCCAAATAATGCTCCTCAGGTGACATTTGCAGGACACAAGTTCACTTCATTGTGCTCTCTGCAATGTGGTCAGTACAGTATTTTGTAAGAACAGCCTCAGGCACTAAGTGTTCATACATGTCTAATTTCACTCTTGCCCAGCAAGCCCAGTGAATGAAAAGGGATTACTCATACGAGTAAATTTAAGCACATACATCTTTGGGTGTTCAAAGTAAAGAGGGAAAATGAGGGAAACATTTGGGTTTATAATAGCAAAAATCTCCATGGCAGGGAATTTGCTACACTGTAGGTAGAAAAAGCTCCACTTTGACATTAAAACCAGTATATTGCTTCCAGCCCATACCCAGCTTTAATTTATCCTGAAGTATTTGCAGGCACAAAGAAACCCTTTTTCTTTTCTTTTTTTTTAACCAAATACTCCACCTTCAAGTCCCTGTTTGCCAAAAATAGAACATATCTGCAATTAGAGCTATTGGAATTAAGGATTATTTTTATACCATGCCTAGGAACAGCCAAGGAAGAAAAAAAAATGTACCTAGTCACCTCCTGCCCTTACATCAGAGCACAGAATGCTGTTTTAATTGACTCTTACTGTTATTTTAAATTACAAATTGGAAACCTAAAAACCAGATGAAATTAAGGCATTTACCTCAATGTTTTCCTCTCCAAATTTCTCCACTGCGGTCTCTTCAGAGTACCCACAGGCTCCATACTCCAAGGGAGTAAATACAGTAGTTGGAACATTCACATAGTCACACTGTGTGGCATTCAAAACAAAACAGAAAAACACACAACATCAGTAATAGAGTCAGCACACAGCAGTCTGAAACACAGGCAGAAAAGCTGGATTATTCACAATTCTGAAAGCTCTTCTGGGCTTTTTAAATTGTTTTAAATTAAGGTACAGTTTTGACTATGTCCATTCCAGAGGTGTTAATCAGAGCAAGAACAAAAAGACAGTTTAAAACCACACTAACATTGCTATGCACAGATTAAATGGAAAAGGAAATTCAGTGCCCCATTTTAAAAATGTACCAAATCACAGGTCAAATTGGAGATTAAAAAGTAGACTGCTCAACTACTTCTATAAAACATGCTATTTCTAGCTGGGCATGCTGCAAAGGCACCATCACCATTCAAAAACCATAATTTTTTTAATCAGCTGTGGCCTAGGTGATGCCAAAGAACCAAAGACAAGAAGTGCAGCCATTTTGGGGGACAGCATGTGCCCAGTCACATACCATGAGAAGCAAACACTGACCCCTGAACTTCACTGGAGCTTTGGAGTGCTCTAGAGGTTTCCTCTCTGGACAAGTCCTGGGCCTGACCACCCTCACTGTAAAGCAGTTTTTTCTTATGTTCAAACGGAATTTTCTTGTGTTTCAGTTTGAATCCACTGCTTCTTGGCCTCACACTTTAAACCACCGAAGAGGGTCTGGCTCCATCAGGCATAAATACACATTGATATAAGAGCCCCCCCAGCCACCTCTTCTGCAGGGTATTTAAATTGCCAGCTGTTTCAGTCTCTCCTCATGTGTCAGATGTGCCAGTACCTTAATCACAGTCATGGCCCTTTGCTGGACATGCATGCCCTGTCCTTCTTGTACTGGGGAGCCCAAAACTGGACACAAAATCAAATCTCACCAAAGCCATGTGGAATGGAAAAGGTCACTTCCCTCCACCTGCTGGCAATGCTCTGCCAGGATGCATCTGCAGCCGAGGATGTCCCTGGACTTCTTTGCCACGAGGGTACTTGCTGGCTCACACTCAGCTTGTCCTCCAGACCTGCTGGCACTTGGTCTGCACAGCTGCTTTCCAGCTGGTGAGTCCCCAGCCTGTGCTGGTGCATGGGATTACACCTCCTCAGATGCAGGACATGTCACTTCTCTCGCTGAACTCTGAGATCTCTGCCAGCTCATTTCTCCAGTCTGAGTGACAGCACAAACACTGGCTGCACCAGTCACTTCTCCCAGTTTTATACCATCTGCAAACTTGCTGAGGGTACCTTCTGCCTCATCATCCAGAATTCATTAATTTAGATGTTAAACAGTACTGGACTGAGTGGCCAACCCTGTGGCACAGAACCAGTGACTGGCCTACAGCTGGTCTTTGTAATGCTGGTCACAGCCCTTTAAACCTGGCTGTTCAGGCAGTTTTCAATTCACCTCCCTGCCCACCTACCCAGCCTGTACTTATCCATCTGTCTAGGACAAAGTTATGGGAGACAGTGTCAAAAGCCTTTACTACAGCCAAAGTAAACAAACCTCCACTGCTCTTCCCATATCCACCAAATTAGTCATTCTGCCATAACAGGCTAGCAGGCTGGGCAGCTCTATTTAATTTCCAGTCATTTTGTTTTCTACAGTTTTCAACTGTAATTAATTCCCTTTGTGACTGGGGACCAACCAAGACTACACTGAGTACTGTTCTTTCCCCACCTATCCATAACACCTCATTATGTTTCATACAACCACCTTTTCCAGATTTGTTAAAACATAAATGTAAGCCAGGTTGCCATTTAAGTAGTTATTAATTTTTTTTGATTCACTGAATGAAGACTTCCTTTGGCAGCATAAGGATTTTTGTACCTTAAGAGACTGTTACCTGGTATAAAATGTAAATTAAGACATATTCATAATACTGCAGCAAGAAAAAAAATCTGGCTTCTGCTACAGTTCCTTAAACTTTACCTGGCTAGTGCAATGACATTCTGCACACTGATTCAGGATTCTGTAACCACAGCAGCTGCCAATGCAAAATAAACAACTCAATCAAGCTCTAAATCTGGCCGACAGTTGAACTTGATATGAATTCAGTAGAGTCCAAAAGAGAAAACACCTTTATGCTCATGCCCTGTGGTTATGAAGGTGAGACAAGCACTGACATCAATGGTGTGTGGATAACAGTTCTTTAGAGGCACTCTCCTTTCCTCCTGGTTTAAACATAAGGTGTAGATAAGTACCCATGTTACTCTCATTTGAACAACCATAACCTGGCTGAGACCCACAATTGTACTAGTATGAACCATAAACACTGAATTGATTAATTCCAGGTATAAAATATGTGCTGAGTTATTGGTACATCTGATCTTCCTTTGTTTCCATATTCAATTACAATTCAGAATGTGCATGAAATTGTGTATATGGATGAGAAGTGAAAAAAATTAGTGGAAATACAAGAGCATCACAAACTCCTATTACACTCTATTTAAAGACCATAGGTAGGTTTCATAAACTGCCTATGAATTGGAGTTAAAGCACTTAATAGGACAGGAAAGAGTGCAGACTTTTAGGGAAGGCAGCAGAATTAAAAATAAGTTGAATTATCTCTGTTAATTTTATTATTATTATACTCTGAGAGAAAAATAAACCCTCTTAATAGGAAAAAAAGAGACTACTGCCTAATCTATAAGGTATTAATTTCATCCTACACAATTAGCAGAACACATCTGCAGTAATATCTTTGCCAGGGGAAAATTAAAATGATCATCAAAGCTAATCCTTAAAATTCTACTGAGCTTTCCATGAGCAAGCAGCCCTGCACTCTGCACTTAGAAGCAGAGCAATGACGTTGTTGTGTGGCAGCTGTCTCCTCACCTTAGTGGTTGCCCCAGCATAAAGCCTCCGAACTAACAATCTTCCTGCCTGGATTGCCACTGGTGTAAGTTCCAGCTTGTCCTGCAGTATATCTCCAACAGCATAGATGTACGGCACGTTTGTTTGCTCCTCATCATTGACAGGAATTTTTCCTGTTCTGCAATAGGAATTAACAAGAAAAAAGATCTCAGTGTGTCGCTGTGAAGACTGGAGGTGTAAATAACCTTGCACAAGTTAGACCCGTTAGCTTTATGAGAAAGACACGTATGAAGTATGAGGGAAAGAAGTCATATTCACAATCTTACAGTCTTGGGCAAGAATGTATAGTGCAAATTTGACCAAAACTACAGGAATTCACACACTGGATAAGGAGGTAGCCTGTGACATTGCAATTCCTCTCCTGAATCATTGGTGAGGCATAAATCTTTTCCTCTAATACCCTCTACTACCAGCTCAGCTGTGTACTGGCAACTTTCAGGAAAGACAGGAAGAGACATTTTCCCACTCCAGTTGTAGGACAAAAGAATTTTTCCACTACTGAAATTCCAGTCCAGTGGTTGAAGCAGTTTATAGAAATTTATTCTTCAGGGTACTATACAGAGACAGGTCAAGCTGTCAGACACTCTACCTAAGGGACAGCCAACATGCTTTTTAGCTGTAAGTGTACTGAGCTAATGGAAGGTTTAAATTATTAATATTTCCTACTTCATCAATAAATGAGATAGTGCAGTAATCACCACAGGAAACACATGTAACAGGGAAACCTAATCAGACAGGCACAGAAACAGTCAGTCACTCGAGAGACCAGTGGAATTCCCATATTAAAAACCCAGTTTCCTCAATTTTGCTGATTAACAATTATAGAGTTTAAGCTAGTAATTTCATAGTTCATTCTATTAGCTAGTAATACATGTCCTGATGTCATAAAGATATGTACTGTTCTGCAAGACAACATGGATCTGCCAATTCTGAGCAGACCAAAATTTCCACTTATTTGGAATATTGCAAGAGTTCCTCTTGGCAACATCAGTCACTGCATTCATATAAAAAACTCTGCACTGGCCAAGTTCATGGTCCCACGTCTTTTCTTCAAAGGGAAGATCTTCGAGGCCCCACATGCCTGGAAGATGTTTTAGTTACCCATATTGAAAATGTTACCAATAGCTCCACTCCCTGGTGCAACGACCTCACTACATTAAACATTAAATACTCCTCTACAGGAGACAGATGGTTCCCAAGAGTTGTTGCAAGGCAAGAAATAAACTCCTCCAAAACCTAAAAAAACCCTCAGGAACTCCACCCATGAGTTCAAGAAATATTACTTGGACCTTATCTTTTGAAATAACATATAGTAACCTTTACATTAAAATATAAACAAAACTCACTGAACTAAAAGTCTGCTTGAACAAACAGATCTCTGCCCCAAGAGGCGACAGAGATAAAAACAAGGAGATGAGAATAAGAGACTACAAGGAACAACTGACAGATTGGAGAAAGCACTGTAACTGGAAGAAGCTGTGAAGCTAGACAGAATGGAACAGACACTTCTGACTCCCAACAATTAGGAATCGACATTCCAGTATCAAAAAAGCAAATGTGGCAATACTTAGGGAGAGAACACAGCTTTCTGCTATAGCATCTCCCATCCAAGTGTATACAAACAGGAAACAGGATAAATTTGTCCTCCAAACGTTTGAATCCCTTGCCCCAGTACACGACATAAGCCCAGCAGTGAGTGATACAGAGACAACTGTCCTTACTTTTCATTAATATTCACTCCAACTTTGTCCAAACCAATTTTTCTTGTGCATGGATCTCTTCCAATTGCTAGCAACACCTGCAAAACAGCAAAGCACATTACTGATTTTTTTCCACTTCAAAATGGTATTTTTCTTTGGCTATTATTTTCATTATATACTAAAGATTAGTATCTAAGGCTTGGTCACAGTAAGATGAATATATTTCTTAGCCATGGTCCATTCATACAGTTCAAGACAAGCCATGCCACCACTGTGACACAATACCAGATTTTAGTGCTAAGATTAAAAACAGCCAAACAGCTTTCCCTAGAAAAAATACCCTAAGAGTATTCTAAACAAATCAGTTAAGCACAAATTACTTTCTTGCAGTACTATACCAAAGTGTTATACCCTACCTGTATCAGAGCAGGTGACCTCAAAATACCCCATATAGAAAGGGCTCTTCAGGAAAGGAACTCAGATGATTAAGTAAATAAAATACCATAAAATAATATTTGTTTTGATCAGAAGATATCATTTACTCATATAGGCTCTCAGTCAAGTCACTGTCAGAGAATATTATTTGATGAATATTATTTGTTTGAACATTTGTTCAGAATGATGGACAGACCAGGCCAAAGTCTTACCCATCCTACCAACTCTGTTACCTTAACAAGCAAATCAAGTTCCCGTTTATGCTATCACGAGAAAATTGCTCTCTGCTTTGCAGTCTCGGACAACCGCCCAGGTAACTACATAATGCTTCTCACATGACAACTAAGAACTGTGCTGAAGGAATCAGAGATCTGCTTCAAGGCTTGCTGATGACCAAGCATGCCAGATCTTCTGAGTTGAAGGTCTTAAAATGCATCACACACAGCTCACAGCTTCTATGAGGAGTGACAGCAATTCAGTGAAAGTTGTAGCAAGAGGAAATCAGAAGTTTCCTTAATGAATGGATAGTACTAATTGGCTTGCTAGAAAGCTTTCACTATTACAGACTAGAGAAAGACCCCTCAGTATTACAACACTGTGCAACAGTGCTGTTGTTATTGTTGACCTTTCTCATAATATTGGCTCTGGGGTGCACTCAGGCATGTCTTTGTCACAGGATGACTGATGCACTGTACAGGTAAATGAGGTCACTGGCACAGAGTATTTGAAGTTAAAAGTCCCTGGCTGGCAAATGCCTGTCTTTAGGCATCCTGTGTAGTTCCAACTACTCTATTCACAACTTTTTTTTCCCTTTCAGCACCAAGGTATGATAGAAACAGTCAATCAAACATACAATGGCATACTTGCACACTGCAATTTTACGGTACAAATATGTAAGAAGTTTTCTCACTGACTTGCCACTGGGCATTAGTTGTTTTTGTAAAGATGCATCAACAACAGGTCTTGACATGACATGCCACCTGTTTGTTTAACTCTTGCAGACCATCGTTCTGTGCTAACTACAAAACATGCTTTAGTTACTATGAAACATGTTATAAACCTGTCATGGTTTCAGCCAGGTGGGGCCTAAATTTAGGTTTTAAAGTTCAGACTAGGCCTGAAAATTGTCAGGTGACTTGAGCTGGGCTGAGCTAGCTAA
>JAWWEV010000043.1:54129149-54163392 GCA_035583235.1 Hafferia zeledoni
GGAGTGGGAAGCTATTTCTTGTTATACATAACTTGTGTAAGTGTGTGTCATATTGTAGTTTTAATTTTCTCTTTTCTATATAAATACATGTAGTTAGTTTTCAGCATAAACCTGGGTTTTAGAGGTGTTTTTTTTTCCCTCTCCCTCTTCTTTTTCCTATAGCTAGTTGGGGGGGAAGAACCCTTTTCACTCTGTCTCAGACAGTTGGCATTTTGCCAGCTCAACCCAAGACAAAACCATTACTTATCATTTATTACAAATATCCTACTGGGAAAAATCCAGCAACTGATTCCACATGACCAAGCTAATCTACATCCCTAAGCTAAGAAATAGGTATCAAAAGCATGCAAGTCATTTGGCAAGGTACAATGACCATGGTCTTTGGGACTTTTTGCACATCAATTACCTGTTGTTTGAGTGAAATTAGCATATTTTAATGATTAAAATATTTTTTAAAAATCTAAAATATGGATAAAAACATCCCAAAAAATCCCACCATTAAATGAAGGACTATTTAACATTCTTCATGTATATAGACAGGACTCACAGTATTGTATTCCCCTTCAATTATTTGGTTCCCTGTTGTGGACTTGGCTGTAACTTTCAGTCTTCCAGGGGTTCCTTCCTCAACCTGCTCAACCTACAACATTTTGAAGATTGGGGAGAAGATAGTTAAAAATAAAAGATTTTGTTTCAAATAAAAATATACAAATGTGTATTTGTCCTACCACATATCATTTTAACCATGACCAAAAATTAAGCATTTATTCTAAAGATTCTTTACATTTCTGCTTGCATATTTAAACATGTGTTTCATGTGCATGAATTTAGTCCTATGACCAACATAACAAAACCTCATTTTCTGTTTATAAAAGCTGACAGTTAGCTAAGCTCTTTCCCAAGCCCACCATGTCAGCTTCTGGTATCCACTGGGGACAGAGGAAACTTTAATAAGGCCTGGAAACATCATCAGACATTTTCTCCAACTGCTCCTAGAGGATCATTGTGCCTTTCACCCTTGGGAAGCCACTGTCACAGCCCAGCCCTCAGCAGTACAGGCCTTTGCCCTGTTTCAATTACATTAGCCCAACACATAAGGATGCCATGGCCTTGCAGGAGAGGGCAGCAGCAGGCTCTAAATGATTGAAAAAACAGCATAAGAAAAAGAAAAAAGCCTCATCAGTTTCCCAGAGACAGCTGGAATAGATATTCCTAGTTTCAGCTATGGATCCAGGTGCACACTCTCTCTCCAGTAAAGCAGCAGCTCTCTGTCTACTCTAGTGAAATAAGAAAAGCTTTTTACAACTGTGGTCTCTGCTCAGAGTAATAAAAAATGACCATTTATGTAGAATAAAACAAATCCCAAAATACACCCCCCTCTTCCACTCTCCACTCCTCAAATATACCAGAAAACAATTCAGCAGAAAGAGCAATACCACTGATTCCTTTCCACGTGCTTTTTCCTCTAAGCTAAACTAAAATTTGAAGCTATATTAGTGGGTTGTTCTTTGTCCCCATTAATATTCACTGGACTGAGAGGAAAGGACTGGATACCCTCATCTACAGTCCTTCCCTTACCCTCCCAAGAAAGGGCACAATACCTGACTGCTTCCAATGTCTGGCTGTACATACAAGTGAGATGGAAGTGTGTGTTCATCCTACAGATGAAAATGTACTTTCACCAACCGCCCTAGTTTCTATTTCATGTTCAGTATTTAGGGACAGAAAAAGTTTCTGACAAGGTTTTTCCCCTGTCCTTTATTTTCTTAATTTTAAAAAGCCTACTGTGCATCCTACCAACTTTAAAGGATCACTGTGCAAAATTGCTCCAGTTCAAAGGCAGCATCATTTGTAATAATTCATATTCTGCCTTCAAACGTCCCAATGAAAGGCTTTAATATGCACAATATGCATAATTTCAAAAACAATGTTTGAAAGAGATGAGAAAACCTGCTAAAAACATATCCAGCAATTTAAGTTGGGGGTATTCTCAATCACAAACAAGGCCAAATATTTTATTCCCATTGAAATCAAAGACATGTAGTGAACCAATAGGGTAAAATACAAAAAGTTGCATTTTGTGACTAGGGTGATGGATTGCTTTTCACAGGGTGCATCTGGTGTTTCCTTCTTTCTCATCCCCCATTAGAGCTTACAGAAAGATATGCCTAACACAAAAGCTAAGTAATGATCCCTGCTTTTCACACAGCATGGGACTTAAGGAACAAAAACATGCATAAAAACTAAGTTCCTTGAAATCCCCATTTTGACTTCTCACAGCAACTCCCATTCCATGAGAGAGAGTCAGACCCACAGTGTAGGAACTGTCATGAGCACTTTCAAAGCTATTCTTGATACTGCCAAAGGTGAAAATGAACAGTCTCCACTGAATTTAATGCTTTAGTCCCCAAAGTGTTAAACTCAATAACATGCTAGTTTAACACCAAATTGAAAAAAGCCAGAAAGACAAATACTGTAGCACCCTCTGAAGTCTTTGAGAAAGCATCTAGAAAAGCTACAGAACTTATCTAATCTGATTCAAATTCAACCTGAATTTGCCTATACATGTCCATAACTGGCTGCATGAGTACTCTTACTGAATTCAACAAAAACCAAGCAAGTATTTAAGGACTCTGCCAAGTAAAGGATACAGAGGGACATTTCTAAAGCCCATCTACTTTTCTGGATAGTCCACTAATCCTGACCATATGGACAGTATTTTCTGGCTGAGAATTTGAGGACTGGCAATGAAAAATATGGCTATTTGTCATGCACTGGACTCTGATCTTATGTGAAATTACATATCTGCTTAATTATGAGCCTGCAAGAAATTTCATAAATTTCAGGACAATTGCTGAAATTAAGTATATTTGACACTTGTAGGACCAGCATGAGCAGGTGTGACATTTTCAATGCAACATATACTAACGTATTTAATTCTGAGAAAAACAATTAATATTGGAATCTCTCAAAATTTTAGTACTAAGACCCTTCAATCAGTTTGTGCACTTAGCAAGTTTAAAACTAAAATTAACCCGTTCTATATCACAGCAGATCCTGTATTGCAAATTCAACTTTTGTATTCATTAAAATAATTCACATCTTAAAACATTATGACATGTATATCCCAATCAACTGTAGTCATATACTTTGAGCCTACCTTGATGGGCACAAACTCCCTTATAAAGTTGACTCCATGTTCTTTCATATATTCACCAATTTTGTTTGCCATATCCTGGTCAAATCCTCTTAAGAGGATGGATCTCACCATTACAGTGACATCTAACCCAAGGCCTGCAAGAAATCCTGCACATTCCAAGGCAACATAGGAAGCTCCAACCACCAGGGTTTTCCCTGGACAGTAGGGCAGAGAGAAAAGATCATCACTGGGAGGAAATAAAAAAAAAAAAGGGAAAAAATGAAAAGAAAGTTAAAGACAGCCCAAAGAATGAATTGTGTTTTATATTTATCTAATTTATTCTGTAATGACAGGACTTTATTCCTCTTCCTGTTCACTAAAACCCCTCAATTTTATGGAATTTCATCTGGCATACAAGATCAGTACACAACAGATTAAAAAGTTTTGATTATGAGTACACCCAAAAAAAAAATGAAAACACTGAATCATCATAAAAATGTTGACCTTCTTTAACTGAAATTTAGGACAAATTGTTAAAAAGGTAGGTTGGGTTTTTTCACCTCTGAATCTTGCTTTAAATATTTTGCTGCAAATTTTAGCTCCTGAGAACTAAAAGAAGAAAGACTTATCCTTTTGCTAAAGCATTATATGCAGTGCCAAATATACACAGACAAAAAACACATTAATGCAAACCACAATAGCAGGCAAAGTTAGAAGTACAGAATTATGGAAAACATGTTTCTTTACATTCTTTCCATTTCTTTCAACTGCTTCATCAAACTACATCAGTTCTACCACACTTTGAACCTAGCCAGGCCTTCTCAAGGAAGCATCACACTTGCTCAACAGAGACTTAGGCAGAGTTTGGCAACGCAATTCTACAAAGATTTAAATCTAAAATAAGTGTCTCTTTGCCAGGGTGGTGGAATAAAATGTGATTGTGTAATTAAAGGCTGTAGCATAGTTTGTATTCCTGAGGGAACTCCGTGAAGATTATACAGAATTATGAATTTGATAGTCTTTAAGTCTGGGATTCCTGACTCTTCTACCTTAATGTTCCTTTAAAGCACCACTTTACAGGCTATATTATCTGTTATCTTTAATTTCATTACTACTTATTAGAAGGGGAACATACCATATGGTGTTTTGGTTACACAGTGATTATGTGAGTTATTTATTTCATTGCTATAGGTCTGTCAGCCTGTAATGCAAACCTCTGTTTCTACATTAGATAACATCAAAGTTACTCTGATATGAAAACACACATCATCTGAGTATCAATTTTTTTGTCAAAATGGTGCTAGAATTGCTTGGCCTTAGGAATTAACCAATCATTTGAAACCAGTATTGCCAAAATTTGAATCAATTTCACTGAGTAGCTGAAAAAAAAGGCTGTTTCAAAATGTCCCAGGGCATGAAGACCGATACATTTCTAAGAACTTCATAACAGCAGCTGCTATGCCAACTCCCACTTTTTTTGGTATCTGAGCATGGAGGTTTCTTCCAAGTGGATTGTGCTCTTCAGTTTGTAAACTGAAAAGACCATGAGGAAATGAGTGCAGTGATAACTGGGGTAGAGCCGATGAAATAATTTTATGACTAACACACACATGACTTTGGGTATTCTTGGTTACTGCTGTTATCAGCCAGGAACAGAACCACCCTAGCCAGCCACTCACAGTCCTGTGGTGTCTACTAGACACCAATGTTTTTGGCACCTTAAAATCTGTCTATAGATATTCTCTTACCTTTGCTTTCCCTAACAAAAAGTTACATAGGGGAGAAAAGCAGCAACCAAGCAGCCCTGCTCATGCTTCCTCACTCTCTTACACACAAGGAATGTCTTCACATTCCTCCCTGTTTTTACCTGCTAATGCAGTATTCCTTGTCTCCAGGTATACCCAGGTAGCGTGGTCGTTCACCAGTGGCAATGAGAAATCTCTCTGCTGTGTACAGCTTCTCAACTCCTTTTTTGTTTGTTGCCTGCAGACAAAGTAATAGTCCAAAGTGAGTCCTACCACAGGAAAAATTACTCTATTTGAAAAGTATCTCTGTTCAGCAAGTACTATATGAAGACACGGCAAACATGGCTAGTGAGTACCTTAATTGTGTGTGGCCCAACAAATTCTCCATATGCATTCTCATAGGTGACCTTGCTGTCTCTCAGGGCAACCCGATAGCCCCAGTTCAGTGAACCAATGTAATTCTGAACAGATTCTGTCATAGTCATCCAGTTGTGTTTGACTGTCAGAAACAAAAGAGGAAGGCTCATCTTTCAGTTAGAGTTTTTCTTTTTCCATAGTGAAATTTGTATTCTCAGACAGATTTCTTTCACACCCCAGCCACCTTTGACTTATTCCTTTTTTATTCCAGGGTAACTCCACTGCAATGCAAATAACTACATCAGCACAGACAACATGAGAGGTCACAGTGGAACTGGTATCACTTAAAACATGGAAAATTTAGACTTACTGCATTATTGACAGTTTTATATTGACAGATGCTGTGAGTAGGTGACATTGCTCAACAAATGAAGACCATGCATCTCTGAGAGATGTTCCCCACTAAAGGATTACACTCTAAATAAATCACAATCCTATAACCATGCACAACAGAATTAATATAAAACGAAATTCATCTTCTTAGATAGTAGCAACAGACTTAGGGAAAAGAAATCCTTGTTTGCAACTATAAGAAGTTTCTAAAAGGGAACATTCTTGGGTATTCTCTCAGTCTTTGTGATACTTTCAGAAATGGAGCAGTACTTTACTGCTGCTATTCACACAACAACCTTATCAATTACTAACATGATCAGGAGCTATTAACAAACAGATCAGGAGCTGCAAGGCAATAAGCCCCATGGCTTTAGACTTGAAAAATGCTTAAGTTTATGTGTAATCTCTCTGAAGTTGCTCCACACTGCTAAAGCCAGTACATGCTTCAGTGCAACAAGCACTTGGTCGTGAGAGCAACCTCAGGATTTACAGTGCAAGTGGAAAAACCTGAAAAAGTGTCCATCTTTACCTTCTTCTGTAAACTGCCATCCAAATTTGCGTGAATCTTGCAAGGCTTGTCCCAGTAAAGCAGCCTGGTGCATCAATTTTTTAGGTATACAGCCCACATTTACACATGTTCCCCCAAGACCTGAGAGAAGGGAACAGAATATGGTTTTCACATTAGTGTGGCAGATCTCAAAGATGAGAATCTGAGTCTCTGAGTAAAGCTCCTTTACAACAGGTTTGTAATAAAAAGAAATTTACCCCATGAGCCTCCCTGAGGTGTAGGCACGACAAAGTCCAGTACCATCACTTTCTTTCCATATTTGGCAGCCTCCTGCAAAACACATTAAATAAGACCCATATCTAAATATTAGAGGTTCAATTTGGAATAGGCGATAACATCATGCATTGCTGAAAAGCTTTGTGACTTTTAATTAAGTTACAGTGAATGATTTGCAATGGAACAGACAGACACTCATTAATCTTCTGAATTCATCTATGCATTCAGTAGGAATAAGAAGATGAAAGGAAAAAAAAGGCATTCATCCTGCTACACAACAGCATGGCATCAGCTGAGACACAGAAGACTGGAAGCCCAACCTCCTTTTCACTACTCCTTCCATAGTTTGTTCAGACTATCTCCCAACATGCCCATTTTCTTTTAACACACTTAATGAATTCCTAATTAATTCAGTTTTCCCTTCAAAGGTGGTTTCCCCAAAATTCGTTTGAAACCATGTCACATAATGGCATAGCCAAGCGTGACAACTGTGCTTATCCAAACTCTTTTCTTGTAGTAGAAGGGAACACTTGATTTTGAGTACAATCCGTAGTTTTCAGGCTCAGCTGTTGCTCTTTCAAGCTACATAACCTGCAGCAAGCTGACTTCACCATCAGGATGTTCAAACATAAGTCCTATGAGGAGCTGGGGCTGTTTAGTCTGGGAAAAGGAGGCTCAGGGGGGACCTTAAAGGAGGTTGTGGTGATGTGGGGATCAGCCTCTTCTTCCAGGCAACTAGGGACAAGACAAGGGGAAATGACCTCAAGTTGCACCAACAGAGGTTCAGGTTGGATATTAGGAAGAACTTCTTCACTAGAAGAGTGGTTAAGCATCGAACAGGCTGCCCAGGGAAGTAGTGGAGTCATTGTCCCTGGAAGTGTTCAAAAGCCAAGTAGACATGGCACTTGGTGATATGGTTTATGGGCATGGTGGTACTCAGACAAAGGTCGGACTTGATGATCTTGGAGGTCTTTTCCAAACTTAATGATTCTATGATTCTGTATTTCCCTTGAGAAGTTTCATTAGCAAATCTATAATCAACGTCGGTAAATGGCACTAAGAGCTGAAATTTCTATATTGATTCCATTGCTCCCATCATGCTTTTTAAGAAAAAGGCAAAAATTGAGAGCAATAACTGCGTCCATGGAAAAATACATTAAGTAAGCCCCATGTAGCTGAGAAATAACAATGACAGATTCCCCACACGAGATGTAGCAAAATAATTTTGCTATTTGGAATAACCAAACTGTGCAGCATCACATGATGAGTTCTTAGACATGTAAGCAATAACAGCTATAGGCACAGGATATTACTCAAAGGCCTTGGGTTCAGTTTGGGAGGAGCTGGGCAGCCTTCAGCATTATGTTACCAGTAATACTCGTTAATCCAAATAGCTGACAATCAGAATTTCCATTTTAAATGTATCTTACTTCATGCAAAATGCAAATCATAATTCAAACAAGACAGTCTGTAGACACCTTTGGAGAATATTGATGTAAAGGATTTCCATTTCCAATGAAGATCTAGGTATGCCAAGAAGCTAATTTCTATCCATTAGCAGCACCTCTGACAAAGTTTCTCAGAAAGGTGCTTAGGTACTGAGATGCATCATTAAAGCTCCTCTATAATGACAACTCTTAAACACCACTCAAAATAGCTTTACTAGTGTTAGCTAAGTAGAATGCATGGACTGCCAAGCTTGGACTCAGCTGTACGCTCAGGTAATATAGCACAGCACTGCATCACCACCTCAGCAGAGATCACAGACACACACAGACAGACAGAACCACTTCTGCAGAGTGACATGCACAGGCACAGAACCTGCCCTGCAGGCTTTCAAACCTTGCTGGGCTCAGTGCCATGCCCCTTGAGCACAGCAAGGTTGTTTATGAATGGAACTGTTCTGTGTGAACTGACAGTAGGGGCCTGGCACTTTGGTCTGAGTCTGCAGTTGGGTTGCACCAACTCAACTTGGCAGTGGAGACCTGAGCTCTGAGCACAATATAGAGAGGAAGATGTGCACACAAAGCTGTGTGTGTCATAGAGAAAGCTCACATATAACCAACCTAGTTAAACTGCTGCAAATATGAGTGTAGACATCTGGAACTTGGTGTAGGACCTGGGTAGCTGGGAATTTCTCTGTTTTGTTTTCCATTTTTTGTAAGTACTGTTCATTAATTAACAAAAAAAGAGAACCATCTAGGTATAAGTCAGAAGTTTATTTGTGTTTCACTTCAACTTCATGAAACAGATTAGAAATACACTTTAATACTGATAACTACTGATGACTTCAATGATCTACCATCTTCTGCTCTACTCTACAATCACTTGAGAACACTAAGAATCAATAATACACCAAGTTGAAGGAATAAGACAATTTATTTTCCCAGCTGCCACATTTTCTGTCCCACAACTGAAAAATGATGCTACAAACATCACTGCTGTAGCTTCACAACATTGCACATGCACACAACAAAGCAGCCAGTCTCCTTATGGAAACTTCAACAAACGGCTATTTATTACTCCAAACTATTTTTGTATTACTGCAAGCTCCATTTTATTCTTGCTACTCCCCATCCTCTGAAAACCAGTGTTTGCTTCTCATTGTGGTTCTCAGAATTTTTGTAGGTCTTACCTTCAATCCTACACAATGACAATAGTGCCCCTATTCATAAGAAAGCAGTAAACTACTGGAATAGGTTATAGGTGTATCATCCACAACTCACACCTGCACATTTCCATTAAACAGAAGTACTTCTAAGAGACCAAGGTTCAGTGTGAATCCAATGCTATGCTGAAGTATTTTCTTTCACTACTCAAGGTCCTCTTCCATTTCTTGAGAACAAAAGAAATGCCTTTGTTTACAGGAATAATCCAGCTCCAGGTCTTGAACAACAAAGTAGTTTTATTTCTAGGAATGCTCAATTCACTTATAAATAGTTAATCCTACCACAGCCAGAAGAAACAAAATGTGCCTGACTAGCGATGTAAAGGAGACCTACTGACTTATACTAAATTTCAGCAAGTTTCAAATATTTGGGATAAAGACAACTCTAAGAGCTGGTATATTTTATACTACTGGATTCTTTTAATTAATTCTAGATAGCCTCTAAAAGCAATATCCTAAACAAACCCCATGATTTATCTGGCCAGGGGCAGAAAGTACCAGACCCTAGAAATGAAGGGCTGTATTGGGTCAACTCCCCACAAAGGTACAACCCTAACTCTTCTTAAGCATAGGCAAAATCTCCATTTATGCAACTTTATAAGCTCACAAATCACAAAATCTCCCCCATTGCCAAGACTTAAGATACACAACTTTCTCTGAAGAGATAGTACTTTTATATAAAACTAGATGCCTCCTGAAGCTCATTTTAAACAATTTTAAAAACCTTCTCACTCATTATTTAAGTTTTAAATCAACTATTAATAAACACCATTAAGATACCTATCTGCTGTTTTTCAGAAGCATCATCTCCCATTAATGGGGACCAAATGTCATTCTATTAGGGAGTACACTATGACATTTTAATGTTTTCCTTCTTCAGAACATAAAGAAAAGAATATTGTATAACTGGCACTAACCTCAAAAGAAATATCACTGATCAGAGAGAAATGTTACGCCCCTATAGTGTTAAAGATACCCAAATCCAAGACACTGAGGATGTCACCCACCTACTTACAAGCTAAGTATGAACCTGCATTTTCCCTCTCATACCTTGGCAGCTGCCAGACCCCCTGAGCCTCCACCAATGACAATGAGATCATAGTCGTAGGAATCCGGCACTGGTGTAAGCCCGTTCATTTCCACTGGTTTCTGAGGCTTGTCTTCCTTATGTGCCTGAACAGAGACAAAAAAAGCATTAGGGAATACTGAAACATTCCCCATAGTGTTCAAAAATTAGTATTTTCAGCAGCAAATATTGTGATAAGAAAACATAATTGCATCTGAATTATCTGAGCTCTCATTTTAATTAGCTTTTTGAAATTTCATCTTCTTAATCCATCCTTGAATAGCTCAGTACCTGTTAGATACTGCACTATGAATTTTCTTGTTCGTTGGAGCCCAGGGTTTCCTTGCTGAGCTTAGTTTTCCACAACAACGCAACTCCAGGGCCTCTTCATACTCTGCTCCAGGATGAAATCTGTAATTGCTGACACTAGCTTTCCATTAATTTCTTTTATTCTTTTCATCTGCCCTGAACTTTCCTAATTAGTGTTTTTCCCCTCCTCCTGCACATATTAGTAGGAAAATACAACAATCCTACATGACATTGCAATAATCCACAATAATTCCCAACAGAATGAACAGAACAGAACGAAGAACTTCTGAAAACTACATTTTTGTAACATGTGGGTGTTTATTATTGCTTCAGCTTGGCACTATAACTTCGGCATCAAAACAATCCAGTGTGACCACTATGGTTTCACAAGAGATTTTTTTTTTTAATCATTACTACCACAGAACAACCTGTAAGCCCTAAAATGCATATTGACAGCTGTATGCCACAAAGATCATGGCATTGTCTTCTAAAATGAGCCTTTGCACTTAATTTGCAAAGCTGCAAATTATCAAGGCTTCAGAGCTTCAAGCCTTTGGAGTTGCTGACAAAATTCTCAAATGCCTCTCAAATTGCAGGACAAGATCTGGAGTGCCTTAGCTGATTTAAATCAGTATCAACTAAATCATGAAAAAACCTTAAAGATGAAAACTGTAAATGAAGAAGCCCATACTCTGTCTTTTTATGAATCTGATTGCTTTCATTCAAGTGCTTCTATCCACCTGACTAGGTAGGACTTGATTCAGTACTACTGGAATAGTTGTGGAAAATCAAAGGAAAGAAAAAAGCCCAAAGAAGTTTCCCTTCTCTTTTCATCTTAATTTCATTTTGCATTAAGCAGCCCTTTGTACTCAACCCATTCTACTGTCACCATCCTGTGAGGTTTGATTAGTCCCTCTCTATATCTGCTCTATTGATGGCTGCCAGCACAGAGATGCCACTGACAAATCTATCTCTCAGACAAATTACACAGCAATGCCAGCCCAAATTCAGACCGTGCATCTGCCTGTAGAAAGTCGGATTTTAATAGTATTTCATAACCCTGGGAAGCATGTTAACAGTAGAACCCAAACCTAGAAAACACCTGTGGCTGCTGTGAAGACAATCAAAAATATCTCATTCTCCTTCCTCTCCTCCTGCTCTGCAACCCCCACCACTGAATCTACTTTGCACATGGTTTCCTTTTCTCTATTTTTCTAACACAGCCAGTAGTCAGGCTCAAACTTCCTACTGCAATCAGAGCACCAGTGCAAGAGGGACATATATTGTGCTATGATATGCAGCTTCACTTCATTTGTATTTAGGGATGTCAAATTAGAGAAAGGGTGCCATTCTTTTCTAAAACATACCTTCTGGTTTCCTTAGTGGCAACAGGATGGTGTCAAGCTTAAGGGCAGACTAACTCCCACACAGTCATCAGAACCAACTATGAAGAACGGTATCTCTATGATGCACACCAGGAAACCACAAAAGCTACCCAGGAAATTTGCTTAGATCACTACTTATATCACGCTACTTTTGAGTAACGCTTTATGTTTTCACATGGATTAAGAATGTTCAGCTTCTAGTCCCTACTATTTGGTTCATTTTTCGTTACTTCTTCACAATAATTCTTTATGAAAGCATATTAAAAGTTTAGATCAGACACAGTAGATTGCAATCTTTCCCTCTGAAGCAATCTCCTAGAACCCAGCTCCAAAGTGGCCAGGATCTTGACAAGCTCCACATCCCATTTGCCAGGGTAACTTGTTCATGACCACAATCCCATCCTGGAGACAGATCTCCTCCATTCTTCTCCCATGAACTAAAATTTTTATGACAAAGCCTACATGTTGATTATGTTTCAATGGCAAAACTAAATTATAGACTTTAATACATATCTCCCCCTACCTTTAAAGTTTCCTCATGGTCTCCTATTCGCTTCTCCTGTACAAAACCAACTGGCTGTGAGGTTTCTGCTGCTCCTTCACGCTGCCCTTCTCGCAGCTTCGGGGCTCTCTCTGTGAAATAAAGAATAAAATAACGTAGTGTCTGGAGAGACGTCCTTTATGAAGGCTGAGCTCCTCGAGGGAAATTGTCTGGGGGAGTGGCCTGGCAGCTTCATCGCTTCCTCATCAGCGGCATGCCTGTCCCAGGGCAGTGTTTCCTAAGGCAACTGATGAGTCATTTGCAACGTTAGGATGACTTGCTGTATTTTTCTGTTCAATAAAATCCCACATGAGAGTCGGCTGAGATTTCAGTACTTTTTGCCAATCAACAACATGCTTGGAACAAAGCAAGGAAATCATGATTGGTGTGGCTAAACCTGAACTTGAGTCTTAAAGGAAAATGATGATATTTAGCTTTCTTGACCAGAAAGTGACACTCTTATTCTGATGTGCTATTCCTTTTCTTTTTCCTCAGGTGTTGTACTTTTTAAACTGAATTGAAAGCTTTTATTTTTCTCTTGTAATTAGTTGTCTGAAAACTTCTTTCAGTTCAGTGTATCGATATAATTGTTTTTTCATGCAATTTCTTCCCCCAACCCCCAGTAATTTCTGCCATATGGTATTGCTCAGACTATGAAATCCTTCAAGTAAAAGTATTTCAAAACCTGGAAAAGATCTGCTTGCCCATTGGTCATAACTGATTTTATATATATATATATATATACACACACACACATATATATACACACATAAATATATTTATTTGTATACACACACACATCTCCAATATAAAAGTTTAAGCATACTATTGAAAAGGAAAAAAATAATACATTTACACACGGTGAAACTTTATTTGATGTGGAATCAAAGAAGACAAAAAATGGGAAATCTAATACTTGATTGGAATCCCTTATCAGCTCCTCCACAGAACTGAGTTATGTTAAGCTTAATTTCCAATAAATGGGTCAGTACACTTGTTTGTACTTAATCACACACTTTGCACTGCACAACCAGCATTAATTAGCAAACCCTGACACGTGCCCATACTTAAAAGAAACAACCATACTGAAAGCTATGTATACATTCTTTGGGCACTGAGCCCACAAACCTGAAAAGCGTTCACACACACACCTGAAAAAAGGCAGTCATTGAAAAGGGGTTTATAATTTTGTCTTCTCTGATTTCTCCTCTGAAACTTGGTGACAAAATTCCTTTATCTCACAAAGGTATTGGAAAGATTACTTTGCTGATGGTGATGAAGCAGTTTAAAGATCAGAATTGTCAGGCAATAGTTAATAGTAATATTAGTGATGGCTAACACTTTTCCTCTTCTATTTGGGGAACGTTCACATGTGAAATAAGAAAAGCAAGAACACAGGTTTTGAACAGCCTACACAAAGAATAACTTCACAACCCTCATGAAGGATGATTTTTTGTTTCAATGTATTACGTAAGTTACTGTTCTGCATATACCTGAAGCAACCCAAGGAATATTTTATTCCTACAAGCTTGAACAACTTCAGGAATGTTCATCTAAAAACTGTATCTTTAGTGAGATAAAAATCTAGTCATTAGACAACACAGGCATTTATATAAACATCTCTAATTATTTTCAGGTAGATCTATGCCAGAGGTGTGAAGCTTTAGCAATAGCCCTAAAACCCAAATGCAACTATAACCTCTGGCAGAGACTTGAAAGAGTCTGTGTATTGGCTGCCTCTGCTGCTGGGGGCCTCTCCCTTGTTGGTTTGGGCAACCTGCCACCAGCAGGATGACAAAGCAGAAAGTGCTCTGTGCGTCACCTGCTTGCTCTCCATAAAGCTCCATCCAGTAACAGCAATTGCAATAACCCACAGTCCTGGTGAATCGATACTTTCCAAAAATGAATCAGCAGGCACCTTTTTGAAGAGTGAGACTGCCAAAGGGAGCCTGAACCATGGATCTGCTCTGGATAACCCTCAGCAACGTGGCAGTGAGGACAACTCTCTCTGCCCAGTAAGTGTCAGTGTGACTTCAGCAAGTCTATAGCCACTCACAGCCATTAAAGGAAGACCCAGTGAGGCTCCTGCCATGCACTACCACCATCTTTGGGTTTTGTTAGTCCCAATCTAGATGGTGGCTGTTGAGTGCTACCCACCCTATGACCCACCAAGTGCTCCTTGACATGGAGTGAATCGATCAAACAAATCAATACCATCAAACAGGAACAAGTCTACTTGCTTCCACCACACTGTTTTTCTCTTCTTGCTGTCTGTGTACTTGGCACTAACCCCAGCAGACATCAGACCTTTGCATGAGCTAAATCAACTCACTAATCCAGGAGAAAATTAACCCAGGAGAGGAAAAGTTGTGGACAGTTTCCCACCAGCCCAACAAGCTCAGCCAGCCCAGGGAAGGATCCCGTAAGCGCCACAGCTGGTGCCAGGCAGAGGACAAAGAAAAGGAAGCAACATTTCTCTCACTGGTAGCAGCAAAACTGCCAGTTTTGCTCAGCAGCTTGTTAAACCAGAAAAAACCCCACCTTTTAAGCCCCACTTCTTGAGCAGAGGGGAAAAAAAAATACAGTGAAGCAACTATGGTATTTTTAATCCATGTCCTTCCTTATTGAGAGTGAGCTTCCTCATGAACCAAAGTCCTCCCTGGTACTGAGGCCGCTGAACTTTTGACTGTTGGTTGTGTAACTTCTGGCTGGGCTGAAAAAGAGCACAACTGGTTTCAGCAGCCTTTGACCAGGTGGGAACAGGACCATCCCAACACAACAGCCCAGACCAGTCTCGTAAGCAGAACTGCTCCAGGATAAGAACCACACTATCCTGCAAAAGCACACACCAGGGATCCCATGGGCTGCTGAGGCAGGACGTGGGAACCCTTGGAAAGCACCTGCCCTTCAACTACTCACTCTGAAGATCTGGAAGTGGCACTTTAAGGCAAAGGTCTTCACTTATTTACCTAGATTTTCCACATCACACAGAAGAACGTTATCAACAAGAACAAACTTCACATTTTTGACAAACCATGATTTTAAAAATAGCTGCCTCTACTCCAATAGTTCAGAAAATGCCTTTAAATTTGTAATGTGTGTGAACAAACATGTAACTTGTTTTACCACCCTATCTTCAGGCACCTGAGAAGTACAGGCCATTTCATACAGCAATGAACGTTTATCTTATGTCCAAGTGAAATTTTAGGTGAATAAATTTTTCAGTTTTTCCCTCTTCTAGATTTGCTCATTTCTGCACTATCAACACAGGTCAGCACCTCCTCCACTGAGTAAACGCAAACATTTGGTACTGACGGCAACAGAGCCATGACATCATTCAGATTACGAGGGAAAAACCCCAAGCCTTCAAAATACACACCTCCAGCCTGGATCACATCACAAATCCACGCTGAGAGGCTGCCTTGGAATCAGCTGAACTGACAAAACTGGGAAGAATTTGAAGCCTGGGGCTTCACTTGCATACTTGTCTTTTCTTTACCTATTAAACTGGCTTTGTCTCAACACATGAGTTTTCTCACTTTCACATTTCCAATTCTCCCCCCATCCCACCAGGGAGGAGGAAATGAGCAGGTGTGTGGGGCTGAGCTGCCAGCTGGGGTTAAACCACAGCACTCACTCTCAAATCAAGAGAGTAAAGTGCAATTTTCTAAGAAATCAGAAGTTCTCCAAACTGTTATTGCTTATTCAGTGTGTTGCTGCACAGTCCTTTCATTTTAATTATATTCTTGTTAATATGCTTTTCATATCTAAGGGCTTAAAACTTCTGCCACTTAAATAAAAGATAGCTTTAATGGGATCAGCATCCAGGCATAATGTGGAATAACTCAACTCTGCACCTGGTTGAAGCAGGGGCTCTACTTTGCCACAGATTTCTGTCAGCAGAATCCTGACTGTAGCACATAGTATGACTCCAAAACGCTTATCTCCTTCATGAAAACATAAATTCTTTTTTTACCACAACGATTTGAGTATAAAAGGCATTTAAAAATATTTCCAAGTAGCAAAACATGGGGATACAAACTTTCTTCTGGGCACTTTCCAACCTAAGTGTTCAGTTCTCGAAGGCAGAGGAGAAAGCTCTAATCATTCTCAGCAAAACAAATGCAGATAACATATGAAAAAGGCAGAAAATGGCAGAAAGCTTCACAGCACTATTTTCTCAAAGGACAATCAAAATCTACTGAAAGCTGCTTTTCTAACCTCTACATAGCAGGGTAGGAATTACAAACCCAAGACAAGCCAAAGAAGAAATACTGATGAAGGAATGATGAACAGCCAGATCAAACAAAACAAACTTTCAAGTGGCATCTGAGGGCCTGATTCAAAACTCTCTATATACAAAGGAAAAGTCCCCACTCAAACGAAGGCCTTAAGTGACAAAATTCACCCTTTTCAGTTCAGTTTTCTAATGAACATCTGGGGACTGACTCAGCAACATCCTCCAATCTGCTTTTCACTCACGATAGGTCAGCACAAGGTTTTGGGGCCTGCAATCCACCACCTTGCAATCCAAGAAGAATGTGAATCACTGCTAACCTAGGGCAAGAAACTCAGAACTAAACTACTTCCTTCTCAGCCTCTGACAACCAGCTACTCCAGCTCCTAACCTGTCACATCCTGATAGTCTGCAAAGGGGCTTCTGAAACTGGCCTCAGCTCCTAGTTCCTAGCAAGAGAAGTAATTCCTACTTCCAGGCATTTTTTTTTTATCTTTTGCTTTTCTAAGTATCCATGCAGCTACCACAAAGTCCAACTGCAGTATGAAAAAGGACTTTACTCATTTCAACAGAGACATCATTGTATTCCTCAGTTTATTACAGACAGTCCTGCAATAATAATTAGGGAACTTTAAACTCCACTCCAACAAGACCTTGGCTTTCTCACAGACTTTCCTAGTAGTGCTCCCACCCACCGAAGTCCTTAGCAGTGTCAGACAGTGGGTACTTGCCCTTGAAAGTCTTCAGCCATTCCTCATTTCTCATGTAATTGTTTAGAGTAAACCACACAGGAATTAGCCAGGTTGCTCTAATTAGCACTAACAGAAATGTTTCCTGTGAGCATAACATCACATGCTGACCTCAAGTATACAGTAAAAACTCTGTTGGCTTTAACAGAACAAGCTACATAAATTCTAAAAAGGTAAATTTCAGATTATGTCTTCCTCAGTAAAAGGCAGACAATCTTTGACCACTCCCATCTTGCATTTTATTTCATTGTGAACTAAATTAACCAGGTTATGAAAAGCTAAATATAAAGCATCTGTGATGTTGAAACTGTGGTAAAAGCTACAATATCTCATATAATGATTTATATGCAATCATTATGGAAAATATAATCATACCATATTGCTAATTTTAACACAGATTTTTGTCTGTTCCCTTCAAAAATCACTGTTGCTTTTGGACTTACCCATATTAATACAACGCTTTGTCTAGCCCACATGAAAGCAAAGGAAGCTGATTTCTGGTATGACTCCCTGTATGTATATCATGCTCACAGTGCCATCCATACTGGCTTACCCTTTATTTGGGATGACCTGGAAAAGCAAGGCTTCCTGACTTTTCATCTGGAAATTCCTGTGGCCAACACAAACCTGTGGCTCCCACAAACTCTGATTAATACTCTCATGCTACCTTTTTTTTTGCCATAGTCAGTAAATAAACAACTCTCTGACAGCAGGAGGAAGCATCACCAGCCACACTTATTCAAGTGTGGCACCTGAGGCACAGAGAGGTAAAACAGTACTCAGCAGGGCTGGAACAGGATCTCCAGGTGCTGGTGCCATTCATTAGTCTCTACTGCCACTGGCCATGCCTTTATTGTCTCTACCACAACTGAAACCATTTAATTAATTCCCACACACCTCTTTGTAATCAAGCTTGCATTTGAGTCACAGAGAACATAAAAAAATGGTGGAAAACAGCTCACACAAAATCAGTCTTTTCGTCAAAAAAGCCAGTATTAAAAGTGACAGTGGTTAAAGGAAAACAAGTTCTTTGTGGGTTGTTTCCCAGAAAGGGCATAAAGTTTAAGGAGGTACTATACTACCCTGAGGAAAGTACTTAGGTATTTGGCTCAAAAAACTGTGATTTTCCACACACCCCTACTCCAGGCAGGGCTTGAGGCCAAACCCCCACTTATTTTAATCCAGAGTAATCAAAGTTTCTTGTCTTTGAAAAACAAAATGACTTCTGTGGAACCATTTAATCCCGCCTGTAGCAGCCCAGCAAACAATGACACAGCATTTCTAGGAGGTGAGTGAAGCAGCACTGCCCTCCGAACTCTCTTGCCAGCTAAGTAAGTGATATGACAAACCAATCTGATGCACACGGGCTCTGACAAAGCTGTAGCTGGAAATGGTTGTGAAAGATGGGTGTAAAACAACAAATACATTACACTTGTGAGCCAGAATTACAGAGACACACTCGCTTTGTGTCAGGCTGTGCCAACACTGGAGGAGATAGGGAAGTCGAGTTTCCTTCTCACCATATGGGGATGCAAGGCCAGGACACAGGTGAGGTCACCGTGTCAAACAGCACTTTCTTCCCCGAGCAGCTGACTCGACAAGCAAAACAGGCACCTTTGCCAGAACAGAAGATAAAATGAGATGCTATCTCGGTTCACTATGTAAAACCAGTTCATTAGCAGAATCTTAAGAAAAGCAAGGACTACACTAGACGAACTTCCCATTATTTTCTATGGAAATAAAAGCATTTGCATGCTTTACTTACTTCCTCCCTTTGCATTTATATCTCTTTTATGCAAATGAAAGTGCTGGGTCAAATAGGGTTATAATAGCCAAAGATTACAGGAGGTCACAAATTCCACAGGGTTACCATAAATGAGTCTGACTCCATACTCAGTAGGACAAGGCACAAAGGATACACACAGGAAAGGCAACATGGTAAGAAAAGCAACAGCTGTGAACTTTTTGGAAAGAAAATGTAAAACCAAACTGAAGATAAGGAAAAAGAAGGGCCATCAGACATAACTGGGCAAGTTAGGGGATGTTTCCGTGAGGAAAACCTACAATGTCACACCACATTCAAAAAAGGAAGTTACTGAAGAGTATGAATGTGGAAAAAATGAACAAGCACTGGAAAATAATTTCACAGGAAATATGAATGAGCTGACATACTACAAACTGGAAGAGAGTTGCATTGCAACAGGCAGGTACCAAAAACCAGCTACCAAAACCAGGCAAGACATCAAAGATAGAACATTCTCAGGAGACAGCAGTAGTGTAATAAAAGGAGAGTAAGTTATCACTTTGGCATAATGAGTAAGATGACATAGTGCACGATTTTAGCTGGTATGTGGTTGGTCTTCTACAAGAACAATCAAAACAATAACAAGACACCCTACCAAAGGAAGATGGATGTTCCCAATGAAGGAACAACTTTCAGACAGGAACAAATGGTGGAGTTTTATCTCCAAAGTTTGGAAAATAAAGAAACCTTAAAAAAGGACTGGAAAAAAGGAGACAAGTACCATACACTGTTGAGGGCCAAGCACCATTTCCGTTCACAGCAGAAATCAAGGGGATGGCATAACTCCTAACAAGAGTAGAGGAAGTTCATGGGCATTAAGCCACATCCAGCATTTCAGTCTACTCTAGAGTTCTGTGACACATCTGTTATTGTTACCTGAGTAGCTCACATGTAAATTACATGGTCAACACATTTCCAGGAAACACTGCAAAATTAAAAATATTTGGGGCCTTATTACTCAGACACTCACCACACAAAAATGTCAACACAACTTAATCACCATTGGTGTTTGTACTCCAGCACAGAACTAGGACCACCAAAGTGGATCCCCTGTTATTTCACCTCACAATTATGCTGCATTTAGGGGCTCTCAGATAAGCCCTAAAACTGAGGAACAATTATTTAAACAGTACTTTGTTAATTTGCTTTTTAGAATCCAACCCAACTTTCATTCCAAGCCTACTGTAACTTTCCAGACCCACCAGTGAGCGTGTGCTGCATCCTGAGTGCCCAGTCCTGAAAGAAGCTTCAACTTACATCAAAGTCAAACTGAACTGAGATATAGCTGCACATAAAATCCAACTAACATAAGGGTCTGGAGGAAAAATCCAGCAGCTGAGCTTATTCTAAAGTACAGTCCCACAGAAACAAACAAAAACTGAAATCCAGGCTATCTAAATTCTGAGATGTGTAAGTTTAGTCCCTCATTGCACAGCTTTGAATTTTGTCCTTAATCTTTTCTGCAGTAAAATGCCTGTTTATAATACAGGAAACTAAAGAGATGTGGAGATAAATTAACAAAAAAATCAGGAAAAGCACTCTCTTCTGAGTTATTTCCAATTTTCATACCTTTACATCCACAAAAAACTGCATGTGCAAAAGGCAGTTGTTGAAGTAACCTGAATGGTATTTGAAGATTGAGAACAACTTTTTTGAAAGCACACGCTAAGGACAAGAGAATGTATTTAATAGCTGCGTTATGCAAACTGTATATAAGCATTTTATCCTAACATTTTTATTTTTTCCTGTGCTACCATTTTTCCTGCCACTTTTGATCATTGCCAGCTTCCCACTTTTTATTTTTTAAAATATCATTAGATCTTAGAGTGAATTAGTAACTAAATTTATTATTGTCATTGACAAAATGATGGAAAGGTGGGAAAAAGTCCAGAGAGCAATTAAGAAATTCTTACAGCTACCAATGGCCCAATTTCTGTCTCCTACTATACATAGAAGTTTAGATATACTTTGTCCAAGGGACATATGTAGATACTAAAACACTCTTTTGCCTGTTATGACTAAGTGGGTTAATTTTAGATTGTTCATATTTTAGAGTCAGTTAAACAATGACCAATTAGCTCATTTGAGTTATGTTTTAAAGTATGTATCTCTATTCACATTTCTGTAATTGTTTTGGTTTTAAATTTCTATTTAATCTTTCCAACTGCATCCACAACTTCCCTCTTGACCTTGATGGACATTAAAAACTTTGATGTGTTCCTCTGGGGAATGGACCTTGGGTTTCAGATCATAATCTATTTGTATACAACTACCCCAGAAGCAAAGCTGCCTTGATGCTGAAATATAAACCTTGATGGCACAGTTTAAACCAGCCTTCCTGGAGAATTACTTCAAGATGCTGCCAGAGTTATAGAACAGGCATCAGGGAGTAGCAATGTCTTAAACTGAAAAATCAAAGATAGAGCAGAGCACATAAACCAAAGCCCAAATATGTTCTTTTAAGTCATTTAACCTAAATGAGTCAGATTCACAAGGCTGGAAAAGCTCATTGAGATGCAGGCTTTATTTCTGAGTTTGTGTCAGCAGATATATTGTTGGCCAGAGGAACCAGGTTTGGGTGTAATTCCCCAGCAGTTTACTCTGTCCCAGACTCCGTTCTACCACACCTGCATAGCTTTCAGTATCTGATTTAAAACTAAACTAGGTATTTCTAAATTGTAACATGGTAGTGACAGCATTAGGTAAGGGAACTGTTGGGGATTAACCCTAACTGGTGTCAGGTCACCACAATGTTCTGAAAGTACAAGGACAACTGGACTTTCTTGACAGTGGTTTGAGAGTTTTCCTTTTTTTTTTCAGTCCTTCCCCTTAGGATCAAGGAAAATCCAGTGCTTCCAATGTCAGGCTTTCGACTCAGACTGGAGGATTTTGTGTTGGTATAATTGAAAGACACGAGCAATATGGAGCCATAACAATAAGTCTATTTCCAGAGTTGTAACTGTTATAAACCTCATCTTTGTATTTGTCAGCTCGTGCTGTGCCTTATGCAAATTCTTCTGCACAGAAATCTTTATTCTTTATTTGCCAAGCATCTGACAATTTCCATATGCATAATACAACTTAAAGTATTATATAATAGATTAGCTCAGTTGGTTAAAACTTGGTTGTAACAATGCCAAGGTCATGGGTTCAATCCCCTGTGTGGACCATTGACTTAAGTGTTGGACTCGATGATCCTTGTGGGTCCCCTCCAACACAGAATAGTCTGGGATTCTGGGATAACACCTTAAAGCTCCCAAGGTGTTTTAGTGTCAATGTTCACAAGTTATTGCATATATAAAAACATCTTTAAAAACAGTCCCCTTTCCCAAGGATTTGGTAAGCCTGAAAAGACTCCTTCAGCAGTAGATGCTCAATGAAGTGTTACATCCTAAGAGTGCCTTTTTGTCTACGCAGAACTGCTGTTCAGTGCCAGATGTAAGCACAGGTTCATTTTCAGGTGTTCGTTACTTCAAACCCATTATTTATCTTCTTCCAAGATTTTATAGACCCAGTCAGAGCACAGTAAATACTATGTCCAAGGAGGCTCTCAGGCTGAACTTCTGACTCTAATGAGTTACAAAGACAGCTGAAACACAAATTTCCCCATTGCTGTCATGGGAAGATGCCTCAATCCTTGCAGATGGAAATTATCTCCATAGACCAGAGGGCCATTGGCTCCCATCTAACTCCAGATCCTCAGCACAGGCTCCCTTCAGGCCTCAGTGTGTGCCAGGGACCCTTGCTCAGAACCACCTGCACTCCCTATGGCAAGGGTCCCACTCCCTGCACTCCCCCATGGCTGGGGTCCCACTCCCTGCATCCCCCCAGGGCTGGGGTCCTGGCTGGGGTCCCACTCCCTGCATCCCCCCACAGCCAGGGTCCCACTCCCTGCATTCCCCCATGGCTAGGGTCCCACTCCCTGCATCCCCCCACGGCGGGGGTCCCACTCCCTGCATCCCCCCAGGGCTGGGGTCTCACTCCCCGCATCCCCTCATGGCCAGGGTACAACTCCCTGCATCCCCCCAGGGCTGGGGTCCCACTCCCCGCATTCCCCCATAGCCGGGGTCCCACTCCCTGCATCCTGCCATGGCTGGGGTTCCACTCCCTGCATCCCCCCACGGCCGGGGTCCTGGTTGGGATCCCACTCCCCGCATCCCCCCGCGCTGGCCCCCAACCAAGGCAGCGAGGAGAGGCCAGGCAGGTGTCAGAGGCCGTGCCTGGGCACAGGTAACCTGCACACGCGCTGGGTCCCCGCTGCTGAGGGCACAACAAAGTTGTCCTGAGCGCAGGGCGCCCGGCAAGCAGCAAGGTAGGGGGTTCCAGCTCCGCCCTCCCGGGAGTTTCACCGGGAGACCGAGGCCAGAGTTCCCCGGCCGCCCCTGGCCCCGCCGCGCTCGGAGCCCACCAGGTGCGAGGCGCTCCCGGGCAGGTGCCTGCCCGCTTACCTGCCGGGCGCCGCCGGTCCCGGGGCGCGCCGCCGGGCGCCTGGCGCACCGCCTGGCTCTTCCGCAGGGCGCTGCCCATGGCGCGGCCGGGATGCGCTGGGATGGGATGGATGGGATGGGATGGATGGGATGGGGTGGGATCGGCCGGACGGGATCGGGCCCCGCGCAGCGCCCCCCGCCCCGCAGCGCCCCCTGGCGGCCGCGGTGTGACGGCGCGGGCGGGGCCGGGCGGGGCTGGCGCTCCCCCTGGCGGCGGGATGGGCCCTGCCGGAGCTGTCCCTCCCGCTGCGGTGGGAAGGGAAGGGCATCCGGGAGGTGTTTTTCCTCACAGTTAAGGGCTTATGCTTAGAAAAGACACCGTAATTGGGAGGTTAACTTTGAGAAGCAGGAGGTCTGAGCAGGTTTATCACAGTGCTCCCGTCCGGGTTCAGGACCTTATTTGACACCGTTATCTCTCAGTGCTGCCCAGGCGGTGGCCCCACCGTGGTGGCTTTCAAACTAATATGTGGCAAGAGGAGCACCTGCCAAGGACTTCTGACATCAGCCAAGCAGCTGGACAGGGCAAGAGGAAAGCCATGACCTACAAACCACGACTGAACCCACACACAAACGTCTGCTGCTGTTGTCGGTCCAGTTTGAGCTTTCTTCATTATCAGTCCAATCTGAGGTTTCTTCACTATCAGTCCAGTTTGAGGTTTCTTCACTCCACGTGGAAAGAAGCATGTGAGTTGTTGCACCAAACATGGCAATTTATCTGATTGGCATTCTTGCTTACGGAAAACATTGACATCCGTTTGAAAAAGGTTTCAAGAAGATGCAAACCCAGCCATTGATGATGTTGTTGGATGAATCTTCTTTTCAGTTGCTGGGCTGATTGACTACCAAGCTCTCTATTTCAGATTGACTGCTGGGCTCTGTAGCTGAGTGAGTGTGAAGGATGCTGTCATGCCAAGACACAGTAAATGAATGCTGTAGACTGAGGAACATTTAGAATCAGTGACCATTGGCTTAATCTGTCATCTTGCGTAAGTCCTAAGTGTCCCCCAGTGCAGAATGTAAATGTCATGTCTATTTATCCTATAACCCCTTCAGAGCTGTGATTATCTTACTAACACTTTCAGTGGAGGACGCCAACCATGTCAGCTGTCAGTACTCTGCCACAGAACTAATAATAAGCAACACCAAAGGACCAAAAGAATAGGCAAAAAGAGAACAGGATAATAATTTTGAGTCTTGATGTTTAAGAGTCATTGCCTCTCCATCCTCAGCTTTTTCCACAGAGGATCTGATCAATTCTTATTTGTATTCCTGTATTACTCTTCTACACTGCAGTGATATCTCCAGTGTCAGCTGGGGTTTCAAATACCAAAGAAAATACAACTGAACTTAAGACTGTTAAATGGAAAAAAGTCTCTGAACTTATTGTGGGAACGACCACTATGATTTTAGAAATTATGTCTTCAATATAGGTATCTATACCAGTAAAATATTATGATAATAAGGATAATAATTGTTATGGGCATTTAGGGATTATTACTGCTTCAAAAATACAGTTATTAAAATAATTTGCTGAACAAGCTTAGGGAAAGAACTCTATTTCACCAAACCCCATCTCAATATTTTCATTAAATGAGAACTACCAGCTGGCAATTCAGCCAATTTGAGAAAAAAATCAAATTTAAAAAACCACCTTAGAGTGCTGTTACTCATTCACAGTGTTTCATTTTGCTCATTCTTTTGCAATTATATTCTAATCATATTTCCTTTCATAAAGAAAAGGAAAAGGTCTTACATTGCTGTGGTGAAGATCCACTGAAGTAATGGAAAATATGAAGTTCCACATTTGAGATGTTTCATAAGTTTGCAAACCAGTGCATGAAAAAATCAGAATTATCCAGGGTCACTTACAATCAAGGAGTCTCACTGCAGAACAGAATCTTGATGCAGACCCAAAGACCAGCACACATTTTCACCTCCTTTACCCCACTCCTCCAAATAGGTTGCTTCTTCCTACAGTGTTACTCTTACACAAGTTGTTACAACCTCACAAAGGCTGCCCTCGGGCCATTCAAAGTACAGCTGGAGAATTCATGTTTCTTAACTCTCACTTTAGTCAGACTAGTACTGATCTTGGCCTCTTAAATGATAACTCCTCTTTGATTATTTTTTTTCCATAGGCTTCATGCTTTCACCTGAATCACAGTCTGTGATTAACTCCAAGGTCCTATTAAACTCTTTCCTTTTGGCTGATTTATTATCTTTTCAGATCATCATTTCTTGAGTTTTACCTACTTCTTTATGTCCTTCTCCACACAGGGCTATTGTTTGCTCTCACGGTGTTAAATCTTTTTTTCTGGGCATGTCCAAAAAGTATCTGCCCTCTTTCTACTTAAATTTTGCCTGGAAATTATACTTTTTATGAGACTTAAGAAAAGTTGAGTACATTCATTTATCTTTTAATTTATTCTGAGTTGACTGAACTGCACGCTTACAGTGCTGGAGCCCTGAAATAGAAGCAGAATAGGATGACAAGAATAAGAGAAAGTGGAAGGAAAAGGATGGAAGAAAAATGCACCAAGTCCAGTTATTGAGAATTTGATCTGGTGCATTGTCCACATTACATATGGTTTTTTTCAGTCTTTGCCTTTTTCTCACTATTTAGACTCTTTGGGAGAGAGACTGTATCTTCCTCTCTCTTTAGAAAATACTTGATTTTTCAGTTTTAACTTCTGTTCTCCTCATAAATAATCTTCATGCTGTCCTTCTCCAGTCATAGGAGAGCAGTCTTCAGGATCATACACTTGAAGGACACCCTGGGTACTGTAGTATCTCCCTGACACAGATACCAACAGAAACTCCTCCTGAGGGTCAGAGGAAAGTCTGTGTACTGAAGTCACAGGGAGACTGAAACCCTCTTTCAGTCTCCCTGTTTGGTACCAAAGCACAGATTTAAATCTGCTTTGGGTGGTGCCAAGCAATAGGAAAAGAGAAAATGGGCAGAAATTCATGCACAGGAAGTTCCATCCAAGCATGAGAAAAACTTTACTGTGCAGGTAACTGAGCACTGAAACAGGTTGCCCAGAGACATTGTGGAGTCTCCCCTACTGGAGACATTCAAGAACCATCTGGACACAATCCAGTGCTTTGTGCTCTGGGATGACCTTGCTTAAGCAGGGAGGTTGGACCACGTGACCCACTGTGGTCCCTTCCAACCTTATCCATTCTGTGATTCTGCAGGTTTGTCTGTTTTTCTGTTAGTTCTACCTACGTGACAATTTAGTGCAGATCTTCAGACCTGCTTTGTTAAGAAGAAGAACAGCAAGTATTGTCTCATTAGAAATACCTGTGAAAGTCCTGAAAATCTGTAAATCCTGTTTTCAATATTGGAGTATTATAAGGCATAGACTGCATAAGCCACCACTGTTGGGATTAAGAGATCACCGATGATAAATTCAACTAATGTATAAAAAGTCCATAAAATACTGAAAGGACTAATAAAAACAGTAATTACGGTAAGATATGCACAAAATATAAGGTGTTTTGCTCCATCTTAAAAACTCAAACATTTTATAGCAAATGTATTTGGTGCATGATTGCTGATGAAGAATCTGTGACAGAGCTGTGATTATCTAAATGGTGCATCAATGGGACCAGTTCCTCAGTTATTTCTGAGATAATCGATTCCCAGCTCCCCTTGACTAGTATAACAGTGATCATTAAAATAATATTACCATTTCTGTTCCCACAAAGATTTCTATATATGCCTTCTCTGTATAAACTGGGAGGGAAGCTGTCTCAGTAAATGAAGAGCCCACAGTGCCACCTTCTTATAAAGTACAGAATTCCTGGTGCTGAATGCAAAATCATCTACTGACACAGTGCTTGCATTTTCAGAATATTAATGTAACTGAAATACTACTGGTTGGTTTTTTTAAGCTTAGATTCATTCTCTTACCTTGGATCAGCCACCTCAAAATCTGGCCTCTTGTACAAGCTCTGGATCTAAGCTACTCCCGTAGCCAAGAGAGAAAGACAGGCATGTCCAGACAGTAACTCATCCTTCTGAAGACAGGTGCTTCTATAGTGTGATCGTTTCCCTAGTTCTTAGTTTGGACAAACTCAAGTGAGAAGCATTCCAGTTTTCATGTTTAAGTTGACAGAAGAAATCTGTCTCTGCCTACACTACAAATGCAACAGTGCCAGTCAATATGTCAGTGACAGTTAAGGGGCACTGCTGAGATCCTCCCAGGGCAACAGATTCTAAGGGAATGCTTTCGGTTTTGTGATGCTGCTCACACAATGGTAATGTACACAGGCCTTTGAATCAGTGCAGTTTGGGATCCCATATCTACAGGAAGGACACAACAAATACTCACAAGTGCCACAGCCTCTGGAAACTTCTGCTGCTTCTAGGAAAGTCCTGAATTCCTACATTCATGCTGTCCTCATTTTGGCTGAGATTGAGTTAATATCCTCCCTAGCAGCTGGCCCAGTGCTGTGTTTTAGATTTAGTATGAGAATAATGTTGGTAACACACTGATGTTTTAGTTGTTGCTAAGTAGTGTTTACTCTAAATCAAGGACATTCCAGCTTTTCATGCTTTGCCAGCAAGCGGGTGCACAGGAGGCTGGGGGGAGCACACAGCCAGGACAGCTGATACGAACTTGCCAAAGAGATAATCCATATCATACAACATTATGTTCAGGAAATAAACTGAGTGAAGTTGTCCAGGAGCTGCCAGTCTCTGCCTGGGGCCAGGCTGAGCATCAGTCAGCAGGTGGCGAGCAACTATGCTGTGCATCACTTTTTTCTCTTGAGTTTTATTCCTCTTTCTCCTTTTCATTACTCTTCGTAGTAGTAGTAGTAACAGTATCATAGAATTTTATTTCAATCATTAAACTGCTTTTATGTCAATCCATGAGGTTTACTTTTTTGTTATGGCTCTGCCCTCTGCTTGGGTGGTGGGATTGAACAAGCAGCTATATGGTACTTGTTGGTTGGGGTTAAACCAGAAGGAATTGATCAAACAAACCTATTACCATTTTGCAATTCAACCATATGAACCCAATGTGAGCACATGGGCTTTGTAAAGAGAAATTTTCATGATGCAGACCAAAACTTAGTTCTGTAGCCCTGCAGAGTCCCTACTCCGTAAGTCCACTGTCCGGGCTAACAACTTCAGGGCTTTCGTAACTGTACTTCTGTCATCAGAACTGGACTGGGCAATAGTCCACATTTCCTCACTCCCCATCTTCATCTGACCTGCCTTCTGTGCTCCCTCTGCAGTACCCAAAATGGGGCTGCAATGGAACCCAGATTCCCCACCCCTGGGAGAGGTAGAGTTTCACTGCATAGCCATTAAGGAGCTTGTCCTCCTGCACAGTATAATTAAATAAGACATCTGTCACCATACTTGTGCTACTAAGAAATTTCAAGCCAATATGTAGCTGATAATAGGTAGAAAATCCAAAACATATCCATAGAATGCAGCTGAATACCGGTGATATCAAACAAACCCATGTGAATGACACTTGGGAAATGTGCAATAAACTTAGCTACTAAAAATTAAATTAAGGTTTTACCAGAGCTACTTGGATTTTCCATTTTATACTTTATACTACTTGTCATAAGGTTTGAAAAAGCTAAATCATTTCATCCTTTGCTATTTAAAATGAGCATTGATTTTTTTTTTTCTCCTGTGTTTTGAAAAGAGCCAAAACCAATGCAGATGATTTTATCCAGGAGGCTGTAACAGCACAGTTGCAAAGGAAGCTCTTCTCAGATTGCATCTCAAAACTGTGTCATTGCTTTGTCAAAAACAAAGCAGAGAAGATATTGTTATAGTTTCACCACCACCTGTTGCTGTATTGAACATGTTAGAGGCTTCTGCCAAAATCCCTTTTAGTCTTTCAAATGGTTCTGTCTGGACTGTCATCTTGCATGTGTACTTTGAAGTTCTTTGTTGCTTTTGTGGAATGTTTGTACTTGATATTTTAGGCGTGTTTTAACATACAAATTACCTGATTACAAGTCGGTTCTGCTCCAGGTATGTTTCAATGAGATTGCTTCCAGCCACATTTAACCCCACTGTGCTGAGATTAACCAGCACAGCTCGACTTCAAGTGATACATTTAGATCTCCTTGCTTGACTACCTGTTCCACTGGTGAAAACCAGTATGTTGTTTTTAATTTTCTCTAAAGTAACAAGATTTAGACATTTATGTACTGCCTGTCTTACCTCCCCAATAACTTTTGAAACATTGGTCAATTTTAATTAAGTTTACTTAGTGGCATATGTCTCAACATGCTACATTTCTGTACAGCCTGTGAAAGAAAGGCTGAAGGTTGAGCAGTAGTGAGGAAAAGGCTCCAAAAGGAGTTCAGATCTTCCCAGGGACTGCATACAGGAGCTTGGTCTCAATAAGCCTTCGGGAAATGGCTTCCCTTGTCATTTCTTACCTCTGGTACTCTTACCTCTCCTGCATTCCCAATACCTAAGCCATTCACAGTTCAGCTCAAGGTAGAAATGTAATACTGCTACTGATTCAGCACATGGGAAATTGAGGCACAGTATGATTGAAATTCAGATTTTCACAGGCATTTAAGGACCTCTCAATTGAGTCATTTGCCCAAGGTCATACAAGACACATGCAGTAGGCCTGGGAATTGAATCCAAGCTTGCACCTTGCTCTTCGGACCATACTTCCTAAGTGGGATGTAGTAATTTCAGAATTGCACCTGCCCAGCCCCCTCTTTGGCTGGATACCAGTCTGAATAAACACATCCTTTGGCCCTCACAGTGTGAGTGTCAAAGCTCTTACAGCTCTGCCTCTCAGGTGCCCTGTCACAGTGCAGACCCTGTTCATGACTCCTCTTCACAGCTCTGGGACTGCACAGCACGAAGGCCACCTGAGCACCCACTTCCTTCCAAGTGTAGCAGAAATTGTACTGTTAAAGAGGAAATACTATCTAAAAGGAAGGCACACTTAGGTAGCCAAAGAATTTTCAACACAACAGTGAACTACTGATCCTTGGAAAAATAAAAATGTGTCAAACTTTCTTTAACTCCATCTGATTTATCCTACTGTGATTTGGTTAATTACCTGTAGATAAATTCTCCTGGATTTTCACATTCAATCATTTTCATATAGCATTGCTTGGCTCTGTAGCAGCTTTCAAGTATCTTTTAATTAGAATTGTCTAATATAAATAAGAACTCTAATCTACAAAATAAAGAAAAAAAAAACAAAAAATCAAGCATTAGGAAGATCACTATTAAGAATGAACGTAAATTACTGAAGCACCATGGAATTCCTGGTTTTAGGACAGACCTATTTCCAATCTGTTATATGAAGAATTTCAGTTTTGAGAATGTTAGAGGAACGATCCCCAATCCAAATCCCCCACCTGCTGCCCCAAATCCAGTGCTATTCCCACAAAGATTTTAATTTCTTATTTCAAACACATGCTTTTCCAGACCACAGAGGCCAGAGCACAAGTAAGACACATTCTGGAGCAATCTGATATATCTCTTCTGGCTTAAAGAAGCATACCTGCTCACTTTTGACAGCTTTCTTAACTAACACCTACTAAATAAAACAGAAGATATCTGAAGATTTTGATTTCCTTACTGAAAATTTCAGACACAAAATTACAACCTCAGGAAATAGATTGCGACTTCACAAAATATGGAGCTTGAGAACACAGTTAGCATAGGAATAAAATAATAATTCAATTAAAGGCTGCATGATATATGTGTGACAGAAATTGCTATTCATGGAGGAGCACAAAATAAAATGTATGTGAAGGGAAATCCTGCCTTGGACTCCCTGACTCCAGCTGGCTGACAAGTTTAACCACTGAGTGCTGTTCTGTCACCAGTAACAGTGAACACTTGTTCCCACTGTTATCCTAAAGAAAAGCACTGAGTAAAACAAATGGATAAGTAGTTTTTCCATCAACACAGCATGGACAAATATCAGCAAAAATGCCACAGGAGAAACAATGTTTTTGTTTCAATCTTCAAAAAAAAAACACAGTAGAAAGATTTGAGGCCTGTGTTATCAAGGAGATTCAAAATACCGACTAGTGGCTCCAAAAAAGGGCATTGTCTGCTCTGTACCCTGGAGACCCTGCACACCTTTCCACTCACTTGTGAAATTCTGGGTTGACATGACAGAATCCATCCAAAGATCTTAAGACTGCACAGCAAGATGAATAGTATTCTCATGGTATTGTATTTAGTGAACACAAACTATAAAATAGATTAAAGGGAAAATGCATTCCCTAAGGTCTCAAACTTCCTGAATGTTCTTGTATTACTTGACATCTTCTGGGCATTTAAAAAAAAGTAACTAATTACTGCCTATAGTACCCAGGAGGCAGAATCAAGCTGTGTAATAGCATTTGCAGTAAAAACCTGTGGCTATGAAAAATTCTTCTCACTTAAGCTCCTAACTCAAAAATCTGAATATATGGACATTTTGAAGGAATCTAAATCTTTTTTATATATTGAAACATATGAAACTAATGTTATGTGAAACCATGTGGACATGTGTAAAGTTTATTGGGTTTTGCTTTGTTTAAATCCAAATACCAGAAGAAGGCGAGGAGTGTATTGTATTATCAGATATTAACCAGAGGAGGATGCTGGCAGAGGCTGTTGTGAAACACAAGTTTCATACTAGTTTACTTAAAGTAGTTAAGAACCTCACATAATGAAGAAGGACTACAGGTTATTAAGAACTGCACAAAACAAAAATATTCTTGTTACCTCCGTTGTGGAGATTGCACATACATGTGTTGATAGCAGATGTATGGAATGTCTTTGGCTGCCTTCACCTAGGAGGAAAATCTTTCCAGTTCTAGTAAATGGCAGGACTAGTGGATTATGAAGTGTTTCATATAAATGTTTCATTACAGAGGTTCATAAATCTCAGTGGAGAAGTCAATCCAACTATCATCTTCACTCAGCAGCCTGTATTTCTTCATAAAAAAAGCCTAAAAGTGGAAGGAAAATGTGCTTTTTAGGCCCTGTGTCACCAGAGGGAAACGATTGTTTCAGGTTTGCAGTGAAATTTTACTTCTGTAGAGGAAAGGGGTAACACAGACAAACAGATCCACCAAAGGTTCTCTTCCACCAAATGGTTGGTTAGACTGGGGTGCCCATGAGCACCTTCATCGACCTGCTCCTCTTCATCAGCCACTTCTTTCTCGGGCTGTGCAAAACGTAGGAAGGCACTAGGGGATGTAACCTGTTCTCGTGTCAACTGATGAAGCTTGACACAGGTGTAGGACAGGCTGGATTAGAGCTAGAGCTGAGGAACCTCTATAAAAACATTGCCTGCCCTCCTGACAGCAGGTGTCGTCTGCTGAGGTGATGGAGGGCAAGGACAGGGACAAGGTGAGCAGGGCACAGCCTGGAAAGCCATTCTCTGCCCTGGGCAGTAAGAAGGACTGGGGGACTGGAGCATCCCTCTTATGAGCAGAGTCTGGGGAAGTTGGGCCTGTTCAGCCTTGAAGAGAGATGACTGAGAAGGGCCCTCATGAATGTGTGTCAGTATCTGAAGGCAGGGTGTCAGGAGGATGGAGCCAGGCTCCTGTCAGTGGTGCCAAGCAACAGGACAGGCAACAGGCAGAAACTGGTGCACGGGAGGTTCCACCTGAATGTGAGGAAGAGCTTCTTTGCTGTGCAGGTGACCGTGTACTGGAGGAGGTTGTCCAGAGAGGTTTTGGGATGTCCCTTAGTAGAAGCGTTCCAGAACCACTTGGACACAATCTGGTGCCGTGTGCTCTGGGGTGACCCTGCGTGAGGCCGGACCAGAACACCCACTGTGGTGTCCCTGCTAACCCATCCCGCTCTGTGCCTGCCATACCATGGCCCAGGGAATCACTGGCGTGGCCAGAGCCCGTGCTGGGCAAGCACCGCCAGCCCCGCAGGACCGAGCCCTTTCGGTGGGCACAGCCCCGCAGGACCGAGCCCTCTCGGTGGGCACAGCCCGGCAGGACAGGGCCTTTCGGTGGGCACAGCCCCGCGGGACCGAGCCCCCTCGGTGGGCACGGCCCGGCAGGACCAAACCCTCTCGGTGGGCACAGCCCGAGCGGCCGCGGGGGAGGCGGGCCCGGCGCCCCCGGCCCGGCGCGGCTCCGGCTCCGCTCCATAAAGGAGGCGGGCGGGCGGCCCGGCGGGAGGGAGCGCGCTGAGGGAAGAGCGGCGCGAGTGGCGGGGAGGCGGCGCGGAGGGAGGGCAGGCCGGCTGCGGGAAGCGAGGCTCCGCGCTGGGACTGGTTCCTTCGCAGCCATTTTCCGTCCAACCAAACAGCCGATTTGCGGAGGGAGCCAACCAGGGCCGCACTGGAGGTTTGTGCCTGGCTCCGGCCAATGATTGGTAACCGGTTCCACTGCAGGCTCGAATGAAATGTCCGTCTCCCTCCCCGGGCCCCGGCGCTGCCGCCGCGCCGCCGCCGCGGGCACCAGGAAGTGCGGGGCGGCCGCGCCGCTTTGTGCGGCCGGCGCCGCGGGGGCCGCGCCGCCGAGCGGGAGCGGGAGCGGCGCGGGGCGGGCGCGGGGCGGCGCGGCGGGGGGCGGGCGGGGAGGGGGGGGGGAGGCGGCGGCGGCG
>JAWWEV010000043.1:54163492-54183921 GCA_035583235.1 Hafferia zeledoni
GGGCCGGCGGGGGCGGGGGTGCGTGGGGGGGTGGGGGGGGCGGGGCGGGGGGGGGGGGGGGGGGGCAGGGCGGAGGGAGGCGGCGGCGGCGGCGGCCGGGGGTGTCTGCAGGGCCGGCGGGTCGCTGCTCCTGCCGGTGCCCCCCTCTCTGCGCGGAGCCCCTTCCCCCGCCCCGGCTCCATTTTGCGGCCTAGGCAGGGCTGGGGGCAGCAGGCGGAGCTGCCCCGCGGCCGCGACACCCGCCCGGCTGCTGAGGGGGCACCGCGGGCAGCGCGGCGGGCGGGGGCGGCTTTGTGGCGGCCGAGCCGAGGGGGCTCCGCGCTCTTTGTGTCCGCCCGGCCGAGCCCACCCCGCTCGCCGCGGGAGCGACCCCCACCACGCCCCCGGCCCCAGCCGGGCAGGCAGCGGGGCGACAGCGGCCTCGCCTCCCGGTCCCCCCCGCGCCGTTGTCGGGAGAAATTTCCTGGAAGGTTTGGCGGTGTTTCGCAGGGATGAAGAGCGGAGGGCGAGGCCCCGGGATGTGGTACCAGTGCCCGGCTGGCGGTGCGGGCGGGAACGCGGGCCCGGGCTGGGCAGTGCGGGCCCTGCGCCCCGCAGGTGCGGCCGGCGCGGAGGCACCGCCAAGGTGACCAACAATAAAGTTGCTGATTAACTGCGCACTCGTCGTCTTGTTCGATTTGTAAACAAGGGGTCACCACAGACGAGTTCGGTATTAAACACATGAGAGCCGGGTGCCAGGAGGGCTCGGGGCTGTTGGTGGAGGTGGGAGGGTTCCCCCCCTGCCCCTGGCTGCGTTTGCATCACTGAAGGGCATGAAACCGGGAAATGGGATCGATCGGCTGGCACAGACACAGCCGGGTGGCATCGGTGCTTGTCCTGTAACACATGGCAGGCATGGGAGAAACGGGACCCTGCCATTATCGGTGTCCACACAACTCGTGTGTTCGGCAGGTGGTTTTGGGCAGACCTGTGTGTGTCAGCTGTCACTGTTGGGTCTCCAGAAATTATGTAGTTGGTGATCCCGGAGAGTATGATGTAAGTTACTCACAGACTGGAAGACAAATTTCATGTGTTCTAGTAATGCTTCTGCAGCTAAGATGCACTGGTTAAGGAAACCTTCGTGGATCCTGCTGCAGTACAGCAGCAGTAGAAAGTCATCAACTGGCTTTACCAATTTCTTCAAGGCTTAACCAAAAATATTTTGTTCTGCAAAGAATTGTCATGTAAAACATACCTTCTGTACCTTCTGAATTGCTTTTGGGAGAGCAGAATCATGGATAACAAACATTTCTAGGCAGTGAGAAATGTAGAAATCTGGATTACAGCCTTTGAATGGATTCTGTTACATGTAGTAACCTCTGCTTATTATCCTGATAGATGGAAGTTATTGCCAATTAATTAAAAAAAATTGCAGGTTTCTCGAAGCTCTGGCAAAATGGTAGCAAAAAGGAAAGTGGCAGAAGCCACTTTGGGCATTATTTGTAGTCTGGCTTTAATTGGCTTGCAGGAATGGAGAAATGGTGTTTCTACATAATAATTAGCATAATGTTCCTAAACGGTAAGATGGTGATTGCTCTTTTTCCCTTTGGTTTTGTGGCCTGTGACAGTTACAGTGTTAAGGGAGGATCCATCTGTAATTCTCTGGGACACCCAGGGTGGCTCAGTCTGAATCATCATGAGGTCTGTGTGAGTTGCTTGCATGATTATACGTGGTCTTGGCAGGTAGCATTTACACCTATATTTGAGAGAAATCAAGAGCACTTTACACTTCAGTATTTGATAGTTACAGTAGTTTGAAGCTTAACTTATTTGTGATGATAATTACATGGAGGGTGGCAACGTTCGAAGAAGGTTGTTTAAGATACGGTGAAGATACAAACATTAAACACCGAGCTTTAAGTCTGATACCTTGCTTTGTTGACATCTACAAAATGTTTGCAAGGCTCTTCCTTGGTGCTTTCAAATGCAGATCTCTGATGTCCCTCCACCTTTAAAATTTTGCTTACAAAGGCATTTGACTGTTAGTACTTAGTTTTGCAATAGTACTTTAGAGAAACACAGTGGAAATCGATGTTTGAGTGGCAGGATGCTTGTAAAAAGTGCAAAATATGACTGTATATATGCATGCTAAACAATTTAGGTGAATAACATCAGTATAATAAAAGAAAGGGTCAGCAAATTCAGTGATTTTGGCTGAAAATGTTGGTCTGGTCTGAACTAGCTTTGTAAAACTCTTGTCCCTTTGCTTGAGAGGTAAAAGCTTCTTGGCACACTTAAGGCACTACTACAATGAAAGAAAAACATAACCAACTTACAAATGTTATCAAACTTACAAAAGAAAAAGGCAGTATTTATGGATTGCTAATTTAGTAAATAGAACAGCTTAGTTTCTCATTAAAAATGGCAGAAAAGTATCAAAAACTGAGTATTAGAGGTAATGGGGGATTTCAGTCAGGTTGCAGGATGAAGGAGGTGCTGGTGCAGCCTGTTCAGCACTGCTGTTCTCTTCCAGCTTCTGCAAAAGCAAAAAACTGCCTCTGTTCCTCTGTTCATCTCTTTTATTTTCCCCTCCAGCTTCTTTCTTCTACTGCCAAAAAAGAGAATGCATGGAGACTCAGTTTCTCCTGCTTGCTCAGGATCACTGATCCACTCCTACTTGATAGGAAAATACATGTGGTGTTAGTCCACCCATATTTATTGGAGCCAACTGTGCCTGTGGGTGTTACCCAGCCTGGGAAGGAGCCACCACATGGTCTGGCGCAGCTGGATCCTTGTGAAGGGGACTTGTGGCCAGTAACACAGGGGCTCATAAGACATGAAGTTGATGGACTGTTACATGGAGGGGGAAGATGTAAAGGTGGCAATGCCCTGTTTGTGGTCCAGGGGAAGGAGCTGGTACCGCAGAGGTGCTGATGAGCCTCAGTGTTCCTGTCAGGCCCTCTCAGCATCAGGCTGCTTCTCCTAATGTCATTCTGCTGTGGGGGAAAACACTGAATTTGAGAGATTAGAGAAGCCTGAGATGGAGAGAAAGAGCAAACAGCATCTATTTGTGTTCTAGTCATGTGCTGAGGGGTTTAACTTTATGTTTTTGTGTATCTACTGGAACTATGGCCCGTGAATGCATTCACCAGATGGTGTTTCCTGCTACAGGAGACCCTGTTACGTGAGAATTTAGTGAGGAATTGGATTCCCCAGAAGTCACTGAGAAATAAAAGGAAATTAATTTGTGTTTTCAATTGGAAAAATTTTCTTTTTAGCAGGTGGGAGTTCAGAAAGCTCAAACAAAACTTTGTGTCTCTGCTGTTATGTGCTGCTTCACAGCTTTACATCTCTTGTGATAAGGTGTGGCAAAATTAATCCACAATGACTGATGTGGTTACTAACTACAGCTTTAGTTATCATTTCTGTCCTGTGCTTCCATTCACTGCATGCAATTTCTGCTGCCCCACTTGCAGGGTAGCAGTTTTGGAAGACAGAGTGAATAAGTACCACATGAAGAACTTAAATCACAAGAGGCCTTTGGTTTCCCTTCAGGAGATCAGTTTTGCAAATCATTGCCAGATAACTTGCTCGTTCTGAAGAGAAATTCTTGGGGTTTGGATCTTTTTTCTTTTTTTTTTTCCTTTATACTGATCTAAGCTTGAGTCATCTCAGTGCTAAGAGGTCTGGGCTTGCATTCATTTTCAGTTATCATTTAGCTGAGCCACTGATACTGGTCTCTTAAGAGAGCTCATGAGATTAAACAGGATGCAAGATTTACTTTGAGATACTGCGGTTTATTAGTTCAGTATAGACATGTTATAGGAACAGTCTGAGTTGTGGGCAGCTACAGGAGCATATTTTTTTAAGCATCCTTCAGAATATTTATACCAGATGTCAGCCTAAACCTCTGTGTTCATCCACTTGTATCTTATCACTGAATTTTCCTTGATGCCTGAAATGTTTTTCTTTTAACATATTTCTCAGGTTAATTATGTGCTGCCAGACCGAGGTTTTGGGAGCCTCCTCCTCCTCCCTTGTGCAGTTCAGCAGCCACACAGGTGTAGGAAACGCTCTTGTGTTAACAAGTGCAATGTCTGTGTGCTGAAACTGCCATGCAAATGGGTTGTATAGTCTGCAAATGTACTTTTTTTTGAAGCCAGTTGTAACGACTCCAGGGGCTAAAGCAAAATTGCTGAGAGGGGAATACTTGTCCATCGGAACCTTTTAGGATTAGATCTCCCAGGGGATCTCCTGTCATGAAATTTGTCTACTGCCATCCAAAGTAGTAGCTCTTGGTGCCATAAGAACTGTTGCCCTTTTAGTCTCCCAGTGACTGCAGTTGGTGTGGGCAGGGTGTTGTTTCTGTGCTACTTTGGACTGCTGCTTTTCTAGGGTAACTTCAGGGATACAAAATTCAGTTTGTTTTGTGGTTTTGGAGGAGTTTATTTGGGTGTTTGTTTGTTTAAAGGTAGGGGACTAATTAGCAACAGTGTTTTGAGAGCAGTGTCTTCTCACTTTCTGTGTCCTGTTGTGTGTGCTACAGACCTTGTGTGAGCTTGACCATCAGGTAATGTGGTGATTGACTTGAGTTTTGAACATGTGAAATTAAAACTTGGTACATGAGCATGTAACTGTGTTGATTATGAGATGACCAGGATAGCAGTGGCCACAGTTTTCTGCAAGGTCATGTTTGTGTCATCCATCAGGCTCACAGAAATACTAGGAGGGTGACTAGGTGGTGTATTAATTACAGTTGCTATATTCAGATGCCGAGGTCTAGATTTGAATTAAATGACAAATGTGACTGTAGTTCTTCCATCAGCTTCCTTAGATTGCAGTGGTGTGCAGAGATGCTGCTCATTTTCTCACCGTGAGAGGGGGTTCATGGGGCAGCTGGGCAGGCCCTGTCTGGGGGATCTTCGAGATGGATAAAGCTCTGGGTGATCTGCTCTGAGCTTGGAGCTGACACTGCTTTGAACAGGGGCTGAAGTAGCGAGACCTCCCGAGGCCCCTTCCAACCTGAATTATCCTGTGATCCTGGATTAGGGCCTGGTTATGCAGAAGGGTGTTGTGCTGTCCATAATCTCCTGTCCCCGGGTTGTCCTGGCAGCTAAAAATCTTTCTTAAAGTAATACTGACAGAAGTCGTTTCAATTGATATTAAGCTGTCAGTGCCTGTTTTCTTTATCTGAGTCAGATCTGCTTTTTCCTGTTGCAAACCTTTTCCTGTCAGTTTTGCTAATCACTATTTTAGATTCATAATGTTGATAAATGTCCACACCGATTCCCACTAATGGTGAAATAATACACACTGTAAGTAAATCTGGAAATATGCACACATGAAAGAATAGAAGCAAAGATGGTACCTTGAGGATACGTTAGTCTAATATGGCCAAAACTGTCTGCAGATGCAGCGGAGGTTTAAAAGAGATTCAAGCAGAAATTGTCTTTTGAAGGTGAGCTGGGCTAATGAGGGCAAGATGGTTTCTTGAATAATATTGCTGGGTCTTGGCAATAAGGATTCAGATGGGGTATCCACAGGAAGGGTGAGCAGAAACCAGTGAATTATGACATCACTGCATAAATTTAAAGAATATTGCAATCATGGAGGGTGGAAATGTTTTAGAAGATATATTTGATAGGAGACTGAAAAAGAAAGGGAAAAGAAAGATCAAGGTACTTAAAATGGTACTGGGGCTGAGTAAGCTTAATGTTTAAAGATTATTGAGATCCTGTATTAAGTTCTAGTAGGGATCAGAGAGCTGAAACTTAGAACAAGACTGCCAGACAATCCTAATGTAATTTTGGAGGTGGCTTTTGGGATTTACCAGACTGTAGAATATTAATTGTTTCAAATTACAGAAGGAAGAGAGAGACACAACTCAATTAGTGATATGTGGTGTCAGTTTTGGTAATCTTGACGTGCAGAACTCTGGTATCCTTGCATTGTTGTTACAGTGAGCTGAGTAAGCAAACTGCAGACCCTTTGGAAAATTGAAAAGCAAAGTTAAATCTCCCAACAAAGGGTCTGCAAAACGCAGACAAAGTGAATTTATGTGAAAGTTGGCACGTAGAAGGCTAATGCCTAAAACACTGCCCTTCCTTTGGGCAGAGCTGCAGTGTAAGAAGTAGAACTGTTTTACAAAAGCCTATCAAAAGGGACCAGTAGCTCTTTAAAAAAGTGTGTGTAATACTCTGCAATGAAGAAGAGGTGGAAGAGTTGTTTTTTCTCCTGAGGAGCTCCTAAGGCTACATCCAGCTGTTGTTGTATTGCCTGGAATGAGCAGGGCTCGGGTTTCTTGTGCATCTGTGACCAAGTGTAACACCGGATGTTGCCCAAAGGTTTGAAAGCAAAACTCAGCCTCGTGGCCAGAGGCAAAGTGCAGATGAGAGAGAGGTTAAATGCTCATATTTCTGGGTAGGTATAAAAATAGCACCATGTTGCTTCTTCGTCCCTCTCCCTCTCCCAGCTAATGTTTGTGGAAAGAAATGAGCTGTGTGGTCTCACTGGCAATGGCCACATGACCCTTCGGGGCAGAGGGTGTTCTCCAAAGACACCAGAGACCCACACGGCTGGTGTAGGTCAGTGAGTGAATCCAGCTGGGTTCTGCCTCCCTGGACAGAACTGGCTCTTCAGGCTTCCCTTTTTCTCCTGGCTTTCAAATTACCTACTGAACTGTGACCCCATTTCCAAAGCCTCTGAAGTCTTCTTGTTGGCCACCATGTCAGAACATTGAGACAGGAGCTTTGAGGGGTGCCCAGAGGAGTGAGGCAAAGGAAAACTCAACCCAGAAGGCACCCAGGGGTGAGTGGTGCCTCAAGGAGGATGAGGATGCAGAGCTGGTTCTGAGGTCTGGCTGGTAGAAGTTTGTCAGTGGGCTTGGCCAGAGCTGTTTGTGTAGAAGGTAAAGGTGAGTGAAGGATGCACTCTGTGTAGGAATTAGGAGGTAAAGCATTCAGTGGGCAGGGGCCTGGTGTGGGTTTTGAGGGTTGTTCAGAGAAACAGGTGCCTTGACCTGTTCTGGTCAGACCCTCATGGGAACAACACAAAGTTGCTCTAAATGTGCTGTATAAACCAGGTGCTCTGTGCATGGTCTGTGTCTCTGGCTGAGTTTTTGGGGAAGCCTTACAAAACAGTTTCACTATTTCTGCTGTCCACAAAGCCCAAAAATGAAGGTGGGGATGCTGTTCTCAAATGACAAAATATTTATGCTTTTTATAAATTGGCCTCATATTTTAAGTTGATTAATGTGCTGGTGTTCAGTAGCAGCTGTACTTAATGGTGTAACAATCATACCTGAGAGGTTCCTTCTTCTGATTGTAGATGGATGGGGACAGCTCCACGACAGATGCTTCTCAGTTAGGAATTGCTGGAGATTACATTGGTGGCAGTCACTATGTGATACAGCCTCATGATGGTAAGGAATATTACAGTAAATACTACTGTTTCTCTGTCTGTGTGCATATATATATATAGAGATATATATATAGATATATAGATATAATTTTATATATATATATATTTCCTTCCAGTTCTTGTATAGTTCTCTGCTATCTTCTCTCAGGCTAAGAATTTGCAATTGTTTGTATCCATAATGTCTCACTGTATAAAGCATTTTTTCTGCAGTCTGAAAGGTGGAGGTTGGATTTTTCAATGCTGGCACTGAGACCTTGAGGTGATGACAAAACCCCCTGACATTCTAAGAAACAGTTTATATTTTGACATGACATTAAGAATGCTTGGTGATCAGCAGCCACATACATTTCTGTGCATAATGTGATAAAGATTATATGTTTATAGAGGTACCTTGATGTTGCATTTATTTTTTTAATTATTTCCATGATGTAAATATAGTGTGCTTTCAGAGGACTACATCCTTCAGTGTAAGATTTTAAACTGAACTAATTATTGCCTGCTGTCTATCAAATACCATTTCTGTTTGCTTTTCTTTATTTAATTAGACACAGAGGACAGCATGAATGATCACGAAGATACAAATGGCTCAAAAGAGAGTTTTAGAGAACAAGATATATATCTTCCAATTGCAAATGTTGCAAGGATAATGAAAAATGCCATACCCCAAACAGGAAAGGTAATACCCTTGTCTGGTAAAGAAAATGTGTTAACGAGTTTTATTTCTTCCCCTTGGTGAACTTGAGCTGGTAGAACAATTTATTTTTCCAAGTGATGCTGGTTTATTTGATAAAAGTCTTATAAAAGAATAGTGGAAAAAAAAATGGGAGCAGGAGGTGATTAAGACCAAGTCCATTTTTGTTAGGTCTCAGGAAGCTTTTAGTAACTGCTATAATTAAGGCACCTGGAACAGTTTTCTTCATAGGGTCTTCAAGAGCTTTCTTTTTCTGTACAATTCTTTCAAGAGACTTAATGTGCTTTCATTGAGATGCATAAATTTTGGAATAAGTGAACCATTCTGGATGAAATAAAGAACTGGTTCTCATCCTGAAGGAAAGGAAATGGTTAGCCTTCCATCACCTAAATCCTTACATACCCATGTGCCAAAATGACCTAAGAAGTCTGCCATGTACGATGTACCAGATAAGGCCAGATATTGAAAGCCTTATTTTATTTCTTTCTTCTAAGAATAGACTTTTTAATCGATTCTGTTGAGCTGGTGATTGTGTAGTGTTTGATTGTTCTACCTGTTTATCTTAAACCCTTGCAGGGCTCCTATTACTTGCTGTTTCTCTACTGTATTCCAATACAATTCCAGCCTGCTAAAACTGAATTTATTTCTTTTTTTTGAGATCACTCTAAATAGAAGCAAGACATAATTTACTTGCATCTATTTGTACTTTCATAGTGTTCTGGAGATCTGGGTGTTACATTTATAACTTTGCTGTGAAAAACTCTCCCCAGTCCATATTGTCATAAATTTTTAGTGATCGAAATGAGATTTTTTTTCAAGAATTTAGCATATGGGATATAGAGCTATCTTGAAAAATCAGGCTGTTTTTTGTGAAAAACTGTAAGGGAAGCTTCTGGCTGGTGACTTCTTCCAAAAATCTCGCCCTCTGTGTCTGAAAATATCAGAGGAACTAGTAAAGATTCTGCATATGGTTACTGCTTTTTTTTTTTTTTTTGATATGAACAGGTTCTTCTCATGTGAAGAATTAGAAGCTTAATTATTAAAATATTTTCTTTGACTCCTGTCAGCTTCCCAAGTAATCATGAGTAATGCTTGCTGTAATTTTAAGTCAGGTAAATTTCTTTTGTCCAGCTGAAAACAATAATCAGATTTACATACTTCATTCTTGCCAGGGGCATGTGTTTCTTCATTTGAATTCTTGTTTGGAAAATTCATACCAGCATATTAAAGCATTAGAAAGGCTTGCTGCTAGGCATATCTTCTGGTTCCTGAATCTGGTCAGGATGAAAATAGTTGTCGTTGCTGAATTTGTGGGAATGTACTGCAGTGGGGTTGGAACTCCTGGGTCTCTTAAAGGGAAGATGGAAGTGGACCATGACACTGTAATGAGCAGATGTAAAGAGACCCAGGTAAGCACAGCAAGCAGTACTGAGGTGCTGCTACATGTGAAAGCTTGTACAGAACAGAGTTAGGACTTCAGGACATCCTGACCCTTGTCTGTGCTGCTTGAAATAGTCAAACATGGGTAAAATCACATTGCAGCTGTTCTGACATAGAGCAGTGATGGCATCCAGTGATTCATTATACAGGTGTTGCCTAAATGGGTATTATCATTAGGTGTATGGGTGTTTTCTTTATTATGTGGTGTATTTTTCAGGGTTTTGTGGTGGGTTTTTAAAATCTTGCACCTTAATTAATCATTTTATGGTACTTTTTCCACACCAGATAGCTAAGGACGCAAAGGAGTGTGTACAAGAGTGTGTAAGTGAATTCATCAGCTTTATAACATCAGAAGCAAGTGAGAGGTGTCACCAAGAGAAGAGAAAGACCATCAATGGAGAGGATATTCTCTTTGCCATGTCTACGTTGGGGTTTGATAGCTACGTTGAACCTTTGAAGTTATACCTTCAAAAATTCAGAGAGGTTGGTACATGTTTAGGTAGTTGTGTTTATCCTTAGCAATCTGTCACTGTAATTGTGTATCAGGTAACTTGCACAGTGTCTCACAGCTACTGGTCAGGGAGTAATGTAGTGTTAAAAGCATTCCAGAGGATATCAAGAGAAAAAGGAGGAAGTAAGCATTTTGATTAGACTTGCTGATTCAGAGTAGTTAAAGCTTTCAACTGAATAAATTATCTCATATACTGGTGGTAGTAAATTGCTCTGTTCTTTAAAGGTGCCTGTTAACAACGTTGAATTTGCTCTTTGGGTTCAGTCAATAAAACTGTGCCACACTACATCCTCTGAGGAACGAGCCTAATGCCTTTTGTTTGTCTGGACTTCAGATCTGAAAAAGAAAAATTGTTTTTCTCATGTCAGAACAATGATGCACATGGAAACCCATCTGCTTCAGTGGCTAGGTGTGTGATCCAAGCAGTTTAATTTATCCCTTCTCTAGCAGAAAGTAACTTTTTTCCTTTCACCAATTTAGATGTTTTGAAAAAGGAAGTTGCTTCTGCTTGGGTTTTTTGTTCTGCTCTGCCTCCTTCTGCTAAATTGGCAGTGCTGTAGAGAGGGATGCTCTTCAGAGCTTCTTTGTTTTGTAAACCTAAGGTTTTTTTAATTAATGGGGTCATACTTGCTAATAATATTTGATTTGCTGACAGCACTTAAAGCTCCCCCTCCCCAGAAGGTCATTTGCTGTGATAGCTGAGTAACAGGAGGTGTAATCTAAAAGTTGAAGGACTGCTGTGTGCTGTCTTTTTCCAGTGCTGAGTAGCAGCTGCACATGCTGTGACAGTGCTACATGTGCTTTAATAAAAATGCAAGTATTGCCTAACTAGTTTCAGTCCTACTGAAGAAGTCTGAAGTGAATCTACGCTACTTTCATTCTTAATTGACCGTTTTTGCAGATTGTATGTTCTGTGGTAGCAGAGTAGTTGGATTGGGTTTTAATTGGATGGGTGGATCAGATAGCTTTGCTCATCAGTTTTAAATCTCCATTCCAGATAGGGTGTCTTCAGGGTGCCATATACAGTGAAATATTTCTGGTTTGTAACTGAGTATTTAGTCTACAGCAAGCAGTTACAGAGAATGTTTTTTATGGCCGTATTATTTTCTTAGATGTTTTTATGTAATAGCATAGAGCATCAAACTTCATACTTGTAAAAGTGCATGCAGATGGCTGGGGGCCTTGGCTTTCTGTGCTGATATCCTTTCTGGCTGTAGTTCTTGATGTGGGAAAAGAAATTCGATGTCTTGGTTTTAAGTGTCAACTCTTCGTTGTGTGATGATGGCACTTGAGTGTGGTTGGTAAGCAGATGTTGCACATTTTTGGTAGTTCTGAGATTGTGTGATTTCTTGTAAATGCTCTTTACTGCTCTTTCTGGATTACTGCAGATCTTTGACTTTCTGCAGAAGGTGAAAAGCATTTCTTAGAATTACACAGTCCTAGTTTGCCAAGTTTTTGTTTCAAGAGTATGGCTAAGATGAAAAACACTCTTGAAATGTGCACGTTCTCAAGTCCCATAGAGTTTACAGTGCTTTAATTTCAAGCTCCAGATGCTGCACAGTGACTCTTCTGCAAGTTCCTAATCTTGGCTAGAGCTCCTGGGGCTTTGAAAAAAAATCTGAAGCTTTTTTTTCTTTTTTTTTTTGCTCTCTCTCTCCAGGCAATGAAAGGAGAAAAGGGAATTGCAGGAGCAGTTACAACTGGAGACGGTCTAAGTGAGGAGCTTACAGAGGAAGCGTTTAGTAAGTAATATGTTTTAGTTTACTCTGTTATTACCACAGCTTTTCTAAAAGCAATGCTTCCTTTAGTCATCTGAATTCTTACTTGAGGAATATATCCTGGACTGGCCACATGTTACGCCTGTAATCCATTGAGATTTCCGTTTGAGGTGTTGGGAGGATGACCTGTGCTCAGATAAACTCCTCCCAGTCAGTAAGATTTTGGTCAGAGGTAATATGGTGACACCCCAGTAATAGCTAATGTCAACTGTGGAAGGTTTTTAAATGCATATATTAGTGCTAGGATTTTTCTCTACACCTAAACACATGATGTAATGAAAGGTCCAAGTTTGGTTTTTTTCTCCCCAGTAGTTACATATTTAGGCCACATTCCTTCTACTTGTGAGACTGTGGCAAAAAAGGTAAAATAAACTCCACTTTATGACTGAGGAGCTCATCTTTGAGAATGAGGCAGAGAAGAACATCACCTTCATATAATTCTAAAACATTCAGTGTTTCTTACATTCAAAAGAATGCAGATTGGCAGCTAAAAGGTGTAGGGCAAGGAATGTCCTATGCATTCACTGTAGTTCTTCCTTACACTGTGAATTAAAGGGTGACAGTTTTTGGGATTTGCACTGGGTTTTTTTATGCTGAATTTGTGCTTGTAATCTTCACCTTGGTTTTAAATGTTAGGGGCTGGTAGTGCTGAAGCTGATACAAGAAGAATTAGGAAGTGCAGCTCTAGTCATGTCCACTGGCAAGATTTAGTTTTTCAAGTATCTGATAAATATTATCTTTAAAGTCACTGCTGAACTGGCAAAAATTCAAAGCCTGAGGACTAAAATGACCTATTCAGGACTGGAAACACACTTTGCTCCCAGTTGATGACTTTGGGTATATAAAACACTACAGATCCTTTGTGTCTCTTTCAGCCGAGAAGACAAACTCATAAAACTGGCTCAAAACTAAGAAGCTGAATCGAAATATTGCAAGGGACTTATAGAAATCTTTATTTTTTTAATATGACCATTTAAATTTTATAATTAAAGATTAGGCAATGTAAATAGTAATCTCTTATCCGTAGTCACTTGTATGTAATAGCTCTGTTTGTTCTGAAGTAGTAAGACACTGTCACAATTATGGGCCCTATTTGTTTACCTTGGGTGTGTTGCTAATGGTTTCTAGATTGCAGCTGTTTGGAGTCTGTCCAGTTTCAAAGCTTGTTAAATCAATATGCAGAAATTGTTATAAAAGCCTTATTTCATATATATATACACACACTGATTTGTATTTGTGTATCTTCTGATTTTTGCTTCAAGCATCTCAACTGCTGTTCAAGAATTGAGGGAGAATATGTAGTTGGAAACTTCTTCTTGTGTCTGTGTCCAGTATCTTGTTTTATATGGGGAAAGAGGCCAATTCACAAAAAGTTTCTCCTCACGATGCTCATGAGCTGCTTAGCCTGAGTACAGTGCCCACCAGAAAATGGAAATCAGAATCAAGTAATCACCTTACTCTGTGGATTCTCTGTCCCCCTCCCAAATCTGATGTGGTCTGTTAAGCTTCAGAAGGCCAAAGAGCTGCTCCTTTTTCTTGTTCAAATATCTCAGGTCAGGGACCCTCAGAGTGCTCTATGAAATAAACCTTAATTTGCTGTGGTTTGAGAAGAGCAACTTTAGAAATGAATGTTAAGTCCTGGCAGGATGCAAAAGAAATGTTGCAGTAGTAGAAGATGAGGGTAACAAGAATTTCTGTCAAACAACTGACCATGTCAAGTGCTGCAGGTGTTTCTCTCCAGAGGGGCAGGTATAGATCTGTCCAGAGTGATGGTCTCGCTGCAGCAGTGGCAGTGATAGCTGTGCTGCTGTGGCACAACCCTCAGCTCTTTGCTTTAGCCTCACTCCAGAGGCTTGCCATTAAGTTGTGTTGGATATGAAACATGAGGATTGAAGGGCAGTAAATTTTGGACATGCCAGAGCCACTCTCACTGTGATCTTAATGCATCTCTTGCAACTGAAGTAATTGAACATTTGTACAACAAAGGAGGAAATTGTCCCACCTCCTCATGTCTTTCCCCTGGTCACACAGGAAGGACCACAGTTCACCACGTGACTCACACTTGGGGTTTGCTCTTTGTTGAGGCAAGGCAGGAGAGAAAGACAGCTTGCTCTGGCTGTAAGGCTTCTCCTTGCAGTGGCTACATTCACAGCAGGCACAATTGGAACTGTGTGAACTCACAAAAACAGTCAGTAAAAGGAATAAAACAAGCATCCAGTAGCAAGAGAACATTGTTTATCTTACTATTTATTCTGGATGTACCAAAACAAAGCAGATATCAAGGAATGTTTCTACAACAATGCTCCCGTGAACTCTGCCAACCTTCTGGGACACTTGCCAATGTCCTTGGTCATGCCTGTGTTCTCCACCATTATCTGTCTTGGGTTGAGCTGGCAAAATGCCAACTGTCCAAGACAGGGAAGAAGAGAGAGAGGAAAAAAACCCCTCCAAACTAGGTTTATGCTGAAACTAACTATATGTATTTATACAGAAAAGAGAAAATTAAGAGAAAACTACAATATAACAGACACACTTACAAGTTATATATAACAAGAAATAACCTCCCACTCCTCACTTAATACAAGGTCTATTACTCTAGATCTATAAGTACTTTAAAGACACACAGCAAGAAACAGAAAAAGTAACAACAAAATGTTTCTACTTCCCTGAATTCAAACAAAATGGAAGCAGCGGCAGCAGCAGGTGCAAGGCCTACTCCAACCAGGCAGCAGCTGCACCACGTCCAGCTTGTATCTCGGCTATGGTGGAACTGCCCTGACACCTCCCACTGCTGCGTCATATCTTAGGTTTGCGTCATCTGGTATGAAATACTTCCTTGGTTACCCAGTCAGGTGACAGCTGTCTCCCAGTCCACATAGATTCTCTGAGCCTGCTAATTTGAGGCCTAGCTAAAACCACTACAGAAATAAAAAAAGGGGACAAAACCCTCAACCAACCAAAAATCCAATTAAAAAGCCCCCAAGCATCAGCTTTCAAATGAAAACAGGATTATACTGTGTTTTCAAAGGTTTTTTTGTTGGTTATACATCTTGTTTGTACTTAGTGACGAAGAACAAAGCTCCATTGTTTGTGTCTTAGAAGAAAATGTTATGTTACAGTGACTTAACTTAAAATTTAAGAGTTTTGCTAGTTTGCTTCCAAGTAGCAGTTGTAACGTTCCTACTCTGAATGTCACAGAGCTCAACTTAGATGTTGTTGTAAAGGTGTTCCTTAGAGCATCACCCCTGCATCTTCTCTCTGTCTCAGAAGTACTTTTCACTCCTTTCATTGGCCTCCTCTTGCCTGTGTGAAATTCAGAGCTCTTGTGCATTCCCTGAAGGACATGCTGAAGTCAACCAGTGTAATGTCAGGTTCTGGCAGTGCCTTTTTTTTTTTTTATCATTGCCTATCTCTGCTTATCTCTGCTGCCTGTTAGGGAGTTTCTGATGGATCCTGTTTTATAAAGCAGCATAATGATTTCGTTTTGTTCCTCAGTCATGGGTATGTTCAAGTGCTAAGCAAAGCCAACGGAATTCCCCAGGTTTCTTGGGATATCAAATGCTAGGGATTGCTTTTTCAGTGGTCAGGATAGCAAGCTGTGCTCCATTTGCCACTTTACAGCTGTGTATGTTCTGCTTCAGACATATGGAGGGGAAAAACAAGTGCTGTCTTACTTTCATGATGAAAAATTAAGTTGAATTTTGCTTCTTTGTTCTTTCTTCCTAATGAGAAGAAACTTTACTTTTAGCACTTGGTAAGAAGTGTGTCTATATGCAGTGTAGGATGGTAGCTGTTGGGACACAAATGGCTCTGTAGTCCTGGAGTGGAACACAATTACAGGTTATTAATGGTGACAGACACATCAAACAAGGCTTTGTATATCCAGCAGCTCCTGTCTGACTTTCTTAAAATGCTCTTTCTTTCAGCTAACCAGTTGCCAGCAGGCTTAATAACCACAGATGGCCAACAGCAGAACGTTATGGTCTACACAACATCATATCAACAGGTACTGTAACCTGCCCCTCCTTTCCCTTCTGCTGCTAAAATCCAAGCACTAATTCAGCTGCTCTGCTCTGAAAGATGAGGATGCATTTTATCTCGTCCTTCACTGGTGGCTGTTGTGCCAGTCCAACGCCGTGACAATTCACAGCTGCTGCTGCTGTGATGCAGTTTCAGAAAAGGTGCACTGACTGTAAACTTGTGTTTTCTTTCTCTAGATCTCTGGTGTTCAGCAAATTCAGTTCTCATGATTTTGAAGGAAACGTTCTATCTGGGAACATAGGATGAAAAACCTGTGCAACTCTAATGAAGAGGCAGTTTTAATGACTGGTCAAGAGATTTATCTCTTTGTATATTAAATAGCTGTAATGTAGCTACCAGAAGCTTGACTAATTGAGGTGTGAGTTCTGACTCAAATCTTTTTCATGATGATTTTAAAAGGAATAATTGGATTTTAAAGGTATTAAAGTATTTTTGTTTTGTACAAGAGTTTGTTGCTCTGTATAACTCCTGTATGCATTGTATATTGCAATTTATTACTGTCAGAGATTTGTAGACAGTTTCTTATTTTCATATTGAATCATGTTACTTTTGTAATTCAGGTAAACAGCTGGGTTAATTCATGTTTACCCTTTGAATAAAATTGTAAGGGTAAAGTTCATTTTTGAATGCAAGTTGCCTTTATTATAAAGATTGAGTTGGTCTTGGTTATGTAACTTGTCTTGCATGACAACCTCAACTAACTTTACATGTCAGCATATTTATTGAAATTTTGAAAGGGACTTTTTCCTCATGAAACTAGCAACTCAAAGGAATTGCTACAACTGTTTTTTTTAATGTAACTTCTGAATTAAAAGTTAATCAAAACCCATGAATGCTCTACTACATTTAGAGGCTTAGAGCTTCTCAACAGTGTTGATGAAAGCACTGACTGTGTGTGATGCAGGTTTTCCTTTTTTTTTTTTTTCAGTTGTATTGATTTTCCTTAAACTTACTTTGATATTTTTAAGGTGGTCTTTCTGCCTTCCTTTTTATGTATGGTTTTTAGGATCCAAAACTTAGAAATCCAAGGGTAGTGGGGGAGGGATTTTATAGTCCTTGTGGTAAAAGATCTCATTTTAACTTTTTACTGAAATGTTTTAAGGTTTCTTGTGAGACTGTGGGAACTGAAATGTGTTAGACTTTCTGTGTACAGGCTGCGTGTGTGTGAGTGTGTGTGTGTCTGTCTGTCTGTCTGTGTGAGTGTGTCCATGAGTGGCTGAAACCTGAACACGTGATACAAACCTGAAATGGAAGACAGACTTCTAGTTTGCTGTCTCTTCCCTGGTTTTGCAATAAACTCTTCCTAGGTAATGTAGTTCTGTGTATTTAGTGAGCTGTTCTTAGTAAAATTGCTGTTTTTTTAATAATCGGGTGGGTAATTTTGTTGCCATGTCTTAGCCTGTTAGGGAGGGGTGGGGTTTTAGTAATAAGTCTTATTCAGACTTCTGAATTTTGGGACCTGTGATATTTTTACTGTTTACAGTGGACTGAAATGTAATATAATAATTACCTTTCCACATACCTGCCATTAATTTAAGCAAACTACACCTTGAAATTGTTGCCATATAATTTCTTTCTGGTTTTGTCTTTTCTTAAAAAAAGAGAAAAAAAAGGAAAAAAAAGTAACAGTTCAATATTGGGAAAATAGCTTAAACTAAGACATCCCAGAAGCCTGAAATAGGCAGTTCTTTGCGAAACTAAAATTTTATGTATGTGCAGATTTGAACATGTTTCTGACAAGTCAGCATCGTGCTGGCAGAGCCTCTGGAGACGATCCAGTGTATTCTGTGGCGGTCTGGATGGATGTTCTGGGTTTTGTGGCAGCCTGTCATTCTTCAGCAGCTATGATTGAACAAATGGAGTTTTTCATTAAATGTAAAAATTAATAACACAATCCCTACACGAGCCCCTTCTGTTTGTATTCTGTTTATTTCAGGACAACTTACCCTGTTCTTGATGTTCCCAGATTTGTGCTGGAAAAAAACTGTGGTATCAGCTAAGGAGAGAAGCTGTGAGAGTTCAGTGTGCAGGAAGGGGGCTGAGGTCATCCCACACCACACATTTGCTTGAAACAAGCAACATGTTTCAGTCTGTCCCCTCTTCTGTGAGTAGATTGAAGTGTTTAGAGTTTGTGGTTTATACACCATCATGTGAACAAAGGAGCTGATACTTGGTTTTTCTTTTTTTCTTTCATCACCCCTTCCCCTCTGAGGTCCAGGGTCAAAACTGCAACCACCTTGCTCATTCACTTTTGAAACTACACAAACAGAAGAAATAGTGGAACACTTTGGACCATCTCTTTTAAACCATTCTAGTAAAGTCTGCAGGGTAGTGGTGGTACAACAAATAAAACAAGTGTGGTCTGAAGAAATACTTATATAGTTTGTATTAGTGGTAGCACAACCACTGCAGACTTTATTTTTGTTTAACAACTAGTACATGTTCTCACTTTCCTGTTTTTAAGTATTCAAAGTTTATAAGTAGCTTAGACCCAAACCAAAAATGACCATTCCTGCTGCATCTCATGTGTTTCTACAAAACTGCTGTCTTTGGTTCTCTGAATGTTTTGTTTGAAGTAACATAACCCCAAATTGAGCTTCAGCTCCAGACAGCTGTGGCAGCCTCTGCTGAGACTTGGAGAAAGGCTGCTTGCAATAGCATGGATGTTCAAAGATCTGTTTCCAAACACAGTGACTTTTTTTTTATAGATGTCTTTTCATGACACAAGCAAATTTTACCACAGCAGGGTTTTTTAAATGAATTTCTGTGTAACTTGATCCTTCTGACATTTCTTTATAGTGTTTGCAGTGTCTTTAAAAGCACAAAAACACTTAATCTCTGGTCAAACTGCAGTTATGAGAAAAGCTAATCTATATGGTGTTCTTATGCATCCTGTTTTCATTACAGGCTTAATGGGAGCTGAGGCTCTGCCTTTACCAGTCCTGTTGATGTACATATGCATTGTTTACTAATTTTATTTATTCCTCTCTTCTAATCTCTACTGGATGCTAAAATATGTGTCTGGATGGTATAGCCAGAACACAGATGGAGTCCTGGCATGAGGTGCTACACCCTAAATATCTACTGACCCATGCTATCTGCCTGTAGGTAAAACTCAGCCTGAATTATGTGGGCTGTACTTTAAATAGCTGTCTGCCTTGACCTGCACTCTGAATATGCTGTGAATCATGTCAGATTAGCAGATGATCCCTACTGCAGTTTCAGGATGATGCTCATTAACATGTTGTAAGCATATATAGGTGATTTTCTCTCTTGCCTTTGGCAGGAGAGAAAGCACATGGGCAACTGCACACACAGAGGAGATTCCTCAGTGCAAAGCAAGAGGGAGAGCCAAGGGCTAGTATTTTCCCCAGCACCTTGCTGTCATGATAAGAGTTGGCAGCAGCCTTGCTTGTAGCTATAATATTCCTCATTTTGCAGAGCTTTGAATGTGATTAATGTTCTAGTTGTCATACAGACTCACTGCTTCAGTTACAATGAGACAACTTGCCTTTAAGTCACTGTATTCCTGAATGGTGCAGGCTTGACATTTTTTGGTGTTGATTTATACCAAGTAGAAGAAAGGAAGTTTTTCACTTAAATTTGAAGTGAATTTTCTTGTGTCTGTAGAAAAAAAAAATCCCCAGCCCTGTATGTAGATTCTAGGATGAATAACACTATAGGGAAACTAAATTTTAAATAGGCCTCAAGCAGTCCCATAGAGAAGTTCAATATTCATAGCATGGACAATGGTTACTGTTACTGTTCTGTCCAACTGCTTTGGTGAAGGGAGCAGGGGTGGGAGGATACCTTTTGGATGGGGTACTTTAAGGTGTACCTAGCTAAAAACACAAACCAATTTCTCCTCTTCAAAAATCAGGTATGTTGTTCGGGCAAAATAATTCACACTTTCACCCTTTAAAAGGCTGAAAAAATACATTTAAGCAACGGGATATTGATCCGTTTACCTATTGATTTGTGAAATTGGAATGATAATGGAAAGCAACGTCACCTCTGACCCTCAGTATGTAAAAGTTTAATGGGAAGCTCTCTGGAAACTGCCAGTTCAGCTTGTGGTGACATACAAGGCCACATGCTCTGGGGAGTGAGGGCAGTTTGCTCCTGTGCACAATAGTCTCCAAATTGGTGCCAGCTGCAGGGAGTGTATTAAATCCCAGTCTCCAGGGACGGCTGTAGAGACAGGGGGGGAGGTGAGGCTGTGCACAGCAGCTCACAGGGAGTCAGCTACCCTGGTTTAAGAAGTCTTCCAGGCAAATTTCCAGGGTCATTTCTTGGAATATCTTACTCCAGCACAGGGGGCCAGATGAACAATGGCACCTGATTTGCTTTTGTATGAAAGAAAACTACCAAGGGTTTAAATCTGCTGAGCAGAGGAGCATCCGTGGGGCTGCTAATCTAACCTGTGTGGGGGTTACACTTAATCTGGCCCAGCCCATACAGCAACATGAACAGCAAATAAACCACCTCCCAACAGACTCACAGCTCAGGTGTTAGTTCTGTGTCACTCAAAATACTGCTGCAGATAGAACATGGCCACCATTCTATGCAA
>JAWWEV010000043.1:54184021-54195339 GCA_035583235.1 Hafferia zeledoni
AGACTCACAGCTCAGGTGTTAGTTCTGTGTCACTCAAAATACTGCTGCAGATAGAACATGGCCACCATTCTATGCAACAGCAAATTAGGAGTATATGCTATTTTCACTTCTCTCTGCACCCTGTGGGAAGACAGTCGACCCTGGCAGAGCTTATGATGTCCCATTACTGTTGAGAGCAGCATTGCACAGATAAAGGATGCTGAGCTGTACAGGTTTGTTTCTGCAGCAGCCAACTCCTTGGCCCCAGCCATGAAATCCAAACCCTGCCAGATGCCCAAGTTCCCTGTGTAATGTAACATACCAGGAAAAGCAACCTGGCGAGCAGGGAGATGCCTGGAGCCAGCTGACAGCAAAAGCAAAGCACTGAGGGAGAAGGGAAAGGATCCAAAAATCTCACCTCCAGCCAACTGGAGAGCATTTCTGCTATGGGAAAACAGGCTCCATCACTCCGGGATGAGAACACGGGGCCTGGGGAGTGCTGCCTCAGAGGATGGTCTGCTCTTACTCCATTCAAAGCTATTAGCAACAGCCACGTTTTACAAGCCAAGCAGCTGAAACTCATCCAAAATGTCTTGGGTGGATGCTGTGGGATCAAGTTCCGTACCCATCAGGAGAAGAAATATTCACAATAACTGGCCATATTGTCTGGTTTGACAGCTCCCATGCTGCTTCAGATGGCTCAGCAGTGCTTTTCTACAGCAATTTCACCTTCCTAACTCTCTTCAGTAATCCTTCAATAATAACTGCATAAATATTCTGCATTTGCACTGAAACATTTATGCTATAACATAAGTAGGTGAAACCTCAAACTGTTAGATTGATATTTCAAGTCTTTTTTTTTTCCAAGACAGTAATTTCAGAGTTGCTCCCAGACTCCATTTTCCTTCTGGAGCAGACAGCATTTAAAGTCTCTTCCCTACTCAGACAAAGTTGAATGAGGAAATAACTACAAAGCTGCTACTAAAAAGAAAAATTTGGGTTATTTCTTAATACTACTCAAAGTTGCAAGGTGCTACTTATACCAAATAACTTGTTGTTAAAGGAGAATTATCAGCAAGGCCTGTAAGAGAGGGATGGTTACCCTAAAAGGCAGTTAAGGGTCCCAGGCAATAAACATTTAAATGAGTGAATGCAAACGAAAAAATAAAAGAGGATGCAAACAAACCAAGGAATGTTGGGTTTGAACCTTCTAAAATGGCATATGCCCAGTGTGCCTCTTTCAAGAATCACTTGGAAGTAACTGTATATTGATAACTTCCATGTGTGAATAACAGTATTTCATAATTCAGGCAGATACAGAAATAACTCTCTGAACACTGGGACACACTGAAATGCTTTGTCTTTTTCCTCTTTGAAGACACCACATCTAAGCCTTAGTTTTCATTTTAAGGAACTGCTGTACTAACTTAGCAATTATGTCATATATTAAAAGCAGATGCTTGTGAGAGGCAAGAATCCCCTCAAACAAAACCCCAAACCAACCATGAGAGCAAACTACGCCCAGCCCCAGTGTGGTAGACATTTTTGTTGTTGTTACTGTCAGGGCTGTACGTCCAACAAGTACCGTGAAGTACTTCAGGCTTTTGAAGGATTTATGGAACAGACCAAGGCATCATTTACTACATGTTTAGATGCCAGATTTTCACCACTGAGCTTTAGGCCCATAAGGATGGAGTTGGACAAATGGGCCCAGAAGCTCACAGAGATCCCTTGGACTTTCCTGCCATCCTCCTTCCAGGGGGCTGTAGGTGCAAAACAGAAGTTCTGGGATCTAGCTGGGTGCCCAGCCTACCCCCACCTGCCCCACAGCACGTTGTGGGGATTTCCTCTCTCTGGGGGAAGCGTTGGATGTACAGACTCCCTCACGGTACAAGAGGATTCATCTTCCTGATACTTTCAATTAACCTCTGGACATTCTATTAAAAGAGATCTCCACTTTCAGATCAGTGCAAGACACACCAAAATGAAGATTTCACAACCACTAACAGAAGGAGGAACACACTCACTGCAAACACAGTGCCAGCAGTGAGTCCTCCACCCCTGCTTCAGTGTCAGAATGGGAAGCCACAGAATAAAAGCCCTGATGTTTAGCTCACTAGAAAATATAAAAATATACAAGGGACCAGCTAATACCACAAAAAAAAGTCTGAGTTGTTTTTAAGATAAATGCATACAGCAAATTCAAATTTGACTTCAAGAAAAAATAACTGCTACTCTGAGAATCTTAACAGAAAGAAAACCACACAAGGGAATTCTTCACTGATTGTTTAGGTTTTCCCATTTGTTTTCCACTAATGCAAGAATCACAGATAACAAAACAATAAGAGTTATTACAATAGCTAGGAAGACGAGGCAGGAATCAATCTGGAGCAGACAGCTTTTAGCAGTTTCTTTTACAAAGTCTCTTAAGGAGGTCTAGAAACAATCCAGTAGGCCTTCCAGTTCACTTGCTCCTCTCTGCTCCCCTGATTCTGGAAACACATATTGCTTATTGCCACGTATTTCCCATAGTCAACTGCCATCAAAGTTTAGCAACTCGCCCAAAGATGATGCCATTTTGAGCAGAGCTGGACACGAAGGCAATTCACATCCTTACTAGAAGCCTTGTGAGAACACTGAGTACTGACACATCTTTTTAACAAACTGCAACAAAGCAATACCAAACTTTGTCACTCACTGGTCTACAGACAGAGGAAGTATTTACAAAACCTCACTTCGGAGGCCACAGCCTGCAAGCTGCAAGGCACAAAGGCATGGTGGGGGCACAGGCATGGTGAGCACACAGCAACTGCACAAGAAGGTGGAGCAGGTAAACTGGAGAACCTCAATTAGGGAAAAAGCCCCAGGTAACCAAGAAGTAAATTGGGAGATAATATCTACGAAAGAGTAATAGTATTACAATGCCTATCATTAAATCCCCTTCCCCATCTTGACAAACATACTCTCTTCTCTGTATCAGAAATTCAAAGTTTGTACACTTACACCTTTGAAAAAACAGCCACACATGTGTTTACAATGCATTTGATAGGACAACCACTTTATTACAAAGAACAAACAATGCTTTGAAATAAGACTAATCAACTTCAATTGTACAAAATGTCAGTTTCCTTGTAGAGGTCATTAAGTAACAGGCTGTAAAACTAAGTTCACGTCAAATTCGCTATCCTGAAATATCAGATAACAACAGTAATACTTATTATATCTTCAGAGTTTATGGCATGATCATGTGCTCTACTCCAAACTACATTCAAAAGATATTGCTATAAGTACTTTGAAAACACAAAGTGTAAGTTATTGTTCACTTCATTTCCACTTTCACAAGAACATTCTGAAGGTGAAGCTGTAGCAGTGTCTGCCATAACTGGCATGACTGTCCTATACTTACACAGTCACAACCTCCCTAAGGAGTTTAGTAAACCAAGACATTTCTACAACATGGATACTGCCATTTGAGAGATTTCAGTTTCTGTTACATATCCTTTAGCAGTATCTGAAATAAATGGATAACACGGATTCTCAAAGAGCTGGTGTCGACAGTCTTCTAAAACAAATTCAAAATCGAACAATCAGTAAGTGTCTGATATCTAGTTGATAGGCAAACAGGTGGGATTTAGACATTATAAATACAGTTCTAAAAACAGACCACAAAGTGTATTTTACAGTGTGTATGTACCACAATTTCAGTTTAAAGTAAAACTGTGAAGAACTGAAGATTTGCATATGGTCACTATTCAACGTCACCCAACTTGGACAAAAAAGAGAAAATGACATCTCATGTCAAGTCAGCTGAAGAAAGCACACCTACAAGAAAATTATACTTTCATTGAAAACGCCACAGTTTTACCCTTTGGTAGTTGTGACATACCCACTAAAAAAGAAATTGTGCAAAGCATGTGAAACTGAGTGCAAAAAAACTCCACCCAGACATACCCAACAGGTTTTATTCTTAAATAACGACTCTACAATCACAGCTACCAACCAACAAAATCAAAGCCACAAGTGTTTTCTCTAAAGGCTTCTTTCACAGTACTAAGAAAAACCAAGTTCTATTCTAATTAACAGTTCATGTGTATGATATTTTAGTTATCAGACAGTATTGGTAGTGAGATCATACCTGACAAAATAGACCATTAAAACACAAATATCTTAAAGCCAGTTAACTTCAGGAAAAGTCCTATACATTCATACTATAAACACTGTTTAAAGTGAGTCTGGGATATCTGTCATTGTCACCAACACATGATTTTTCCTCTGGAGTCAAACCATGTGTGTTACTCCTGCGCCACAATTAACACCATCATAGTGATTTATGGTCCCCAGCACTATTCATATGCTATTGTGGCATGTGATGCTTTGCAATAATTAAGGCTGTATCAGCACTTCCATTATAACCCTGATTTTCAGGGTAGCCAAAATTTGGCTATAAAATCTCCTCTGGGATACTTGAGCTGTTACATCTCTAATATTTTAGTGATACTTCTCCCACCAAACCAGGCACATAATTTATTTTAATTTATATATTTACAAATGCTCTTAAGACAAATTGAACTGGAAGAGGCAAGAAATTCTACCTTGATGTATAGTCTTTTGGCATTTGGGGCAAAATTAAAGTGCAAAGTATAAACTTCATTGCACAGTAAATAATTTAGATTTCATTTTAAAATAAATCTTCTTTAGGTGCCTCAATCTATTCACCTAGTGACCTTGTCCAACTCAGCCATTTTCCTCTACGCTTTGGTAAACACAGGTTTATATATAGATACATAAATAGCATTTAAAATGTCTGCCTTTATTTCACTACTGTGAACAAATTATTTCTTTTAGCACAGGAAAGGATCAACCTATTCCTGGAAGTAATGCTTGTTGATTTTATCAGCTAACTAGTTAATGTAAAATTATGCATAGTAAAAGGGAGATACTGAACTTGATTGGTAGAATATATTGGTAAAGCAAACGAGCACTTAAGAAGATTAACTGGAATAAATATGTTGAAAGTTGCCATGTAATATGTGCAAAATTGCTTACCATGTATTCTAAACTTTGGTTAAAATTTTGAGATTGAAGTTTTACAGAAACATTATGGAAGCAACACAAGTGATTACAAACACAGGAATGAGGTAAGTTATTATTAGTGCAAAAAGCAAGCATATGCTAAAAGCAAAGCATATGGATTTATAAAAAAAAAAAAAAAGGAGAATGAATCTCATGGAAGTTTTAATACAAGACCAGGAAGGTCTCTTGTAAACATTGGTATTTACAAGTTTAAGATTTGTACAACTACAAAAGGATAATTCTAAATATTAGTAGTGCATTTACAATGAATTTATTTTTTTTGTAATAAGAGCAATGGATAAGTTTATATTTTGCCTTTTAAATTTTTAGGGGATATCTTTCAAGATTAAGATATTTGTTACAAATAGTAGAAAAAAATCATTTCTTTACAAAAAAAGTATATATTAAAATATTTATACATTTTAAGTTACTATATAATAACTGGAAATTTTTGCCTTGCACTCAGGCACCACAATGAAGAATGTGGTATAAGGAACCGAAATGAAACAGAATTTGCTCATATACCAAATTTTATGAATTACCTGTGCAAGACCTGTAGCAATCATGGGGACTCTACCTCAAATACTATTGCTTCTGCCAATTTTTTTATTTATTTTTAATTTGAATCTGGTATTTTTTATATTTTCACTATCACTACCTAAAAATGCTACTGGAGAGGGTGTGATCCTTCACCCCTCCATCTCCAATACAGTTTCTACATGGTACTCATCATACCTGAGCAAGGCTGTGTAACGCTGATGTGTCAAACGTAAAAAAGGTTATATATTTTTAAGATAAAAACAATGCAAAAATAAAATATTTGTAGCATTTACAAATAGTACAAGAGTTACATTAAACACTACATTCGAAACTTGAGATTTATTAAGCTGTTCCTACTTTGAGCCTGATGTTTTCATATCTGCAAAAAGAAGGAGACATTGTTAAATGCTTCATAATTCCACGTGGTGCACACGGTCAAACACTTTCAAACAACTGCTGTTTCAGAGTTCTGGGACACTGATCATGGTCAAAACCCTTGTCAATTAAAGGATTAAAATAGCATTGGAACACTAAACATTAGGGAATACTTCATTGTTACTCTCCATCTGAGAGAGACACACGTTAAAAACCAAGCAGTGGTGAATTCAACGGGGGTCTTTCAGCCACCCCTGTGGATCCCAGCCCATAAACTGAGGTCAGCTGACCCCACACAACAGTTCACTGATCTCTGAGGGGTGGGCACTCTGCCCTTCCCAACCTTCCTCTGTGCTCACAGGACCTTTTGCTGATGAGCAAAGCCAGTTTGCAGCAAAGCTAAGCCAGGAAGGGGGAGTAGTGGGATGAGAGGGGAAGCCAGCAAAGTTCTTGTTTAGACCCTCTGGATTGGCTTACTTATAAGGTGAGCCAGAACTGATCAGGCTAAACCTAATCTATTTTCAGTGGATCCTCTCCCACCCCCAAGTCATCATGAACCTGCACAAATTCAAGCACAGGAACAACATGATAAAACCTCTTCTGGCTGTAGTACAGACTTTAAAGTGTATAAGCATCACAAAATTGCACCTTACATCACCTAATGAAACTTTTTTCTAATAATGAGGGTGAAAAGACTGAAAAACACCCCCTGATTACACCCACACATATAACTGGATTACTTATTAGACTGAAAAACTTTTAAGCTGAAGTGAAGCCCTGGGAAGTCAGAGGCTTACTAGACTATTATAATTTTAGGGAATGGGTAAGATTCAATGACAAACACTTCAGAACTTGCTTGCCTTTGCTTGTGAACAAATATAATCTTGTTTTTTAATGCTAAGCCGATTTCAACAACTAAATTAGCATAAAGCTCTTGTAAGGAACAGCACAACATTTCAGGAACTTCACATGCACTGCTGTGTTAGTTCTGGAGTCACAATGCACCATTTTCTGCTCCAGCCCCATTTAAATGCTGTGTCTGACACGGACTTTACCTTGGAGCCACCGGACCTGCGTGGCCGGTCCGTACCCTCTCTCGTTCTTTGCAGAAATTCTGAACACTATGGCAGGTCGGGAAGTGTAATCCACGTGAGCATTGGAGAGCTGGGCAGCAGTCACTATACAGGAGGTTTTAAGACCACAGTATATTCTCATAAATACAAGTTGACTCGGATTTTCCTGCAACTGTGTGGAACGGATTGCTAAGTAGGCAGAATATTCTAGAATATTTCCAGAGGGTGAAGCAGGAGGCTCCCAAGAAAGATGAATACAGTCTACGCTCTGAAGGAAAAGAGAGGAAAAAGATGATGGCATGGAGCTAACCATACATATATACACAATATACAAATAAACCCCACCAAATTCTAAAGATTATCTGAAAATTCCAACCCAAACATCATCACTCTGGAGAAAAGGATGTGCCTTTGAACTTTTTTTTCTTAAAAAGCATGGTAAACCTCTAAAGATTTAAGGATGCAAGAATAGAAGATCATGGGGAAACCACCAGATGACTGAATAAGTTGTGTAAGGGGTAACATGATCATTAAAATAATTCTTTTTAGCAAATTTCTTAAGGAATATTACATTGAGCAGAGTTAACCAAGTAAGCATCTGACACTATTTTAACTTAAAAATAACCCCAGCAACAAACCAACTAAACACAAGAGTCCTGAGATTAAGCTGGTGGCCAGAATTTTAAACATCAAAATAAGAATTACCTACATTTCTTACCTTGGTGATTTTGACTGTTGAAGGAGCTCCAGGAAAACCCGGAATGCAAGTCTTGAATTCACTGATTTTACTGAAAGGCCCAACACCACAGCCATTAATTGCAGCAACTCTGAACCTGTACACTGTGCCTGGAAAAAGATCCTGTTTCTTAAGTAATCTGTAGTCTGGTACATCTGCACCTTCCGTCTGAAAATAAAACAACACTTGTGTTAATTTTTTAAATATTCTAATTAGCCTAAATATTCCAATTAGCCTAAAAAAAAAGTTTGATTGAAACTGAAAATCTATCTAATACTTTTGTACTTAAATCAGAATTTATGAAAAGGTTCTGACTGAGGCACTATCTCACCTCAACAGAGCTGATCTAAGATGCCATGTGAGAGACTACATCTCTAAACCAAAAAAACACCCCATTTTTCCAGTCATTTAAGTTAAACTGCACCTTGTGGTTATTTTTACTCAAGAAAGTAAAAGCAAGGCAGCATTTACAATTACATAACTAATTACTTAGTTAGCATATCTTCTGTCCTAAAAAATATTTGTATTTCAAAACCAGTTACTGCTATAGTTAGGAGCTGCAATTTGATGTGTAGGTGATGAAAATGTAACACATAGGTTTGTGAAACATCACGTGCTACTGTACTTTCATGAAGAAAATATGCATTGATTCATCACTGAAACTTACAAGGGAACTACTTTCCTTCTGAATAATGCACAAGAAATACAACCAATGTAAGCACTGTAACTGTGGTCTTTAGAACTGTGATATACAATATTTATAGTGAAGCACTTTCAAAGAAAGGGTTTTGTTATTCTGCTTCTGTCTCAGGAAAACAAAATAAGATTTTTGTTTCAAGCTCATTAGGACGCCATTAATTTACACTTTTGCTATTAAAACTGCAACACTTTTGTAAGTTTCACACATATTTTTATCTATCAACTTACCTGTACAAAACTCTTAAGATAGAAAGATCTAATACAAAACCTACCACTGTTCCAGATCTAGTAGTTTTAAACAGCCTAGCCTATGTCTTATAGTATCTTTAACAATTTTTGAGCAATAATTCTGGGAACAGAGAAGAAACTTCGAAACATTTCAATGGTGTACTGAAGTGACATATTAAGAAAGTTGTGAGTTTTTTAGTTTTTAAGAATTTTTACTGGTTTGCGAGTTTATTAAGTTTAAAATTCTTTCCTAAGGTAAGAAATAAGAAAAGAATTAGCAGTAGCAAAGTAAGATATTCCATATTATCATCCACAAACAAAAATGAAGATCTGTCTTGTTTAGGAAATAGTAAAAAGAGGTGAGAAAAATACACGAGGAACTACTGGTCACAAAACACCAAACTCCTACAAGCACCAGATTCTGCTGCAGTATCAGAAAACCCCACATTCTGTTTTCAATTATACAAGCAACAGATCCCAAAATACATATGTGCAAGTTATGCCTGAGAAGAATCAGCAGCCACCTTGTTAGAGATGTTCAGTGTCTCCTCTGGCAGTAGGTAGAACTGGCTCACCACAGCACTGTTGTTCTTAAAAATCCCAACATCGTACCACCGCCGGTCTCTCGTCTTCACCGGTGCCACTGGTCTTTGTGGAGTTTTCTAGTATTTTAGAAACAGGTTATGTGGACTACCCACACTTCAGAGTAATGTAAAAAAGTGTTAACTCTAGTATATGTGAGAGACAATCCCCTTTATGATACCAGTGTTACTTTCTTATACTTCAAATGAATATGCATATATTATTAAAATACTGCTCAAAACCAACTGGTTCTTATACATTGACTCAGACAGTCTGTGATTTAAAAAGCAACAGCTGGGATGTCATATCTGATATTCTAAACAGGCAGGGGAAGAAGTTTAAAGCTGTAGAACTAGGTGTCTGTAGCAGCATGTAGTTGTGAGTTAATTTCACTCAGAGGTCAAGTAGTTCCCCAGAGTGGTCCAACAGCAGCTCTCCCTGGAATTCAGCTGTACCTCAGCCCCAAACACGCTCTCTCAGCCTCTGCTGTGGCAGGGGGCGATGGTGGTGGAGGGATGTGAACTGCTCCTGACTGACCCAGAAAGACAAACTGCCTTTCTTGCTTGCCTCCAGACACCAGGGAGAGCACTTGCACAGTCAGCGTGCCCAGCACAGACAGGCCATGGTCCTGCTGGCATGGAAATGGGGCAGGAACTGCAGCAGCTCTTGGCAAAAGCACCCCGACCCTTTAGGCAGCAGCTGCTTCTCCCCATCCTTAGCTCCTCGCTTTTGGTGGCAACAGTGGCACCTTGGGTTTGTGTATTAAGTTGTAAGCAGGTGAAATAGGAAGCATTTACTTTTTCAGGCAGTATTTACAGCTTGCATAGCCAGTCCCCATCTCCTCTAGGGAAAAACATCAAGATGTCAGTTCAGTAACGTTTCAAATCTATAGATCAGCAGCTAACACTACTCCGATCTAACACATACTTCATTTTAAATTCAGTTGTGCACACAGAAAAACATTTTACATTTGCACATCATGCAGCAGAGAGACCATTCCACTGTGCCAGTCCCTAAAAATGATTCAACAGCTGAAACACGTACTTGGATCTCCTCCCAACTACACAACTGCTACTTAGACTCACATTAACCCACACAACGCAATTAGTTTTACAACAGAAATGTTTACCCCTGTATTATTCACTTCAAGCCCTAAATAAACATTACTTTTCTTTCAGAAATATAGTTAAAGGAAAACAGAAGAGCCCTTAAAACTAATCAACAGAACAACAGATACAGAAATTTGATTATACTTTTTTGGACTTACAGAGGAGTGTGAATCATTTCTCTGTCCAGTATTGACCCTTGTTGAAGGCATGATATAAGCAGTTTCGGCAGCTAAAAACAGAAAGTTAATTTTAAAAAGCTTAATTGATACAAAAAATTTAACACAAAATCCAGAGTATGAAAAGTTGACCTCAAGAGCCATTTACAAGCATTTGTTGCACAAGTCTGTCTCAGACTTCTTTAGCATGCAGTTCTATTTATAACACAAAACTAATTTTGGTTTCTGTTGTATTCACAGAACAATTCTGAGAGTCTGGCATTGGAGGCTCCTACAGATAATACAAACAGAAGGCAGAGAATCCTAGAGTGACAGAACTATGAAATTAATATAAAACATTTTCAAATAAATAATTTGGATACCAGATTGAGGCACAAATTAATCACACTGTACGAATAGTCCAAGTGTGAAATCTTAATTTGATTGCACTGTTTCTGACATCAATACAATCTCAATCTGAACATGAGCAATTAATCTGCAAACAATCCTAACATGGGAACAGAGCACCCATTAAATTTAAAATTAAATACTAAAAAAAGAAAAAAGATTAAGCACATGAGCAACACAAGGGAATATTAGTATTCTATACTTGTGTTCTGAGTTTTGCTTTTAATACAATACGGTTTATTAAAAATTAATACTTCACACAACATCAATATGAGACTACAGTTCTTTAGTTAACACTCAAAACAGTAACAAGCACAGCCTGTTGATATTCATGAAAAACAAAACTACACATATGTTTATA
>JAWWEV010000043.1:54207050-54237469 GCA_035583235.1 Hafferia zeledoni
CCGCCCGTGTTCCACCCGATTCCCTCCCTGGCCCACCCCGCGGCCGTGGCCCGCTCGAGTCCTGCCCGTGTTCCATCCGAGTCCCGCCCCGCAGCCGCCACCGCTGTCCGTGGGCGCGGCCCCCCCGGCCCGGCCGAGCCCCGCGGGGTCCCTGCGGAGGGTTCGCTGCCCGCAGCGCCCTCGGGCACCGCGCGGGGGGTGTGCGCTGTTCCCTTCCCCTGAGGGCTCCTGGCTCTGCCTCCGAACCCTCGGCAATGTGTAGCAGATTTATGTTTTTCCTTAGCTGTGAAGGGGCAGGGCAGGCAGAGCTGCTGCCGGCGAGGTGTGCGTGTGAGGAGAGAGATGAGCTGCTGGTTAAACACCGAAGGCTGAGATTAGAAACCAAGATTTCGGTTCTGCGTTACCCGCGGGTGATCTGAGTGGGTGCCAAGGTTGTTCTGCAGGAGAGAGGCTGCTCTTTCCTGTGTTGTGTGGGAAAATAAACGTGTGAAGCTGAGGGAAATCTAAAGAAGGTGTATGTGGTACAAAAAGCCTCTCCTCATTGTTGAGCTCTGCACAGTAAATTGCTACGCCGAGAGGTACAATTTAGTGCTGTCAGTATTATCTAAAATACCACGTATAGGCTTAGGCTGTGCCAGGGGAGGTTTAGCTCGGACATTAGGAGGAATTTCTTCACAGAAAGGGTGATTAGAGATCGGAATGGACTGGCCGGAGAGGTGTTGGAGTCACCGTCGCTCGAAGTGTTTAAGGAAAGACCGGAGGTGTTTAAGGAAAGCCTGGAGTTGTTTAAGGAAAACCTGGACGTGGCGCTTGGTGCCTTGATCTAGTTGATAAGGCAGTGTTCGGTCATAGGTTGGACTCGATAATCTCAGAGGTCTTTTCCGACCTAATTGATTCTGTGAAGGTGCTACTGCGTAGCCAGTAATCCAGGGGTTGGTGTCAGGCGAAGGAGCTGGTCCCAGTTCTGCAGACTCATATGACTGTGTGCTGCTTAGAACTGTTCAGATTCACACAGAAATGGGAGGGAGGTGAAAAAAACACGTGTGGATTTTAAAGAACATGAGTTTGAAACAGCCTAAATACCTTAGTACAGAAGAAGTGCTAATAGTCGTGGCCATCTGCACAGAGCACATAACTGTATGTATAGTGCTTTGTTTATTTTTCCTTCAAGCAGCTCTGCAAAAGATGAATTTCTATACAAAATCAGACATAGATTATACAGTTTGGGCATATTTGAGACATACAGCTGAATTTTTTCAGCTCCTGCATACAGAACAGCAATCTTCATTTAAAACACTTAAGATTTTTAAAATCTTGACTGAGTACTCCTTTGTAAGTTTTGCACAGCATGATAAAAATATGAAAAATAGTTTAGCATTGAAGATGATTATTATTATTATTCTTTTCAGTATTCATGAAAACCTTGTGACAAAACATTTTATTATATAGAAGGGTCATTCCTAGAAGGGAGGTAGAGAATTTGAATAAAAGAATTGCTGTAGAAATAAAACTGCAAAAACATTCCAGGAGAGCTTTGGAGGCAGGATATCAACATGTGCTGGTAACCTTGATCTAAGATCCTTTTGAATCTAACCCAAACCTATGGATTAAATGCTCAAAGATTTGGAAATGAGATGATTCAAGTCAAAATGCATGTTCAGAGTTGACTTTTGCAGGTTTCCCTTAGCTTTTGTCTTGCAAGAACTCTGCCAACAGACAATGGAAAAACTTTGGCTTTCGGTTTGACTTTGGCATGTTGTATTTTGGCTCTTGCACACTAGTTATCTGTTCACATGTACTATAAATAATGACTAGACACCTAACTTGCAGTGAGACTGTTTAAGTAATTTCTGGAAGGGTTTGCTTCCTTTCCTTTCCCCCACCCCCTTAAGACTTTTTGTCTTATGGGATTTGTTTGCAATCTGCTAGCTGAAGCTCTGAGGCAAGTTTGCCAGATCTGGGGCTGCATCATCATCACTCTGCACATCTGGAAGTGGTTTATGGGCTCTCATTTCTCCAGTGCGGTGTCTGGACTCTGTGCTATTCCTCAGCAGCAGAGAAGGAAAAGAAAACCAGCACAACTCCAAAGTAAACTCTGAAGAGTCTGAAAAAGGAATTGAATCGTAAAACTGTTACTGTGCCCTGTCAGGCCCTTGTGCGGGTGACTTCAAAGGAGGATGGTGGTCAAGGAAGCTTTGGCAAGAGAGCTTACAGCTGTGGGCTATCTAGGATCCAAGTAAATAGCTCTGCAGCGCTTCAGGAGAGAGGAGTCCCGAATACTGTGCTGCTTTGAAGAGGTAAAAAGACTAATTAAGCAGGAAATATCTGAGCAGTAATGTCACTGTTTCTGAGCTTTCCCTTCTGCAGCCCCTCGTTTTGTTAGAGGATTTGGCAGCTGAGTTAGGGACTGCCAGGTTCCAGGAAATAATGTCTACAGGCAGGAAAAACGAGTAAATATTTGTAGGGGAACAAATATACCTTTCTTTCCTTAAAACTCAGCAGGTAATCAGTCGGTGTTTCTGAGGCATAGGAATGCTGTAGTTTTAGAACTCAAAACTTTTTATTTAAGAGTCTCTCTGAGTTTGGATTTTAAAATTTTAAAACATGGTTCACTTTATGTGGATTTAATGATTTCTGAGAACACCATGAAGCTGTGGCTTTGCAACTTTCATCTTGCAGTGATCATCAGGACTGTTTGTGGCTATTGTTACAAATGCTAATTCAAAGCTCGTAATCAGCTGTATGGAAATCAGTGGGAGGCTGTGATTAGCTAAGTGAGGTCAGAAAGTCTAGGAGCGTAGGGGTTCTGTTGTCTCTCTGCTTACCTAAGTGAGTAAAGTTTTTAAATGCATATGATTATGATTCTTGCGTGTAATGCATGAGAGAAGGGCCTGCTCAGCTGTGGGGGTTATTCCCCGGCAGAGAAGCTTGATTTCCTCTGTGTAAATTAATGCCACATGAAGAGAGTGGTCTGCTGGAATGTAGATAAGTAGTGCAGATGTGAAAGAACTTCCAGAATTACTCTTTTCTCAGTGCAAATTAGTCTTCTGTTGGTACCTAAATACATGTGAATATAAGTGGTCTGAAAAAAAGCCACACCTTAGATTTTTTAATATTTGTGTTGTCATTTAACTAGTTGGTCAGAGACTAATTTAGGATGCTGCCTGAGCTTGAGCATGAACCAATGAGAGGTGGTTAGTTTTGTGACTCAAGTTTCAAGAATTCCTGCTGTTCTGTCTGTCTCCTCAGGGAGCTGGAATGAACTTCATTTTTATGTGTGCATAGAAATGACCATATGTCCTTATCCATGCTGTAATGTGTCCATATCTATATGTGTGGGAACTGGAAAAATTGTTTTCTGTCCTATATCCAGCTACATTGTATAAAGGTTACATCACACAGTTGTATTTTTCCCTCCCCTCCCCAACTTCTGGTGCTGTTTTTTACTGTTGATTATTTGTTGTTGTCTTGGTTTTATGGTTTGGTGGTTTTTTGGGTTTTTTTTTCATAAACAGTAGTTTTGGGTCCAGAATTTAAATGAATGTTGTATTTCCCATACTCCTGCATTTTAGGGTTTATGTTCTGTCCTCTCAGGCATAAGGTCATGGCTGCTCTTGGGCCTGGCTTAGAAGTACAATCTTGGGGTACGTTACACAAACTCCCTCCTTGGTGCTAATTGAAGGATAAGCCTGTTAGAAAATACTTTTACTATTGCTCTGTGAGTCTGAAAGACACTGCTCTCTGTAAGATGCCCATATCTCTGTGAGCATAATCCAGCAAGAGATCAGTGTTTGTGACAAGTACTGTGTTTTAGGTGAAATCAGAGATAAATGCATTTATAAATTGCACCAGTAGGAGTTTTAATACTTTTTTGCATATTATTTTAGAATGCATTAAAAATCTTAGTTATTGCTGGTATAGGTGATCAGATGGAATTTATTAATTTTTTTTACAACCTGTTAGTTTTTAAATTAAAATATGAAATATTTCTAGCCAGAATATTAGTTGTTGGGTTTTTTTAAAAAAAAAAAACACCAAACCCCCAAAACATATTTACAGAGATTGAGTTCAGCAGTAAAATTTGATAATTCAAAACCTTGTCCCTGAAATAACTAACTAGTATTCACTTCTGGCCTTAATGATTTCTCTCTCTCTCTTTTTTTCCCCTTTAATTATTTTTTTGTTTTATCACAGATCACAGTTCTGATCCAACAGGACACATGGCTCTTTTAAAGAAAAGTAAGAGAGATTAAAAACATTTGAAATCTATGTTTTTTTAGAAGGATAGAAATGTGAAAAACAATTTCTCATGCAACTGTTGTTACAGTTGTGTACAAATTTATAGTTCTAGTTTTGCTAAATTGTGCTTAACTTTAAGTATACTAACAAGTCTTTTCCTGTTAACTAAGTACAGATAAGTACAACCATAAATCCCATTAGTTTAAAATTAGTGATTTACTGCATGAGAGTGGAGATTCTGGCATTTCAAGAGCTCGGGCAGCTTCTGGTTTCATGTGGGTTGTGCCCAGAGCACTGACCCGGACTCTCTTTTTAAGGGAACTCTGCACGTTAATGCTGTTCAGAACTGAGGTGTGACCCTAAGAAATGTGGGGTTCTCATCAGATATCAGGGTCAGTGACTGAAAATGGGCCTTTGTTCACCATCAATTATGTGCCCAAAATTTTGCTGCAGTCAGTGGGTTTTTCCCTCAGCCAGTTTAAATTAGTGCAGGTTTGGTGACATATGTTTACCAATTTCAATTTATTCTCATGCTCAGTTATGGCCAGTTGGCCGTTTTGATTAAAATAGCTCAAAACTCTGCTCCCTTTGCTCTTTTATACATCTTAAATACCTTTTATGGTAGTGCAAAAGTAGCAAAGTCGTCTGAAACAAAGAACTCCCATCATCAAAGTAACTGTTGATGATGGCAGTGCATTCCTTCCCCTCTGTATTCCATGAACTCTCCCGGTTCCTGCACACGGCTGGTTTGTGTTAAATGGCTTTAACTTGTACAAGACTTCCAGAAACTGTAAATCAGAATACATAATCCAGTCTTTGGTGTTTGATGCCTTGTTTTGATTTTACTAATTAAAATTGCCCTGTCAAAATATGTGTTTTCTAATATTTTGAAGCATTCCTGGTGTCAGCAGCATGCTGGGTTTGTTTTTCTAGATTTTTTTTGAGTTTAGCTCAAATACATCTTGAAGATCTGAACACTGAAATAGAAAAAAAATAATTCTCCTGTATATGAAGTTTTATCAGGGAAGCCTGAGAGAAAGAAAGGGATAGGTAAAAATAAACTCATGATGTTCTGTGAGGGTAAACAGACAAATTAGCCAAGAAAAAAAGTTCCAAGCTCATGGGAAAATTCAGAACCATGTGAATTTCCTAGTATGGATGGCCCGAATACAGGGAGCAAATTAACTGTGAAAATCAGAAATTGTGGAAATTGTGACAGGCAAGAGGTCGGTTTTAACATAAAATCTTTAACTGAATCAAATAATGTGAGAGTGAAGAATTTGATAAATGCAGCAGATACAGGTTATCATATGTACTGGTTTCAAACTGAACTTCTTTAAAAAAAGCCAAACAGGTATTTGGGAATTAGCTGTTATACTGGTTGTTAACACATTCTTCCTTTTGTTTCAGTTAACCAGATCTTACTGTTACTGCTTGTCTTAACTGTGTGTGCCATTTTGTATAACAAAGTTCACCAAGCACCATCAGCATTAAAAAATGAAACAGGTAAATGACTTGTACTTCTGTTTCATTTATATTCCTGGTTTATATTCCTTATGTCTTAATTTGAACTTCGCTTTTCATCTGAATCCTGTTTGTCCTGGTGAGCTACTCTCACCATTGCACATTGTCTGGGATGCAAAATTTCTTGCTTCTGAATTACTTGAATAAAATAACAGGAGCTTGATAGTAATGACTAAGAGTTGTCATTCAGATTCAAATTTTTATCCAGATGTCACTGATGTAGATTGAAGCTGGAGTATATCCTTATTTGTACTGAACAGATTGGAGCTGTCATCTGGTAATAAACTTGGATCATGACTTGCCTCTTTGGGAATGTTTTGGCCTGCTTATTGATTTCAGATAGACCATCAGATCTTGACATTCACAGCAGAAGTTTTTGCTGGAGTATTTATAGTGACAGAAACCTGCTAGGGTTGATATGGTTGGGCTAGTATTAAATATTCACTGTTCCCAAGGTAAACAAACTCTTCCTGGATATAGATCATTTATTTTTGGTGTATTTTTATTGGGGTTGTTATGACTTCAATGGTTCTGTTGTAACCAATATAAACATATCCATTTAAGTTCTGTAAGTTAATCAGTGCTAGGGATAAAAATCTTCTTTAGCAGTAATGTGACCTGGTCCAGTATTGCTGAGGCTTTTTTCCTTTTATCAATAGCAACTTCCTGCTGGTACAAACTTTTGCACTATTCTTTCAAGTCAACTTTCCAAAGAAGTGGAAGTCATGCAATTGCACTATCCTTTTTACTCACCTCTTTCCTTTGATAATTTTGGAACCTATTGTTCAATTTGCACTAGATGTAACTGAGAAGTGTCAAAGGTATTCAAACCTCTTCAGGTTTCATATGAATAAGCAGCCACATGAAGGACAGGCTGAACTGTGCCCCTGCTGAGCAGAAGATGCTGAGAACTCTCTTGTATATTCTATTTGGAGGCACCCAGCAGTCCAGTCAGCCTGCATGTAGTTCTGGATTAGTGACAGCTCATGCTGTGTGCCCTGCAAGATGGGGATGTGTATAGGATCTGGTAAGGAAATGGGGTGATGCTGAAATGATTCTGCTGCTTATAGAAGTACTTACTCATTTCCATGACTCAGGTCTGATCTAAAATGCCTTTGTTTCTTGTAGTTGATTTGGAGAGTCCTGAGGAAATGGAAGAAGAAATCCCAGTCGTGCTCTGCGCTGCTGCGGGCAGGATGGGTGCGGCTGTGGCAGCCATCAGTAGCATCTACAGCAACACAGAGGCCAATGTTTTGTTCTACATAGTTGGGCTGAAGACAACCCTCCCACATATTCGGTACATTCCAGCCTTTCTTTGTTTCATGCTGAAGTCAGAACCAGGTGGCTGCTCTCCTTAGCACAGGCATAGACTTTGGAGGACTTTCCAGGGAAATGTTTCTCCATTTTATTTAAGTGGTGCTATTGGCAGCAACCCCCAGGATTCTGTAGGTGTGTGAAGAAGGACCATTTGCCCTGTGTAAGCCACTGACTTGTGTAAAAGGGGGTGAAATAGCCAGACCATGCCCATACCTCTGCTTCTCTGCTTTTTGTAGATAGGCTGCAGAAGAGTCTTTAGTAAGGTAAGTATACACATTCCCATTCATCACAATCCCACTTTGTGGTACTGCACTTACCTGTCATCTGTCTTAAGCTTCAGAACTGTTTAAAACTAATTTCATTTAAGAGGATGAATTAAAAGTTATAAAAAGAGTCCAGATAAGCTTGTTATAAACAGAGTCCAGATAAGCTTGTAATAAAAGTATGTTTTGGTGTTAAAATTTGCAAACATTGTCTTAAAGAGGAGTAAGGCGTGAATCAAAACTAAAGCAGATTCCTTAGCAGATCTCACCTCTGGCTACTGCCTGTGTGCCCACAATTTGTGTCAAACTGAAAAGAATTTAATAAGTGGAGTCCCACAGGGAGTTTTTCACATCTAGTTCATGAGAAACCCATATAATAGAGTTCTTTATGAATCTGCAGTTGGCATGAAGCAGCAAATTTATTAAGGACAAGAGCTGAAAACAAATTAATCATGATGAACTGGAAAAATTAACTGTTAAATATTATTACTTTTTCATTCCCTCTATTGAATTTAATGTTGGTTGGAATAGCTGACTGTATTAGCTCACAGCAAAGCAGAGGTTCAGTAGCACTCATTTGGAAAACTGCAGAGTTGTGACTGATAACTGACCACACTGATTCAAAGAACAAAAGGCATCAGTGGATATGCATGTTGACATATATGACCAGAGGAGATATGAGGAAACTTCTTCCAATCTTGCAGACATTATTAAGGCATAAAAAAGCATGGTTAGTTTTAGGTGTCTTCAGGAGGGATTTAGAAGAGAGATCAGAGCAGAAAACAAGCAGTGGTGTTAAGAAATCTGACAAAATAATGAAAAAAAATTAGTCTAAAGAAAATATAGTTAGGAGGTGATGTGGCAGTAATCTGGAAGGATGTAGAACTGTAAAAGGGAGAAAATAACCTCTCCTTTAAAAGCATAGTAGATCTCATAAGAAATAATGATCTTTAACTATAGCAAGAAATACACTTATTGCTAGTGATGGTGAAAGATGGGTCATTTGGGCAAGGTATGGAGTCTCTGGTTTTGGCAGTGCTGTGAGGTGTTTATTTTGTTGGGGTTTTTGATTGGGTTTTTTTGTTTCAGAACAGGTTAAAACAAATACCTGTGTGCAATAGCTATAGACATAAGTGATTCTGTGTTGGGTAGAATAGATGAGTGAGCTGTCAAACTCTTATTCTCCTAAGAGCCTGTGAATTTCATACTGGAAGTACTTGCCACAAACTCTTTTTCTCTTATCCCTTATTTTTTAATCATAGAAAATGGATTGAAAATTCTAAACTGAGGGAAATAAAATTTAAGGTTGTGGAATTCAACCCTATGGTACTGAAAGGAAAAATCAGACAAGATGCATCACGTCCTGAGCTACTGCAGCCTGTGAGTAAATGAACACCATATGACAGATTTTTGGTGTTTTAATGCTTATTATAGGCTTTAAAATGTCTTAGATCTGTTCTATTACATGTGGGGGTTTAAGTCAGAGAAGCCACATCAGATCCAGATGCTACACCCTGACTCAAGAAGGAGAAATGCACTGTAACAAGCTCCTTGCAACTTGCTAGGACCTTATTTGGTGGCATAAACTTGGTAAATTGAATGTGTTGCATCTTTATGTATTTATTAGGGTGGAGATGTAATAGTGTTCATTATGCTTCATGATGCTGAGTTGTCTGTGTTCTGCTCATGTCCAGGGCTAATCCAGAGTCTAATGACTAATCTAAATTATTAGCTGTCGGAAAAGGCAAATCAGAAGTTAAAAGTTACTTGGAGTAAGGATCAAAATAAAGAACACAGGTTTGACACAATACAAATCCATAGTTTTCTCTCACCCTAAACACTACATGCAGTCTTCATGCCCTTAACTGAAAAAGGTGTAGCACCACCAGAAAATGTTTAGGTCTGTCCCGAATGTTTATTCTTGCTGCCCTTCTCTGAGTCTTTGACATTTCTAATACATGCAAAAGGTTTCATGTGAGAAATCAGCAGATTTAAAGTGTCCAATCTGGAAATATAACTTTTAGCATGAAAATAGTAATGGTCTACAGAATGGAGTGGTGTGAAGGACTGGATGAGAAATGGTTGCTCACTGTCTGTTCCAATGTAAGATCTAATGGCCATAAGATTACATTAGTTGGAGTCACAGGCAGCACAAATGAGATGTTGCATGCTTTTCATGCAATGAGTACTACATCTCTAGAATTCCTTGCTGAAAGGTCTTGTGGATGTACAAATGTGCAGGGATTCAGTTAGGACTGAAGCTCATATTTAGACTGCTCACACCTAGATCAGAAAATCCCTTGAGCTGAAAACACCTGAAAGCTAAAAGGTTCTGTGAAAAAGCAGTGGGTTTTGACTGCTTAGTTAGGGCTGTAGAAAATAAGTAGGGATGGATAACAATCATAATGATGATAATAGTAACAGAGTCAGGATACTAGTAGAGCTGGGGGGGAGGAAGCACATGATCACTGGTTAGAGCTCAGTTAAGAGATATTAAAACTGATCATTAATAGACAAAAGTGTGAGATTACTACTTTAAACAGCTTTACCATTTTGTCTTTACCATTTTTTTCCTGTTTAATAGCTGAACTTCGTTCGATTTTATCTTCCTTTGCTTATTCAGAAACATGAGAAAGTAATATATTTGGATGATGATGTTATTGTTCAAGGTAAGCTGTCATCTAAAAAGCAGTTTCTAGCAGAATTATAATCAAAGTTATTGCAGTTTTTACAGTCATTTGAAAATATGAGGTATAATGGAAATTAAGGCAGCTGGTAGTAATGTTGAACTTAGGGAAACTACAAATAATCTATTTATCTAAATGACAGTCTGAAGAAGAACTTATCTGAACATGTTTTGAATAATAGTGATTGAAATTGTATGTGAGTTGATTCTGGTCAATTCCTGAAATGTACAGTGGATTTCTCTTAGATGCTGCAATATTTTTTAGATACGTGACATGTGTTTCCTGCTAGTATTTGAATTCGCCCAAATGCTACCAATTTCTTATCCAGAATTGCTGTTCTTGAGAGCAAAAGGAATTTATTCAAATAAGAGGATTAAAATTCCAAACACTCAAAATATGATTTGAGCATCTTCAGCTCAGAGTCCAAAGCAATTTGCAGAGTCATGATCAAAGATTTCAAAATGGGAGCAGTTAGAAGATATTCCCATCCTGAAAAAAATGTTTACCTGTATCATAAAAGGTAATCTAATTAGAAAAGCAATTATTTTTTTAAAAGCTTAATTCACAGTGTTTTTTTTCTGTTCTGTTTCCCAGTAGTTTGTTTGGGGGGTTTTTTTCCTGTGTAGAATTGTTGTTCTCCCTTGTTTTATCATATTTTCTCGTTATTTTATAGCACTTTTTAATCAGACCATTGTGCTTTAACCCCGGTGGGCAGCAAAGCACCACACAGCTTCTCACTCATTTTCCCCCACCTCCAGTGGAAAGGAGGAAGAGAAAAGGAAAAATAAAAGCAAGAAAACTTGAGGGTCAGGATAAAACAATCAAACAAAGAATTGTTTTATAAGCAAAGGGTAAGTGGAATAAGAGAGAGGAGAAGAAAAGAAAACAAAGCCCCTTGGGTGGGTACACCTATGCCCAGCCAGTTCCCAAGCACAAACTGGGTACCTGAACCTCATCTCTCCTTGCCCACCCCAGACCCACTCTTCTGTCTTTTCTTGCTGAGCATGACGTTATGTGGCACGGAATAGCTCCTTGGTCAGTTCTCATTATCTGCCCAGTTGTGTCACCTCCCAGCCTGTTGTGCACCCACCAATCTGTTTGCTGAGGGGGCAGACTGAGGAACAGGGAAAGCCTTGAGGCTGTGCAACCACTTCTTAGCAAAAGCCAGAACATGAGTGTGCTAAAAATCTGAACTCCAGCACCCTATGAGCTGCTATGAAGAAAATGAACTCCATCCTAGCCAGGCCACAGGGACAACAAAACCATTTAACCTATTCTTGTCAAACATTAAAGGGATATTCCAATGAAAATTTTCTCTGGAAAGGATTGAGTATAGCTACAATAAACTTTTTGGCCTAAATTAATCTGTGCTGTAAGAACATTGACCAGCAAATTTACACATGACAAAAGCATAATTCTCCACTGCTTTTCTACACCTTTTTTATAGTTTTGTCTCTTCAGAGGAAGATTGCAGAACATCTGCCCTTAAAGGGGTCACTATTCATTGCTTTATAAGACAACTCTGCCTTTCTCGTTTTAATTTGCAATAGACTTTGTATCACAGTTCTTCAATATGGGCGTTTCCCGTGGCTATCTCTGCTTTTTGGTTTTGTTGTTCTGCCACCAATGGGCAACAGCAATTTTTAACTCTTTGAGAGATTCTGAAAGTCTTCATCTAGACTCCAATTTCATGAGCAGCTCAAGATGAGCCCAGAAGTTCCCCTGCAGCCCTCCCTGCACCTGCACAGGCGTTCACCAGAAATGCCAACACTTTCAGCCTGAATTGGCCCCCTGGTAGCAGTCAAGGCAGCATGTGGGGAGGAGGAGAGGTAGGGCTTTCTCTTTCACTAGAGCTGTCAGTTTATGTCAGCTGATGGTGTTTGTGGAGCCACAGGAAAAAGGTGCAGTTTCTCGTTACAGCTGCTGCTGACCAAGTGGCTTCTCCTGTCCCCAGGCATCTCCTATTACTTGTGTGGTATCTGCAGCTGTGCAGCTGCACAAGAATCTGATTCAGCTGGTTGACCTGGCAGAAGACTTGCAGTACAAAAAGTAAAGGAGAAACCAAATTAATTTTTATGTCTTTTTTTTCCTCTCCTTTGCTTCAGCCAGCCTGTGTTGTTCACCCTTTGGCCACGCAATCATAGGGTCCAGAAGAGGGGAATAACAATGGACATGTGGGAGTGAGGTGGAGGGAGGGAGCCTGTCCAGGCAGCTACTCCCTGTGTCTTTGCTGTAATTTGAGACCGTGCTCTGTCAGATGTTTCTGCAATGGGAGTGAATGAAACGTCTCACGGGATAGGGAGAGAATAGGACTGAACTTTGGGGTCATTTATTTGTTAGTTGTTTTCTGCAAAGCAGTAAGAATGAAACACACTGAACTTGATGTGTCAGCCCAGAATTCTTTGCTTTGACTTTTTTTAAAATTTATTTTTGCTTCTTAAGAAAAAAGCAGAAGCTGTTTAGAATTACGAGAAAACACTTAGCAAGGCATGTTACCTTCAATAATTGTGTCTTACTAATTCAAATTCTATTTCTTGTTGGGACATGAATCCTAAATCAAATTTTCCAACTACCTGGTGAGTTCAGACAAATAAACAATCTCTGCTTGTTTCAGAAATACTAGTTCCAGTGTTTGCAGTATGGGGGATGATTTTAGTTACTTGTCTTTTAATGAACTCACTTCAGGCTACTGGGACACGTGTGGCCTTCCAAAATAATTCATTTTAGTGGTGACCAACCTGTGCCCAGCAGCAGAGCTGGCAGCTGTTGGGGGGTGGATGCAGGCTCACTCGATTGCTGTGGCAGTGCTGTGCTTCCCACCTGCCTTGAAACTGTTCTGGCTTATCCTCAGTACCTGCCAGTCCAGTGATGAACAAGGTGCCAGGCATTATGTTATTTCCCTCCACTAGGAGGGAGGTGGATGGTCCATGAAGCCAGCAGGGGTGGTCAAGACTAACAGGTACATTTCTGCTAGGCATTGCTCAGAACCCAGGTATCTTGTGAGGAGGTATAAATGCAGTAACCAGGAAAAACCTGATCTGTGCAAGAGATTGAAGTGGGACTTGAAGAAGCTCAGAAAAGCTGTCTGTGCTCTCCTCCAAAGGCAAGCACTATGAATGCAGAGGTTTGTAACCAGGCTTCTTAACAGTATAATCAGCATCTGCTGTAGGTGATTTTGGACATTCAGACCAGAATATCAATGTATTGAATATCAATGGTAATATTTAAAAATAGACCTTAGACATCTTAGGTACGGGACAGATATTTGAAAATTGTTGCATATTACAAAATTCAGCCTTCATGAATATCTAGGCTATCCCTGAAAACTGGCGTGTTTGTAAGTCACATGGATGAGAGCAGATGTTACCCTACCCACTCTGTAACAGTGCAGTAGGTGTTGTCTCATGCCTTTGACCTCTCTGCAATCAGGTGACATCCAGGAACTCTACGATACTAAGTTAGCTCCTGGACATGCTGCAGCTTTTTCAGATGATTGTGATCTGCCTTCCACACATGAAATGATTAGAAGTGTAGGGATGCAGGTAAGATGCCATTCTGGAATTCTAATGATTAGTTTGTTTACATGTAAGTGTAAGATGATTTCATATGTTTTCCCCAAAGTGAAAGTTCTATATATATGTATATATAGTTAGATAGTTTTACAGGTAATTAAGAACTTTTTGGAGCAACTTTGTAATGCTATGCAGAATTGTTTCCTGTAGTAATTCAAACCTCTATTGTTCTTTGGATTCTACTAAGTCACACTTGGTATTTTTCTATCAGTAGATCATGAGCATTTGTATACATATTATATAATATATATATAATAGGTAAATAATTATATATTTAGATTATTTTATGTATATTCCTAATGAAGACAGAATATGTGACATTTGTATTATTCACATTGGGAATGAAACCTAGGAAAACAATTTAAAGGATAACTCCTGGGCCGAGTTCCCCAGAATTGTCAATGCATCCCTGTAGTATTACAAATATTATGTGCAAGTGTGATGCTACATCATTTACTGTGAGCTACTGAAAAACAAACATGTGGTGAGGGAAGAGCCTTATCAAACTTCCACTGTACCATACTGTGGAAATCTGGAAGCATCCTGCCTTTCAGCCTTGTGTCATGTGGAAATCAAAACAGGTAACCACCAACTAGAAACTCAGCTTTGGGAGTGCATATTTAGTCTCTCCCTCAGTGATAAAGAGATGCTTGTAGACATCTTTATAGAGATTCCATACTTTTTTTATTTCTTAGAACACGTACATGGGATTCCTGGACTACAGAAAGCAAGCCATCAGAGATCTTGGCATCAGCCCCAGCACCTGCTCCTTTAATCCTGGAGTAACTGTTGCTAACATGACTGAATGGAAACATCAGCGGATTACGAAGCAGTTGGAAAAGTGGATGCAAAGAAATGTAGAGTACGTGTATAAATTTAGCTTTGCACTTTACTTTTCATACTTAATTTGCAGTTTTATTTTCTGTTTAGAAGCTCTTAAAAGTCTTTTTCAACTCCAGGCAGTCGTCCTTTCAACTCATGTTCCAGCAATTCCATCTGTTTAAATCTGACCAATTCTGTACCAGGAAACGGCCACCTGGAATTTTAGTCTTGTGTTTAATGACAAAACCACACTTAGTCCTGAGGGACACGGAGAACATGCGGTTCTCATTTTGGGTGACCACCTTCACTTGGAATCAAGCCACTTGATCTTCCCTTCCTAAGGCTTAAAGAAGTAGGAAAGTTTCCTTGTTTGTGTGGGGACTCTCCTATTGTAGGGTCAGCCAAACTCTACCTGGACACCATCTTTTTTGTTTAATGCCAGTAGAAAACACTTCTTTTTCTCTAGTGGAATGAAATTTGACATGAAAAGTATCTTTGTTGTTGACCATGAATGTCGTGACACAGTTGAAACAATCACCACTCATTTTTTATGTTAGTTCTCTGTTAACCTGTATTGAAAACTTGACTATTTTCTTTCTCTGCAAAGGTCTGAATTTAAATTTAGTAAGGCTAAACTGACCCTGAGTAGTTTGTGCTATTGGGCTGTGTCCATTACTTGTTACTTCCAGAAATGAACAGAGGAGGGACACAAATGAGAAGCAGGTGAATGAGTAACAAGCCAAATGTCTGCCTCTTACTCTGCTTATGTAACATATCCTGACAAGATATTGCTGTGCTTTTCAAGAGATTTTAAGAGTAAAAACTCTATATTACTCAAAATTTGATCTATAAGGTTGATTTTATGCCTTAATAACCTATTCATGCTCCTTTTAGCTGGATTTTGAAATGAAAGTGAAAAAAAATTGCTTATCAATTGAAACACAGTTTTGAGGGGAAGTTGTGATTTTTTTTGTTGTTGTTGTTCCTTGGCCTCTCAGCATATTTCTGTATTTCCAAGGTTTCCTCCACATTGGACTAGGTGGGTGGCACAGTGACTCATAGGTGGGTGGCTTTGCCCACGTGCTGACTGGTCAGTAGGGCCATCAGCACACTGTGGATGGACATCTGGCTGCCACCTCTTAATGCCTCCCCTTACCATGATTAGGCTTGACCTGGCCCTGGATTAACCACAAAATTCATAGGAAACTGATATTCTTTAGGTATTAATTTATGCTAACTAGGCTTTGACAAAATCTGACTGGAGGTTAATTTGTGGTCTAGAAGCTGAGGGAGGGGAAAAGGGCAAGAAAGAGGGGATGAAACACATGGAAATATGTACATTTTCTTAAGAAAACAGGCTAAATTATGTTTGATTCCTTTATGTTAACAGCTTTTTTTCTACCATTAACTTCATCATTCTTGAGGACTACAGGCTGTGTGTAGAAGAAACTGGGCTCATGTTGGGCCTGACTCCCATTTTTCTTGGGAACAACAATTTACTCCACAGAAGTTGGCGTTGCAAATACAGCCAATTAACAACATAAAGAGTCTGCTGAAAACTGGCCTGTTCAAAATGATTTTGAATTTTGCCAGAATACTTATTTTTAATCTTCTGCCTTTTGTGCTGAAGATTCTTTTGAGGCTTTGAATGTATTCTCTTACTTCCTTTTGCAGGGAAAACCTCTACAGCAGCACCCTTGGGGGAGGTGTGGCAACCTCTCCAATGCTGATTGTATTTCATGGAAAGCATTCCTCTATTAATCCTATGTGGCACATAAGGCATCTTGGTAAGTTTAACTTTTCACCATTTGCAAGTTGGAACTAAAGTGAGTGGTTTGTAAGATTCCAGTGAAGGACCTTACACTACTTTATCTCAGGCATTACTTTTTACCTCAGATCCACAGTACATAATCCCTGCTTCCCCCAAGGCTCATGAGTCCTGCCTCCTTCAGGGCAGGGCACAATCTGGGAGTCTCCACAGGGATGCAAGTATCCTAAGAGGACAAGCAAACAAGATAGTTGCATCCCTGCCAAAAAACCCAAAGTCCTAATACTTATGAAATTCGATGAAAAAAGGAAGAAGTCCCACATATCAACGACAAAGTTACATGTTTGAAGACCAGCTAACCTCTACTGCCATCAGCTATGAAAGGATACATGAAAGATCTGAATATAGGAAGAGACTGGAAAAAATGAAGGCAGTTTTTTTAGGCACAGTGGAAAATACGGGAGGCCTGGCAGCATTTGTTGTCAGCATTCTGGAGGATGCAGTTACCTTTCACCTGGGAGTGGTGGATTATCCTAGGAAAAACATAATGCATAGCTGGTGTGGCAAAATGAATAGATTTTAATTCCAGCTATGCCAAGGTGTTAAAAGTGTTGAGAGGAGAAACTTGCTGAGATTATTTGCTGATGCAGCATTAGAGGCAACAAGCTAAAAAAAAAAGCTACTCTATCATACAACTTGCTGCTGATTAACATGAAACCATACTAATAAGACCTCTGGAAAAAAAATCACCAGAATTCAACTCACTCTACAGTGTCTTCCTTTTTTAAAAACTGTATTTTTAATTTTTTTTTTCAATCTACCCCTGCAGGTTGGAGTCCTGATGCCCGTTACTCAGAGCAATTTCTTCAAGAAGCTAAATTACTTCACTGGAATGGGAGATACAAACCCTGGGACTATCCCAGTGTCCACACTGACCTCTGGGAAAACTGGTTTATTCCTGACCCTTCAGGGAAGTTCAAATTAACTCGCCCCGATAGCTGATACTGAAACCATTTAAATACTGCAAAAGGTAGTGTATTGGATGCATGTAATAGTTTAAGATGCAACACATTGTATGATTAACTGATTTTAGACAATGAAGTATGTGTTAAATATATGAATAACTGACCATCACTTTTGCGTGCTTATGGCTGGGGAGGGAGGCTGGAGGGACCCTTACACAGTTCAGATTATCTTGACTTTCTGTAAGGTGAGGAAACAGGTTTACTTGACAATGAAGTATTTTCATTAAACACTTACAGAGGTAAAAATTCAGTTTCAGACTGTACTTTAATTTAAAGTCTTTATAAATAAGACCTTAATGTCTTCTGGAAGAAAAAATCTATGCAGCAGATACCTGCAGTATGACATAGAAGGCATCTTTAGTTGTCTCGCCCACAGTGAACAGCCTGAAATGAAAACTTAGGCACATGTTACTGAGTGGAGTTGTGTTGTGTGGTCCCTGTTTTGTGGTGTTTCTGAGTATGACACATCCTGTGTTGCACTTAGACCCCTGCTAGCAAGATGTGAAAGACATTCCAAGACACTGCAGTACTGTTCCTGATTTTATTGTGAAACATGGATAGATTTAAGACAGATTAAGAACTTCTGTATTACTGTAACAAAAAGAGCACCAGTTCTGAGGGAGGACACACAGAATTGCAGTGTTTAGTGAAACGGTCACTGTACACTTAACTGTATTTCATACCCAGATAACCTAGTTGGTGACTCCTGTAAAGAAGACACCTTTCCCTTCCAATTAACCACGATGGCCTTTCAGGAGTTACATCCTACTGTGCTACATACTCAGCAGTGCTAATTCCATGCTTCCAATTTTGTTGAAAGTAAAACTGAATGGTAACAAATCCCTGATGCAAGATACTTTGAGCACCTGCAGGAAAACATCCATGTAAACAGCAATACATGATACAGTACACTTTAAATAACAGACAAGACAAGTCCTATACCTTTCTGACAATATACAGAATAGCTTTATGCTGCAGCTAATAAACACAATCAGAATCATAATGCACACTTTCTCGATTCAAGATGCTCAGAATTAAGCCACGTAATTTGGGAAGAAACTGTAAACATCACGCCTGCCTCACAACAGGTTGCCCGTGTGTGATCTCAGTGAGAGCTGTTACAGCAGGATTAGAACCTACACTTAGTTACACACAAGTGACAACCGTCGCTGGCTGAGGAAAGGATAAACCACACCCTACAGGAATCTCTGACCAGTGTGGAGTGTGGAGATACTGTCTGTATCTGTTTTTCAAGTATGTGAAGCACCAACTGACATAAGATCATCAAAACTTAGTGTTTTGATCAGCTTATTGCTTTTACTTCATCTCTTCCTCACATGATAAAAGAAGGAAAGAAGATGAGGGTTAGGCACCAGGATGGAATCTCATTTCTTTCTCAGTAACTAATATTGGCCAAAAATGTGTATCATTCAGGCAAGTTCCTCAGAAAGGAGCTGTAGTTTCTACAGCCAACTTCTTATTCATGGAACAGCTGCCCCTATATTTAACTCAGTATTTTTTGCTGGTAAGAGGAATAAGGAGAACAACCTCTGAGGTCCTACAGATGGAAGAGAACTGAATGTTAAAAACTGCTAAATTGCAAACCTCTTTCACCCTGTGCTAATTGAACATGATGTAAACGATGTAGCTGTAGATGATTTTCACAAAGAATTCAGCCTTTCAGTTCCCTGCCATGTAATCTGTTCAAAGGGGTTCTCTCCTGCTAGAGGTCATATGAAGAGACTAATCACACAAAAATCACAGAGTTTAGATGCCACAGAACTCAAGAACCACCCCTGCTGTTTGGTTTGGGGGTTTTTCTTTAAGGAATTCCAGTCCCTTACACTGGAATTTAGGAGGGAAAGAGATAGTGGTAGGGATACCTTACTCTAAGCCAGCTCAGCTAGAATATTTAGGCCCTGTCCTGTGTGACACCAATTTTCTTCCCCAGTGTTATGACTTGAGATGATGCTTTCAATCCCTTAGTCCTGAATATGGTCCACTCACCAAACAGACAGAGCTCTCTCTTTCCACCCAGAAGATACTCAGTACTCACAGCTGCAGAACACACCTTCCTGCACTTTTTAAGAAGGTAAAAGGCAGACTTAAAAAGCACAATTTCCTTAACTGTGCATGATTAAAAATATCGCTTCACATAAGTTAAGGGTACACTTCCCCCTGTGGATATAAAAGGATGATGAAATACCCAAATATTGAGGCATCAGTAAAAAGGATACTGCTGCTATTACTACTACATTACAATTTATGAAATAAAATTAACGCCCCAAAGAAACCTTCACAAATGAGAAAGCCATTTGTCAAAAACTGCAAGAAATGGCATACATTAAATATAAAACTCATATACAAAAAAGGGCTAACTTTTTAAAAAAAAGTTTGAAGAGTTCCTTAAAATTATCTAGTTCATTGATTTCAGCCTACCACACACTTACTTTGGACTATAATAAAATAACTAGGGGAGATAAAATACAATTAAAATGCTTCAGTTGGAGAACCGAGGTACCAGTCTTGGCCACTGCATTAAAACTGCAGCATGTATGCATAGCTGAGAAGGAACAGCTCCTACACGCTGCTTCCCTCCTCTTCCTGTGTCACACCGGCATTGAACTCAGGAATCTGGTCTGCAAAGGACTGTGTCATCCACTGTCCATTAGGAACTACACCGAAGGACGAGCCCTCACAGTACTGTGGATTGCTTCCTTCTAAAACGAAACAAAAATCACATTGTTTTAAAATGCAGTGGAGACCCCTGAGTTTCTGTTCCCAGGCAACAGTTCACAGACCAAATGCCCCGAGCGCTGCTATTACCAGTTCCATTTGAAGAGAAGCTGCACTGCTCACTGTCATACGGTGCACGATCACAGTAAGCTCCTCCATACGCTGCTTCATAGCCTGGGTCATATTTTTCTTCTTTGACAGCCATCTTTTTAGCATCCTCTGCAGAAACAGAAGACCTCAAGCATGAATATTAAAAGAAAAATTATGAAAGAGCACTTTTATCGGAAAACACTTGCAAAACAGCCACAAATTCTACAAGAGAATCCCTGCTCCCCTTACAGAATTTAGGCCATACTAAAAGGAGAGTGGAATCTGTAATTCTACACCATGCAGTCTAGAAAAGATGGTGCATCTCCTCCCCACCCCCCCATTAAATTCTTCATTTCTTTTTGCTTGGGAAACTTCTAGCTGTCTTGTACACTACACTACATTTTAATAAAGGTTTAACAAAGTAACCACCATACCTTGTGCAAGTTGCAAGTCGAATGTGTACTGCACCTCCTGCACCTCTGTGTTTGGTGTGATGCCTTTCAGTTGATCCCTTAAGTCTCTCAGCTTTATGTAATAATGAACTTTATCTTGTGCCCGGGGAAACTGAGCACATCTTGCACTGGACGATGGCATAACGTAGCAGAGCTTGAGGCAAAGAGCAAGAAAAAAGCATTACTGATCCCCGAGCTATGAGTTAATATTTAGTGCATTGAGAACAATTTAACAGCTAAGCTCACTGTTTTAACCCTTTGCACAAACCTCAACTAATGACAGGTGGTTGTGGAAGTGGCTAAAAGGAGTCTTTAATTTTTCTTGTCCAGCAGCTGTCTTGCCCTGAAGAGAGGGGCCGATTGTCAGCCACCAGTTGAGGACAATTTTCACCAGTTATTTCTGTGCTGCAGGAGCGGTCCTGGTGTGCATTATGAGAAGCACAATTTACAGTGTATGCCAGAGAGAGGAGCACACTCCAGAGCTCCCTGAGCAAGCAGAGCCCTGAGCCAGGCAGCCCACAGAGGAGTGGGTGACAGGATGCCAACAGCCTCCACCAGTGAGGGAGGCACCATGAGTTAATCAGCTCGGCTTCTTGGCCAGGGGCATCTACACCGTGCCCGCCAGGCTGTGAATCTGCAGTTAGTCAGTATGGCTGGAGCCAACTTAAGCATCTCTCTCTCTGCCAACAACCTTAACTAAAGACATCGAGCTAGTTCAGGAAAAACAAACTGTATTGAATCTCTTTATCACCATCACTTGTTTATGAACAAGTACCTGTAAAGGGGATTATTTATCTTTCTTACAAATGCAGCTACTGCAGAAGTCTTTAAGAGCTACTTAAGAAAGCAAGCACTTTATCACCAACAGTTCTTCAGGCTCTAATAGAAACACTTCACCTTTAAAGAAAGACAACTTAAACTTGCAGCCCTGGTAATTAGGGATAGAAATAAGATGAAAAACAATCCAAACTTTTGGAACTGACAAGGTAATGAAACCTTAGAATAAGCTACCTTGGCAGGTAGTATAATTGCCATTGCCGTAGCCTGTTTATAAGAACATGTTAAACAAATTTCTGACGATACATAGCTGGTCTCTTGAGATACTTTCCAGCTCTAGATGTCTATGACTAATGCACTCTTCACTAAACTGTTGTTTGTATCTTAAGCATCCAATTTAACTCCAAAATGCAAATCAGGTTAAGGAGATCCAGTCTGATAGAAGTGCTTGGCCATGCCCAGATCCCACAGTGCTGCAGTGGTTGTGAGTAACAGCAGAGTGATGGACTTGGTGTTCTTGCTGCCCCACAGTGGCACTACTGGCATCACTGTCATGTTCAGTATCAAAGTTCAGTAATACCAATATCCAGGGAACTGGACACAGGGAATCAGATGAAAGTTACCATAAAAGTATGCATGTGTTATTCGTCCTCAGAGAATGCACTCACCAACTAACCCTAATACACCATTTCCCAAATAAAGTCTGCAAGGCTGAAGAAGCTGCATGAAAGATGTGTCTGAAAATGTCACTATTTAGGTAAAAGCCTTTCACACTTCTCATACTTTGGTGAAACTGGCATTATCAGAAGTGGATGGAAGTCCTGAGATTTTGTTAGTTTTTAAATGAGTGTCCTGGTGTTGTTTCTTAGTCTCAATACTTACAGTGTCTGTATCTGGCACCTTGTGCGGCTGCAGTCCAAATTCCAAGTTCTTAACTTTAATTCCAAAAACCTCTTTACTAAAAATTTCATAAATACCTAAAATGAAAGGAAGATAGAATAAGTAGGAGAAAAGCTATTGACAGAACAAATTAATTTAAAAGTCAAGGTTCTCACATTTTCCATTGAAAACTGCTATACGAGGTTTATACTTTTGTAGCTTCTGCATCAGAATTCGCCCTCCTTCCCGAATCTCTTTGCTAAAAAACAAAGTACTCAAAATTATAATCACAACTATTAATTCATTAACAAGCATGATATATCCCCCTTGCTGCCCTACCTGGTGAGGTCTTTGCTTCCAGGTGTTGTCCTTTCAACCATGTTTGTAAATCCAATCCCATATTTATGTGGCAAAGTGTGGTCATCCATATGGTTGAGCTGCTCATTACTTAGACCAGACATAAACAGACACTTCCCTGTGAAGTAAGAAAGTAAGATACAGATTTGCCTATTTCTAAGGAAAAGAAAGCACAATGAAAAAAATGCTTTGACTGTCAGAATACTGGAATGCTAAAGGAAGAATCTATTTTAACAAAGTATCAGTTAATTTGGGAGGACTAGTGCCCTATCTAGAAAAGTTCAAAATAACGAATATTACTTTATCTACTGCAAGAGGACAGAAAAGCTCCAGTGAACAGGAATTCCTCATCATGATCCTGTGCATGGAAATCAGTCTTTTATTTTAAAAGTTCAGTATAGAGCTTTAATGATTCACTTCAGCAGGGAGCGAAGTGCCCAATATGGATTTGTGAGAAAGACCGTGGCAAATACAATGTGTCAGCTTTCTTTTACAAGCTTGCCATCGCTTCTCCTTGCACTGGGCCTCCCTGACAGAACCTGCTGACATCTTGCATTCATATTTAGCATATAAAAATACAGTTTGGGTGACGTGCAGTGCCAGTCTCTTCAGCACAAACTAACCACAGGTAGTTCCTAACGATGTGTGATCACAAGCACGCAGATTTGTCAGAACACGCATATCTAGTCTGCTCCTCTGTAAAGGAAGCATCAGTCTGGCCCCTCTGCAGAACCACAGAGAAATACCCAGGCCTGGTTTCAGGTCTGCTGGGCACCAGGAACATTTTGGCTGGAGTATCACAGGGTTGCAATTGGCCCACATGGAGCTCCCTACCACCACCATGGCTCCTGTATCCAGATCTCAGTATTTCAGAGTTCAGGTAGGGTCTTTCTTTATGAGAATATGCTACAGAAAATGTTACTGAAAGTAGAAAAGTACTTAGGAGAAAAACAAAAACCAAACCAGTTTAATTAAAATGCCACAAGTTCTAACAAAGTTCTGCAAATTCTAATAGAAGAAAGGAAAACAAAAACATACAAAAATGGTTTCCAGGTCCCGGGTAATGATGTCCTTTGTAAGCTGCCATCAGGCCAGGGTTTATGCCAATCTACAAAGACACCAGTCCATTTGAACAAGGAGAACATGGCTTGGTAGTCAGCAATTTAATCAAGTTACAGTAAGGACGCTTATTCAATTCTCTCTAAGTTACTGTCAATAAACAAAACTGTGTTAATGGCACCTTCCATCATTATTTAAAAAACTGACAATTTTACAGCAGTGCCTCATTTAGCTGTGCAATGTCAAAAGGGCAGCTCAGTGTGCAGAGCTGCCAGTAAATAAAGCATCGAGAAATGGTCTCTCATGACTGTGTATCATACCTGAACTTTAGATTTCTCAGAAATTAGGACTATGTTACTACACCTTTTAACAGAAAATGCAAAGCAGCTCTGTACACAGGAAACAGTTTATATACTTTATCTTGCAAGATCTTGCCATTTAAGCAATATAGATAAGTAAGTAGAAGGAATGTAAATCATAACAAGTGAGTACAACTTTCTACCTAATCTTGTAACTCTGAGTTACTTACTATTACAATGTCCAGATCAAAGGTCAAAATATCAGGCAAAGTCTTGGTCAGAAGTTCAGCTTCAGATACTCCATTAAAACGGTCCACTTTCCTTTTGACTTTAAAACTATCTGTGATCTTTTCTTGTTTGCCTTTTGACTTGGCTGGTTTTTCTTTTTTAGCAGCAGGCTTTTTGGGTTGCTTTGGCTCAGTTGCTTTGGCTTTTCTTTTCCTTCCTCCTTTTTTAACTTCTGAAACACATAGCAAATATCCTTTCATGTTGCAGTGTCAAAAAGACTCAGCTACATGTATGGATACAAAAAGAAATCACACGGATAAATTTACCTTCAAAATTCATTAATTTAAACAATTATCAGGTGAATCTCAGTTTTGCAGGCTCAACACAGAACTAACTCAGGTGTCTCTGTACCACACACACACCTCTCTCAGACACCTACACTGACTTGGGATACAAACCAAGAGTAACCCCATCACTGGGTTATGTTGTTTACAGGTTTTATGCCACAATCCTTTGGAAGCAGTTTCATTTCCTATGAAGGACCTGCCACAGCATCAAAGCTCAGGCTCCAAAGAATGTCACAGTAAGCTCTAGTCTAGTGTTCACACTTCAGCTTCTAAATATGCAAGTTGAGTATTACAGGTTACATAACACATTGAAGAAACCGAACCACACGTCCAAAGGAAAGGCCTCAGGGATTATCCACAGTGTAAGTTATGAACTTGTGAGGAACACAAGCAGGGAGGCTGAATGCTACAGCAGCCGTTCACATCCTGCTGCACTCACACCCTGTCACATGCGGCCCAGAACAGCTACTGCCCAGGGCAGCATTTGGCAGACCTTCAGGATGTCAGTCTGAGTGACTGACACCCAACATTCATTTTTATTTACAAAATGCCAACCTGAAGTAGTCACTCTCACCTGAAGCTTCCTCATCTTCTGGCTCAAAATTTAGAGATTCAAGCAGCACAGATGTCACATGTCATACCCATGACATGACCACTCAGATATTGCTCTTTATGCTTATCATGTCAAGCTGTAGAACACAACTTGAAAAATATGAAAATACATTTAGCAGCAATCAGCAAAGAGCTAAAGTAATCTATTACTTTAAAACTGAGACATCTTATTTTCAAAATTCATAGATGAAAATCTCCCTCAGATAAGAAATAAATATGGTAAATACTGAGGCACCACCCTAAGTCTGCAAACTTTTTTGGGGCAGTTCTTGTAAGCAAGCTGTGTAAATAAAGGGAAAACAAACACCATGTGAAATTCCCACTGCATCACTGCAGCAACTGCTTAGGGAAGCTGTGAGTAACAGCACTCAAGCTCTAGTCTAGTTGCAATGAAGAGGAGAACAGAAGGGCCCAAACTTGGTGAGGCACATCAACAGCTTTTCTTTCCTACCCCTTGAAGAGTTAGAAGGTTTTTTATATAACAGCAAAATGCCACAGGCAGTGCCATATAATGCTGCAACTCAGAACAGTCAGAGTATTTTAAATGAACCAGGATAATTTTTTTCTAACTCTCACATTGATCAGGTACCTACCAACCAGACACTGTCACGAAAGATGAGCAATACCAGGGCAGCATTTCAGAGGATAATCCTAGAAATCTTACTATTTTCATCACAGCAGTAGCTGGACTCCAGAGCTTTGTCTTTCATACATGCTCCTCTAAGTTTCACAGACATTTGGTAATCTTCCATCCCCATCTTTGAAGGCCTTACTCAACTTACAGTTCTTGCAAAAAGCAATACTAGGGAACAGCTTCATCCCAGATGATCACAGTCATTCAAAAATACTTGCAAGTGTACTCAAACAGGGTGCTCATGGTGACCTCATGTTATCCAACACTAAAACTGCAAAAGAAGACTGACTACACAGCACTTGAGGTGCATCTTCACTGAAATTACTAATACTGTGACTGAACAGAGCAGTCACAACTATTTTAAACTGGAGGTTTTCTTCCTATGATTTTATCTGGCCATGCACTACAACTTCAACCAAAAAATGGACATTAAAGGATGCGTTTAGACAAGTAGTGTCATGGCATGAACAAACCAATAAGTTTCCTTGGTACACAGCTCTGAGCTGTATCTAAATGCTAAAGCAAGACCAAACTCTGTGTGCAAGTACTGGCTATCGAATCACAATTTAGGCACGGCAGAGATCACTGGGGTTTTACGTCCTAAGAGTGAGCACAACAACAACAACAACAACAGATCTCTTCTTGGCACAGCTACTGCAAAGCCTAAGTGTACAAAATCCTAATGAGGGAAAAGAAAGGCAATACACAAGTGCATAAAATACAAAACTTGTGTCATCAATAGGACACTTTCCAGCACTGTTTGTGTTTGTTTAAATAAACTGCACTAACCTAAATTATTCTCGGTGTATACAACCAATTCTCTACCTGTGATTACTACAACATGCTAAGGAACCATTTAAACAAAAATCTTTCCAATAAATGATATATACTGTACTTCTCTTGCAGAAATTAAAAAAAAAAGTATTTTGAACTCAGAATTTTTAAAAACCACCTTCTTGAACATAATATTAAACCCCATGACATCAGCTAAAAATTATGTATTTATCCATTGAAACAAAATATTGCTTTTCCTGGAAGAAGATAATTGTGTGAGACTGAACAATGTGAATACATTCAACTAGGTTTACCTCTTGTCTTTTTAATTACCTGTTAAAACACATTACTTAAAGAACACAATTAATCAATACTTCCTCAGAGACTGTCAAGAAAAGGAAATCCAATACGTCCAAAGAAACAGTTTAAGAGCAATATTTTTTCCCAATTGATTACTACTGTTTTTGCTCACTTAGCACAGCCCAGCCATCTACCTTTGGGAGGCTCCTGCGCAACGTTTGGCTCTGGAATGCCCTCCAGAGTCGGCTGCTCAGCCATCATTTCCATGTTGGGCACTGCAGTCATCATCTGGTGGAACGGAAACGTGTAAAATGCTTGAGCTTGCTGAAGGTATGCGTAGTATCTGAGAGAGGGAGAGAAAAGAGACGTAATTTATCAACAATTCAGAAACCTGGTGATGTACCAAACAGACTGCAAACATCAATCTTTACCCAGGCTGGCATGCACTGCACTTACATTCTCCAATGACTCTATTAACAAATCCACAAAGCAAGTCCAGCTGCTGAGCTGGTATCAGTTAAACCCAACACTAACAATACAGTTCCTTTGTCATTACTATAATGTGGAATTAACACAACATTGGTAAGCAAGGCATGGAGCTTCTCCCTTTTTTTCAGGAAAAATACTCTGTAGCACACACTTCCAAAGCAAACCGTTTATCCAACACACCAACAATTTACAACAAATGTGAGTTAAAACTCTGCACTTCAGGTTTCCCAAGTTTTAGATTTTTTTTTAATGTTACATCATTTCCTTGATCTGGTAAGATCCAGAAAGGATGAATCATTCTGGGCTATAAAGCATTAAGAATACACACAGCATTTGTTACTATGCAGATTATTAAACAGCTCTAACAAACTGTGTGGCAGATGTTGTCCATTATCACACACTGGTTCCCCACACAAGTATTGCATTTATTCTACATGGAAGTGTTCACACACACAGATTCAGTTCCCTTCCATGCATAAAGAAGTTTTTCCACACACAGCCCTCCTCCACACATTTATTAGTCACATACAGCCCTCACACCCCAACACAAACTTCTGCTTTATACTGTCACTCCCTCCTACCTACACAGCCATTTTCTTGTCCATAGATTTTACAGATATAAAAACACATAGAAAGGATTTTTTGAACTGTAAATTTTCAGGAAATAATTTTATATAACCTCAAAGTCACTAATAAAAACACCAAATAATTTCTAACTATAGAGATATTTGTCCAAGAAGGCCAATGGCATCCTGGCCTGTATCAGAAATAATGTGGCCAGTAGGACCAGGGCAGTCAGCACTGGTGAGGCTGCACCTTGCATTGTGTTCAGTTTTGGGCCCCTCACTAAAGAAAGACATTGAGGTGCTGCAGCATGTCCAGAGAAGGGCAACAGACCTGGGGAAGGTCTAGTGCACAAGCCTTGAGAGTGGCTGATGGAGCTGTGGGTGTTTAGCCTGGAGAAAAGGAAGCTCAGGGGAACCTTATACTCTACAACTACCTGAAAAGAGGCTGTAGAGAGGTGGAGGTGGGTCTGAATAACAAACGACAGGATAAGGGGAAATGGCCTCAAGTTGTGCCAGCAGAGGTTTAGATTGGATATTGGGATCAATTTCTTCATGGAAAGGGTTCTTAACCATTGGAACAGGCTGCCCAGGGAACTGGTTGAGTCACCAGCCCTGTAGGTATTCAAAGGCCGTGTAAGGTGGTGCTTTGGGGTATGATTTAGGGCTGGGCTTGGCAGGGCTGGGTTAAGGCTTGTACTGAATGATCTTAGAGGTCTCAGCCAACCTAAACGATTCTGTGATTTTAAACATCTCAAAAGAAGAGACCATTCCCTACCACACAATGGGTTTTTAAGAATCCCATTGTGTATCAGATTTATGCCAGCCCACAGATTTATGACAAATTTGTACCAGCCCACAGGCTTGTGATGAAGCCACTGATTTTGAACCAAATACCTGTCCTGAATCAAGAACAAATACGAATGTAGGTCTGTCAGATTCCTGGGGAAGTTGCCTAACAAAGTCATGGGAGATTTTCAGAGTACAATCCATGCTTTAACCCCTCTGCTGGAAGAGTTCCATTTTGTATATAATACTTGTGCAGTTACCTAACCAAACAAAACTGACATTCAGGTTTGTGTTGGGAAACACAACTGAGACATGTAGAATCCAGTTCATAAAGTAATAAAAGCTTAATCATACAGAGCAGAACAGGGTAAGTAAGAAAGATGTGAAAACATCTAACCCAAGACCAGAAGTCTTCTTGTAATGCAGCCTTATTTTATGTATATAATGTCTCCTTCTTCTAAAGGGAATAAAATTTCCTTTAAACAGAGAAAAAATTTGCACCATTTCACAAACAACTCCTGTAACCACTTGCTAATGGTAAATACCGAGGCACTGCCCTCAGTATGCAAACTTAAAGAGAACTTCTACCCCTAAGTTTCCTACACATTTTAGGCCGTATTTCTTGTGCGGGGCTTCAGAAATACAATTTTGTGTTATTGATGGGTATATAGATATATATATTACGGAACACTTGAATAAATATTCCCGCAGAGATCTCTCCCCCCTTCCTTCAGTTCTTGCTAAAAATTAAAGAAAAAGCCAATAGGGTAGATAAGAAGACACGTTCAGGGGAACAAACCCAAGCACTACATAATGTCCAGGGCCCGCTGGGGACACGGCCACGATGGGGGCCCAGCGCCCCGAGCCCCGAGCCGCGGCCGGGCCGGGCCTGCGCTCCCCTTTGTGCGGGCAGGGGCGGAGGCGCCGCCGCAGCCCGGCCCGGCCCGGCCCGGCCCGTGTGCGAGGGGCAGCACAGCGGGGCCCCCCGCCAGGCCCGAACGCGGCAGCGGCCGCCCGGCGGTACCTGCCCAGCTCCTGCGGCTCCATGGCGGGCGGGGGCTCTCGTTGTCACGGCCACTGTCGCCCCCCGCCCCCGCCCCGCGCGCCCCCACCGACCTGCCGGGCCCCGCGTCACGTGACCCGCGCGGCCAATGGGCGCGGAGGGAGGGGCCGTGTGACACACACACACCCCACACCCCCCCGGGGGGCTCGGGCGCTCTGTCGCGACTCACCGCGCGCCGCCGCGATACTCCTGCGCGAGGGGCGGGCCGCGACACGCTCTTCCCTTTCCCCTTGGCCGCTCCCGGGGATGACGCACGTCCGGCGCGCAGGGAGGGCCCGGCCGAGCCATGCCCGCCGGCGTGCCCTGGCCCGCGTACCTGCGCGCCCTCGCCGCCAGCCTGCTCGCCATGTTCGCGGGCGCCGAGATCGTGCACAGGCACTACCGGCCCGACCTGGTGAGCGCGGCCTGCGGGCGGCACGGGGGGCTGCGGGACAGGCCTTGGCTCGGGCAGGGCCCGGCCGTGGGCAGGGATCGGCCGGGGCTGTGCCATGTCCAGTTCTGGGCTCCTCAGCACACCAAAGACAAGGGGTACTGGAGAGGGACCAGCACAGGCCACAGAGATGATGAGGGATCTGGAGCATCTCTGAGGAGGAGAGACTGCGGGAGCTGCTTAGTGTGGAGAAGAGAGGACAGAGAGGGGATCTCGTTAGTGCATCTAAATATCTCCAAGGCGGGTACCAAAAGGATGGTCCCAGACTCTTTTCGGTGGTGCCCAGTGACAGGATGAGCATCAGTGGCTGTAAACTAAAACACA